>OY294068.1:172949410-173563217 GCA_958510875.1 Endomychus coccineus | reverse complement strand
TCAAGAAAAATATCGGCCAGGAAAGGGGAGAGTGTAATGCCCATCGCACATCTCCTTGTTTGTTTGTAAACATTTTTGTTGAAAGTGAAATAATTTTGCTCCATACAAAAAGAAAAAATCACAAAGACATAACCCGAGATGTCACAAAATATCGATTTTTCGTTATCCGATTATGGCCATAACCTATAAAAATCTATGATTATCATGTATGTCAAATCTTACGCTTGTTAGTAGATCGAATGAAAAGAACCAGTTGATCTTAGAACATAACATCACAGGGATATGACAGACTTAGCATACAAGTTTAAAGATGTAGATAAAAAGAAGGCGAAAAAAGATCCAACGATAAGGGTTTTGTTACTTGACTTGCATCAAGTTTTACACGGGATACCACTAGCTGCTTCATGTGGCACGAACCATTCGGAAAAAGAGAGACTGAAGAGATTGCTTCCTGCGTTTTAAAATAAAAATGTATAGTCTGCCCAAATTGTGACCCATGTCACATACTTAGATACATGTGGCGGCCAAAACAGAAATATTAACATGGCCAATATGTTTTCATACTTTGTCAGCAAGAGCAGTTATGTTAATTGTGTGGATTACAAGTTTCTGTTGCCGGGGCACACGCACCTCGAATGTGGTGCAGATTATGGGCACATTGAAAGGTCAATAAAGGTTGCTGGAATACCTATCATCATCCCCCGAGAATGGTTTCAATTCGTCCAAACTGTAAGGGGCAAAAAGCAATTTCAGATTCATGAAATGACTCAGGAGCACCTATTTTCATTTTCAAAACTCGTTCAGGATTATGTGAATCGAAGGACTACTGACACGGAGGATTCGAAAGTGAACTGGCGAAATGAAATGGATCAGATGTGAGAAAACCTTCGGGCTGATCCAATTCAAAACTTTACTTTATGAATAAAACTTCCATGTACTCCATTTGAGACGATTAAAAGAGGCCAAACCACCGACAATAATTCACGACATGATGGACCACTGCCAATCAATCTCCTAAGGAAAAAGAACTTAGTTAGTCTTCTTTCACTGATTCATTCTGGCTGTCACAGTTTTTACTTACATCTGGAAACCAGCGCCAGAGTATCAGAATTATCGGAAGATCACTTTGATGGAAACGAATGACGATTTTGAGTTTCTAATTTGCTGAATGAAGAGTAGAACACTAATTGTGTTTTTTATGTAAAATTATTCATCTCCCAAGGCGTCACGTGATGTCTAATAATAAGTCCATAGATATGTACAACTTACCTTTCATTGCAGAAAGGTGCCTTACAGAAAAGCAGAAGTAATGGCAATGAACTGAACAAGGCGACAGAGATTGCAAAAACCGACATGGAGTCATTATAAGTGATATGTCAATTTACTCAATCAAAATGAGGGACTCAAAACGTATGTCATAATTAACCATATATGTTCATTATCCAGGGAAATTTTACAGTGACCTGCCAAAAAGAAAGGGGATTTTGTTGCAAAATACTATAATGAACTTGTTGCGTTAATCTAAATAAAATATTAATTTCGGTGATTCCGCGAAGTTTAATAAGCGTCTCCTGAAAAATTAACTTTTTTAACATTTTGGGTTTTGCCTTAGTAGTTCAGAAATATTCTGAATAGTTTGGATCCGGAATATTAATACTTTTGGAAGCCATTTCTCTAGAATGTTTACCGACTCAGGGATTGGGGTGTTTGTGAACAGTTAAACAACATCAAATGAAACCAAGTAGCACATCTCATGCTGAAAATCACTAACCACTAACAAATTTAACTACATATTACATTAATGTTGAAATTTGTAATTCAAGCACAATTAGCATATTCAAATCATTTCCAACAGATTATGAATATCCTGCTTCATGTTTGTTTAAATAAATCATACGGTTTCAGAGCAATCAGCAACAATTATTTTAGTGGAAACTAGTCTTCAATTACGTAAAATGACGTAACCGCCATTTGCAGGTGGGTATCAGATATTACAAAAATACAGGTTCACGTTGATTAGTAAGGACAAAATCGAATTAATCACGCCGCCAGTGAGTGAAGCATTTCAAATCCCTCAACCAAAAATACGTCAATCAGAGATATCGATTGACTTCATATTTTGTTCGGGCAAATTACTAGACGTGTTGGAATCGTCGACAGGTAGATGCATAATTGAAAGTATGATAATAGACTCTGACAACTCGAAAAGGGAGTTTTCATTACTTCACGTTTTATTATTGAATTAGTGGCAATATACTAATTCGTAGATTAATGCTTCAGTAGGGAATTACTATAATCAAACATTCTGAAGGAGTATCTCAATCATATCCTCCAATATCCGTAAACAAATACAATAATAATATACAGGATGTCCGGAAATTCATATGCCATACTTCAGGAGATGATTTACTCGAAAAAATAAAATTTCATATCAACATATGTCCGGAAAACCTTCAATAAATACCTACGGCGTTTTATTGATTAACAAACGAATCATACAATAATTATAAAATAACAATCAATTATAACACGTTCTGGAAAGGTCCACCAATCATATTAATGTAACTTTCTAGTCGATTCGTACTCGTTCAAATAAGTCTTCCTTATACTGAATTACCAAGGTGACCCTAGTTTTCAATTGGTACCGAGTAGTAAACATAGAAATATCAACTCGTCCACGTGTTCACAACAGATCACTTTTGCTTGCTCGAATCTAAATTAGATAATCATTTACTATTCTTTCTCTTGTCTATATTCAGAATCTAATTTGTCAAGTTAGTAGTCGGAATGGTTCATGTCGTTCTCTAAGGCTTGTTTAACCTAGCAATTATCCACGTGGTTGCGTGGTATTCCGCATGTCTTTTCAGGCTACTTTTGGTGAGATAACGAAATAATTATTGATCTGGGTGAACTTGAATAAAGCCGAAATTCTCATTTACTGCTTTCTGAGATCATCGACTAAATAAATCATCTGATATTGCTTGAACAGATTCATTTGGATTCTACGAGCACAATTTCAGTCTACTATACTCCGTAAACTATTATAAATGGTTCTCTTGCAAATTTCTAAATTAACTAAATTTAAGACTAACATTGTTTTGATATAATTTGTCCTAATTTCAATAAGTAACTTATTATCCAAATATTCTCCTTCAGATTTTAATATTGTATTTCACTAGGTCTCTTCAAGATTTCAATCCTTTCAATAATTTTGGGTATACAATTTGGGAAGATAGCATAATCAGTTGTGGGATTATATTGATTATTCCTGCTGATATAGTTTATGGCCATCGTATTGCTCGTATTATCTGTATTACAGAGTTTAAACGATCTTCATCCTTTTTCCCGTGCCGTGTTGTAGAGGGAAATTCCTGGCAGAGCACTTCCTCCAAGTTTCAAGGACGGTAACATTTTTCTTAGTTGGAATAACCAAATGTTCTTAATCAGTTGTTTATGTTCTCTAACCAAATTTGTTTTCATCTACAATTCAATTTCTTAAATCAAATAATATTCCTTCATATATTTAATTAATCGAATTATTAAAAATTCTAGTTTGTTTCACTTTCAATTTTTCCAGAAATGAACTTTGTTAATTTATAAAATAAGTCTGTTATTAATCACACTAATTTTGTTCAAATTGTAATTCCGGTGAGGATTAAAACCAAATTGTTAAATTGAAACTTGTCTTTATTTTTCTGATATAATCATCTACATTTATCCACCTCGTAGTGCCAGAAAGTCTTGATTGAGGTTATATCTTAACTTTTCTTGGCTAAAGCAGTTGGCGCTCTTGGTAATCCGATCAATCAAGAATCTGAGGACACGTATCACTACGAGCCCAGAGTTTAAAATATCCTAGTGAGCTAGTTGGGATCATTAAACACAAAATGTAACTTCTAAAACTTGCAGGGTTTAAATCGGTTGAACGAGGAGGTCACGCAACTGGACCGTTATAGCCCACTTCTAAATTTCGAACTCGAACACTAAAGTTGGAAGGTGCTCCATCATGTATAAACCAGTTTGCTAATCTAATTGCGTATAGCACATTATCTAGGAGATCGGTAAAGTCGTTTTCCAACAAATTCAAATATTTTTCCCAATTTTAGCGACGAGGCATCATAAAAAGTCCAAATAAACGTTTTTATGTTTTAAAGCTGATCTGTAGTTTTGCTTCAAAATATGGATTGGAGATTTTAGTCTGCCCAAACGTGAATTTATTTACAATCTTTCGACTTGCCAAATATGAGAGAAGTACGAAATAATCACCCCTATCCACTAAAAATACTGTTAATCCGGCGGAGGATAGGTGGCAAAAAGGTTACGGGATAGATCTTTCTGAAGTACATTTTATCAAAAATTATTGTTTTCGGATCATTTTAATTAGAACTATATCAATCATGGCTTAAATGGTTTTGAAAATGAAGAAAATAAGACTTCCCTTTTTCACGTTTAGATAATTTATTGTTATGTTAATTAGTGCTTCCATGTAATTTAGAAAAGAATTTTGATTACTAAAATGCGTCTGCAGTCGACTTGTGTTTTGAAATCCAATTAAAACTGTAGAAAACATTGAATCGGTAGTGTGTTAAAGAGTATTATATGGCTAATTATCAAACTGATGTGCTTGAAGAAGAACATTTTAACTTGTTATGAAGAACATATTCTAAACACAGGTCACACCATTTCTGAAGGAAGTGTGGACACGTATCAAGGTAATTTAGAAGCAATTTATCAAATTGAGATTTATGTCCAGCTGAGGGTAACCCCTTGTTTGCATTATTAACCCCAAATTGTATTTAGACAGGTACATTTTGTTTTCCAATTTAGTTCACTCTGATGATGGCTACTTGGTAGCAGAAAGGTCCTCAGTACTTTAATAGTATTTTTAGTGGATAAGGGTGATTATTCCATACTTATTAGTGTTAGAGTGTATCCAGAGTTGTGAACTCTTTTAGTGCATCACGCAATATTTATAAATATTTCTTTCAATTACTGACACTTCGTTTGATTACGTTTATGAAGTTCATATAGCATTGAACGAGCAACAAGTTGAGTAAGTAGATGAATTACAACATATGTGAGCTGCAGTGGCGGCTCTTCGAAGGAGGCTAAGGAGGCTCAGCCTCCTCACCAATTTATCTTAATGATCATTCTCCTTGTTATTTCCTGTTTCTTTAAATTTTACAATTAATTCCCCATTGTCAGTAGTTATTTTTGATCTGGCAACAGTGGCCAGAGGCTAGATTCTCTATATATCTCAAAAGCTAAATACGTGTGGTCAACACAATTGTCATTTTCCAAGCAGTTCAATTGCCAGATAGGGTAAAAGAGCGAATATGGCAACACCCTATGTAGGCTAGCTTCTCGTACGGAATCGTCAGTCGAATGAAATACGATTACTTGCTACCGCCCTTCCGCTAGAAGAATGCGACACGTGTCGTGTTCCGATAGTTCTTGTTTTTGTACCGCGAGGCGAAGTAAGGTTAAGTAGTTAAGTTATAATTTATCTAATCGGTGAACGTTTAAATTTTGAGTGACTTAGATGCTGGGTTTTTAGAAAATCCATTTAGTGGATTAACATATGATAGAAAAGTGTTTTGTTAAAAATAAACGGCCTTTACCGGATTTGAAAGGATTACTGGTGACGATGAAAGGTATGTTTCAAAATCGAAATACACAATAAATTATATTGCTTGCTATTTACATCTGATACAACTTCATGTTGGGGGCACTCGGGTTATGATGATTTGAAAAATGTAGCTCGTGGTACAGACAGACATGAAAAATCGCAGGAACATATTACATCGAGTATTAAGTTTAAATTAACCGGTAAACAGAATATTGTTAAAGGAGGAAAACATATAATTTGGTAGACAAGAAACTACATTATAAACAACTTTTTTCATGAAATTTTAGATACTATTAAAGGTCAAATTGAGATTCGATTTTCCGATTTACATGAATTGAAGTTTTTCGAGACAAATAGAAGATTTTTCGAATCTTTTTCAAAAGAGTTTCCCAATACACTTTTAGATAACTTAGTTCTAAAATATGAATTTTTTGATAAAATAGCACTGCACAATGAATTATGGGTTATATACCTACTCGGATAAAGATATTTTAGGCCAGTACGACATTCACGCCGATATGATAAAATATATGATACACAATGATTTGCAACAAGTTTTACCTCAGTTTTATAAACTACTTTGTTTGACAGTCACCATTCCTGTCACGTCGGCATCGGTGGAGAGATCATTTTCTACTCTCAAACGAATTAAAACTTACATGCGAAATATAATGGGCCAAAATCGTTTATACAATGTTAGTTTGATATCTATTGAAAAAGATTTAGTAAAACACTTAAAACAAAATGATACATTTTATGATAATATTATTGATCATTTTTCGCAAACTAAAGACCGTAGAATTCCGTTAATATATGAAAAAAGTTAATAAAAAGAATAAAAAAAAACAAAATATGAAAAATTTCAAAAAAAAATAAAAAATATCAAAAATCCAAAGAAAAAAACGAACAAAAAAATTTTTTGTCAAGAGAAACTCTACACCTCCACGTTGGTCCTTGCTTGGCAACAATTAATTTTGTCACTGAAGTAGCTGGTACGGTCGCTGTGCAAAGGTTAAATTTATTGGCTGAATAGAGTATATTTTTACAAGAACGTTTTATGTCCAGCCTCCTCTCTTAAAAAGTTCACGAGCCGCCACTGGTGGGCTGTTGATGATTTTCCCTCGTCCTTTCAGAGTGACTTTACGTGGGTTTTTACAATATCTAACTATATTGATCAATATTCTATGATATGATAAAATAAACGCGCGTCCCTGCGGGGCTACGCTCATATATTAATCTCTCATCATACATATTTGAATCATAAAATACATTCAAGTACTCACTAATTAGTTAACTGATATAACATAAAACCATACCTTCAAAATGGGCGCGATAAAGCTGAATAAACATGTGGATGTGGAACCATCATAGTAATAATATTATACTTACAACATGCCAATCGATCTATCCAGCGCTATAGAAGCGACTTTGTAAGAAAATAAACTAGATGATCGGAATAATACAATTTTTCCTTATGAATTCGTATAGTCGGGGAAAGTTGAGTAAATGAAAGCATATAACGCCAAGTTACGTAAACTATTACAATATTAGGTTACGATGTCTAGAAGAATACGCTTTAATAATTCAGGATTTAGAATGTGAACCGCCTCGCGTTACCATCATTAATATTCAAAATTTCCTATTAATTTACTCTGGATGGAACTTTCAACATTCTAAATTTCTCTAATGCACATGAGATATTCGCGTTAAAGAAATTAACTAAGCTTCCTAAACCGTGAAGAAATCCAATTGCAATAGATAGAATTCACGGTTTAATATGTTGGGCTTAAGCCAATGCTATATGAAGAGAAAACTGTCGGAGGTGCGGTTCAAGACACGAAAACACGGTAGGACAGAGCAGTGATGTGAAACGCCGTCCAAGATCTTCAAAAACCTCTTTGTTATGAATTTCATCAAAATCAGACCAATATATTATTTTGACTTGGAAGATTTCAACCCTTGATCCTGATTTACCGTACTACAAGCAGCACGGACAAGTGTCAATAACCCTATAAATAAGAAGTGAATGGTCAATAACTCGGAAAATATAAGTTTTCGTTTCAAATTTTCTAACGAAATATATTTATTCGGCATTAAGCTAGATGTTCCAGGCATATTCAAACGTCCAGGATACACCCTTCGTTTCGTGCCCCCCTCAAACTCACCTTGACAGTTTTACGATTGTTTAAGGAAAAGCCGGAAAATATTCATTTTTGAAGAAAACAAGAAACAAAAATTGTGTCTTTTTTGTCAACAAATGATGTCTAATTATTTTAAGAAATGATTTTTGCATATTTGCGCTCCAGGCATTTTCAAAGGTCCAGGATTCACCCTTCCTTTCGTACCCCCCTCAAACTTACCTTGACAGTTTTACGATTGTTTGAGAAAAAGGCGGAAAATATCCATTTTTGGAGAAAAGAAACAAAAAACTTGTGTTTTTTGACAACAAATGATGTCTAAATAGTTTTAAATATCATTTTTGGAGAAAAGAAACAAAAAATGTGTCATTTTTGACAACAAATGATGTCTAATTATTTGAAGATACGATTTTTGCATATTTGCCTTTTTATATAGTTTATATAACTATAACTCGGAAAGAGTTCATTTTTCTAAAAAAAAATTATAAGAGTGTAAAAGTGCATTATGAACCTAAAAATCCATCTGTACAATTTGTTCCACATTTGAACAAAGGATACCGCACACTTTAGTAGGGAAAGTGGCCCCCTGTCGAATTGGCTGAATTTTTGATATGTTATAATCCAAGTCATTCCGAACAAAAAGTCCAATGGGCACAACTTTTTCTATAGGCTGGTTTTGGCGCTAGAGGCCATTGAAAACTTTCATTTGTTCTTCATTGTTAAACAACACGAAACGTTATCCTGGATAATAATCACTTTTCCGAATAATCTAGATCTAAACAGTCATTAATATGAGATACTATTAGAAGTATTGTTCATTGATGTCACTATAGGTGATCAATTATACAGCGTGTTCCAGCTATCACGGTCAAAATAATACTTCAAGTTGATGATGAAACTCAAGAATATAACAAAAATTGGTCTATCATTTTGATAGGGTTGTGTCGAATGAGTACGTAAATACATCCGATAATTGTACTGATGCTCAAGGAGTGTGGCGGAGAAACTGCTTTTAGCGGGTCAACAAAGCCTCCATTTGCACATTCAGCATAAATATAATAGGAAGGAAATAATGGGCTATAACTCAATAAATATATTATATGTAACATTTAACTTAACCATTGAACCTGGTATCGTTGACCCAAATGAAAAACTCTCGACTGAACCCTAATAATTCATTTAATGATTTACAGGGTGTTCCATCTGAGAACATATCAATATGAACAAAGAAACAAGGAGAATATGCCATAAACAGTCTAAACAATCATAGGTTCTTCATTATTATGTCTCTCTGCAGCATCAGATACGGTATGAAGTATTTCGGTCGAAGGATACTTAACATTGGCAGCATGACGGGCATATCCAAGGTACCAAAGTACGCTAGCTACATGCGAACATGTACCCAATGTACGACTTCCTGATTTGCACGTACAGTAGTACCCCTGAATTGGCACACCTTCCAAACTGACATTGTACTTGATCCACAGTTGGTATTTAATACTATTTCGATGACGAGATTATATTCTCATCCTCAATAGACCTGGAATTTCAATACGGTCGTCGAATTCAAATAAAACGTTTCCCAAATCCTGTCTATTATCTTGTACATAAGATGGAGCTATTTTTATCTGGAAAATTCCGAATGTTAGTTCTCGTAGGTACTCCAAACTGAGAACTGGAAAATTTAGTAATTGGTTTTCCTCCATTGGAAACCATCTACCATGTCTTCGTAGCAGACCCTCTTCTTCTATTCTCAACTGGAGTTCATTTATTTCATTGGCACGGTTTAACATTATCTGAGCTAGCTCAGCATTGGCTCCTTCCATGGTAATTGGTTCATGATACTTATTGATTATCGCACATGCTATTCTGATATAGTCTCCTATATGCAGAACTTGTGGCATTGGTACAGTATCTCTGAAGAATTTGAACATATTCTTTATATGACCGTTTCTAGTTTCTACAATCCATCTCGTTTTCGTAACTAGTCTAGATGAATTTGCCTCTTCGGTTGTAAGCTGATGCTGTCCACCACCAAGTGCTACGGGCATTTTTACTACTATACCTAAGTCACCCAAGAAATTCTGTGCGTCACGGTATCCCCTATCTAACATGAAAATATCACCTTCTTGGAACCAGTTCCTCAGACCCATTAAATCTCGTTCATACTCATGTCTCAACATTGCCGCATCATTATTTCTTGAATCAGAGAAATAAGGACCGTGAACATCTAGGATATAACCATTGGGAGCAACAATCAATGCAGGTTTCAAAAGATGGTAACCCTTGTGTACACAGTATGATTGACGTAATATTTGAAATGTCCGACTTTTGGGTATTTTTATGTACGTCCCGTCAATATAAGCTATTGCTCTTCGATAATTTGGTTCAGGATTGTAAAGGGTATTTGCAAAATCCGTAACAAGTCTAGTAATATATTGGCCCCTCTCTATATGCTGATACCCTACATTTTGTGGAACGAATTGTTGTAATAATGATACACGCACTTTTTGAATTGCCAAGCTCACAGCTTGACGACTGGAATAGGAAAACATGCCCATCAAGAATTGATCGGAAAGTCCTTGTCGTAATTTGCACAAGAAACATAACAAATCTTTTTTCGCTATTGCTCTATTTTTCTGATGAATATTGACGCGATTGCAAAATTCAAAGAGGTCTGTAAACTGCACTTTTTTTTATTGGAGTTAACGCCTGGAACTCTTCATCAGTAAAATTATCCTCGTTATTGTATTTATTTGTTGATTTATAGTTCAGCACAGCTTCTCGTAACGATACTAACATATGTTTGAGTTCATTACCTTTCAAATTGTATGGTCTTGTTATTCCTCTAAGCCCATTCATAAAAGGTGGCAGAAGATGTTCCTCCTCATTCAAATGACCACCACAGATTCTGACGCCGTCAGGTGCAAACATTCCTGTCTTCAGAAATACATCCAACCTACCAGAAGGTGACATTCTATCAAGATTTTCAAATCTACCACATACAAAACATGACGTATGAGAGGTTCGCAACAAAACTTTAAGTACAGTTGGATCGGGATCTTCTTCATAAGCTTGTATCTCTGAGAGAATACTCAAATGACAGTTTGAGGCAATTCTAATTCATTCCTTCGACGTTCGGCAATGGCTCTGCTTTCTTCGTCCAAACGTACCATTTGCCTTGGTGTTCCATTGTACTCACAAACAAAACATTCAAATCTCACTGCGAAATTATACGCCATATTCAACTTTATATTGACATGAAGTAACAAACAAACAAAACCTTGCTAGAAACTTTGACATCATTTCCAAAGCCATCTACAGAAAAATGTGTTTTTCTGCAGTAAAGGGATGCAATGTTTTCATATTATCCAGTAGGTACCCTTCAAGTTCGAGGATGAATAAACAATTTTTAAAAGAAATCTGAACTATATTTTTATACAGGGTGGGGCAATAGTGTGTCTTTCGATTTCTAGAGTTGTTCTATTGTGATATCGACTTGAAAACGAAAGTTAACTAGACAACAGAATCTAGCACAAGAATGTTTTGCATTTACAGGGCGATACGAAAAAAATCGGGTTGGAAGGTGAAGTGCATTATTTTAAAAAGAAATATCATTAATAATAATAATAAAAATAATGATAATGATATATATTAGTGAATTTTTCAAACAGCTACATAACCTCCATTCACCACTACACCTACTATTATTGATTGTCTCTGAATCACTTGGACGTTACGACTTTTTGGTCGAAATTGGGTAGTCCATTTGCAGATGCATACCTTGAAAATCCCTGACGTTAAGATGATAGATTTAGAAGAAAAAAAAAAGGCCATAGACAGACTTGTAATATTTCTCATTCTTTTTCATGGCCTAAAATTATTCAGGATGGTCGAACAATATTTTTCAGTAGGTACGGAACTTTTCGAATATAACTTTCGATTTCTTTTAAAAGGAACACTCCTTATATTTTTCGACTATGTGATGTAGAATACGGTGTAGAATAGGATTCATAAACATTTTTTCATTGTAGATCCCTAAGACGATTTGTAACCATTTTCGAATTATTGCACTTTAAAAATTGTAGGTAGCTGGAACACACTGTATAATTGATCACCTATAGTGACATCAATGAACAATACTTCTAATAGTATCTCATATTAATGACTGTTTAGATCTTGATTATTCGGTAAAGTGATTATTATCCAGGATAACGTTTCGTGTTGTTTAACAATGAAGAACAAATGAAAGTTTTCATTGGCCTCTAGCGCCAAAACCAGCCTATAGAAAAAGTTGTGCCCATTGAACTTTTTGTTGGGAATGACTTGGACTATAACATATCAAAAATTCAGCCAATTCGACAGGGGGCCACTTTCCCTACTAAAGTGTGCGGTATCCTTTACCCAATAACTTCTCGAATTTTAGAGTGGCGTGTTCTAATTTGCACACCTACTATCCTGAACCATTCAGGAACCCATACACAGAATTTCATAGAGATCCATTGACTGGGAAAAATTGATAATTAAAATGCTCCAGGCTGGACTATACAGGTGTTTCATCTCAGACGAGCCACCCCGTATATTTCTTATCCCATAGTGAGTGGAAAAATCTCCCGAAACAGGTCGAATGATTTTGTTTGGGGGACATCTTTTGAAGTATATTTGAGGCTTGAACGAGCAACCCCCTAATAGGGGGCGCTTCAACCCCTCAAAATTGAATAGGGGGGAGGGGTTGAGTGATAGGTCATTTGAAAGGTCTTGGAAGAATCTTTACAACGGTGTATAAAAAACGTAATATTGATTAACCGTTTCCGCCAAAAACTAATTTTGTTGCTCGAATGCGCCACCTTGAATATTTTGGTTATTTGTACAATGTACAAGCTCATTTTTATTAAGCCTTTTTTACAAACTTAAACAATCTTCAAAAAATCACATTCGTAAGAAAATTGAATTGTGTTGTCATGCTTACAATGAAAAAAACTAAATCTGCGTGTTCAAATCAAATGTTCAAATTGTCCTCCATTGACTTCCATACAATAATACATTCTCTCAAACTAATAAATAAAAAAACAGCAAAACATTTCCTTATGTTGCCTTCATTTTTTGTTCTTAGAAGGTGTTTAGGCATAACTGTAGAATTTGGAGCGATACAAATCCTCATGTTTTTCGAGAAGCTCACACTCAACATCGGGAAAAGCTAAACGTTTGGGTAGGAATTTTGGGAGACCACCTAATTGGACCTCTGTTTATTCCTGGTAATTTAAATGGCGAAATTTATCTTGAAATGTTGGAAAATGCGATTGATCCGTTAATAACTGAACAATTAGAAAACGAGCCTCTACTACTTGAACAACAATTGCATTTCCAACAAGACGGAGCTCCTCCTCACTACGCCGCACCAGTTCACCAATACCTGAATTTGCAATACCCCGGTCGTTGGATTGGAAGAAGAGATCCTATGGAGTGGCCTGCCCGATCTTCTGACCTGAACCCTCTGGACTTCTTCTTGTGGGGATATCTTAAGTTCAAGATTTTTGTGACAGCCTGAAAATTTGGACGAACTACGCCAACGAATTGTAAATGAGTGTCGTCAAATAACTCCAATTATGCTGAACCATGTTAGAGACGGTTTTCAGTGAAGATTGTATTATTGTATGGAAATCAATGGAGGACAATTTGAACATTTGATTTAAACACGCAGATTTAATTTTTTTCATTGTAAGCATGACAACACAATTCAATTTTTTTACGAATGTGATTTTTTGAAGATTGTTTAAGTTTGTAAAAAAGGCTTAATAAAAATGAGCTTGTACATTGTACAAATAACCAAAATATTCAAGGTGACGCATTCGAGCTACAAAATTAATTTTTGGCGAAAACGGTTCATCAAATTTACGTTTTTCATCCACCGTTGTAAAGAGGCTTCCAAGACCTTTCAAATGACGTATCACTCAACCCCTTTCTCCTATTCAATTTTGAGGGGTTGAAGCGCCCCCTATTAGGGGGTTGCTCGTTCAAGCCTCAAATATACGTCAAAAGATGTCCCCCAAACAAAATCATTCGACGTGTTTTTCCACTCACTATGGGATAAGAAATATACGGGGTGGCTCGTCGTACCTGCATATACATTCTGTATATGCAGGTACATGTACCAATTTTATAAACACAAATTCTTGCCAAGGGTTATTTGCCTGATGCTATAAAGTACTTGAAATAGGGCGACATTAATTTAATTGGCACACGGACGGCCTAGGTGTGAGTCACAGCCCTGTCAACAAGTTTAACACCAAACAACAAGCGTTCCTGCTAATTGAATGATTACACCAACATCGATCAGCCTCTTCATTAATTTCCATTTTCGGACAGAAAAAAGATATTCTAACTAGTAAACTGATCTTGTTTAACATGCTTGTAATGGTTTTGATTACTTCGCGAACTCTCAAGCGCCCCTGGGCGTCGCGTCAACAATGTGCGAAGGAAGTATCAACCTTGAACAGTTCGCGAACTAGGATGTGCAGAGAAAATGTCAAGTGACTCTTGTAGATTGACGTCACCGAAGGTTATCACCCAATAATTTGGCAATGTAGGCCACGAGTATTATTGCTATACATATATGACATCTGAAAGTTTCAGAGTTACCGTTAATCGCACACATAAATAAGAATAGTAGTTACTCGCATTATTCATTACTCGGAAGATTTGATTTCAACAATGAAAATACACAAAATTATTCTTATTAGACCAAAACGTAATTAAAGCCGGTGGACTTCTGAAACAATTTGCGAGTTCTACATTCTAATGACTTTTTTAACTTGGAGATGTGTGGTGTCAGACAAATTTCTTTCTTACAAACCGGCAATTACAGTGACACTAAAATTATAAGGTATGGAGTTCCACAGGGAAAAATACTAGGATCATAAAGCTACTGAGGGAATGGGCATAAAAAATTACTTAACGCTATCTACTTACGTTGAACTGCAGCAAAAAAATGTAAGTATCATTGAGGCACGAATATTGAAGAATTACTCAATATTAAGTATTTAGGATGGTCAATATAATTAAATAAAAATCGAAAAATTACGGAAATTAATTTATAAAGTCTATAGTTTGCGAGATACAATGAGTGAAACTTTGCTAAAACATTTATCGGTCTCAAGTGGAATCAATATTGAAATAATGTTAATAATAATAGCTTTATTCACCATTATAATTTACATAATATGTATAATTAATGAGGTTAGTCAGTAAACAGAAATATTATATGTAACTTGAAACTATTTAAATATAGCATACAAGACGCAGTGTAAAATGGAATTTGTACAAACAGTTAACACAAATATTCGTTTATAACGCTGAATTGATTAAAAATTCATTGACTGAGTAATAACACTTTTCAATCAATATGGTTTTGGATTTTCGCCGAAACCATTGATAAGAATTTCACTGCCAGTTCATTCCTCCACTAACCAAAATGATGCACTGGCTATTACACCACAAGAAAAAGCCAACCTTTTTGCTGGAATGTTTCCAACAAATTCCACTTTGGATCCACAAGGGAACAAACTTCCCTAATATTACTAAAGTCGATAGCCATATGCTTGAAATTAATTTTCGTCAGCTCACAATTAGGCGCATTCTGCTTGATCTCAATACCAAAAAGTTTTTAGGGCCACACGGAATTCCACCTGTCGTTCTCAAGGAATGTGCGCTTGAATTAACACCAGTTTTCTGCAGGTTGTTTACCCTTCCATACAAACTTGGCGTGTTTCCTTCCAGCTGAAAGCCAGTTACGAGTCCAACCAATTCCAAAATAAGAAAAGAAGACCCTTCCTAATAATTATAGACCTAGAACAATACCTGGAGAACTCCACAATCGTGAATGACCGGCAATATGGATTTCGTCAGCAGAGATCAGCAGGAGACTTGCTTGCCTACGTAACACCAGTATTGCAGAAATCTATTAAAAACATGAGGAATCTCTAGCTGAATCATTGGATATCTCCAAAGCATTTGACCGAGTTTGGCACCAACGCCTTCTTGGGAAACTTCCGTCATTTGCCGGCTCAACTTTGTCGCTTAGACTCGAGTTTTCTCTCAGATAGATCACTCCATGTGGTGGTTGACGGAGTATCCTCCGATACAATGGCTATCAACTCTGGTATTCCACAGGGATCTGTCTTGGCATCAACTTTGTTTCTGCTCCATATAAATGACCTGCTGGAAGTGACCACCTGTACCGTCCACAGCTTTGCAGATGATGGTACACTTCGTACCGCTTTCTCATCTAGAGCCGCTATACCATCCAATAAAGTCAGAAGAGCGAGACAGATACAGGTTGAGGCAATTAATGGAGTTCTGGCAAAGATTTTGAAATGAGGATCTGATAATTTAGTACCTATAGTTTAATGCAACCAAAACTCAAGCTTGCGTCTTCTCCAGGAAGACGGATCCCACAATATCTAATATGATGATGTGAGGTACAACTATACTTATGAAGTCTTCGAAAATCATGCTCGGGATCACCACCAACAGCACCCTCTCAACCGATTTACAAAAAGTTGGTATTCTATTCCGTGCCAAGAGCTACTTAACATCCCCGCGCCAACGCGGGCCTAGAACAGATTTTATTAAGCCATCGTTCACCAAATAACAGCGATTTGTTGGTATGTGGTATGTAAGTTTTCATTTCTAGCCTGATAATATCAGAGATGTGGCACATTGCATTAGGTCATCAGATTCAAAACATACTCTTTTCCAAAGAGAAAAACATACGAAGACCGCCCAGTCGGTTGAGTTGTAATGCCAAACTGTGGAGGTGTTGGATTGGTTAGTGTAGTGATATCGGGATAGGTCGTAGTGATGAGTGGATGGTCCAGACTTTCCCCATGGTGTACGAACCTTTACTTCATGGGGATCTGGATTGTTAGTGAGGAATAAGCGTATTGGCATAATGATAGTTGTTATCAGGGATCCGTGTTGGTTCATTATTTAACTGCTCGAGACAATATGTAATGGCGAAGGCCTCAGCCTGTCGCCCTGCGTCATTCGTCTTGTTTGCTGGATAGTTCTGCTGAATGAGGCCTAGTTTCAGAGAAAAAATACAAAGAGTACACCATGAGTTGGTTCATTTGGAGAAAAAATAAATAATTCGTATCGACAATTTTAAGGAGTATCATCCCTTATTTTGGCACTGGTAAAAGTAAGCTTTCTGAACGTTCATTTAATTCAAGCAACAGCCCCTGGAAGGGTCATTTTGGTAACATCTTGAACATTTGAGGTGTGCCATTGCTTCTTCTGGTGGTTATATAATGAAATAGTTGTGAAAGAATTGATGAAAATATGATGAAGCTTCTGTGATATTAGCTGGGAAAATATTATTTTTGAAACATTTTTGATATATTGTTATTTTAAAAGTTTGAGATATTTCTACTCCACTTGAAACGCTGTGAAGCCAAACTTAAATAGGAAAATAGCTTGGAAGTCTTTCTTGGAAAGAATATAATTTCCCATCAAAAATTATCAACATGAATAAGTTGTTACAAATTTACAATTCTGCCAGTTCCAAAAAGTTATCAATTTTTGAAATACTTAATCAGCAACAATGTGCGGTTTCACAAGATGATTGATTAGTTCAGAACGTCACTACCGGTGACCTAATAAACACGATAATCAGTCTCGAAAACGTAGATACCAGAGACACTCCTGGATGTACGAGAATTTGACAATATCGGATAATGAATATAAAGAGCTCAAGTTCAATTTATATTAATCACCTAAGTTTACCTACCTCATTAAACTTTCATAATAATCAAATCGAGTTCCCCACTTCCCCATAATGAACTTAGCCGCTCCAATTCGTAACCTTGGCGTACTTATACTTTGATACATTTGTTTGTAGAAATTTCATTAGTACTTCATTATGACGCTTTCTGTTAATCTGGATATGATTATCGTAAGACAAGAAAACAATGAGACAAAATCGAGGCAATCATGCGATGCTGAACAAAAAACTTCAGTATTATTTAAAATCTTGTTTATAATTGATTCAAACGCAATTCGATATACCCTTGGACGTCAAGTATATTACCATAAAAATGAGACAAATAATAGATAATAGAGATTTGTTTATTTTACTTACGTTTATCTTCAGTTTCTTGACTTGATAAACAATATCGAAAATTAAGAAAAACGAAGAAATAGTTGTTACAAGAAACTGATATGTACGTTTCAATCAAGCGACATACATTTTTCAGTGCAGAATGTTTCATTTAATTTCAATTGAACCAGAAAAGTCACTTTCGTATATAGTATTATCAAGCATATTTCATTTTTAAATACTATAACTAACCACTATAAGATACTTGTAGCATCTAGCCTTTTATGTTTGTCATTTGTAGAATAAAAAATCAGTCAGCGACAAAAGCATATTTTTTTTGGACATGCTTCCAACTCTCATTGATGGAACAAAAAATGGGTTAAAATGAAACAAAACAGACTTTGAATATAAAGATGAACGACATAGAAATTGGGAGAAAATGTTTCCAACGGAATTAAAAAAATAAGCACATGTATCATGAAATTAAATATATATGGAAATATACAAGTGAAACTGCGTTTATTGTTGTATTCGATGCTTATTTTCTTCAATTTCAATTTATTTTTTGTTTCTTTAATGACATTCTCAAAAAAAATTACTTTTATATGTGTCAGATTTGTACTGACGCGCATTCTTGCCTGGTATTTTTTGTTGTTCCTGATTGTTTTTTTCTTCCTGTTCATCAATGTGTTGCTTTTGTATTCTCATGTATTCTCTATGATATTTTTTCGCATCCAAATCGAATTGAGTTTAGTTGCAATTGAGAATTTTCGATATCTACAATATTTTGCATATTATAACTATTGTCACAACATTTAATTAAATTGCAATGTCCCGAATCTATTACACCATCAATAATATAATTTGAAATTCCGAAAAAAACATCTTCAACTATAAGTTTCACTTTAATATTAGAAACCTCTAATACACTCTCTTTTATCCGACTCGGGATCCATACTAGAATACAACAATAATAATTAACTGATCAATAGATCACTCACTTGTAAGATGAAAGAAAAAGTACAGCAGTACCTATTTTGACCACTTAAAAAAGCAAAATTTATAATTCATACGACCAATAGGAACGGCGGAATCGTCTCCTCACAGTGGTTTACGAACGCACATACGCTCACAAATATTATCTAAAAGAGCTGTGATCAACTGATCACGTGAATTTCCTCAGTTTTGTTAGCAATATAGCTTTCGCTGCGCGTCAAATATGAATGCGTATATCAGTTGGATAAATTTTGGTAACACATTTATCAATAGAGAAACACAGAAATGGCCATCGTGAGATTGGTTAAATTTTCAATTAAAATTTTCTTCCTATAAGGGAAGTACACGTATGATTGAAGCATCTATACAATTAAAACAGTTGAATTAGATATGTATATACGTTTCTTTTACAAATAATAAGTGTTTTGCCAGGTTTCACAATAATTGCGTTTAAAATATTTAAATCAATGCAGTATCGATTCTCGCTAATATAGGTTATTATGTGTGGGAATCAATCGATGAAAGTGATGCATTTCATCATTACTCCCACATTTACCATCGGAACCAAACATTCTATTCAGAGCATTTACTGGTAACATTGATTGAAATCATGGTAGTTTTAATGGTCAAAATGACTACTTTTTTAATTAGCATGCAGTTTCACAAAAATTTATGGAATGTTACGAGTTGATGAAACAAAAAACATCAACCACCATTTTTGACCACATGAAGATTTGTGGAAATACCTCATATTTACCTACTCAGAAAAACGAAAATTATACTTCCTATTTTCACCACTTAGTCCGTACGACCAATAGGAACATCGCAATCGTTTCCAGAATTAATCTCAAGAACAGTCTAGATCAATACAGAAAGGCTCAAATTGGATATATCGGCGAAAATCCGGTAATTTTTTGCCTCAATTACAATACTTCCCTTATACTAGGTATAGTGATGGAATAAAAAAATTTGAAGAAAAGGTTGAGTTTCTCCTATTTAATTTGAATGTGCGAAAAGTTTCTTAATATCTGGTTTGTAAGTCACGACCGGTTCGACCTATATAACAACTATTACAATCTGAACATATAAACTCCAGGTTTCCTGAACGTTTTTGCTTTATCGTTAGCATTATTGTATCATACAGTTTGTATCGTTTGAAAATGGTGCTGTTGTAAAAAACTAGTATCGTGTTTGTTATTATATACGTGATACATATCATATTGAATGCAGAAACCCTAGAATTGGGTATTCATTTGTTACAAAACATTTTTCAGCATTTTAGGCTACACGAAGAAGTTTGATGACATCTACTCAGAGACAGGCACCACAGGATTCATTATGATGATACCACTTTATGGTGAAATAATTGTATATTCATTGTTACTACATTATAATTTATATATAAATTCTCGGGAAATGGGTCACACTAACACATATGTTTATTATTTTTGTCTTTACGTACGTTTTGGTCTCACAACCATCATCAGAAGACGTATCACTGTCTAAAACGGGATTTATTAAACCTAATTGTATCAAACACAAAGCGTCCTTATTGCATTAATTTCAATTGAAAATGCCCACCTCGCCGTTTAAAGTATATGAATATGTATCAAGTAGCCACTGCATAGCAAACTATCATAAAATATTAATAAATAAAATTATGGTACACGAGGTATTAGGTACTAGTGAATGGTTTGTTTCATACTTAAAAAATAGGTTAAACTATGTATCAATCAAGAAGAAGAAGAAGAAAGGTGGATGCGAGTATAAATCGAGTCAAGTTAGAGTGACAATCGGTGTTCCACAAGGATCCATTCTTGGACCCATTCTATTCAATATTTTTGTAAATGACTTACCCAAAAATATACATGCCGATGTATATATGTATGCCGAAGATACTACTGTAGTGTTCACGGGTACAAATATTGATGAATTATTAGAGAGAGCTAGGATAATAAGTAGACAGCTAGAAAAATGGTTTTCGAAAAATAATTTAGTTATTATTACTGATAAAACTAATTTTATTGTTCTGAATAATAATATTAATTTAAATTTAAATAACACCATCTAAATGGACAACACTTATCTTAAACAGGTTGAATCTTAACCTTAGATTGCAAATTATCATATGCTTTACATATTGAAAATATTAACCATAAATTGTGCCCTGCATGTTTTGTTCTCAGATCAATTAAATCAATTTTTTCTAAAACTGCACTTCGTTCTGTTTATTATGGTCTTGTAGATTGTAATCTACGATAATGCATTCAATTTTGTGGAAACTCATCATCGCATTCGTGTTAGGTGTCGCTAAAAAAAGCTTTACGAATAATTGCTGGCTGGGGATGGCGAGATTCTTGTAGAGAGGTTTTCAAAATTCACAATATCTTAAGTGTGCAGTCAATGTACATATTTGCGTTGCTGCTTTTGGTTTATAACAGAAATCTATCTATCTCTAGTAATCGAAGTCATCTCATGCGATGAGAGAATAAGTCTAACTCTCACATTGCATGAGATTACTAGAGATAAATTGCTATGCAGTGGCTTCTTGATACATATTATTCATATACTTAAAACATTGATGTGTTACAATCTCGATTACTCGTGTTTCGGATTGCGACACACCCTATATGAAATAGAGTACTGGCTACTAGTAAACATTTGTATGAATACAACTCGAGATTCATGAGAGATAATACAATGGGGAAATAAACTAACCTACAGCGTCATATAAACATTGACCTTTCTTCTAGCATGATGCCTATCTAGATTCAAATGACATCACCGTTTGTAAAATTACAAACTGTTACCAAATTTCGCACGAATTCAGCTTTATCATGGAATAAGACATTGTTACCTCCTAAGAACCTACTTAAAGAAGAATGTATACAAGTTCAACTGAAATACTGTACATTATATCATTGTTTCACCACGTTCTTCCTGTGTGATACCGTTGATAAAACTCTTTCAATCAACGGTGATACGTAATCTAGTTTACTGAAGTTATGAATTTTGAAACAAGTTCTTCGTCGCCAAACAAAGGAGAGAGTATGCCAATGATGTTGCTTGATGTAGAATTGGGTCATACAAAAATCCTGTTAGAGCGACTATTAATTTCATGTTGTGGTACCTGATAAGATTGAAATCCACCCAACAATTATTATGTACCTATATAACAGGTTTTCAATTAATCAAACTTTTGGTTCTATAGCGAGCTATTGATGTTTTTGCAGCTAAGAAAATAAAACTTGATATCCATCTCTTCTAGTTGTGATACAGGTTTTCGAAAAAAAAAGTACATATATACTTTATATTTCTTCGCGGAATTTAATTAGTAACTCGAAAAGTAGACTTCCGCGGGTAGCTAATCTTGTAAATACTTGACTCCTGGATGAATTTCGCGTCACAATAGCACGACTTGAACTGAAACCGTTTCCGTTAAAGCCTCAAGACTGCCCTGAAGATGCCACCTGTGAGTCCTGGTATTGTGACGCGGAATCCACCCGGAAGCCAAGAATTTTCAAATTAATTAATGTCTGCAAATGTTTTTTCGGGGACCGATGTCAGGTGCGACATTGCACGGAGAGCCATTTCGAAGTATTTTTATTGATTTAGATTTTTAAACATGGTGGGCAAAGCGAACGAAGTCGTCTCTTGAATCGGCTTATATGGCACAAGGTAGGTTTTCATGTAGCGTCCAAATGGTAAATGCAATGCCCTTGAAATAGTGACACAAACTAGATAATGATGCTCAAAAATTATTGACATAAGAATTCAATGTCGCACCTTAAGCTGTTTTCGAGTTATTAAGCAGAACGGTTTGTCGCTATTCGGCTCACTCACTCACTCCGTCTTCACCCTTTGGACATATGCGCAGCGAACTGACCGACCCCTAGTTTTATTATGACTACACGAGAGGAAATCATATAACATCGTGTGAGCCAGCGGTGGAGTGTTGTGAGCATTGTTCGATAATATTTATCACTTCTTAGATTCCAAGACAAGGACCAAGACATCTGTATGCTTTGTAGTGGTCCAAGCTCTTTCCACGAGTCACTATGTTTGTAAGTGGAGTTGGTCCAAATCAATGAATGATCAATCTTAGCTTCTCATCAAAGTAACTCATTCCCTGGACCCAAAGACATAACTTCAGCATTACTAGGTCTGCATGCATTGTTCGCAAAAACTCTTTTTGGAGAAAGTTTTTGGCACTCCAGAACGTCGTAAAAAGGTGGGCGATCTCTCAATTTTCTATAAATATTTCCATGATTCATCAGAAATCTCGTCTGTTGTTTCACCACGGGAGATTTCAGATGGGCGGACTATACGAGCTCAAGCTAGTAGTCTAGGAGCCAGAGCGATATTGATGGTCTGAACATTAACCCGATGGCACTATGGTTTATCGTTAGAGGACGATTCAATGACCAATTCATCTCACAGACCGAATTTTCGCCGGCTGCTAGATCTCGAGATACAGCCTCCGCAAATTGTTAATTTTTCGACTGGAGGTTAATCCTTTTCAAGTTGCGGTTACTTGAAAAGCATGCCATTCTTTTACACCATTATTCTTTATATTGTCCTCTTATCAGGCTGACCAGTTTCAATTGAACCGAAAATGGACTGCGAGTTAACCCTCCCAAACCTGGTGTAAAACGATCATTGGTGTTGACAATTGTGAAGATACCCTATGCGATCAAAAGTTATCGGTCCATTTCCGAGTAATTGGCCATTATTTGCACCAAAAATGTTTTTTTTTTCCATTTTGTGGCTAAACCTAGCGGATTACAAGGTAACATGATGGCACCATGTTAAATAACTTTCTTGGAGGTCAAATGAAGATTTAAAATTATTGCCATCACTCCTTGCCTATTTCAACCCCCAAAACCCCCTAAAACCACCCCCGAAAACAAAACAAAAATCAAAAATGGCTGTTTCGGTTTTAAACCCAGCCAGAATCTCAATAATTGAGTAATTTATCATAAAATTGGTCATATTATCCATATTAATCGTATTTTTTTGGAGGGTACCCTATGCCTATAACCCCCAAGCCCCGTCAAGAAAAATTGGAATTCCTATGTCCTTTTCCAACATTCCACCGTTGTCTCACACGATGTTCTTCGAACATTATGGATTTTCCTCTCGTATAATCAAAGTATAAAAAAAATATTCTTATTTCAAGTTTTTGCTCTTGGGCCAAATATATCAAACATTGTTTTTAATCCCTTAATAAATAACTAACATTATGTTCTAAGCCGAAGATGACATATTTAATCCACCGTAACTCACAAACGGTAGAATTTATAAGAACTACATTTTTTTTCTCGGCTCATGCATGTTCTATGCACATTTTGCGTATGGGCACTGTGGCAGGAGTTATTCTTAATGTAATGAGTAAATTTTACATATGGCGGCCATATTGGATTAATGACCTCATAACATAAAGAGATTCCACTTAGTCACACCTTTCCTTCACTAAAAAACCCGCAGAATAGGTAAATGTGCATTATGCTCCTAATGAGCAATAAGTTTTGTCATGTGGTTTTTAAAGTAAATGTTATACGTTTCATTGTCTTATGAGTTTATTTGAACTTAAAATATTTTTTCAAATATCGATTAACCTCTATACTAAATAATTGAAATAACTCCGCGGAATCCCATGGGATTCCGATCAAAAATGGGATACAATTTTTTAAAGATTGGCTTACCCCTCGTTCATAAAATAACGACTAGAAAATTACCGAATCAAATCAATAATTTATTTATACTAAATAATTGGAAAAATTCCACGGAATCTCATGGGATTCCGATAGAAAATGACCTACAAATTTAAAAAAATTTGTTTAGAAAATTACCGAATCAAATCAATAATTTATAGTCAGGATTTTTAGGAAGGAACATTTTGTACTTTTTTTAAGAAGTCATTCGAAATTTATAATTGATTAACGCAACATTCAATCAATTGACGAATTTCATTATTCAAAGCAACCTTCACTGGTTGGTAAAGTTTTTCATATATGGATAAACAATGAAATGGAAACGATAACTGTTAATAGAATCTAAATATTACATAATGGCACATACTCGCAGCTGCAGTTGAAACCTATATAACACATAAGTACGGTATGTGTATTTTTTACAAATTCAGATATGAACTATGTCTAAATCCAATATTTATTTTACAATCGAGCTTCATGCGGGTAAAATTCTAATCTTTTGTTCATGTCAAAATAGACGAATGATGAATTGTTAAAATACCTAGAGATCCCAAGTGTCCCACCTAAGGTCTACACAGTAGTACATAAACGATGAATAAATCCAAACACGCGAACTACCAGTTACATTATTTCTTTGCTTTTTGTAGGTCAAC
Source organism: Endomychus coccineus (assembly GCA_958510875.1). Classification (NCBI taxonomy): domain Eukaryota; kingdom Metazoa; phylum Arthropoda; class Insecta; order Coleoptera; family Endomychidae; genus Endomychus; species Endomychus coccineus. The sequence continues at coordinate 173,537,991 of OY294068.1, read as the reverse complement.
CACGATTCGAGCAAATTATTAGTAGCCTATACTGAACATACCTATATTACGGTTACGTTTTATGTGCTCGATTATTATTATTAAACTTACACGAATGGAAGGTTGAACAAAGTATATTATAGACTGAAATGTACATAATGTAACCCTATGTACCTACCTATAACCGAATAGAACTGATCCACGTCATAAAAGTTGATTTTATCCAATTCTATCGTGTGCATCCTTGTCGAATTATTGAATAATAAATCAATTCATTCAGAATTTATTGTTTCGCCATACATTGGAATCTTCAGAATCAGTAATAAAATCGAAAAAAACATTCGATTTTATTGTAGATGCGGAACTGACAATGCCTGCAATTGAAATGTTTCCAGAAAATGATTTGCACCACATCATGATTTTGTTTGGAATGTTTTAAAATGTTCAATGATAATAATACGTAGCATTACGTTCACACAGTAAAATGAACTGTGATCACTTGATCATGTGACTTCCCTAATTTTTCTTAGCGAAATAGCTTTGCGAATCAAATAAAAATAGAAAATATGTTATACTCTATGTAAAATTGAAATGCAAATTGTCGTTGCTGTTTTTATTGGAGTTTTACCATACTCTGCTTACGGAATAATCAACAGGGTATCATGTGCTATTGCAGATTTGTTGTTATTTACTTATTATATAAAATAATACAAATTATTTGTTAACTTAAATGTAATTCCCAAACAGTTATAGCCTTCACTAAATGTTCAAAGAAAAAAGTAACTGTAGTTATTTAAAATAAGATATACAGCTTGTTTTTGCACTAGATACCGAGTGAATGTTTCACACTAAAGACATTGAACCTATATAGAATGTTTTGTGTTATCTACATTTTTTATTGTGTATCTAGGAGAAAAATTTGACTCTATATTTATAATACACCGATTTGAATAACTACCGCAACAATCAGTTTTAGTTGAGTAATTTAACTGAAATTTTCACATGAAATTTACACTGATATAACAAAGAAATGATTTAGTTTTCAATTTAAATGAGTTGTACCACCATAAATGGTTATGCACTCATTTACGAAATGATCAATATCACCTTGGGTATATCATTCAGATCATCGTGTATGTGATCATTCCTGCAAACATGTTCGATCGGTGACGAATCAGGGGAACTTGCAGGCCATTGAAGCACATGTACATTAGCTTCTACCAAAATAGTGTCGTAACTCTTTCGGTGTGAGTGCGTGTTATATTGTTGAAAAATTGGTTCAATCAAACTTCATATGAATAAAGGCAAATGTTTCTCACATACGCCCAAAATCAATTTGAATTTTTAAATAAAAATGAAAGTAACATGAAACATTTAATTGGTGAGATCCATATTAAGCCATTTTGGGATCATACAGCCGGAAATTCTGTTGGTACCGTTTGCAACATGAATCATGAATCAACAGAATTTGTGTTTATGACTGTTAGGTTTAATTCAGAATTCAAAGAGGTTGTCCAAATATGTTCTGTATCAAAAATTAATCACGGTTTATTGTTTATGTTTATAAAGTCAATTACTTTGAAATAAATAAATAAAATTGAATATAAAATATTCTGTATTAAGTGATAATAATGCACTCGATAGTGAAGCCATGAACGATTTTTCTAAAACTAATAAGTTAAGTATCGTGTATCCTCATCCAGTTGTTAATTGAACAACAAAATGTTAAAGTAGGCCTTAAGGTACTCAATGAATACGTTATACATGCTCTACTTCAATTTGTTTCAAATATAGAGCATTCCGAGTCCAGTTTTTAAACATTATATTAACTCAGTGGAAAATAATGAAAGTAAAAACTTCCTCAAAAGGCAACGAAAAGGGAACCTATCGTCAAAGGTAACTTAGAGGATGATTAGAAAATCAAGTTTTTAAAAATTTATTAAATTGGTTAGATATGCAGAAGTTCACTTAGGTTGAAACAAATCCATTATAAGACATATTTTTTACATTAAAATAAGCAAATGGGGTGCAACTAAGGACTCGGTTCAAGTCTGGCAACTCCGTATAAGCAGGTCCTAAGAAGTCCTAACAAACAAAATTTTTGTTTTACTGTCGGTATCGCCTTAGCGTATTGGTGACCTGCTGGAACATAGCCTCTGGCTTGTGACGTCATGATCGAGCGCTCAAGACTTGTGTATGTAGAGGGTATTGACCTGTTGGCCATGCTCGTATCATTGCTGAGGAAAGTCATATCGCCAGTCGGTCACTATTTTGGAACTCTCTAGATATTGAATGAGCTCGATAATGATTGCTTTCTCCAACGATTCAGAGATCTCAGACAGTAGTGTAGTGGGTCTATGATTATCAGGAAGGGTATTCTTTCCTTTTTGAGGAATTACATGGCGTCTAGCTATCTTTCAGATGAAAGAAAAGGTATTGTGAAAGTTATACATGAAACAGAACGCATTTCTCAATCCACTAGCCGACAGTATTTATTGTTTTTTAGTAATAAAATAATAAAAAATTAATGAATATGTTACTTAATCGCTCTAGCTCATAACCAACAGTATGCGTACTGACGGTTCTTCTCTACTTAGGTATATAGGCAATTTCATGCCATAGAGAACATAATACCAACATAGATTGGAATAACGATGTAGCAAACTGCGAATTTACGACTTTTTCACAATCTAAACCTTTTCACGTTCCACAAAACACTAATTGGAACATAGAAGTCCATCCTATTTATGATCGTTGAAAGATATTCCGTCTACAAACGAATTCCATCTCCTTGGTACAGAAATAAATATTATGGAATCGGTGCAGGTAATTCATTACCATAAGAAAATAATTGGCCGCATTTATTGCAGAATATTAGATATGGATATGACAGCATAGATGTCCTATATTCAATGCTTTTATCGATGGTTTCATGTACACATTGCGTTCTTAATACACCGTTTAATTAATTATAGTCGATCCCAATAATTGGAAAGCGGTGTCGAATCTAATTCGAGAATAGCAATAAACTGACGTAATTCAGCGCACATAAAACTAGGATTAAATATTTTATAGAGCCTGAAAAGATTGTATTAAATTTAATGAAAATAAGAATTGTTCTTCGTTTCTACTATTATTTTATTGCAACAATAATAATGGTGATTGGATTTTTATCATTTAAAACCACTGCTTATGATAGACTACAATATAGATGTCACTCACTGTCATACGAATTTCAGTAAATTTGATAACGCTGCTATTGACCTTTATCGCAATAAGGAACTAGAAATGTGTTTCCGCTTGAAAAATAGATAAATAGTGTGCGTGGCAAAGTTATTCTTCGCAAATCATTTGATTTGGTTACTGATTTTTATATAATTGTTTCACATTCTATAAGATACTCTTCGCATTTGTGTACAGATTATGAAATATTAATATTTATTTCATTATTTTTACACAACTAAATAATATTCAAATTAATAATGTTTTCAAGAAATGTTCAAATTCTCCCTTTCTGGGTGTCGAACACCCAGTGTACTGAGTGACAGTCAGGTATCCTAGCCACCAGACTACACCGCCAATTGTTATAAACTGTTAGGGGGCGGTGTAAGTTTGAGTTTACTTCAACGATTGTTTTTGTTGTTGTTGTTGAACGATTTTGTTGAAATTTGTGTGAAAACGGTTTAAAGTCACCTTGAATTTACTGTGAAATTTTTGGATCGAGTCAATGTATACCTTGGGAGTTGATTTTGTAAAATTTTCAACCCTTCAGCAAACGACTTTTTGTGAAAATTTGAATGATAGGACCTTTCGTTTTTGAGTTATCGTGCATACGAGATTTCGTGACATCCAGATAGATTTTTTCAAAGTTGCTTAAAATCGGATGAAAAATACTATGGTGCAAGAATTTTTGATGTTTCTACTTCGAACGAAGGGTATATATAATAAGAATTATTTTTTTTATTTAATTTTTCTCTTCCAAGTAAAGTACTTTCAATGCAAAGGTGGTATACTTGAAAAATCTAAGAATGTGATGAGATCATTATTTTTCAGAAATTTAATTTAAATATAAATTTTAAAGTAAAACTTCTTATGTCAAAATAATAACACATTATTCGGCTCTAAGGTTACAGTAATCAAAGATCTTACATGAATATCTATTAAGAGTTATAGGTACATACGAATGAAAATATATGTAATTTTACAGTATACCGGGTGTCCCATTAAAATAAAATGTGAAGGCATTTTAACTAAAGATGGTTGCAATATCTTCACAAAATTTGCACTATACATGAGTGGTATATTAAAATATGTCCCAAAACAGTTCTTGGCTGCGCTTGAAATTACAATTAATTAATGACAACCTGTGAAAGATATTAAGATACTGTTTCCAAGCCACATAGAATTTTCACCAACTTCACTGAAAATGGTGAATGCATAACAACAATGACAAGTTTGGTTGTCCCAATTAAAATACTGAAGTTGGGGTCACGTGACCGGAAATGCAAAGGAAATAGGAAGTGTTTTTACAGTGGATGTAAGCATCAGTTTCGACTGTTCATAACTGCCAAATTTAATATTTGTGTCTTCAAAATAATAGATTGTCAAAACGGTATATTATGATATGTAATGGCGGATTCAGTATTATTTTTAGGGTGGACATAGAGTTTAATTCATTTGACTGACTTGCATATTGTTTGGGGAAAGGAGTGGCATTCAGCTATCAACACCCCCCCCCCCCCCTGTATCAGCTGATTGTGATTTGCTCAGTTTTTGTCAATATTAATCCTCTAAAAGAAGTTTTCTTCAAATAGAAATATTTTAGGTTTGCCTGGACTAAATTCGGAGTAATTTTTTATACGAGTTCCCTATTATTTGCGATAGTTCATCAGTTATTTGAAGTTTTACAGAAATGTTCATGAAATTCATCAAAATGTTGTTTCCATTGCAATAAAAATTCAAAATGCCTTTTATTGAAACGTCGAATGCAATAATAAGTTATTTGTGAAAGTTATTACAGCTGGTATTACATTGAATTTTATCTAAATGATATGGAAAATAATAATCAATATTCAAGTGAAGATATTACGAATGTATTCATTATACATGGTGAATGTAGAAAAATTACCTACAGGACGTGAAAAAGAAAAAATTTTACTTAGGTTTGCTGTTGTTACTATTGTCATAGCAATTTGCAATTTGAATTCCAAACGAATTCAATTGCGACCACGGTCGTATATACAGGTCTGGGAACTCGAGGCTGTTTCCTATGTGAGTCCGCTAAACGTCATCTGTTGCATAGTACCAAAAGGGTGGCGCATGAGTCGATGAATGATCTCTGGCACGTATACGACCGTGTTCTCTAGCAACTATCATTGTTGACTTGTAAACACAAGGAATACCGGCGTTTTTAGAAAAAAATTACGAAACCGTACATTGTGCCGAAATGCAAAACGGGGTACAAAAGTGTAAAGCAAGAAACTCCTGTTTTTAAAGTGCTGAAAGATGCGGAAATGCGAAAAAAGTGGATGCTTGCGATACCGGATAGGAATCGTTTTAACGAGGTCTTTTATGTGTGCGAGCATGTTTAACGAAAAAGAGGAAGTTGTTTTTAAGGTGAGTAATGCATTTTAACAAGAGTAACAGTTCTATTCCTCTCTCAAATCAGAAGAGTAAATATTGCGTTACGAGAAAAATCATTTTACTTAATAATGTGATTGTTGCCATACTTCGATCCAAGCGCTAGCTGGTGGCTGAGCGTGGGACTACGAGTTTGGCGACATGTAAGAGCCTCATGTCATACATACGAGTTCCCAGACCTGTATGTACGACCGTGATTGCGACTGATCTAAAAACATTATTCAATGTACTGAAGGAATATGAAATTTAAGCCTGAAAAATATTATTTGTTTTGCATCTGAGCTACTTTATTGGAATTGAACATTCCATATTTGTAAAATATGTTCGCAGTCACAAACTGATCTGTCATAGAATTGAATACATCTCGCGTTCTTCATATATTCCATTTGATTTTATTGTAGTTCGTTGTTGTTAACTAGGCAATTGTATGACAATCGATAACCCCGAGATGGTACGAAGAGAGTAATTAATAACATATCATTCGCGGTTACAATTTGATTTCAACAAATATTGTTTCTTCGACCACTCAAGGTTCATTGCCTTAGAATAACTATCAAAATTAATCGGAAAGTAAACGTTCCACGCTTGCTTGAATTCTTCATATTGAAATTATTCGCTGCTATTGCTATAGAATCTTGTAAATGAGATTCCGGGACAATAACCAGTTATTTTTCTTTCAACTATCATCTATTCATTTTAAATTGAACATTATAATATTATTTCTTCTCAGTTTCTCAGTACCAAATCGAAAAACTAACATTACTGTGTTGTCATAATTTTCAATATATTCATTCATTGGCCGCTACCAAAATTTAAGAATTTTAGATGGTATTATGAATAAAATAAACACTTAAAACATGGTATGAGCCAGCGGTGGATTGTTGGAAGAGGAGATAGGCATTCGAGTTTTGCTTGAAGGTTATAGGCATAGGGAAAGACATCACTAGGTGATGAGTTCCACATCTTCGCTGTTCGATAGAAAAATCAAGTCTGGCAGGAAGAAATTCGGCAGGTATCAAGCTTGAAGTGGTGACTAGTTTGAGCTCGTCTAGTCAGTCTATCTGAAATATCTAGTGATGGAACAACAGACGAGATTTCTGATGAACACCGACCATGGAAATATCTATAGATAATTGAGAGATCGCCCACCTTTCTACGATGTTCTAGAGTTTCTGTCTCGCTCCTCATCATCTGCAAAGCTGTGGACGGTACAGATGGTCACTTCCAGCAGACCGTTTATAGCAAAAACAAAGTTGGTACCAAGACAGGTCCCTGTAGAACACCAGCCTTTATAGCCATTGTATCGGAGGAGGCTCCTACAACCACCACATGGCGTGATTTATCTGAGAGGAAACTTGATAGTAAGCGACAAAGTTGAGGCGGCAAACCATATGACGGAAGTTCTCCAAGAAGGCTTTGGTGCCACACTCGGTCACATGATTTGTAGATATCCAAGGTACAAGTAGAGAACTATTATAAGCTTGATTTTTACGCTGTCAGTGTAGCTTCTTCAAACAGATATTACAAAGTACTAATTTAACAGAAAAGAGCTAATCTAATATATAGCATTAATGATAATATTAGGACAGATGGTTTGTTAAACGATAAACTGGTCTCAAACGGAAAATCCCATTATACAACTTTAACAATGGAGAGTTATTGAGTATTTGTTGAACGTTGAACAGGATATCAGACTTGATATACTTATTAATTTCTAGAGATATCAACAAATTTAAATAGTTACTTTTATTCTGAATGTGTTAAATCATAAAATTATCATTGAATTTATGAGTTTCCAAAATTAAATGTTCTACAGAGATCCAATCAGATTTATTATTTATGAAACTACGTTTCTTTGATCCATTTTTTAAGCGTTCTTCCTGTCTCACCTATGTATGTATTAGGGCGAGACCCACAAGTCAGTATTTTATGTTTTTTGTGATCAAAATAACTTTTACGCCTGTCAATTTCTCGAAAAAATGTATCCCTTCTGAGTCACAGCCCCTTGAAAAAAATTTTAAGTTGCAAAATTTGGAAGAAAGTAATTTATCATGTTAAAATAAAAACAAAGAACAGAGGGTGCGGTTTCATACTTCCCACATATCATCCTGGATACCATATGAACCTACTCATCGAATTCATCCCGAGAATTGGTAGTGAAAATGATTCGTTTACCTATGAATGTAATAGTCTAAGGGCTAGACCGATATTGATGGTCTGAACATTAACCCGATGGCACTATGGTTTATCGCTTTCCAAGTTGCGGTTACTTGAAAAGCATGCCATTTTTATACACTTCCACCATGTGCCATCATTTTTTATCGTGTCCGTTTATCAGGCCGACCAGTTAAAATTGAACTGAAAATGGACTGCAAGTTAACCCTTCCAAACCTGGTGGAGAATGTTCATTGGTGTTGGCAATTGTTAACATACCCTATGCCATCAAAAGCTATCGGTCCATTTTCGAGTAATTGGCCATTATTTGGACCGAAAATGTTTCTTTTTTTCATTTTGTGGATAAAACTTGCGGATTACAAGGAAATATGATGGCACCATGTTAAATAACTCTATTGGAGGTCAAATAAAGATTTAAATGATTGCCATCACTCCTTGCCTATTTCAAACCCCCAAAACCCCCTAAACCACTCCCCAAAAAAATATGAATCATATGATAATATGACCAATTTTATGATAAATTAGTCAATTTTTGAGACTCTGGCTGGGTTTAAAATCGAAACGGCTTCTCTTTATTTTATTTTTTCATTCTGCTGGATGATTTTAGGCAGTTTTGGGGGGTTGAAATAGGCAAGGAGTGATAGGCAATAATTTTAAATCTTTATTTGACCTCCAATAAAGTTATTTAACATAGTGCCATCATGTTACCTTGTAACCCGCTAGCTTTATCCACAAAATGAAAAAAATAACCATTTTTGGTCTAAATAATGGCCAATTACTCGGAAATGGGCCGAAAACTTTTGATGGCAAAGGGTATGTTAACAATTGCCAACACCAATGAACATTTTCCACCAGGTTTGGGGGGTTAACTTGCAGTCCATTTTTGGTTAAATTTTAACTGGTCGGCCCGATAAAATGATGGCAAATGGTGGAAGTGTATAAGAATGGCATGCTTTTCAAGTAACCGCAACTTGGAAGGGGTTAACCTCCAGTAAAAAAAAAAATGCGGATGCCGTATCTCAAGATCTAGCAGCCGGGGAAAATTCGATCTGTGAGATGAATTGGTCATTGAAACGTCCTCTAACGATAAACCATAGTACCATCGGGTTAATGTTCAGACCATCAATATCGGTCTAGCTCCTAGACTATAAGCTTACAAAGTCGCGTTCGTCATTTCTAAGATATTATTTCCACATTTAATATCAATTGATAAGCCAAATACTAGAAACATCGTTTTGTTTTTGTTCATTCCCATTATCAATAAGATAAATTACCACAACGCAATGACTTCTACAATCAACTATTATTGATGTCTATGTTTGAATTTGAATGCACGTTTCGAAGAAATAATGCCTTGTATTGAAGCATTAGAACGAAACCTTCCGTTGTAACAATACAATTTTTCCACCATTGTAAAGCCATATTGTTCAAATAATCATGAACTGTTCCCATTCTGGCTACTACATAAATATATACGATGTCAAGGCTAAACGTGACTCTTGAGGAAATCTGTACTTAACATTGTTAAATAGTAATTAATAACATGAGAATGTGTCGATACAACCATACGACGTTACGGGTCAAGGAACCAGATATAAGATGATAGCATATTTATATGTGTAGGACTACGCGAGATCTTCCTTTCCTTCGTTCTATTCGTTCACATATAAAGGTTTTCCTATATTCCCAACAACATGTCCGGGAAATTGAGAAAGCTACCTCATATTTTTTACAGTAAACTTTACATATTCGTCATCACTGACTGTTGCATTTCTATTATTTAATATGTGAATTAAATTTATTGAATAGTTTCGGCATTAAGAATGTGTAAATTCATTTTTAACTTATTAAGTTATGGAAATAAAACCACTAATTTACACTAAATAAACAATGAATGTTTTTATTATTCACTATTGCTAAGTTATAAACTGAAGTTACATTGACAGGACGACTTTATAGTTTAATGATTATACTTATTAAGTGGGGGGAATACCATTAGTTACAGAACAATTGAAGAACTACTAAGGAAATGATTAATAATTGGTGAATGATAAAATGTCCAATTGATCATTTAAAACTAAATTATTTTTGTCTTTAACATGTTTGACAATTTCAGATGAGTCCAGTATATTCAATTTCAAGCCCTTCCGTTCGATATGTAAGATTTCGGGGTCGTGAGTGAAATTATGGTCATGTTCGATTAGATGATTATCATGCGTTGAATCAATATGTGGCTCCTCATATGTTCTTGAAATCTTTGGTGAAGGCTGCTGTTTGGCCAATATACAAACCATTACAGTCATCACAACATAATTTATAAGCTCCAGATTTTTCTCTATTTGTTTTATAATTATTTATAAATTTGTGCAAAATTATTAGACGTTTTATAAGCGACTGTTTTATTGCGTTTCCATAAGAATTTTGAAATATTGTTTGTTGGTTTTCCGATATATGTTAAACTAACATATTGACGTTCAGTTTCGATTTTTGTTGAGGATATATTAGAGTTAACGTGTGTTTGTTCAATTTTGGTATTAAAATATTTGAGGGATATTAATTAATATCTCTCGAAACACAGAACTAAACAGAATAAAACAAATTGCCGTCAACAATGGTTACAATAAATACTTCCATAGTACACAAAACTTTTTAAAACAGAAATTGAACAAACACATATTAACTCTAATACATCCTCAACAAAAAATCGAAACTGAAAATTCATCATCAAAATATGTTTCCCTAACATATTTTGATTAATATAAGAGCGGTTCCCACTAAACAATGTGTTAAATAACAAATTAGTGTATTAAACCATGTTATGTCGACCAATACATTACCAAAAAATTTCAAATTATTGGGTAAGAGAAGAACAAGATAAGAATGAATACAATCCAAACATATAAGCATTTGTCCATAGTGTGACAAAACTAAAGCAGAAGTGATCGTTATATTTTCACTAAGATTAGCTTATTTAGTTAGGAATAATAAGAAGTATTTTCTCCGGTTGAAAGATCTTCAACACCAAATTATGACAAATATGTATTTTGTGGAATGCCCGGTTTTGGATATTCACCATCTAGTCTAAATGACGGGCGGGCGGCATCAAACTCGGCACATCCTAATTTTTTAATCCTAATGCATTTAAAATTATATTTTTTTACAACTACAAACTAGGCATAAAGTTGTTACAGGTACCTAACCCCTGTAACAGGTACCTAACCCCTGTAAAAGGTACCTAACCCCGGTAATAGGTAATAACATATGGGCCCTCAATATTTTTTTTTGTAAGTATATCAGTTTTCATAAGTACAGTCATTTCTAATGTGAAGTTGATGGTCTATGTACTCATAATTGAGAAAAAGTGTAAAAATGGCGAAAATAAATCATAGTAATTTTTCTGATTTATGTGAAATGTTCAGTCAAAGAGGAAAACTTCTCTTAGTTTCCGAGAACTATGAGTTTAAAGAACACAACAGAAAATTAGCTTCCGAAGAAACTAAGTGGAGGTGCATCAAAGATAAATGTAAAGCAAATTTTCATACTTTAGGTGAGTCAAAAAGTCGAGTTATAACAAACCTGAGTGTAAATCATAATCATGAACCAGAACTAACAAATGTGTTGCAAAGACAAGTTTCAAGTCATTGTTTGAAGAGAAAAGCCGAAAGTGATATGACAGAAAAACCTTCCAAAAAGATTAGAATGGAGCTAGCTAAAAATGATGTGTCTTTAAACAATTTGACAATAAGTGCTAGAAGAAACATTTACACTGCTCGTCGAAAATTGTTGCCAGCTTTGCCAAAATCAATATCAGAGGTTCATGAAGCTTTGAATGAACTTCAATAAAACACCAACAGAAATGAAGACTTCCTAATTGTTAATGATTTATCCGAAAATTTTGTGATGTTAAGCTGTAAAAGTAATGCAAAGTTTTTATGTGAATGAAAAATTATTTATATGGACGGTACATTTTGCATATCAAAAATTAAAGAGTATTGTGATTATATAAAAGTCAAATTTGTACCAGAAGAAATAGTAGTAGATTTTGAGATATCTATTCAAAATGCAGTGTTAGCAATTTATTCAAATGCTAAAATTACTGGGTGTCGATTCCACTTAACTCAAGCAACAGAAAAATTCAAAATCTAGGTTTATCAAAAGCATACCACGACAAAAATTCTGAGATTGGAAAGTGGCTCCATTATTGTTTTGGTCTTCTATTTTTGGAACCAAGGACTCTATTTATTTTTGAAGACGCACTTCTTAAAGTACAAACTGAAATCTATATTAAATGCAACAGTGTTAACGAAATTCATAAATTTAAAAATATAGCCCTAAGAAACGTCATAATTTTGTTAATTCTAAAATTATAGAATATATAAATAGTAACTTGTCCAAACTGCAATATGTTAAAATAATATCGCATTATTATGCAATTAATTAAAATAGTACAGTGTAAATATAATTTTGAATATGTTCTTCCTATGTACCTATATGTATTATGTATATTTTTAATTAATTAAAATAGTACCGTGTAAATATAATTTTGAATATGTTCTTCCTATGTACCTAATGCTGTGAATAAGCTAGTTAAAGTATCAATACTATGAAAATATTGTTCCTAACAACTAATTCTACCATTTTGTAAGCAGCAGATATGTTATTTATATGGAAAATAACAGTATAGGTTTATGATCAAAGGTGCTATCAAGGCGATTGAGATCAATATTGTGAATTTTGTAACTATAGGTCAGGTAAACTTGTTTACGACTAAAAGACAACATTACATTTAGATGCCTTCAAATCTAATCTACAGCTCAGACACCAGGATTCAATTTTATGTAGGTCGTCTTGCAGTAGGACACAATCGTTGACGTTTTAATGATAAGATTTTCGAATATTTTCTTTCTTCAAAATACTGCATTACAAATCATTATTATCATTGATGACAGGGTAAAATAATAATGGTCCCAATACCAATAACTGAGGAACTCCAGATGACGCATGACCAAGATATTTCACAGATTGATTCCTATTGGTAAGATATGATCTAAAGAATGTGTGGCTTAAATGTGTAGAATTCTCAACTGACGTATGCCTCTAGTGTTAAAGCTAAGACTTCGACTGCATAATTGTAGTAGCTTAATAGATATTTTCACCAATCGTGCATTTTTCATCATCTAAACAGTCTGCTTTTGAGATATATTTTTAATAGGGTCACATTTTATTGTATCCATTAGATATAAGGAATATTGAAAAATGTTTTGTTGACTAACAATCCAGACCATGGTTCATTCTGATTTGAATAGAGGTGAACTAACGTGGGACCATGGCCTTGACCTGTTTGCTTTGAATGAAAAGAAATAAAATCAGTATTCTTATAAACTATCATTGATTTCATAATATCGAAAACCCACGTTAGTAATTTGTTGTGTATTCATTAAGCCTTTTCCTACAATCGAATTTTCCCAACAACGAAAAACCTATCAACTTTCATTGTTGACATTACGCTACAGTAATTACTGTGGTTATATGGCAAATGAAACATTCCGGAAAAATTACGAAGCCGCTGAACTAATTTGACGTTGATGAAATATTACTTGATCGATTTGTTCTGCTTTTCACTTTATACATTGTCGTGTAATCGAAATCTGACCTAGCCACCTGCAAAGCTTACTCACGAAATTAACTGTTATCACTAAAATGCGGTCGCTTACTTTATTGCAAGTTTCCACGTTTTATACAGGTGGCATCATTAAACGAGTTCTGGTATATCGAGCCAACTTGATGATGAATTATTGAAGTGTTATATAAATACCGACATGTCGAACGAAAATGAATTAATTAGAGGGTAATGTAGGAAAATTCCGAAAATCTATCGTTTCTGGACTCTGGGATAATTATCTATCCTGGTTTAGCTTGTACTACCGGGATATCAAAAATTATCTTGGTCAAGGGTGGTTGTGGAATCTAAAACGTGTGTCTTACTTTACGCTTGAAATAATTATGTCACTGTCACACTGACATCATCAATAACCTACAAATTTCATACCTATTTATTTCAGTTGTAAAACAATAATGAACTACAAATTAAAAATTATCTTGGTCAAGGGTGGTTGTGGAATGTAAAACGTGTGTTACTTTAAATTTTTGAATATGTTTGTTGTGTCAGAATCTGTTAAGTCATTGTGCTGAAATTTTCTGATCCAGTTTTTGAATCATGCCTCTTACCACACAGCATAAAAAGAAGTTGTCAATGACGTTCGTCAACGTATGGAAGAGGAGCCTGCAAAACCTTTGAAACGTCTTTCTCAGGAAATTGGACTTTCTTATGGAACATGTCAGAAGATTTTGAAGAAAGACTTGAACATGCATCCATATAAGATGCAAGCACATCAAGCTCTTCTGCCCGCAGACCACCCCAGACGCCTTGCTTACTACCATTGGTTTGTCAATAATTTAATGAATGACGATCTTCTGGACTTAACTTTTTTTCTGACGAAGGGTGGTTCCACCTTTCGGGATACATCAATTCTCAAAATATGCGAATGTGGAGCAATTATAACCCTCATGTTTTTACGGAATCGCCACTACATGCTCAAAAAATCGGTGTTTGGATGGCAGTTACTTGCAATTTGGGCCAATTTTTTTCGATTTCACTGTCAACGCAGAAAGGTACAGACACAACTTTTTGGCTGAATTTGTGCAACAGTTAAACGATGATGAACTTCAGTAAGTACGGTTATTTCCAGCATGACGGTGCAACAGCACATACTACACGAGAAAATATTGCTTTTCTCCGCGAGTTTTTTGATGACGGCTGATAAGTTTGCATACAGAAGTTGAGTTTCCTCCGAGATCACCTTGTTTGACAATTATGGACTATTTTATATTTCCTTACTTAAAAAACAAGATTTTCGCAACTCCGGTAAATAATTTGCAAGAACTTCAACAAAGAGTAGTTCAGCAATGTACAACCATAACGCCAGAAATGCTGCAAAACGGTTTTCACAGCATGAGGATGCCCGTCTACTTGTGCATCGAACAAAACGGGGGACATTTCCAACAATTACTGTAATTTAGTTTTTCTTGTTACTAAAACCGTTAGTTCATAGTTTGTAGTTCATTATTGTTTTACAACTGAAATAAGGTATGAAATTTGCAGGTTATTGATGATGTCAGTGCGACAGTGACATAATTATTTCAAACGTGAAGTAAGACACACGTTTTAGATTCCAGAACCACCCTTGACCAAGATAATTTTTGATATCCCGGTATAAGAGTAGGCCACAAATTCTTGCTTGAAATCGCGACATCAATTGTTGCCAGTCTACGCACTTGGCGAGTAGTAAAACATTTCCATTAGTCAGCACCTCCCAACAAGGTCGATGTATCGAAAAAATTAATAGATTCGAATCGTTTCGATTTATTTGGTGATTCGATTCAATGGTTCCGATTATTTAATTTGATTGCGATTGTGTGATTTTCATGCAATAGTGCAACTTTTTGCTTTGATTATAGATTTCTACCACTTGAAATCTATAAATAATAAAACTGCATAATCTTTTATACAAGATTGGCTATCAGCCGAAAGCTTATCGACATTTCTTTTTATGAGGTTATTAGATACAAAGGATTTTCATGTACTTAATATTTTCAATAAATTGCGTATTGCGTAATAATGATAATGAAGTTATGAACTCTTTCGCTTCCCGAAACTTATGTTTATGCCTATAAACAAATAAAAGTTTTTCTAAATCATTTTTGATTAGTAGATTGAATTTGATGAGTCGGTAAAAAGGAAACGATTAATTAATTCCATCAAACTATCACATTGCGATTCAACCCCCAACCTTCTTGAAGCGGAGCTTCTTAACGAGGTCTCGGGATGGACATTCTGTATAGAAAAGTCGACCGAGACGGATGTGACGTCACACTAGCAGAGTGACATCGATGCGGGCACTTTCAGAGTCGTTACACACGCTCTAACAGCAAGACTAGTACTGTTTCAGTCTTCTTACTTTGGACGTTCGAACATACCTCGTTAACAAGACGTCAAAAGCACTTGTCAGTTTCGTTGAAAATATTAGATCAAGAACTCTAGTCTTCTTGTACTCGATTATCTATGTACTACAATATATTTGATCATTCTTGAAATGACACAAACGTGTTGTTCTACAGGGTATTATAGCAGCGAAGAAAAGGTGCTGAAAATCGATGCACATTCTATCTATGTCCGACGGTATGTTGCTTCAACTTTTTAGTTATCGTAGTATTTTACGATTTATTGGTATCCCAGCATGAATTATTATTTTACCGTAGTACCTAATAAGTTGTCAATGCAATTTCCGCAAAATGAGATAGATGAACTCTGATTTCCCTGAGGCTCATTTTCCAATCCACTTGCATTAAGAAATGAGCCTCATAGAATTTACGATTATCTATCAAAGGAAGAGGAAGAAGTGAGAAGAGGAGAGTAGAAAATTCGAATTCCCCACATTCACATCCACAATTTTTTAGTACAATTTTTCATCCTTTATTTTCTAAAAAAAGAATAATCCAGTTTAATAGTATATTGCATCGACCATGTGATGATGCCATCAAGACACGAGTGTCAATAGCCGTTAAATGAGTTGAACAGGTATAAACAATAGAAAGGAAATCTTGAAATTTTAGTGTTGAATTTCCCTTTTCAATATATGTATACTGAAGTTCTAGGGGGTTCAATTTTGGGCGTTTAGTGTAATATTGCAAAATTTTAGATATGTTTAGAGAAAGATTAATCTCTATTTTATAAAGTTCAAAATATCCTTATATTTATTTCCAATATTACGACTTGATTTCCCAATTTAGTTTTCACACTGTGCACCTTGAAATGAACACAAAGATGTTTCAGACTTTCAAAACAATTTTCTGACGGACCTTACAGCTAACAAGCAGCCATCATCAGAGTTTACTCTTGACCTCTTTTGCAAATTTATAGCTTGTGATAACGAAGGTTCGAACTCCAAGCGGCAACATTGTCGCGGGTTAGTTTGCTAAATTTTTATATATGTTTGAGAATACTAGGTTAGGAGGTTATTGGAAAGTTTGTTTTTGTAATTGATTGATTTTCCTTGATCTTTGAACAGATGCAGGAAACTCCAAGCGGCAACGTTATCGATAATTGATTGAATTTCCTAGCCGTTGTACCTTGTACCACTAGAAATGCTGGATCTACCCCAATAATCACCAATTACCGGTCGTGTAATTTTTAGCTTATTCGTCCAATTACAGGACGAATGGATCAGCCCTCAAACCAAAGAATTGTAATATGATGATCAAATGAAAAAATTCGCAGCCAAAAAATTTTGAAATGAAGTTACTCTTTGAATATCTACCTTTAATGTATTAAAATGATTATTATTTATTACCATTAGAAAAAGGAATTCTGTTTTACGGCCATCGGTTCACCGTCAAAGGATAAGTAAGTAAAAGGAGCAAAACTTCAAGCGGCCTCTTTGATCTTTTGCCACTAGTTTCAATGGCCCTTTAAACTGGATGTGCAAATCAATGAAAGCGAAATCGGCGAACAGCTGGAAACTAATAGATAAATAACCTACCCTAATACGATAACTTAATGAAAGCATAGTCACCCGAAAATAACCGAGTATAACGACGATGGATTAAACTGGATATGATCCTTTATCTCTCTTGAAATTTGTTTCGCTTCTTATATTTAACCAATTCTTTGTATTCGTGTACCCTACGTTGAGGACCACTGTTCTAACCGATCGAGCATCAACTGCACACGAATAAATACTCTACAATTTATTCTTATGTCAACTGGGTATCACTTATTTATTGAAGATGAATATTGTCAAACATCTCAATCAATTGAACGTTTATATTTGTAGTCAATTATCGAAGAGAAAATAAATAAATAAATACTCTAGATAACATATTATGTATACACTACACGGGAAATGTACCTCGAATCTCAACACCACTCGAGTATGGACATGAGTCCATTGCAAGTATTAGATTACACGAACATTGAACTATTTCAATGATTAGTAAATTTATAATTAATCATGTTCATGTTGAATGGGAAATATATTGATGACCTATTTGAAAATAGTTATAGAAACAGTATAGAGTTTACGTAGTATTTCGTAAGCGGAATCGTGGTTTCTATTGTTTCCGGGAGGTCTAATATCCTACTTTTAGAACAATGAAACATTAGGTAGTTTAGATTTATCACCGTAATTACAATGCTACTAATGACTGCTGGAAAAACGATATTTTAGTAAGGAATAAGACAAGCAATGGCCTTTGCGATGAAAACTAGAAAAATTGATTTACAATTTACAAGGGAAGTGACTACAATATGAAAGATTTCGTCATGTTGTAGTCACATACAGGTTGTTCCATCTCAGACGAGCCATCCCGTATATTTCTTATCCCAAAGTGAATGGAAAAATCTCCCGAAACACGTCGAATGATTTTGTTTGGGGGACATCTTTTGACGTATATTTTAGGCTTGAACGAGTAACCCCCTAATAGGAGGCGCTTCAACCCCTCAAAATTAAATAGGGGAGGTTGAGTGATAAGTCATTTGAAAGGTCTTGGAAGCCTCTTTACAACGGTGTATGAAAAACGTAAATTTGATGAACCGTTCAGGATGGTTTTCGTTAAATATCCTTGCAGCCGCTCGGGCATAATTTTGATTTTGGTAATAAAGGCTAACCAGCTCAACACGTTCTTGGAATGTGTACACCATATTTTTTGAAATTTTAAACAAATCAGCAAAGTAGTAACTCAACAGATTGATAAAAATCATGAAATGATCGAAGAAACGTTAAAACCAGATAAACATCTTCTAAAAACAAAAAATGAAGGCAACATAAGGAAATGTTTTGCTGTTTTTTTATTTATTAGTTTGAGATAATGTATTATTGTATGGAAGTCAATGGAGGACAATTTGAACATTTGATTTAAAAACGCAGATTTAATTTTTTTCATTGTAAGCATGACAACACAATTCAATTTTTTTACGAATGTGATTTTTTGAAGATTGTCCAAGTTTGTAAAAAAGGCTTAATAAAAATGAGCTTGTACATTGTACAAATAACCAAAATGTTCAAGGTAGCGCGCATTCGAGCAACAAAATTAATTTTTGGCGAAAACGGTTCATCAAATTTACGATCTTCATACACCGTTGTAAAGAGGCTTCCAAGACCTTACAGATGACGTATCACTCAACCCCTCTCCCCTATTCAATTTTGAGGGGTTGAAGCGTCCCCTATTAGGGGGTCGCTCGTTCAAGCCTCAAATATACGTCAAAAGATGTCCCCCAAACAAAATCATTCGACGTGTTTCGGGAGATTTTTCCACTCACTATGGGATAAAAAATATACGGGGTGACTCGTCTCAAATGGAACATCCTGTATTTAAATTGTGACGTGGAATAGATTTTACAAAAGGTGACTATGAAACGTAGTTGTTAAGGTTTAGGTTTATTTGAGTTGACCGAACATCGATACCTCCACAGTCACCATGTGGTCTATTTGTAGACTTATCATATGCCACCCAGCAAGTTTAGTCTTTTAATAAGGTATATAATTTTGCTGGTTGAAGTTCTTCTATCTTACCGAACATCTCTGATCTGATTCTTTCCCCAGCTGACTATTAACATCATCATCATCATCATCATCAGTAAAGGGCAGAGGTTTAACCCTTAGATGCACTTAGGCCGCTG
Organism: Endomychus coccineus; assembly: GCA_958510875.1. Taxonomy (NCBI): domain Eukaryota; kingdom Metazoa; phylum Arthropoda; class Insecta; order Coleoptera; family Endomychidae; genus Endomychus; species Endomychus coccineus. The sequence goes on along the minus strand of OY294068.1, from coordinate 173,518,460 downwards.
GATTGGGCCAATTTTGCGCCCCATGATCAGTAGTCTATTCTATTCCGACAGGTTTGTGGCCCGCACTATAATAAATATAGTTCTACATTTTGAGAAAATATTTCTTAAAAGTTACAGCGTATCGCGTATCTGAAAAGAGCATTTTCCTAATATGAATCCGACAAATATTTTATTAAATTGAAATCAAAAAAACAATACTGAATATAATGAATATAAAGTAAGAAGATTATAAGTTGAGAAAAATGGATAACTTAAGTTGTAGCTGGAGTGATAAAAACAAGTATTATTTCGGAAAATATTATCATGTTATTCTCATAAATTGAAGAAGAACATTGCGGACCGAACGAAAATAATAGAAATAATGGGCATAGTGTATATAACACGAAATGAATGTTTTTTAAATTGTAAAATATTGTGTTAACGTTGAGAATTGCTTGACGGACAGATAATGGATAATATGCATTGGAAGATGCTATAAATATAGTGTTATCTTTCAACTTCAGTTGGGAAAATTTTGCAGTTTTTGCCTAACAAGTGTTATATTCAAAATTCGCCCATATTCGAGTATAATAAAGAGTATCGCAGGAAGGAAACATACCCTGTACTTCTAAGTAAACAGCGAAACTCACCTGTAACAAACAAAAAACAATAATTAAAACAAATACATACCATTTTCTAATGAGAAATATTCATAAAATAGCATTAAGGAGAAGAGAAAAAAATCATAACCCGCGTCTTGCCAACTCCATTATGATTTAGGTTATAAGTTTTCATGGTGCGCGCGCACTATGGAACAAGTCATAGACAATTCATTTTACCACAGATTAGGAGTCCTTACAGATATGACGTTCAAAAAGAGTACATGAAAATAAAATGATATAGACGGAGCTTTTGATTTAAATAGCAGTAATTTGAAGTAGGCTTGCTAGAGTTTGGAGCATCTACCTTTGTTACTCTTCGTAATTTCGTGGTGACTTCCACTAAGAGGGGAGAATAATACAGAGTCCAAACCGACATGATAATATATTCCATGTAGTCTGTCTTCTGTTCAAATGGCTTTGTTATAAGCCTGTGCTTATAAACTTGGCGTTTCGTATTCTGAATCCTGCTTTTTAGTTTATGGATACATGAATAATGATATTGTCGTTAGTATTAATTGTTTTGTTAGCTCAGGAGATCATTTTTGTTTATCTTTTGGAAATTTGATTGAATGTAACACATACTATTTTTTTATAAAGGTTGCGGAAACAAATTATATCCAATTCTGGTTTTCTGTAAAGTATCTAAGATTGTTAATAACTATTATTACATTATAATTTCAATAATTCTTAAATATTAAGAATACTAAAGTTGGCCGGAGGCCGGAGGGATAAGTAGAACTGTTAATCAAATTGAAATTCTACGAATTCATAAGCGTTTGACATTCCATAGATCGCTCTTCTTTCCTAACTGTATATAACATAACACAATGTCACTGAATGTATATGTTATAAGCTGTTCGTTTCTATCTACTGAAATGTTACTAAAAATAAACCCGACTCCTGTGCTATTTGAATTAGTTTCCATAAACTTGACAATGTAGCAACTATACAGGATGTCCAGAACTTGCAGTACATGGGGATCTTGGAAGCCACTGAAGGCACAAAGTGGGTTAGATAGGGGGAAAATTTGCGTATTTGACATTTCATAGATCTGCTCTTCTTTCCTAACTGTATATAACATAACACAATGTCACTGAATTTATATGTTATAAGCTGTTCGTTTCTATTTACTGAAATGTTACTAAAAATTAACCCGACTCCTGTACTATTTGAATTAGTTTCCATAAACTTGACAATGTAGCAACTATACAGGATGTCCAGAACTTGCAGTACATGGGGATCTTGGAAGCCACTGAAGACACAAAGTGGGTTAGATAGGGGGAAAATTTGCGTAATTGAGTGCTCAAGAACAATTCGTTCTTATCTGTTCAAATCGGTGTGACTACTGGTATAGGTAGAGAGCAAAAAAACAAAACGTACATTTTTGAAAAACCATAATATTTCATTTACTATAAGAACTACATTTAAAAAAATTCGGGTACATTCTCCGCGAATCATTCCAACGCATCCTCTAAAAAATAGTTTAATAAAACCTCAGTTTGCTAACAAAACAAAGTTATTCGATAGCAACAAAATTCAATATCATGATTTCTATTTTTGGGGCGCCATGAAATTATGAAAAGTTGAAATTTCACTTTCATTTAACAGCTACCCTTCCCCCCCCTCGTAGATCCGTCACTATCTTCTACTGTCCTACGACTATACAAAGTTGTCAGGTTTTACTAGATTTAGCATCTTTAATACCAAACGAGCACTAATATCGTGTTCTTTATTCAATATTATTTTCCAAATCTGTATTCAATTTTTTTTAAATCGGTACTGTGAGAGCAGTTTCTTTATCAATAAGGTTGAGAATGTACAACAATCAATAAAATGCCATAATCAAATCATCAATGTCAACTGATGACATTTCAGATAGTCAATCCCTTGATCCGCATATTTGTTCGCGCCAATCTTGATTCTGATGTTTTGATCTGGAACAATTGATAAGATATATCAATGTGAAACTTTTTATGGGACACCACAAGGGGCGGGGTCGATATTGAGAGTGAATCCGTAAGTTAACAAATTCTAAGTGTTAAACAAGCTAACCTAACCACAAATATGGATTGGATGAAGATATTTACAGGAGAGCGAGTTTATCGAAAATTTTAATTCGGTTCACTCATCGGTTAAATCGGAGAAATGTGCATGTAGTATAACAACATCATCCTACATCATTATTAAAGTGATATAGCTATGCAATAAAAGCTGTTTAAAATATCATTTTGCTTCGGAATTCATTAGTCGCATGTCCATTTTAGTAAAAAATTGGGTAGTTCAGATCCGATAGAGACATGGGTCCATTGGACACCTATACATAACCTATGTATATTAATATATATTTGTTTTTAATATGCATAAATATAAGTATGTATATGTATATATATGCAAATATAAGCGTAATGGCGCCATAAAAATCATAAATCATATCCAAAATATATAATATCAATAAATGTTCAAAAACTAGTTAAATTTTTTCGGAAAAAATGGACTACAATTGAATTTTAGGGAAAACCATCGAAGATTTTCGACCAAACCTAGAACCATTTTTTTATTTTTGAAAAGAGTTACCTTCACCTAAATTTTCAGCTGAATTGATAGATTATTGGCTCTTGCAGATCAATTTGAATTTTTTCCTAAAACACATGTAATATATTTATATTGTGAGAGGGGGCATGAACCGATTTTCAAGAACCTTCAACCATTCGTTTTTGGCCAATTCAACTGGGTGGCACCCATTTTGGTAATTCAACTATTTAGTATGTTGTTTGTGCCATCATAATCATAATCATAACTGCCCTCCACTAAATATGAAAAATAATATCCATATTATATTGACTGAAAGTTGATTTTTCATATTTTAAGCATTTTGTAACCGGAATGAATCTGATGAAAACTACTTCCTCGTGCCATTCACCTGCTTTTTCTTGTTCAATAAGAGAATTAATACCAAAATACATAAATCTTTTTTTGATATTATTGAATTTGGATTCGATTTGGATATTTGTGGAAATAATAATATACGATTAAAACCTGTTTATGTGCAAGTAAAAACAATAAGTATGTCCCTTATTATCTATTATTCTATTTTAAATAATTACATCCATTAACTTTTTCTCTTCAAACTTTTTGTAAACACTACAACAGTTTGTGAATGCAAGTCTAACGGCGATAAAATTGAAACTTTTTTGGGAATGATTTGTAGTGGCGCATTTTTTATTTTCCCTATACCTATAGTTTAAAATTAAAAGGGCGTGATAAAAATCCTACATTCGAATTCTTTGAGAATACAGCTCCAAGTTTAAATACGTTCCAAAAGTACAAAGTAATTGATATCCATAAGACTATACATCGAATAGAAGGTTTAGACCCCGAAGCAGACAGGAGACGTGTGCATAGATATAGCAATGGATTTATAGTGTCAGCGAATGACCAATCATGTATGGCCTCGTCTGACCCTATAAAGCCTTACAAGTACGCTTTGCACTTCGATTCCATCTGCGAATGTACAGTGTCAACACAATAGTCGATAGCTAGAACCAAATATTCCCCGGTTTAGAATGAAGCTTGTAAAGTTACTAAAAGAAACTTTGGTAAGGAAATGATCTTCGATCGGATCTCTTGCATAACGTTAGCCAACATTGTCGGCAACCACATTAGGAAATTGATTTAATCACTCAACATTGAAGGTTAACATTGAAACACTCCCGAATAGTCTGGCTTTCATATCATGAAATAGTGAATTGAAAACAGGAAAGAGAGCCATTGTTGACGATAATGGAGAAAATGAAAAGATATAGCATTGGTCTCACTTAGAATGGCACATCAATTCTGAAATCGGCAAGTAAAATTTTTACGTCGTTTAATTTGCATGGAAAGCATAAAGAAAGTATAATATTTATGTTTTGGAAATAAAAACTATGAGTTACATATTAAGTTACAAACTTTCCCAAGACCATTTGAAATCATTCTTCGAAGCCATAAGAACAGCAAGGCAGTTTGAAGCGGCCTACAAACGGTTGTTAGTTCATAGCTTCTGATACTGGCAATGCAATCAATTTAGAACTAACAAAAATTTTGAATAGTGGCTTCGGAATTAGAACTATTATAACTGAGAATGAAAAAAATTTGGAGGAAGATGAAGAATACGTATCCTTCATTGAAAAATTTGTTTGAAATTGTATTGCTTCACAAAATGGACTGATTCAGATGAAGGAGACTTAAAATGGGGTTATTCATCCAGCTTGGTTGAAACGCAAAATGTAGAAGGATTACATGCAGCAACGAAGGTCCGAATGAGGCATCTGCGATGGGAACGAGAAAAGTTGAGCAGGAGTGTGAGTGAAGCTATGAACTTTCTTCGTGAATATCTGAAATGTCCTAACTTTCAATGCTTGGAGGAGAATTCATATTAAATTTCAAAAATGTATTTTACATATTGAATTCGAGGAATATATTTGCCAAATAACCATACAAAAAACCCTTTAACCAAAAACTGCAGCAGAGCATTTTTTTATATAATGGAGAAAACGAAAAGATATATCATTGGTCTCACTTAGAATGGCACATCAATTCTCAAATCGGCAAGAAAAACTGGATTTTTACGGCTTTTAATTTGCATGGAAAGCATCGAAAAAATTTATAATATTCAAGTTTGGCAAATGAAAAATATGAGTTACATATTAAGTTACAAACATTCCCAAGACCATTTGGAATTATTCTTCGAAGCCATAAGAAGTAAAGGAGGTTGCAATAATAACCCAACAGCAAGGCAGTTTGAAGCAGCCTACAAACGGTTGTTAGTTCATAGTTAAATGCTGCTTCTGATACTGGCAACATCAATTTAGAACTAATAACAATTTTGAATAGTGGCTTCGGTATTAGAGCTATTACAACTGAGAATGGAAGAAATTTGGAGGAAGATGAAGAATATGTATCCTTCATTGAAAAACTTCTAAATGATTTGGAAGAGTATGATTATTTAGGATCTGCTGCATGGAATCTTCCTCCATATGTGACGGATGTTGTAGGTTATTATCTGGTTTTGTTGTAAAAGGTTATGTGCAAATTTATTTCCCTTCTGAGAGAGAAGGGAACATATGTTAAATCCAGCCACATGGTCGCAGAGATATGTAAAGCAAGTGAAAAGTATTTTCGGTTTTTCACAACTCCACCAATATTTTTTACAGAAATATAATAAATATCTATGACTTCTAATCAACAACACTGAGACATTTGCCACTGTCAGTTTTTGATCATTTTGGAGACCATTTATATGGTGATGGGCACTCCATGCAATTAAACAAATTAGGAATTCGTCATGAAACCATGAAGAACCTACATTTGACAAAAAGAGCCGATTACGATCAATAAATACAAAAACTATATGGCTCCAAAATGAATAACCACAAAATCATTGAACCTTTTATAGTTCTTGAATTTTATAGCACAATTATTATCTCAAATTTTTGCGGTTTATCATTAAATGTCGAAAGTTTCACTTAATTTTTCTTTTATTTCCTTAATGACATTTGACATTAAAATGGCGTTTTGTATAGGGTGCTTGTTAGCGTGATGAATTAAATCAGAATGAAACAAATACACCAAACGAACGGCCCGATTTCGACAATTTTAGCCACCAAATCACAAGTGACATGTCCATTTCACGAACGTTGCCCTCAATAAATTCATTGTTTTACGCGTTAGTGTAGAGCCGTCCTGTTGGAATCACATTCATAACACCCAATTGGGGAACGAAATAATGTCTTATTTTTTAGTTATTTATTTATTATTTTTTAATGTTTATTATTTTTTCATGTCTTATTTTTATAGCTAGTTTTCCACTGGCTTTCCTAGTTGTAATGGCTTTTGAATTATCTGCATTCAAAATGCGACAATTTTGCTTATTGACAACCATTGATCCAAAAATAAGCTTCATCGCTAAACAAACTTTCGCGATAAAACAATCAGACAACTTCCATTTAATTATCAATCCATTCGCCAAACACATGATGCAAACGATGGTCAGTCGGCTTCAATTTTTGTTCGAGCAGCTTCATGGTGTTAAAACAAGATCTTTACGTACAATTTTATATAAAGATGATGCACTGACGTGCAATTGAAACGCGCGGTGTCGAATGGAGGTGATTGGATATTCTTCGATACTGTACTGAACTGAAATTGTTAGATTCCGTGATGGAGGCCAGTAAATATAGAGAAAGTTTTAAATTCTATCAGAATAATGATAGCAAACATGTTGAAAAAAACATATTGTAGTCACATACTTTGGCCATGGAACATTTCAAAATGTAGCGCTCTAGAGCCGATGTGGGCTTCGAAACAATGGAAACTACTTGATCAAAAAAACACTTGAGAAGTATATAACAAGCTATCATAGATTCCAGGTTATATACCCTGAATTTGTTGAATGAAACCAATGAGGGCTACCATTATAACTGTCACTGAGAGGCACCACTGGAATAGTAGACGTCAGCGAATAGCTGATCTTGATAAATCTTGGCTTCCGGATGGATTCCGCGTCACAGTAGCCCGACTTGATGTTACGTCAGTTCAAGTCTCAAGCGTCTTCCCATCAAGATGTCACCTGTAATATTATTACTAGAAAAAATTGAATTATCCATGAAGACAATAATAAACATTCTAGTAAGCGTGTTGTAATAAACATAAAGGAGAAAGATTTAACCCGTAATTGTTATGAACGCTTTAATGCTAATGATCCGTATATTAAATAAATCGATTGAATAAAAAATTTATAAGAAATGCTCGTATACGAAAGAACTTTATAACTGAATAATTTATCATGTGATAAACTCCTGCAAATCCACTTAGGCTATATAAACATCATAAATGTTTGAAAGAACTCTTAACATAAGACGTTTCGTCCAGGCGAGTTACATTATTAAATAAATGAGGGTCATAGAACACTCAAAACAAATAACCAAGTTTCATGAAGAAGCAGCGACTCGCATACATGAGAAGGGTTTCAGGAGGTGATACGTCGACAAAAAATGATGGCAGTTTTCCATAGAAACTCGTCTCTTGAAGTACTTCCTTGCCAAGTTATTCCCAGACCAAAGAGTGAGGTTAAACCCTTTATTTGGTTCCATTGTTGATCTGTAGCTCCTGAAAGGCCCATTTACACGTACGAATTATCCGTGAAGACAATAATAAATATTCTAGTAAACGTGTTGTAATAAACATAAAGGAGAAAGATTTATCGCGTAATTATTATGAAAGCTCTAATGCTAGTGATTCCTATATTACATAAATCGATTGATTGAAAAATTTATAAGAAATGATCGTAAACGTAAGAAATTTATTACTGAATAATTTACCATGTGGTAAACTCCTTTGAATCCACTTAGGCTAAATAAATATCATAAATATTGTATTATTAAATAAATGAGGGTTATATATTATAGCACTCAAAACAAATTACCAAGTTTCATTGAAGAAGCAGTGAGTCGCAGCTACTACACAAAATGTTTTTTGATGTATGGAAAGGATTTCAGGAGGTAATTACCTCGGCAAAAAATGATGACAGTTTTCCATGGAAACTCATCTCGTGATGTACTTCCTAGCCAAGTTATGCCCCGACCAAAGAGTGAGGTTGAACCCTTTATTTGGTTCCATTGTTGAAGTGTAGCTCCTTAAAAGCCCGTTTACACGCTCATGCAATTCGCGCAAACTGGCTAGCGCAAGCCATTATGCACAAGTAAATCGTTGTATGTAAACGCGGGCATGAAGTTTGCACAAGGCAAACCGAAATTGAGGACAGTGGTAGACTCCGAGAGATCAGGTACCGGAGAAGAGGATATTTATGTACCCCAACTATGTACTACGTGTTATTACCTTCAAAAATGCAGTGTAAATTGCATCGCATGTTTCTGGAATTATATATAGCACTAAGAGTTGGTTCGTAAATACATGTGGAAAATTTTAATACTCCGTAAGTTCTCCCAGTTGACAAAATCGCAAAGTAGCTGAACGTCGTACATATATAGGGGTGATTGCATGTCTCATGAATCTGCTCTTCAAATTATTTGGCGTAGCTAAATTGAGCAAATGCTGGGATGTGGCTTCGTTCATACACAAATAGTTGCGAAAATCGTCTGGCTCACTGCGTAATTCAGCTATTGAATTTGTATGCGATAATAATTCCCTATTTAACAACCGTGGTTTGAACCATCTCCTTTTCTCCTTGCTGCACCACCCGTCCACTATGCTGAGGAGCGTGTTTTGCAGCTCGCACAGCGTCCCCAAGTGCCGCCTGAAGGTGACGCCAGCCAAGTCGTCGGCATAGGCTTGGGCATAAAACCCAGTCTCTTTCAATTTCTCCAAGAGTCCATCGACTACAAAGCACCACAGAAGCGGAGATAGAATACCTCCCTGTGGACAGCCTTTTGTAGCGGTGGTTTGTACAACTAATCCGTTATGTTGAGCCTTTATCGCACGCGTAGATAGCTTCAATCCACCGGACCAATGTTGCACTAACTCCATGCTTCTCCTCGGCTGAGCAGATAGACTCGACGGACGTGTTATCAAATGCCCCTTCGATGTCCATAAATACCCCCAGGGCGTGTTCCTCACGGAGCACAGCACCATGTATTCTTGTGACTAGAAGATGCAAAGCCGTTTCAGCCAAGAGGTCATCCTGGTAGGCATGTTGACGAAGGATGGGCCTTCAGTGGGCCATCTCTCAAGTGTCTGTCAATCAGTCTCTCAAATGCCTTTATTAGGAACGGTTAGACTAATAGGGCGAAATGCCTTAGCCTGCGTATAATCAGTTTTATCCGCCTTTGGAATGAACACGACTTTCACTGCCCGCTATAGCTTTGGAATAAATCCCGTGGCTATGCAAAAGCTTTGTATATTAGTATAATAGACAATAAATTTGTATTATGCCTTCATTATATCTTTGGGATTTACGTTTGGAAAGATGTAAATAGAATAATTTTCAAACTGTAATATGCATTTGATTGTATGTACTAATGGTAAATAAATACTACTATTACTATGAAGGTTGGGGCGGTAAACATTTTCTAAATATAATTCAAGTGTTTATTCAAGTAGTAGGCATGCCAGATCCCGATTGTTTTGTTTATTAAAGTGCTATTAATTGGCCATATTATAGCCATATTCTACAGACTACTTCGTTCTAGCGTAAATGTAAAGGAAAACATATATTTACGCTAATCCTAGGTAGAAATAATTATGATATAATCGCTTTTTAGTTTACTCACTGAATAATTAAATCAATCTTTTAAATTCAACATGGCATAAAACAATAGTAGTAATAATAATTTGTACATTGAACAAGAGAAAAGAAAACAATAGCTGCACAATAATTCTTGTTGCATGCATCGTGTCATATTTAAATAGTTTCACTTCACAAGTACTGTTAAAATTATAGTTCTCCTAAATGATATAGTAGTACTGCACTGCACGTCTTCTGGTATTGCTATTCTTGATATAATAATAATTCTTGACCCAGATATGAATAAAAGGATGGTAACTCCTTAACGTGGACACACTGTACGTAAATTATTGGGAAATACGACAGATTAACACTTATGTCCATTATATTTACGTATTCACGTACGTTTCTGTCTCACGACCATCATCAGAAGACGTTTGAAAACTAATTCACATCAACCAAAGCGCGGGATTTCTTCAACTAATTGTACTAAGCACTAAGCGTCTTTATCGCATCAATTTCAATTAAAAAGTCTACGTCGCAAAAACGAAACAAACGCGATTAATTGAAATTGTAACACATTAATATCCAAAATATATGAATATGTATTAATTCATGATGCCATATATTGTTTCCAGCAAATTGGTTCTTCCATCAGCATATCCTAATCAGGGAGAGGAAAGTCTCACAATAATGCAAGCGCCGATACCATGAGAAGTTAATCTGCATGCTAGTCGTAGGTCAGGCAAATCAACAAAATGGTATAGGGTATTTCACATCCATCTGATGGTTAAAATAGGTAAAGTCAGAGTGAGCTCTGCGCACAAAGCTACTTTTTTTAAATCTTGCATTTTTTATAGCTATATAAGTTTAGTAAAACTACTTTTCATGCTAGGTTTATGGGAACGTTCGACATTGTCTATCGTTTGCAGATTAGAAAACGGACTTACAACTGTATGTTTATAGGGTCGCTCAGCATCGCTTTCCTTTAGGAAAACGTATGAAAGATATTTCTACGAATTAAATTTACTTGTGTATAACAGTTGCAAGGGATCACAATTGTATCTTTAGGTGTACTTAGCATTGGTTGTCCCTTACAAAAAAGTAATGGTTCTAAAGTTTTAATTTATATATTCGAGGTACCTCTTAATTTTTAACTCTAATTATTAATATTGGACTTGTCCCTTTTTGATTGTCAATACACTTTTATAAGGGACAACTGCTGTTGACATCAACGGAAGATGAGATATTTTATCTTTTGGTTTCCTCCTAGTGTGGCAGAAAGTGATAGCATAGACGCGGAATCTAGATTCGAGGAGAAACAGGTGCCACTGTGGTGAGGACCGTCTCTCATAGATAAGGTGTGTAACGAAGAAGGTGTGACCAGAGATCACATACGCAACTTACACCATAGCATACCGGGAGTGCACATAGAAAAGTTGGAGGCGGTACATCGCGAATCGAAATGATTGCCGCCCATCCAGAAATCGAAAAACTGCGAGTATAAACTTTGCCGTATGGTGTCTAGGAAAGCAGTGCCGGACCTATTTTTTTGTATTTTGTGTTGGTAATTATAAGCAAATAATAATGGCGTTACAAAGTTAGAAATTAAAAAAAATGTATAGTAGGTATCTGTGTAGGGATTCAGTAACCTATAGGTTACGGAAACCCTAACTGTTGTAGTATAAATAAACAAAGCTGTACTATAGTAACCTGGCATGGCTTTGTTTATTTACACAACAATAGTTAACAAATTTCATTTTTGTGAATCGAATTGAATTTAAGTACATATTAATTATAAAAATGACTAGCTACTGAAAACAATTTAGAAAATTGTTCTGAAAACATTTTAAATGCCGCTCGAGAAGTGTCTTCGAGCTTATATTCTTTAAATCTTTAAAAATACGAGAAGGTACCTATATGAAATATTTTGTAATTGGAGGATGACAAAAACAAGCACTACGACCTGATGGAAGTGTAACGTATTTTTTTGAGAAGGTAAGCTATCTTTTATACATAATTTAGTGTTTTTCATATAATGTCTTTCATTATTTTAGGCAAAAACTCTTAAGGCATCCAGTTTATGGCCTACATGTTCCATGTTTAGAAGTACTATTCAAAGAAACAAAGATGTGGATATATCACAATACAAAAAGCTACTTGCTTTTTGAGAACGTCAAAATGACACATACGAAGCAAAGAAATCAAAAGTTTTGACTATATAAAAAAAAGAGGCACCAGACGATAAGTTCTTTCTTATCAATGGATGTGAGACTAAAATTTGGTTTAAATATAATGTCTTAACTGTAAAAGATATAGAAGATACGGGGAAAATTCTGGTTTTAACTTTACTTGATACCAAAACCAAAACGAATCGTTTATTTACCGTAGGATCAACGGATATGAAATTTATTATAAGTATTCACGATTGAGACTCAAAGAAGTAAAACACAAGAGATTTTTCATTTACTATAACCACGGTAAGTGCACAATACAACCAGTTGGCATCAACAGTTTTGAAAAAAGTTGCAGAATACTTAAAACTTACAGATGCATCAAGTTACACTGGGCATTGCTTGAGGATGACGTCTGTCACCTTCCTCGCTGACATTCAAACAGTTAAAAGGCGTGGAGGATAGCAATAGAGTGGCTGAAGGCTACATTTCATCAGCAAGAACTAGTGGCTCCTCAAAATCATTCAGAAATGCATATGGAGAACAGTTTTCAGGAACAACAAATAGAATTACATAAATTTGGTGTTGTTTTAAGTTTCCAAATTTGAATAATTGTCCTTTTAATATATTATATTATAACAATGTTTCCAATATCTAAATTAAATAAACAATTTTCTGTAAAACTGTGTTTTATTGAAACTGACATTACTATAAAGTAGAGTGACATTTCTATGTGTTAAAGTGCCACTTTAATAAATTTTGAATTTTGAATTTAGTAAAATAGCAGATTATCAGTTAAAATTCGAAAAAATTTGTTTATCCAATGCATAGGCTAGCTAAACTTTAGTCCTATAACTGTACACTAATACCCGTTAAATTTGATTTTTCAAATATTTTTATTTGCAAATGCAATACTTGCCACGTTTATATTCTGAACGTAAGAATGTGTGACATTCTTGGAAATAAACGAAAATACCAAAACTCAATCATCCTATTGGTTGAAAAACAACAAAGGTGTTCGAATATGTATAGTATTGATTTGCACCTTGTATACATGGAGGTTTTCCTTGGAGAATACAATAATGTGCATCGAAGTTTGCTCTCGTTTCTATCTGCATGCACACTTATACTGCCTTATCAAAATTCAGATTTCCAAACAATTAATCGTAGATATGAAAATTACACAATATTAATATTATTACATGATGTATTAGAATTGAAGAGAAGCGAGTCACATATTTTAAAAATAGGTTTTTTCCCACGAGACCATTATTTGTACACTACCTATCTATCATTGTATTTAAGCCTAGAATTCATCAGATAGCAAATTACTTCAAGCGTTACGTATCTCTAGAAGTCCGCATCCATGCTAACGCTGGTTAGACACATGCTTCAAATGTGAATAATTTTCGTAATACTACAGTTTTTGATGATAGAGGATTAAACTTATTTAACATTATGCGACAAAGATACATGCGTCAGTAGAGCACTCCACATACATGCTGTTCAGCTAGAGTAAAGTGCGCCTTGCCACTATATGCCGGCCCGAGGCACTGTCGAAGCATTAAAGCAATGTAGAAACCTCTTTTGCCGTCTTGTCTCCACTACGCAACAGATGAGGTGTAGTCGTATGCGAATCCTACCGACCAGTCCCCAATTAATCACCCAATACTATAAATTAGTTGTGCAGTGCAATGATGGATCTCAGTGGATAAAGGTGTTATGTTTACATGACACCACTTTATCCACTAAGATTTTACCTTACCAACTGGCTGAAACATAATGCCATAGGTTAGGTTAAGTCATGAAAGTCTTGTCAATTGATTGAGACATTTGTCCTGGATGTGGTTCTGTCCACATGGTGGTATCGATACCCTAGCGAAAAATTAAATAGTTTATCAAAACAATCCATAAATCAACAATTTGTACCTCTCTAGGGGTAAAATCATGCTTGGAATGTTACGAGATAATCGAGATAATTCGATAGGAAGCTAATAATAGTAAGGTTATAGTTAATAGTTGTGAATATATAATAAAGTTATTATAAACCAAACTGGTATAGAAATAAATGATAATATTGAAAATTTTGTTTGTTTCACATGGTAATATTTTAGTAGTTAGAAAGAAAGAATTGTTTTTCTCAATAACAATGATTGTTACAGACACTAACACGATATTAGAAAATAAATCGAAAGAACACAAAAAATTTGGAATGCATAAAAAGTAATGAGAAAATTAATAAAAATACGCTTATTTATTTAAATATTATTTAAGAGTGTAAATCCCCAAAGAATCTTTCATGTTCGAAAATGAAAAAAGGTAATTGATAAATGTATATCCCGAGGAATATCCCAATAACAGTAAGTATTTTGATTTTCTTGAAAATTTTGTAGTCTACTATGCCTTGAAATAAAGATAATAGTCTTACTTTTGTTCAATGAGAATTTGTTATTCACACAATGGATCAAATGGATATGTACGATTAAAATGAAATGAAATAGAAATTTCCAAATTAATTGACTATGCACCATTGAACCAATACTTTTATTGGACAATAAATTGAAATATGAAAATGCAAATAGTATATGCAAAAGTATAAATAACTCAAAATTTGAATTAAGGCCATGTTACCTTCGTCCATCGCCTCTTCATTTATCAATTATTATTATGAATAGGAAATAGTTTGAAATTGATAAAACCATAACCTTGATATCTATAAACTGTGTAAAGGAAAATTATAGTTGCTACAGTAAGAATACTTGTTAATTCACGAATCGGTAACTATAATATCAACTAACTACAAGTCCCCATTTCAAACGTTTCATTGTATTTCAATTTCAAGTTATGGATATTTGGCCGTGAAATTGGAATAACCTAGTGATTACTTTCATACGTTTACATAACATTTCGTATCTATTGATTTGCGTACATTTGCATATTTCAAAATATTATAGGAGCGATTACTGCATTTTTCTACATTCACTAAGCGAAGTCATATCGCTATCGGAATGTTTCAATAAAATTTATAACCTTTACATTATTTAGCGAATAATCTTAAAACCTGCTTCCAACAAGATCAAACCAGAAATTGTAAAGCTGACACAATTTCGATGTTTTTTTTTATTTAAGCCGATTATTTTCTTTCAACACAACTTTGTGGAAACAAATAATCTGTCAAAAAGCATGCTTGATTTGAAACCAAAATTTGAATGACAAACCCAAAAGGCTGGTAGGTGGCATTAATGTATAATACATGGAAACAGTTTCATTGATAAGTTATTCATAGTATAGATGTTTAGTTATACACGTTGGTCAATTGTGTCCTCTTCACGTTGGCGCTAGAAACTGACTTAGTCATAGAGAACACGAACCATAGATTTACAAATGAATGCGGATTCGATGATTTTTCGATCAACAGCTTCATGAGATCGATTATTGCATCAATAAAAAAGTACCCAAGCAAATAATATTTGGGAAATAGACATTTCAACTGAGATGCCATCTTCAATCGTTTAATATTTGTCAATAGAATCTCATGATTAAGGCTGAGAATTGAATACACTAATAATTTCCAAAATATGCAGCTTTGAAGAGCATATACTACTTTAAAACCTCCACTATATGCAACAAACTTTTTAATATACGCTTTTAAATTCTGATTCTTCATTTCCTGACAAAAGGACTGCTATATTTTTCACAGCCCAAAATAGGGATTTTTATTGGAGACAGCCAAAATCTAGTTATAGATTTTTTGACCGGATTCGCCAGGCACATGCTGTAAATTATTTTTAATCGACTCTATACAATTAAGCGAATACGTTAATTAATTGCTCGCCTTGTTTTTCAAACAATATTATTTTTGTAGCTAAAAATAAAAAATTAGATTTTACAAACTGCAAATGCGGCTGATCAAAAATTCGTTTACATTCCAAGAGAACTCTGGAGGTAGCTTATTATAAGTTCCACGAGAGGGGATGAACCCAACATCATGAAATTTGATCTGAAGGTTCTTCAAACATCGACAATATAAGGGTTCAAATCTCAAACCTTAGCCAACAGTCTAAGAGGTCCAAAAAACCAGCTCAAAAAAAAGGTTTAAAAACCTGTTTTTTGCATATATGAAAGAGTTGCGCCAAACATTTTCAATAGAAATTTTAGGATGTTGTTAGTCTTATTAATACGAACATTTTGCACCAGGTAACAAAGTCACCAAAAAAAAGAACAACTTGACTCCACTGCAGGGGTTCCCATGGCGGCGAGATCAAAGCTGAATTGTGTTTATTTAAAACTGTAATTTAAGCAAGTGGGTTTTTATTCCCCAAGATAAGTTAATTGTATAGAATAGGTGAAAGTGTATGGCAATTTTTCTGAAAATATTTTTTTACTAAATAATTAATTATACATATGATTATTTTTTGACGTTTCTTAAAACCAATGAAATGCTTCTTTATTTGCCGCAAGGGTAAATTTCAAACAATTATGTCATTATTATAGTGGGAATAAATCTCTTGTGATTATTCTCGGGAATAATCACTGTAACTTTTGTTTGCTTAGCAAGTGTCAGATAGTTGTCAAAATAATTACCTAAATATGTCAACGCGTTATATAAAATCATCGGTTTAGTACCTTTTCTGATGCAGAAATAACAAAAAATATTTTAGAAACTACTTCGAAAAACACTCTAATAAGTAATCAGTCGATATGGAGACAATTTAAGACCTTCACCATAGAAAGAAATTATATTCTGGATCAATCTACTACAACAGCTACTCTGGCATTGATTTTAAAAGATTGGGCTTATAACATGAAATTAAAGAACGGCAATAATTATTAAAAAGCAGTAATAAAGACAATATGGAATAAAACGGCAAAATTAGTTCAAGAACTTTACTTTAATAAGTACACCAGGTTCTTTGATCCTTTCCATGATATAGAATTCAAAAATGCTCGGAATGCAAGAGATGCAAAAAGAAAAATTTTACAAAAACATCCTGAAAAGCACAAAGTTCTGTGGCACTTTCTAATACAGAACTGTTGAAAATTTTTAACTACTGGCACGAAGTTTTTTCACGTTGCATCGTATGAACTAGCTTGGAGGGGAGGAGAAGCTACGAAATGTTTAGCTCATTATTTTAAAAAAGAAACCGACATAATGGGATTAAATACTGGCCGCATTGAATATAATCCCATCTTTACAAAAACTGCACAGGGTGGAGCACAAAGGTGCGCTAATAGTAAATGGTTGACTCCAAACATAAAAAACCCAGATATTTGCCCTGTTCGTCTTTTTGAAAAACTAATGGGTAAACGTGAAGAAAATATTAAAGCCGAACGCTTGTTTCTTACTCCAAATCCGGCTTGGCAAACTCATGATTCTTGGTATAAAAACGTTCCTGTGGGAATAAATTCCATTTCAAAATGGATGAAAGAATCCGTAGAAAAGTAGGTCTAGACACAGTTACTAAAAAAATAACTAACCATTCTGCCAGATCAACCTTTCAAAAGCTGGTGTAGGAGAACAAGAACTAATCAAGGTCACTGGTCATAATTCTGCAAGTTCAATTAAACCATACTTACAATTGAACCAAGAACATCATTCAAATATAATAAATAATCTTAGAGAAAATACGCAGGAGGACACTTAATATAACAATCAATTCCAAATCCTCAGTCAATAATGAGTCTCGAAATATTTCTAAAATTGCGTTTTTCATTGTACTAATTTAAATTGTTAAGTAAGTAAGTAAGTTTATTCTTTCTTCGTAATCAGATATATTACAATATAATATAGCAATACTACTAAAAATGAAGTGGCGTCAGAAAAGAGAATATAAAATATAATTAATGTACACTGCACAATAACAACAATTTAAAAAATTATATAAGGACTATTATTGTCACTTATAGCTTAAAAATTCGTCTATGCTGTAGGCCTCTATTTCGATCAGATACTCAAAAACAGGCCTTTTAAAAATCACTATTTTTGAATAGCTTTAAACTCGTCTGGTAATGCATTAAAAAATTTAAGGCCCTGCGGGCTCTCGTGACTATTGCCTGGCAACAAGTTTTCAAAAAATCAGTCAAATTATTTTCAATTTATTCTCAGTCTCTTGTTAAATTATTACTGATAATTATATAATATAAGGATATAATTTAAAATAATAATTTGACAAATTTGTACTTTCAAATTTACAAGAATTATAATTATTGTTGATAAATCTGCATCAACTAGCGAAAATATGCAAAAGTCCCATAAATCAAAAATAAGCATTTTTATGCATAATAAAAACCATGCCATGTTGCGTATTTTTACTCAATTCGTGTAGATATATTGATTAAAATAAGCATACCCGCAAACAAAATATGCGAATAAATATAATTCTCGGCGTTACTCATAAAATTTATTAGAATTGGATTTCTTATCATCGCCATCACAGGCAACGTTGCCTAGTTGTATTCGATCTGTTAAAAGATCTTCAGTTCAATCTTGTTGAACATGGGTATCGATGGCTACATATAATAATGCCATTGATAGATAATCATTGGAGTCACTCTTAGATTCATAAGGAATTGAATAATCCATTTTGCATTGCAATCATAAAGTAAGTTGCAAAATGGAAACGTTCGGTCATTAACCCGATTTTTCCATTTCCATTATTGTACAGCAGAAGAAACATTGTAATCTCGAATCTACTCATGAAAAATACTGCTCCAAAATATTTGATAAATTGAAATTGAACGAAAGAATCTGTTAGGTTGTGTCATTAAATTTTGTTTATTTAAGCACTAGCAAATACGATCAAGAGATTGTAAATTTGTGCAAGAACTACAATAAACAATCAACATGAATAATTATTAGAGGATAATTTTTAAAAATTACTAATATAAATATTGCTGCACTCGCATTTGTGTTGGTTGCATTTACCATCACGCAACAGTAGACGTTTATCTCATTATCTAATTAGCTTCGCATATGTTTACATTTCCGCGTATAGATAAATGATAGTTAATTCCTTGACATTAAAACTAGGTCGCATACATTGCATACATTATAGATGTCATTAGATTAATCTTCTAGAAGATTAGTTTCATTAAAATTAATCGATAAGTGATGTAATAGAAAGACTAAACCTGATGTAGGAATCCAATAAAACAAAAAATGGTAATTATCGGCTGTGATACCAACCGACAGACATATAGATTTGAATGCTTTTTAACTGTCTGTGCAATTATCTTATATTAGAGTAGATCAGTAGAAAACCTTGTGATTAGAGTCAATTCAATTGCTGAAATCTCCAATATATTCGCTCCAAAACAGACAGATTTGGTAATTGCTCAGAACCAACGGAACGGTTGATTTACTCAAAAACTACAAGAAATAAAAAAATTAGAAACTTCTGAATGGTAGGAATGTCCGAAATTAATAATTTTAAATTCAAAAAATGACGTTATGGAAGTAATGTCACATTTTTGTGTTCACTCAAATCTTTCCGTTTGGAGCACGGTCGTACATAAAGGTCTGGGAACTCGTATGTTTGACATGAGTCTCTTACATGTCGCCAAACTCGTAGTTCCTCGCTCAGCCAGCAGCTAGCGCTTGGATCGAAGTATGGCAACAATCACATTATTAAGTAAAATATTAACTATTCTGATTTGAGAGAGGAATAGAACTGTTACTCTTGTCAAAATGTATTACTCACCTTAAAAATAACTTCCCCTTTTTCGTTATACATGCTCGCACACATAGAAGGTCTCGTTAAAACGATTTCTATCCGGAATCGAAAGCATCCACTTTTTTCGCATTTCCGCATCTTTCGGCACTTTAAAAACAGAAGTTTCTTGCTTTACACTTTTGTACCCCGTTTTGCATTCCAAACAATGCACGGTTTCGTAATTTTTTTCTAAAAACGTCGGTATTTCTTGTGTTTACAAGGCAACAATGACAGTTGCCAGAGAACACGGTCGTGTACGTGTCAGAGATCATTCTTCGACTGACGCGCCACCTATGCAACAGATGACCCTTAGTGGACTCACTCCTCACATAGCAAACAGCCTCGAGTTCCCAGACCTGTATAAACGACCGTGGTTTGGAGTACTGTTACGTCTTTGTCTAGGGGTATGTTAGTATTATCGTTATTAAAATCAAGACCATGTGTACATACTCCTTTATGTCAATAACTTTGACAGTTCCCGAGATAGCTAAATATAGAGTTGTAAAACATATTATGTTGTCAATTCAAATGAACTTTCAATGTCATGACAGAGTATAATTTAACGTCTTCAACTGTTTCTCATCATTTGTAATTTCTCACTTCTGTCATAGGTATGTGAAAGACAGTAAAAACGCAACTCTTTATAAAATGTCAATTTACGCCTCTTGTTTATAGGGTATATTTAATGAGGCAGTGTTTTTTATATAACCATTTGCATTTGTCAAACACCAATTATGGCACGGTTTAATGATTCCACTGTTTGAACTGAAAGTTTTCTTTTTTCATGTTTCAACAAATTTGTTCGAACTTGCCAAACATATTGCCAGAATGTCCAACCCACAATTAATTTCCCTATGCATCTCATAGAGCATAGAGCTTAGTCTTAAACGTCAATGATTAAGTCAATCCGAGAAGTTTTTCACTAATATTTTATCATTCCGCGTTCCAAAACAATCAAACTGGATATTATAATAGATGAATAACCGTATTTTTAACTCATTCTTAGTTTGACGGCTTTTTAACAAATGCCCAGAAATGTTCCAATATTATTCACCCTACAATAAGCTGTCAAAAACATTATCCCCAATCATCAATGATGCGAAAATAGAAAATAGGTACAGTTGGAAACAAACCTTGAGACCCAATAACAAATTGAACAGTGCAAGACCAATCGGAATAGTAAAAATTGTGCCATTCACCAGTATAATTAAAACTGCTAAAAAACATTTATTATGTAAAAAATATAGTTTGTGTCAACTTTAATATTTCCTATGGAACGAACTAGTATAAATTGTTCGGAAGATCAAAACAATGACAAAATGTAAAGCCATTAATAATATAGGATCAACGGAAGAGTTATAATTTGCACTATGACTGATTTATGAAACATTCTCAGAATATTTTCACGGACAGAGCACAAAATGTTAGAAACGTACCTGCAAATAAATTACGAAGCAAGGTATCTGGGTCTGGGGCAAATGACATATTTAAATCATCATAGCAGTTATTTTTACGACATCCGCGCACATGCATATTTAGTTCAACGAACTGCATCAAGTGGGTTAAACATCTAAAAGTCCATTAGAACTATCAGTAGACCAGAAATTAGTCCGACGCGCGACGTTCCAACGATAAATAGCAAGCAGCAATATTGGCTGGCAATTTCGGAGTTAGTCTTCGCAGAACATTTCTTCTGCATATTTCAGAAAAATATTTACACAAAACGAGTTTGGCACAACAATGGAACTTATCCTTAATACACTTGGTGGTTTTTCGACCCTCTTATTCATCTATTACTTGATGGTAATACCACTAAGTGATTTTGTTGGTTTTGAACTTTTCATTTCTCTTTGAAGCCATTGTTTACATTACGATATTTAATTCTTTGTAAAAATGTTCGTCTAAAATGGTAGTGAGGATGCTCTGTGTAAGTACCGGGATATCAACAATTATCTTGGTCAAGGGTGGTTGTGGAATCTAAAGCGTGTGTCTTACTTTACGTTTCAAATAATTATGTCACTGTCACACTGACATCATCAATAACCTACAAATTTCATACCTATTTATTTCAGTTGTAAAACAATGATGAACTACAAATTATGAAATAATTATGTGAACTTTGAACCTTTTCAGAGGTCGTGATAGCCACAATCCGGGTCAAAAACTGTTTTGAAATAGTTAATTTTCCTTAAATCGAATGACGTTCACGTGAGAAGCCCGTAGCACGCGAGTTAGAAAAGTGCAAACTGGTTGTACCTAATACGGCTTTACGACGACCATGGAAATATCTATAGAAAAGGGAGAGCTCGCCCATCTTTCTACGATGTTCTAGAGAGGTCAGTGAATTCGTAAGTGTGATACTCTTCTTGATAGAATCTGACAGCTTCAGCGTATGTTTATGTGATGATCTCCAAACATGTGAACCTCTAGGTGCAAGACTGGAGGTGTCCAGGAAAGCTGATCACACAACCCCTAATATGAATATGTCAGATACAAATATTCCTTTGACTATCCATGCTCGGTAGTACCACCAACAGTACCCTCTCATGGGATAATCATGTGAGGTCCATTGCGAAAACTAGTTCACAGAAGCTTGGTTTTTTATTCCGTTCCAAGAGCTCTTCCTCTACAAAGCACAGATTGGACGTGTCTCCGGGAGTACTGTTCACACTTTTGGAGTTCAGCTACCAAATATACGCTGAAGCTCTTAAATTCTATTCTGAAGAGAACTCGTGCTCTTGGGAATCTTTCCACCACGAGGGATTCCAGATAGACAGACCAGACGAGCTCAGACTGGTCGCACCATCACTGTCAGACTCAAGACCTGCCAGGCTTCATTTTTCGATAAAGGCGAATTTGTGCAACTCTTTCCCTAGTGAGGCTTTTCCTGAAGCCTATAACCTCCAAACCTTTAAGAAAAATTCCAGTGCCAACTTCCTCTTCGAGTTCCTAACCAAACATTCCATTGCTGAGTAACAAGTGACAACAAGAGTCGAACAATAGTATAGTGGGAGCTAAGCCTTTTTGATATATTATAAAAAAATAAGTCATTTATCAAATTGAACGGATTTTAACTCATGGATGAGCCATTCTAGTTTTCAAGCACACCTTCTTTTATTGTATTAAAATAACAAAACAAGAACTTACTGTCTGCTCTAATTTAATAATTTAAAAGAAACGTTATGTTAATTACCCAGAATAATATATAAATCAATTCAAAATTACTCAACTCTAACAAATTTGCGTAATTTGTTAAATAACTTTAAATTGCTAATCTTGCTACTATAAAATAAGGTTAATATTAAAATATTTTATAATACAATTCAATCAAATAATATCTAAACATGTATGTATTTAAGATAATGTTTTATTTTAACAAAATCAATATGAGGTGGCTTAACGGGTTCATCATATTTCACTTCCGTTCTAATAAGAATTCAATTTGCATTATCTATAATATCCTGATACTGTCTATTGTTCTTCTGTGTTATGTTACACAAGTTGAAATGAAATATATCTGTGCCAAGTTGTATGGGGGAAAGGTCATTGGGTGAGAATAATGCCATACTGCGTGGGAAGTATACAGGCTACATTTAATTCTTTCACCGATTATGTCTAGAATATTATTCTTTACGAAATGAAAAAAATTACAAATTACACAACTGAACTGAAATAATTACAAAATTGCAATCTTATCTTATCTTATGCAAAATCTTATTTTTGTTCCGTTTCGAATAACTACACAATATTTAATTTAGAACATTGTAGTTTCAATCTCACAATCCATTATTGTCGATATGCACTACTAGTTTCTTGGTCTAATATTGTTCCCCATCTACAAGTGGACGAAACATGGATCCATCACAACACACCAGAGACCAAAGAACAGTCGAAACAGTGGACTTGTCCTAGCGAATCGAAGCCGAAAAGGTCAAAGTGGGTTTATCGGCCAACAAAGTCATGGCGACAGTTTTTTGGGATGCAGACGGTATCGTCCATACCTTGAAACGGGGAAAACGATCACTGGCGTATATTATGCAAAGCTGTTGGATCGATTCAATGCCGATTTGGAGCGAAAACGGTCGCATTTGACAAAAAAAAAAGTGCTTTTCCACCAGGACAACGTATCGTCGCACAGGTCCGCAGTCGCAATGGCAAAATTGCTTGAATTGCGCTACGATATGGTTCGTCATCCACCATATTATCCAGATTTGCCCCCCTTTGATTTCTAAATATTTTCAAACTTGAAGAAATGGCTCGGCGGAAAGCGATTTGGCTCCAACGATGAGGTCATCGCTGAAACAAACGCCTATTTTGAAGGACTTGTTCTGGCGAATCGAAGTCGAAAAAGGCCAAAGTGGGTTTAACGGGAAACAAAATTTGGCAAAGAAAAATGTGCTCTTCCACCAGGACAGTTTGACATTTACTCCCTTTTCCCGGTCTTCTTTTGTGGCCTGAGATAGCAGTTCTCTTCATTTTAAGACTTGAGCTTATAGTTACTTATTCTACGAGTACATCGAAATATTTTTTCAACGTTCGGAAGTTGGAGAATTAAACTATTGAAACATTTAATTTAGAAAATATGCTGACAAATTGTTTCACCACACTATAGCATTCTCGAAGCTACGAGTTATCAACTACTCGTAAAGCTAAATCTAAAATAATCATGTCCTTAAATATTGGGAATTGATCTCAATGTGGTATAAATTGAGGAATGGGGGTAGACGATGGTTTGAGTGGGAGTTTATTTACAAAATTGTCGATAAGTGGTGAACGAGGGGGTGAATTACAGGTATCAATTTAATGTTATTTTTGCAATGTTTTAAGATTTCTATGGATTCTAGAATATTTTGTTTATGTCCTTTATCTTGAATATGTAAAATATCGGGATTATGGGTGAAATTGTGATTATGTTTCATGAGGCGATTCGCGTTATTAGTCCCCTTTTTTGACACTGTAACATCTCAAATGTTCGTGGATCTGCGACCAGTTTGTCCTATGTACAAGGCATTACAGTCATGACACCTCAGCCTTCAATGTATCTTTTTTAGATGTTGAATTATTAACATATGAGTATTGTTTTAGGGGCGACGTTCTCGTTTTTAAGAAATTGAGAATTATGTTTATAGTCTAGGGGCCAGAGCGATATTAATGGTCTGAACATTAACCCGATGGCACTATGGTTTATCGTTAGAGGACGGTTCAATGATCAATTCATCTCACAGACCGAATTTTCCCCGGCTGCTAGATCTCGAGATCTTTCCAAGTTGCGGTTACTTGAAAAGCATGCCATTCTTATACACTTCCACCTTGTGCCATCTTTTTTTATTGTGTGCGTTTATCAGGCTGACCAGTTAAAATTGAATCGAAAATTAACTGCAAGTTAACCCCCCCAAACCTGGTGGAAAATGTTCATTGGTGTTGGCATTTATTGAGATACCCTATGCCATCAAAAGTTATCGGTCCATTTCCGAGTAATTGGCCATTATTTGGACCAACAATGGTTTATTTCCTCATTTTGTGGCGAACCTTTGCGCATTACAAGGTACCATGATGGCACCATGTTAAATAACTGTATTGGAGGTCAAATTAAAATTTAAAATTATTGCCATCACTCCTTGCCTATTTGAACCCCCAAAAATCCCTTAACCTACCCCCCCCCCCCCCCAAAGTTAATATGGATAATATGACCAATTTCATGATAAATTAGTCAATTATTGAGACTCTGGCTGGGTTTAAAATCGGAACGACTTTTTAATTTATTTTTATTTTGCCGGATGATTTCAGGTTTGGGGGGGTTAACTTGCAGTCCATTTTCGGTTCAATTTTAACTGGTCGGCCTGATAAACGGACACTATGAAAAATGATGGCACATGGTGGAAGTGTATAAGAATGGCATGCTTTTCAAGTAACCGCAACTTGGAAAGGGTTAACCTCCAGTCAAAAAAAAATGCGGATGCTGTATCTCAAGATCTAGCAGCCGGGAAAATTCGGTCTGTGAGATGAATTGGTCATTGAACCGTCCTCTAACGAGAAACCATAGTGCCATCGGGTTAATGTTCAGACCATCAATATCGCTCTGGCTCCTAGACTATTAGCACGTGTTTACCTAAATATGCTAGACATGCGGAATTTGATTTAGTCAAATTATAATAGGGTCTTATGACCAGCCTAGTAATTATTATCTTCGAGTTGTTATGCAAGTTGATAACTCTTACAGTTATCAACTGCCTCAGTAACAACTCTCATCATAATTGCAATATAAAATTGGACGATTCATCAAAAAATAAGGAAGTATTATATGATTGGTGGTTTTGAAAGTACAAGCTAGACTGCAAATGCTTAATTTAGATTTGTCATTTCACGTTGTTTCGGTTCAATTTATCGGAACATATTATAAAGTAAGTGAATTGGCCAATGAGAATAAACTTCTTAGTGTAGACTTTCAATAAACATTTCCATCGATTAGTTGTTCAATGTCGTAAGCCGACGATGCAATCTCAAATCGAACGGATTGAAGGTAAACTATTGGATACCGACGTGTAGAAACGCGGATTAATTTAATCGAGCAATCAAACAGTGCTCGATGACGAAATCAGCAACAGCTGGATGCCCGATTTTCTACAGAACTAACATGTGATGTAAGATCCACAAAGCAAACCCTCACCATTGAATGAGCGCAATGGAAGAAATTGTAACAGTACAAATACAGTTTGTGCAGTGTACTATAACCGAACAGAAGACGAATGTGCGAGATGTACTGAAGTTACAGCTATACCAATTTTAATTTACAATCGTTGAAGATATTAACCTGAAAAATACGTTTGAAATATCTGTGACCAGAGTTCTAATCTCCACGCCGAGCATGTAGCGTAATGGAACAAAACGCAAATTTCAATTTACAAGAGCTGCAAAGTTATACAGTGACATTACCAAAGCAAAGCTACAAATAGAAATGACATCCTTAAATATGTTACAATACTAGGGGCAAGGTGAAAAGTTCCTGAAAAATGAAACAAGAAATGATTTATTTGGTCAAAACTTATTTTATTTCTCAACATAATCTCCTTGCAGCCCAATACACTTCGTCCAAAGTTTTTCTAATTTTTAGATCCCACCCAAATAATAGGATTTCGGCAATCCTTCAAAATAGGCGAATGTGTTACAATTTCGATTATTCGTGTTTCTGTTCGTTTCGGCGACGTGGGCATTTTAATTGAGATTGGTGCGATAAGGACGCTTTGTGCAATCCAGTTTTAGACATAATAAGTCTTCTGATGATGGTCGTAAGACCGAAACGTACGTAAAAACGAGAAAATATAAAGCATAAGTGTTAATGTTTACCGAGAATTTATATATAGTACGTTCTAGTTGAAGACGGTACATCACAAATGCCCCTATTCGTCCTGAGTTCTGTTACTGAAATGGAGGTGCTTCAAATTATAAGAGATCTTAAAACCTCAAATTCTCTTGACTTTTATGAAATCAACAGCCGCATTGTGAAGGAGACCATTCAGGTAGTACTGAGGCCTCTTACATCGCTTGTCAATGCATGTCACAAGCCATTTTCCCTGATGCATTCAAAATTAGCAGGGTTGTGCCCATATTCAAAAAAGGTAGTCCGCATGATCCGAATAACTACAGACCAATACGCATTATACCTATTTTTGGTAAAATTATTGAGATCATAATAAAAAAACAGCTGCAAGACTACCTGGAAACGCATGCTTTGATAGGCGATGCAAAATATGGTTTCAGGCCTGCGCGCTCGACAATCCAGGTAATTATGAGGCTGGTGGAGTTTATTGTCGAGGCTTTCGAGGATGGTGAGTTGGCTGCAGCCTCCTTACTTGATCTGAGCAAGGCCTTCGATAGTGTGCCCTTCCAGACTCTTTTGCTTAAACTGGCGCATTACGGAGTTCGAGGTGTGGCATTTGATTTATTGTCATCATATCTTTCTAGTAGGTATCAGTGTGTCATGTTAAATGACACGCAATCAGGTCTGAAGTTGGTGACAAGTGGAGTACCACAAGGATCCGTCCTTGGTCCAATACTTTTCATCATCTTCATCAACGATTTTTACTTCAATATACTTGACGGCGACTGTGTCGAATTTGCCGATGATCGTACGCTGTATGCCTCTGGTAAGACCATGGAAATTGTGTTGGATGCCATAAACCGCTCCGAAGAGTGTGCCGAAAACTGGTATGTCTCGAATGGTCTCAAACTCAATCCACAAAAAACGCAGAGAATTGTTTTCTCAACCAATAGCTCACTGACAAGTGGTTCTCATGTCAATCTCTTGGGAATGATAGTTGATGACCAACTATCATGGAGGGCACATATTGATAGACTGAGTCGCAAGTTATCTAGTACAATTTTTCTTACGAGAAAGGACTGCTTTGTGTTTATCATGCGCTCTTTCACTCGAGCCTCTGCTATGGTATCTTGCTCTGGGGAGACTCTACACATGCCGATACCATTTTTAAATTACAAAAATGGGCACTCAGAACAATTGCCCGGGTGAATAGTAGACTTGCACACTGTGAACCCCTATTTAAGAAATATGGTATTTTAACTGCCGTGTTTATTCATCTTTTATTCTTTAATGGAGGTTCACAAGGATGTTGGTAGTTTTGCGACTCAAGCCGATGGCCATAATTATCCAACAAGATATGCTCTAGCTGGTCATCTGAGAACTCCTCGAAATCGGCTTGTTAAAAACGGATCGAAATTCCTTAAATCTAAACCTATGCAATAAACTTCCCCAGCAAATTAGGAGTTTGGACTTACGTGCTTTTCAAAGTAGAGTTAAACGGCTACTTTTGAATGGAGTTTTTTATTCGCAACAAGACTTTTTAAACTTTGACATGCAACATTTTCTAAGGCTTTGACTATTTATCTTTAATTATTAAATGTTTTAACCGTGTCATTGTAATATATTTTAATATTATAAAATTGCTAGTCTTTAGACGTTCTTGTACTTTATTGTTTTTAAATTTTTAAATTGTTATAACTAATTTGACATGCCACAAATGTAGTTTCTATGTATTGTTTTGGCTCAATAAATTACTACTACTACTACTACTACTAATGTCACATGGGATTTGCGATTGTGTTTTATTTTTTAGGGACTTTTCACCTTACCCTCGCAGTATGGAGAGCTGTACTATGGGTTTTTCTAGATCAGTCACTTTATACTCGACCTTAGATGTATCCGAAAAAAGACAGTTATCCAGAACATTTTTTGTACAGGGATATCAAAAATTATCTTAGTCAAGGGTGGTTGTGGAATCTAAAACGTGTGTCTTACTTTACGTTTGAAATAATGATGTCACTGTCACACTGACATCATCAATAACCTACAAATTTCATACCTATTTATTTCAGTTGTAAAACAATAATGAACTACAAATTATGAAATAACGGTTTTAGTTGTTACTGAGGCAGTTGATAGATAGATAGATAGAGTTTATTGACCATTTGTTAAATACATATTAAAGTACATTAATGGTAAGTCAAACATGTAAGTAGAATTAAAATTCATTAATTAATTAACACACAATGATAATAAAGAGTTAAAATATGAAAATATTGTATTTACAAATTGATAAAATATGAACATTACACATAAATGAATAAATGTGAACAAATAAATAGATACATAAATAAATAAATAAATAAATAAACATGTCGAATGATTGAATAGATATTATTTATTTAACTGACAATAAGTTTCATATTCTTGAATGGAATAAAAAATATTTTTGTGTAGGATGTCTTTTAATTGCTTTTTGAAATTAATTGTGTTTTGTGCTATTAGACATTTTGGTAACATATTACTTATACAGATGTGAACCCGCATAATAAGGCGTTTTTTTAATAGACACTCTTGTAATGCATGGTAATGCTAAATTATTTCTGTATCGTGTAGAATAATTATGATTGTCACCCACCTTCGATAAATGGTCATGTCTTGCATGAATGAATATAAGGATCTTTAGCAGATATATGGAAGGGAGAGGTAAGATATTGTGTTTTTTAAATGTGGGTCTGCATGTTTTGCGAAACTCAAGATTGAAAATTAATCTTATAATTCGTTTCTGTAATTTAAAGGCTCTTTCGGAATCGCTAGACTGTCCCCACACTATAATATGATAAGACAGTATCGAATATATGTGTCCATAATAAACAGACATTAGGCAGTCTGAGAACGTTCTTTAGATTTGATAACAAATAAAAATGTGAGTTTAGTCTGGATACTATATAATCTATATTCCTAACCCATGACATATGCTCGTCAATAAAGGTACCTAAAAATTTACATTCCTGTTCAGAGATCAGGTTTTCGCCCTGGAAGTCAAAAACGAAATTGCAAGATGGTCGCAAAGGTGGCTTGCATTCCATACATACAGTTTTTTTACAGTTCAATGAAAGTCCATTCTCTACGCACCAAATCTGGAAATCATTCATAAGCTTTAAAGCTTTATTGTGCGTCTCCTGAGGAGTAAATCCCGAGATAACCGCACCCACATCATCGGCATACCTAAATAATTTCCCTTCCGTAACAAAGTAGGGCAGATCATTCACGTACAATATGAACAAAAGTGGTCCAAGTATACTCCCTTGTGGAGTGCCTAGTGTTACATCGAACGTATGAGAATAAACATTATCTACTTTTACCACTAATGTCCTACTGCTAAGGAATGACATCAGCCATTTTTTTATTGAGCCCCTTATACCGACAGCATCCAATTTCCCATCCAAAATTTCTCTATTCAACATGTCAAAAGCATGTGTTAGATCAAACTGAACAATCACAACATATTTATTTTGTTCAAGTTCGGAACATACATACTGAGTAAGCTCAATGACTGCGGCATCAGTAGATAATCCCGGTCTAAATCCAAACTGATATGGCGTTAGTAAGTCATATTTTTCTAGATATTGCATAATTCTGTTATAAACGGCTTTTTCAAAAATTTTTGAAAAAGTGCTTAATATAGATATTTGTCTATAATTACATATGTCTTCTCTGTTTCCTTTCTTATGAATGGGGGTAACTTTTGCTATTAAGTGTGGAAGGAAATGTTCCTTCTGTGACGGAAATATTGAGCAGATCTGTTAGGCATGGTGTGAGTTCATTTGCCACTTGTTTAATGATACCTATGGGAACATCATCCAGACCGCACGATGCCTTATATTTTAAAGACATTATTATGTTGTTAATATCCTTTTGTTCAAATGGAAAGAAAAATAATGAATTACCTACTTTACTTGTAGTTTTTATAGTTTTTATTCTGTTTGTGTGCGTGATTGTAGTACTCACCGACTCAGTAAAGTATGTTCCAAACAAATTGGCTATCTTTTTTGTGTCAGTTATTAAATTACCTTGATGTTGTATTTGTGAAACATGATGCTTTAATTTTCTGTCCGATTTGAATCTGTTTACTATTCCCCACATGCTTTTCATTTTATTAGTAGAATTATTTATCGTATTTGAGAAGTGATTAATTTTTTCTTTTTTAATATCATTTTTTTATTTTATTTTTGAATTTCTTTAGTGAATTTTTGGTTTCTATATTATTACTATTTTTAAAAATATGATTAAAAAATCGGAAATTTGCCATATTATTTTTAAGGTCTTCTGAGAATTTTATATTCATATCATTATTACTAGTTAGGTTTCTGCCGTTGATTAAAGTCCTTGGAAAGTTGTTATTAAATATTGCACAGAACATTAACATAAAATTCTCAAACATTTTATCAAAATCGGTTCGCGCATTAAGAAGTGTAAAATTTGAGAAATATGTCTTAATATTAGTTTTGAATTCATTTTGACAATTATTTGAGTACAAGTTTTTCCTATGATAAAATGAAACTTTATTGTTGACTTCATATTTCAGAGGGAAGTTGAACAGGATTGCTCTATGATCAGAGAATCCCGGATCAAGTACGGTTTTTGAAATTTCATTTTCATCAAAAGTGGTGCAAAGATAGTCTACACCAGTTTTTGTTGTTTTTGTTCCATATCGTGCAATTCTAGTAGGTTCGTTTATTAATGAAATTATTCTATAGGATGCTAACAAATCGAACAATCATGTTCGTTCATTGGATTTAGTAAATATGTCGATATTCACACATCACCGCATATGATAACATGCATAAATTTAATTGTAACATACTGTAGAGTCACCTCAAGTTTCTGAAAAAATTAATTTATATCTGCTTTATGCGATTTATATACAACTAAAATACATAACCGATCGTTTATGGTCACAATACCAGATATTTCAAAATGAATTTCTACAGCGATATTAACAAGATATACAAACTTCTTAAAGTTGTGCGAAAGTGCATTTCGAACATAGATAGAAATACCACCATGTTCTGTATTTAAACGATTTAGATTTGATGTTAATGTATAACCAATTAAAGTGTTGTTAAAGCTATTATTCCATGTTTCGACAAAATACAAAATATCTGGATTGTGTATTGAAGTAAATAAATCTATTAGATTTACTTTATTATTAAGACTTTGTGCATTTATATAGAATACACTAGTATTTTCGACATGTTTATTTTTGATAACTGTAAGGGTTATCAACTTGCATAACAACTCGAAGATAATAATTACTAGGCTGGTCATAAGACCCTATTATAAATTGACCAAATCAAATTTCCCATGTCTAGCATATTTAGGTAAACATGTACTAAACATTATTCTCAATTTCTTAAAAACGAGTACGTGAACGTCGCCCCTAAACAATACTCGTATGTTAATAATTCAACATCTAAAAAAGATACATTGAAGGCTGAGGTGTCATGACTGTAATGCCTTGTACAAACTGGTCGCAGATCCACGAACATTTGAGATGTTACAGGGTCAAAAAAGCGCGAATCACCTCATGAAACATAATCACAATTTCACCCATAATTCCGATATTTTACATATTTAAGATTAAGAACATAAACAAAATATTCTAGAATCCATAGAAATTTTAAAACATTAAAAAAACAATATTCACTTAACATTTAATCGATACCTGTAATTCACCACCTCGTTCACCACTTATCGACAATTTTGTAAATAAACTACCACCCAATATATCAAAAATTATCTTGGTCAAGGGTGGTTGTGGAATCTAAAACGTGTGTCTTACTTTACGTTTGAAATAATTATGTCACTGTCACACTGACATCATCAATAACCTACAAATTTCATACCTGTTAATTTCAGTTGTAAAACAATAATGAACTACAAATTATGAAATAACGGTTTTAGTAACAAGAAAAACTAAATTACAGTAATTGTTGGAAATGTCCCCCGTTTTGTTCGATGAACAAGTTGACGCGCATCCTCATGCTGTGAAAACCGTTTTCCAGCATTTCTGGCGTTATGGTTGCACATTGCTGAACTATTCTTTGTTGAAGTTCTTGCAAATTATTTACCGAAGTTGCGAAAATCTTCTTCTGTACGAACTCTTGGTCTACCAGCACCTTTTTTATGAGTCACACAACCGGTTTCGCGAAACACTTCAACCCAATTTGTAAGGCACGCATAAAAATTGTCCGGTAATATTGCCACGTTTTGGAAGTGCTCTCGAAAATTGTCCAAACACAAACGTTGACTGTATTGCCAATTTTCATTAACTAGCGCACCCGTTCGAAAATAGGCTTCAATCATGAAAATTTTGTGCTGTGTGGTAAGAGGCATGATTCAAAAACTGGATTAGAAAATTTCAGCACATAGGTATGAAATTTGTAGGTTACTGATGATGTCAGTGTGACAGTGACATAATCATTTCAAACGTAAATTAAGACACACGTTTTAGATTCCATAACCACCCTTGACCAAGATAATTTTTGATATCCATGTAGAAGTTTTCATCTACGATCAAACCAGAAAACCAATGTGGTTAAAATAATTCCTAACATGGTTGAAAAGCTTGTGAAAACACGAAATTCCTATGCATTTGGATTTTTCCAGAAGGCATTATTTCGTGGTTTGAGTTAGAAAGTCAGCTATCCAGAACATTTTCAGCGATTTTCCGAAAAACCATTAGAATAAGAAGCAACACGAATATGTAGTTGGAAACTTCCGATAAAAGTTTTTCACTATAACCAGTATTTCGAAGTAAGGCCTCAAAAGTTAGCTAGACAAAAACAATTTTTCCAAATTTCTGGAAAACCACTAGTTTTTGCGAAAACCAGAAAATACGGTTGGAAAGCTCAAAAAAATTGTAATTTCGAGCCGGTAAAATTCGTAAGATTGGCTAGCTTAAATATTTCTGTTTTTGGATGGATGTTATAGGCGTATGCTCGGGTGTAAGGCATAATAATAATAAGAAAAATTCGAATGCCTATCTCCTCTGAACATTACACTGCTGATTCGCACGAACATTATAGATTTCCCTCTCGTGTAGTCAAGGTATTAATAAAAAAAATTGTTCACGAGCCTTCGATATTATCGTAGCGATTCTCGGTACATACATGAAAAAGGTAATCATCAATACCACGTACCAAGCTTTAATCAACAGGGGGTGGGGGTTAATAATCCTCAAATCTAAATTTTAAGAATTAGTTTATCTTTTTTCCAACAACTGCAATACACCCCCTTCAGTAATCCCATCACAAAAAAATGTTATTTCTAAGTCAACTCCGATCCATCATCCTTACGATCGATCCAGTGGCAAACCCAGGATTTTGTCAAGGGCTATTATTGATGAATTAATAAAGTTATCATTTATCACGTTATCGCGTGTCTTTTTGCAGCGCTATAACCCTGCAACCTGCATTTTCTATCAGTTTATCCTTAACATGTGTTTGTGTAGACTGGGACTTGAATCCGCCCCTGGATATATTATACCTACTAATAATCGAATGCACATTAGAAAAAAAAAGTGTTACATACCTGTGATATATCCTACACGTAGAATTATTAATTCTCTTATCGCTAGCGTTCCTCCTGCGATCCTCGAACAAGTCTTTCACAGCCGTAACTCCAAGCACGAACATAACGGGAATCATGGCGATCTCCTTCCCGAATGCGTTTATCGCCGGAAACCAGTTGAGCAATACGATAAAAATAAAATATAAATTAGCTACCCTATGAAATTGTTCTAATAAGTTCCTAGGTAAAAACGATAGAAGAGTATATTTTGTAGTCCTAATTTTATTGTTCATCCTTCGACCGTTAGGATGCTCCTTCCGAGGAGTTTTCGGAGGCACTATGTGATTCGGCACAACAACGCGAAACCGATCTTCCGTTTCGTTTTTCGGCGATCTTCTGAGTATCAAACACAGCAATCGAAGCCAGAGTGATGGAGGTGCAGTTCTTCTTAACGTATAAATCGATTCGGTACGTGATGCTTGTCTGGAGTGTCCCTTTGTAGATGTTCTCGAAGCACTTGTGATGACATTGTCGGTATCCTTGTGTCCGGGAGGCAAAATGAAGTCTGTTTTCGAACCCACCCGACTGTGTCCTGGTTTAATGGCCCCAGAATCGGAAATTTGGCCTTGAGAGAGTGCTCTTTGGTGGCCCCTTGCGCCCTTCAGAGCAGAAGGTCGCCCCACGATTCCGGCGGAATTAGAGCCTCCCAGAGATGTTCCACCGCCATGGCTTACGCTACGTAGATGGCCCCTTGATTCTGGTGATTTCAGTTCGGGGAAGGTGTACGTTGAACACTGACCGCTCAGTGTTTGTGCACTTATATCCGGCTGTGGATCGGACAATATTTTGTCTGTGTTTCCAAAGGTTGACATATTTCAGCGTCTGGAACAGAACAATAGACACAACATGAATAAGAATCTTTTTGTCAAAAAATTAAATGAATTGAGGTGTTCACTCGAGTATTCATTACTATGCGATATCCAATTTTGAGCAAATAAACATTCATTTAAAAAAATATACCATGAGAATGATTGGAATGGATTATAATTATAATAAATTTAATAAACAAGTACATATTATATGAATATATAAATGATAGAAACAATCAAACATAATACCTCAAGAATCTTGATATGTGCGAGGGAAAAAACATAATAATTAATCAATCCAGAAACATGCGAACATTTATATACATTTTTTTAAGGTATGTTATGGAGAACAACAATTGCAATCAATAAACAAGAAGGATTAGTTAAGGATGAATTAAAATCAATTAGAATCAATGGAAATTACAGTTTATTAGATCAAAAATAACGATTTTAGAGTAGATCACTAAAACCAATTGAACTTAAGTAAAACTCACAACACTATGAGGCAACTCCTAATAGAAAAACAATAACAGCTTCTTGAAAGACTATGTGATGTATTGTTTCTCTGACTTGATCAATTTTGAACGCAAAAAATTGTAGTCACGCTAAATTTCTGTGAGGTTGTATAATTTTCTACATTATTAGTCACAATATCGCGAATTCAAGAGAGATTTTTTTCAACAAAGAAACGGATTTCTCCCACATTTTCTGAGGTTTCCCAGTTACCGACAGGTATATTTGAGATCTAAATACTTATAATTAATCATGGAGTTTGCTTTCAAACTTGCAACGGTCGTCCCAGAATGAGAAGATGTCTTACATTTTGAATTAAGATTCCTAATTCGATCTTCGATACAATATGTCTGATGACCCAAACTTAACCCTCTGGTCATTAAACTTGTAGGTTGTGGGGGTCGGAAAGCGGAAAGTTTATTATATTTAATAAAATTACCTCTAAGTAGATAAATGCTTAGGTATTCATTAAATTGTTAGCAAAAGCACTATTAAAACAAAGGATCTTTAATTTTCGAGAGAAAAATGCTGTGGTACTCAATATTTAGTAATAAATAAAGTTTCTGGAAAGCAATAGGTTGTCTTTGACATTGTTCTCATTTATCATTCAGGGTGTTTTAAAATCATTGCGATATTATAACATCGACAATATTTAGGTTAGATTTACCCCCAGCTGATTCACCATTAACTATAAATCTCTTGTTACAGAGTAAAGTAAGCAACGTCTTAAAAATATTAAAATATTAAATTGAAGTTTTGAAAATTGTTGTTTACTATTATATTTGTTAAAGCACAAGTCTGACGTCTGTAACTGAGCAAGACGTCTCATCTCTTTTAAATTGATACACAATTGATAAATTCACGTTAAATGACATAACTTGAAAATATGCGAGTAGGAGATATCTTTCCTCACCGCAATTGTCTACAAGGCCCCAAATAAGAAAAGGATAAAATAGGTACTTGTGGAGTCTGTCAATAATTTACCTTTTTTCTCATAACTCCCTAGGGATATAAAAATAAAATCTTCTGTATAATTCTCAGGATACCACTTCACTTAGAAACTAAATTTAACCAGATTATAGATACTAAAACTAGAACTATGCAGTGATAATAACTTATAATACCATCACCGACGCACGAACTCGTACTTCGCACACGTCAAACACAAGCTAGATGCTAGATGACTGCTCTCTGCTTGGTGCTTATTGTTCAGTCAACATACGGTACGGAACAGAGGTAATCACAACTGTATTGCGATGTTGCCGTGATATATCTAACCATTAAATTTAAACCATAGCTGACCTGTCAAAACATTACATAAAGAAAAATCAATATGGTCACATAATCAAATGTTAACGAATTCGTTATGTTTCTGTTCGTCATTGTATTTGATTAGCTAATAAATTGAATTGGTAAGATAGTCGTGAAAAAAATTCGGAAATTTTGTACTTTATCAAATTATCAACTGCGTTTCCAAATATTCGTGAAAAGGTTGATGCAATTTCAAATTTCACACTAAAATCGTGGTTGAACTGTGGAAAGACCTCTTTTATTAGAAAGGTTTTGAATAAAGTTCTTCTCAAAGTCTAAACAAATCATATAATAATACTAACTCAGAAAAGTTAGATTTGGAAATTTCCGGAGCGACTTGATAATTGTTTTTCATATTTTCTAGTGATTAACCTTTCAATTTATTGGCACTGACATGATGACATGAAGAGCATCCTCATTTTGATAAACGCTATCATCTTGGTGTGCTATTTGCAACATCTTTCATTATATTCTATAACAAAACAAATATTTGAATCTAAATAATTTTAAAATGTAATAGTTTACTTTGTCAGTAATTGTAAGTGTCTATACAATCATCCGCCTCTTTCACCTTTAGAATGTTGTTTTCATTAACAAAGAGTCAATGAATCCATTTGACGCGGTGATGATGCATATCCCCCACTACAGTTGAGTTAATCCAGATATGTGGAAAATTTATGCACAAAATATTATTCAACGTGCATACTATGGTGGCTATTATTCACGTGAATAATAGCCATAATATGCAAGTAGAATACTATACTTTGTCCACGACCCATAAATATTACTTTGATACTAATAAACTTTGCTGTTGAAACAAGTTGAACCAACAAATTGTTGACGTTTCAAATTAAATTCGATCTGACTTGACGTTTCATAGCACGTTCTATTTTTATCGTATTTGTCTAGAAAAATGTCTATCATGTTTGTCATATTGATGGTAGTGAATAATGATTTCATTATTCACTAGTGATTAATGGATATCATTATGCTTGAGGAAACACATGCTTTATGCATATTTTATACAATAGTCGTGGACAAATATATGTTCTTGACAATTCACCAACTCAGTGACCGATCACTACTTTTTGATAATGATAATTTCACCATGAGTTTTAGAGATGACGTTCTATGACGGTGACTATTCCCTCAGACAAATTTTTATTTTATTTGAGTGTATTATTCCCATCCGCCATCATTCTGGTTTTTAGTTTGGCTTGTAGTGGGTACGGCAAATATGCACAAGTTTCATTGCTCCAAGGTTATTTGTTGAATGGGAAGGAAATGTTGGAGAAAAATGCCTGTTGAATGCGCCATAACATTAAAACGGAACCTAACATTTAAAAGATGGCGACGAGACCTGCTGCAATGAGACATTCAATAGGAAACTATATGATTTAGTTTGAAACCCTATTCACTAATTGAATAGGTTCCTGACTGAAATAATTTTCATCAATATTAATAGAACAACAAAAAATTGATACTACAGTTTTCTCTTCATAGTTGATTTATAGTTAGCTATGGCAACTATGTAGGAATGTTGGGTTCGCTTTATAACGATCAGACATGCGCCATGTGATGTCAAATGTCATCTGTCGAAATAATTTCAGCTATCAAATTCCAGAAGCACCACACGTTCAAAAATTAATATTTGAAATATAATCTTTGTATTGTGATTTATTTAGGAAAAATTGGTAGTTTCCAAGAGATAATTGTTCATATATGCTCAAAGTATCGTAGGTTACCCTAAATAATAATAATGGATGAGTTTCTCAAAACAATTTGAGAAATGATCTACCCATATAAATTTTATAGTGTTGCCGAAAGCAGTCATTGACTCTGTGTGATCTTATGATGACGTTTGCTCGTGCGGTATTCTTATCCGAATCCTAAACGGTTTATCGTACTGCCTTCTGTTCTGTCATTAATTGAATAAGTGGGTGTAGGGTTCAACACGTAAATATCTGATTTGGTTAATTAACAAAAAGTACAGATTTATTTAGTCATAACTAATCATGGATGAAGAATATGACGCGATAGTTCTGGGCACTGGTCTAAAAGAATGCATATTGAGTGGTATGCTTTCAGTTTCTGGAAAAAAAGTTTTACATGTCGACCGGAATAAATACTACGGTGGTGAATCAGCATCCATATGTCCTCTAGAGGAACTTTTCACAAAATTTGGAGCGTCCGCACCAGATGAGTCCTATGGACGTGGTAGAG
The DNA here is from genome assembly GCA_958510875.1 of Endomychus coccineus. NCBI lineage: Eukaryota > Metazoa > Arthropoda > Insecta > Coleoptera > Endomychidae > Endomychus > Endomychus coccineus. Next base: position 173,478,904 of record OY294068.1, on the reverse strand, counting down.
ATTGGAACGTCGATCTCATCCCCAAATTTCTTATGGCTAATGGTTCACTTGTTAAACTTCTTATACATACCGGAGTTACTCGGTATCTGGAATTCAAATCAGTGGAAGGAAGTTATGTTTACAAAGGAGGCAAAATAGCAAAGGTACGGTACTTGGTTTAAATAATCATGTAGTTCAAATATTTTAATGTATTTATTTCTAGGTACCAGTAGATCAGAAAGAAGCCTTAGCTTCAGATTTAATGGGGATGTTTGAGAAAAGGCGGTTCCGAAACTTTTTGCTATATGTGCAAGATTTTCATGTAGATGATCCCAAAACTTGGAAAGATTTCGATCCAAGCAAACCGATGCAAGGGCTCTATGAAAAGTTTGGTTTAGATAAGAATACGCAGGATTTCACAGGGCATGCACTAGCTTTATACAGAGATGATGATTATTTGAATCGCCCTGCTCTTGAAACAATTTCTCGCATCAGATTGTACTCAGATTCTTTGGCAAGATATGGGAAGTCCCCATATTTATACCCCATGTATGGATTAGGAGAATTACCCCAAGGTTAGTTCTATAATTGTGACTATTACAATGTTTTTTGTTCAATTTATATCTGTGGATTATAGAGAAAACTAATCTTAAATTTGTACAAATACTTATTTGAAACAAATTCCATCACAAATGATCAAATATTAATACACAATTCTCGGGAAATAGGTCACATTAACACATATATTTTTATTTTTACCCTCGTCTTTACGTACGTTTCGGTCTCACGACCATCATCAGAAGACTTATTAATACAATAACCTGATTACTTAGAAATACTGTAATAACACAAAGCGTCCTTATCGCACAAATTTCGTTTAAATGCCAACGTCGCGAAACGAACGGAGACATGAAATCGGAACTATAACACAGCAATGTTGCAGCGTAAAAATTAAAAATCCACTATTAAGTAGAATCATTTATTATAAAAAAAGCGTCATAAACAGTCTTACAGACCGCGCGGTTAAATTGTCCCACCCAGAGGACCGTCCCAAAAATCTAAAAATTGTTCGTAATACACTGGAATTGAATGGCTACCCAAAAACTTTTTTCAATCCTATTATTAAAGAGAGAATAAACAAAATTTATAATGGAGCGTCATATAAAAATAACGTAAAAGGTAATTCAGACAATTATATAACTTTACCATACATTCCGGAGACCTCAGAGAAAATTAAGAAATGTTTGAAAAAGTATGATATAAACGTAGCGCATAAACCTACTAACTGTGTTGGGAAATATTTCTCAAATCTAAAACCTTTAATACCTAAAGATAAACAAACCCACACAGTATACAAATTAAATTGTTTAGATTGTGATGGGACCTATACTGGTATCTCTAAACAATATTTACAAAAAAGAATGTATGGCCATAAGTATAGCACAAGAAACAAAAACTTAGAAAATTCCACCGCGCTTGCTAAACATTGCTTTGATTATAACCATCAATTTGATTACAAGAACGTTAATATTTTAACTAAGGAAACCAATTATTATAAAAGATCTATTCTGGAGATGATTCATATAAAACGTGACTCCAAGTCTGTTAATCATAGGAGTGACGTTCAAACACTAAGTCATATTTATACTAATTTAATTAATTAATATTCTTGCAAATTCCTACTTACGTCCTTATAATGTAAAAGTTTACTTTAGGTAGAATTGTCTAAAGTATTTCTCACAGGCCAGAGACCTTCTTTTATCACCTAATAAATTATGACATCTGGCGCTTAAATGAACACTTGAGATGGTCTCGTCTGTTAGCAAAGAGGATAGAACTCTTTGTCTGTTAGTCTCTCGCAGACATTTATGAAATGTGTTCGTATTTATTGATGATTCTACTTAATAGTGGATTTTTAATTTTTACGCTGCAACATTGCTGTGTTATAGTTCCGATTTCATGTCTCCGTTCGTTTCGCGACGTTGGCATTTAAACGAAATTTGTGCGATAAGGACGCTTTGTGTTATTACAGTATTTCTAAGTAATCAGGTTATTGTATTAATAAGTCTTCTGATGATGGTCGTGAGACCGAAACGTACGTAAAGACGAGGGTAAAAATAAAAATATATGTGTTAATGTGACCTATTTCCCGAGAATTGTGTATTAATTCATACGTGGGTCAAGAATCTTTATTATGATCAAATATTTAATAGCCTCGGATATGTGACTTGTTAAAGAATATTGTTTACTTAGGTGCACGCATTTCACTGTAATTTTATAGCTGTTGAAAGTATAAAGCCGTATATTCTCTCTCTGACTGTTGTGTCTGTAAAGATCTGTGCTGGAATCCTTCTATAGTATGGGAACACAGACTGTGCAAGAAATCTTTAGAGCAATAGACAGTGAACTTGGCAATAAATACTGGAGTTCTCTACAGGGGACACAGACAGTCCAAGATCCTCCTAGACTTTAAGGAAGTCTTTAAGGATCTAAGGTTCACCAGTGTACTAATGTAAAATAGTACAGAGATGGGGTTACAAAGTATGTGGTTGGGACAACCCCTCTGATCTAATTTATACCGTTAAGACTAATTAGTAGAATCCACATTTTGGAACTAAAAATGTCTTGTGTGTACAAAACAAAGTGCAATCAGTTTTAGAATTGAGAAATGAGAATATTTAAAACAGAAAAAGTATCCATGAAAACTGCTATTCAATTAAAAATCATTGATAAACTATAAGAGTTCATACTGGAGATACACTAACACTAAATAAGAAACAATCATCCTTATCCACTAAAAATACTGATAAAGTACTTTACCTTTCAGCTATCAAGTAGCCATCATCAGTAAACTAAATTTGAAATAAGAATGTGCCTGTTTAAATACTATCTAGAATTAGTAGTGTATATAAGGGTGTATATCCTTTCACAGTATTTATAGTGAACTAAAAGAGTTTCCACTAGTTTACTCTGATGATAATATGTCAAAATTAACAATAAAAATGTTAGCATAGATGAATTCTTAATTGTTTACAATATAATTCAAAGGATACAGTTAATGAGCAAGACATACTTTATTGATTATATGTACATAAGGGAATCAAATTTAACACTGATTATCTATAAACGTTTTCAAATTAGAAAGCGACTGGTATGACTCACTTGGCAAGGGCAGTGTAGACTTATCATAACTATATATGACGCGTCTGTCTTTTAAAAGGGTAGAAACGAGTTGCACAAGTTCAGACGAAACCACTGAAAGGATACTTCTATGAGATATGAGGTATACTTGATTAGTACCATAGTCAAAGTTAGTGATGTAAAATTCCCGGGAATTTATACTTGGGGGAAAATTCCCAGGGAATATTGCCGGAATATCCTCAAAATTCATAAATTCCCGGGAGTTTATGGGAACTTATGATTTTCTCGTAACAGTTTAGCTCAGTGGACACCCCAACATTTTTTTTTAAATCCCTTACAACTAATCTATTAATATGAACATATAAATCAATTTATAAAGAGTTATATTCAAAAATGAAAATAATTTAAGTCTTAAGTCCTTTACATAAATTTTAAAATTTTGATACTTGTTTATTTTAACAGTAAACTGGCTGTGTTCATTTTTAAATGTTATTGAATATCACATGATTGCTTGGTGGATCACTATCATGTTTTCTAGTATCAAAGAAAATGATAAAATTTTTAAACCTATTACCAATTCTTGTATATTTGTTACAAAATAGTGCAAAATACTCCCAAATTACTAATAGGTCATAATTTATTAAATTAAACCTTGAATTCAAAATATTTACATTTTTAATAATTTTTTGATTACTTAAATTAGATTTGATATCTTCACTATTCGTTCAGATCAGGTCTTCCAAGGAAAAGACAAATATGCCTATTAACACTTAATTTGCTATAAATTATTGAATTGTGCACAATAAATGAGTGTAGTTGTTAATAATTCAAACAATATTTACAACTAACACCTTTTCCCTTTTCATAGAAAAAATTCCAAATTGGTCCTTTTTTCTTGATCATTTTTCTCACAAGTCACTACTCACTATTTTAAATATTTCAATAAACACTAAATACACATTTGCAATACAAAAGAAACTATTTGAACAGTTCAAAGAAAATAAGCTAGAATTGAAAAGACACAAGACAATCAGCTACAGTTTACTGCTCAGACCACATAGCAACATAACCTAGAAACTGAACAAACATAACCTATCCCCCTCCCCTCCTCTTACTTGGAATTGTGGGTAGGCCTACATCAGTAGCACATAAATTCAAAATGTACTTGGAGGGAAATTCAAAAGTTACATTGAACCATTTCCAATTAGGGAAAACAGAAATGGTTTTCAATTCAACCATAAAATGAAATTAATTATAATAATATTTTTGATGGATAAATTAGTTACTTAACTTGAGTATTCTTCAAAACTTCTATCACGTTTTTTTGAGCTTATAATGAAATTGATTTTGGGTCTCATAATCAACTGATTCTGCTCTCAAAATTTTTATCACTGTTAAAATAAAAGTTTTTGCCATGGCATATCACAATATTTTTGATTATTTGGCTTTGTTATTGATCATTTAGAACCAATTAAAGTTTCAAAACAGTCTTAAGACAAAATAAACTCCATTTAAATGAGTTTATTCCATAAATTCCCTCGTTTTGGGAACTTATAAAGCGTTCGGGAAGTTCCCTGGAAATATTCCCATTTATAAATTCCCTTCCCACTGGAAATATTGCCGGCTCACATCACTAGTCAAATTATAAAGGTCTGTTGGAGCATCCCTACCATCGTTTCTCGCGCTAGGTAACGTCACCTATCACCTCCAATCACAGCCTTGCTCTCATCGGCTCGTCGCCGAAAGTTGGTGGTATACTCAACTTGACAAATTAATTTCTGCAGGCGGAATTAAAATTGACCCCACATGTCGAAAAACCTAATAGATTGAATCTATGTTGCATTAATTAAAACTTAATCTTGTTGTAATTGAACCGATTGACAATGATAGTATTTATTGCATCATTATCAAACTATAACCAGTGAACAACATCCTGTAATTTTACAGTTTATATTGTATTTACCCAGATAGATACAGTTTGTGTAGTATAACAACTTCAGGGAGTTGAATATTTCATGTGGTTTTTCCAAAGTCCAATGATTCTAATAAGTGAGACGTCCGCCCCTTTGTCCAACCATATAAACACTTAACATCTGAGAAAGTCAGCAAATTGATTATTTTAGACGGTTTGAAAATGTGGAATCGTTTTTTTGTAAATTATAGAATCTACAATGTTATTTAAATCTATTGTCTATTGTCTTATGAACTCTTTGTTTTACAAAATTGTCTCTTTTATCTTCAGAGTTGAATGTCAAATTAGGAAGTTCGTTCAGAAGTCTAACTGAAACTATTATATCATGTTTAGAATAGTATATTGGAGAACTACGACGGTTTTACGCACGAGCTCAAGTTATAAAGTCATAATCGTCGCGGAATAGAAATAGCTATTTATATAATAAGGGAGCAAAGTGCATAATTTCCTCTCGCGGATAGTTTGATGCCCAACGCAACGTGGAGGGAATCAAAATGCAAAGGAGGAAATGCCACTTTGCTCCAGAGTAAAAGATATGATTTTTTCTACGACCTTTCACCACGTTTTACATCAATTCCATTATTATAGGAAAGCGCTGGTAACTAGTCCGACATTCTGTCCTTCTCGCACATGTAGTGCGCTCTCACTCGCACGGTCTCCCCTTCTATCACAAAAGTATAAGAATACAAGAATAAGTATAACGCGCGCACATCGTGCAAGTGAGAGCGCAGTATGTGCGTCAAGTTTCCAGTGAAAGGCTTAGTAGTCTACTCTATATAAAGAACTCTTTGCAATTTACTTGTAGCATTACCTTTTCTCCCTAGGGAGGGAAAGTATTATTTGGTCCCTCAATTAAGGGAACGACTTATGGGGAGTAGAAAAAAGTATATTATAACACTGAAATAATATGTAAAACCTATAAATTTTTTAAAAGTGAAACTTGAATGTATACATGTTAATACCGAGATATCAAAAATTATCTTGGTCAAGGGTGGTTGTGGAATCTAAAACGTGTGTCTTACTTTACGTTTGAAATAATTATGTCACTGTCACACTGACATCATCAATAACCTACAAATTTCATACTATTTATTTCAGTTGTAAAACAATAATGAACTACAAAATAAAAATTATCTTGGTCAAGGGTGGTTGTGGAATGTAAAACGAAATGTTAACTTTGAACCTTTTACAAGGTCGCAATAGCCACAAACGGGGTCGAAAACTGTTTTAAATTGGTTAATTTTCGATAAATCGAATGACGTTCACGTGAGGAGCGTAGCTCGCGAGTTAGAAAAGTGCAAATCTTCGGAACATAGAACGTCTTTACGAGGACTTTTCGCATGCGGTTTTCGCTCCATGTCGTTAGTTTATGAACGGGGCCAACTAAATAGCATAGTCTCGGGCCCCAAAATGTCGATTAAATAGGAAAATTCAAATAAAATAGAAACAGGTACTCTCAGGTCTCAGCTACGCGCGTCTAACGTGCGACGTACCAAAGTGAATTTTCTAGCTACTAAAATATCCCCAAAAGCGGTTAAAAGCTAGCGGCCTATAGCCGAAAACACTTTATTACAACTGGCGCCGGCCGCACGGGGCATAAAACGACCCAGAATTAACAAGATCGAGGTAAAAAGTATAAACTCTAACTGACGCGTAGCGAGCTCCTCGAGGCAAATGTCAAAATGTTTACGTTCGTAGCTAATTACATAGGACGTCTGGCGCTCATGCAATTGTGCAATTGTGTTTTTATACAATTCGAACCTTCTAATTTCGATAGGCGACGTGAAATCCCGGAGTCTAAAGGCGGGACTCCACCAAACTGGGCTAGGCCGGCGGCACGTGCCGCCGGCACAACCCGCCTGCTTTTGCTGAAGAAAAATTAGAATAGGAATTTCTTCGAGGCCGCCGGCATAATTTTGGTAGCGGGCAAATGTCGGTAAATATCAAAAGAATTTCAGCCCGCGGTTAACATATGAATCACCTGTGCCTAGAAATCACAGTGTTACTGTCAATCGATCTGCAACTGGTATAGCATTTCTGTAATTTGTGTTGCGTTTGGCAATTTGAGGTCCAATTAAGCAAATTACCTCCTCAAAATCTGTTCTCATTCTAACAAAATTCTGAAAAGAGCTTCTCATAGTATGATGGCCAAGCACTAAACCACAATCATCACTTTTTAAATCACTTAATAGTTTACTTTCAGTTTTTTGAAGATTTTTGGTTAAACTAGGCCGTACCCAAAACCTCTGTTTCCTCTTTTTTTTCTTGGTAATAATTTTCAAGGCCATATAACCTAACAAAAAAATGTCGTCGTCGTCAAACATTTCCCTATGAAGCACATCTGCCCAGTTTGGTGGAGTCCCGCCTTAAAGCGCTAGAGACTTCTGAGTGTTGTAACATTCGTATACAATTGCGAAATATCTCACTTTTAGAAACTTCAAATTAATTAATTTGACACAAGTTTTGATAACGTAAAGTAAGACACACGTTTTAGATTCCACAACCACCCTTAACCAAGATAATTTTTGATATCCCGGTATGTAAAAACTATCAAAACGTAATGGCTTCATCCATTGAATATTTAAATAATAAATTTTCTAGGTTTTGCTAGACTTTCCGCCATATATGGAGGAACCTATATGTTGGATAAACAAATTGATGAAATCGTTTACGGTGAAGGAGGACAGGTAGTTGGCGTACGTTCCGGTGATGAAATAGCTAAATGCAAACAAGTGTACTGCGATCCTACCTACGTTCCAGACAGAGTAAGGAAGAAGGGAAAAGTAGTTCGATGCATTTGCCTTCTGGACCATCCTATAGCCAATACTAAGGATGCTTTATCCACTCAAATTATCATTCCTCAAAAGCAAGTCGGTCGCAGTTCTGACATATACGTCTCTCTAGTAAGTTATACCCATCAAGTGGCAGCAAAGGGTTGGTTCGTAGCTATGGTTTCAACAACCGTTGAAACTGAAAATCCCGAGAACGAAATAAAACCAGGCTTGGACTTATTAGGAGCTATTCGTCAGAAATTCGTTTCCGTTTCAGATTATTATGAACCAACCGATGATGGTTTGCAGTCCCAATTATTTATATCTCAATCGTACGATGCAACTAGTCATTTTGAAAGCACTTGTTTGGATGTGTTGGATATTTTCAAACGAGGAACCGGTGAAGAATTCGATTTTACAAAGATCAAACATGAATTAGGTGATGAAGAACCATAATTTTGTTTTCCTAGGTATACTAAGAAATGTTATACATTAAAGAAAAATTATTTAGGATTATATGTGCAAATTTTTTAATTCACTTCATTTGGAGATGCAACAGAATACGATAATATTCCCGGACCATAAAAAAAATAGGTATAAGTATACTTTTTTTAAGTTTATATTTTTACATTATATACCTAATAAACTGATTTTATCGAGTATGTTGTAAATTTCAATATATTTTTGTTGCTGTAGAATTTATGAATTTTTAAGTGAACCTGTGACAAAACTATGTAGCTTTATGTTGAATAGGTGCATGTTTGATTAAATGGTTCTTGGCAATTAGAATTGAAAATAAACATTAATAACTTGACAAAATCTTGATTTTGTATAAGTCTTTCATGTTTTGCGACTCAACACTAAATGGAGTTGAAACCATTCCCAATTAATTCGAGCTTGCGATTTTCGGCCAATTAATGCTTATTCGATAAACATGTGTTTAGAAATAATTGATACTCTGGTACATCAACATAATAATTTTAGTTTATTACCTCCGAATTGGTATTATTTCACGAAGGATTAAAAAAAAAATGTAAGAGTGTTTTATTTTCGAAATGTTTCACTGGCAATTAGAATAAGCAAGGTAATACATTAAATCCCATAACTTCCCGAAATCTGGTCATTAACCTCTAATTCTGGTATGTGGTTGATAAAACTTTAGTTCCCAATTAAAATAAACTGAAATATCACCAGTTTATAGGAACAAATTTCTCAATATGGCTCATCATTTGTGTCTTAAAGCATATCTATCAGTCAATTTTGTAGAAATAACTGCATTTAATTATAGAGGTTCAATTATTACACAATTGAAAAACCATTTTTTCAACTCTAATTACTGAAGATCATTCTCATTCTAAATAGTTAATATAATGGTGATATGGCACATACATTCAAATGTAAAATGATTCAAATATACCAAAATTAAAATGTTGTAAGTGTATTAAATTATTTAAATCTCCTACTGACCTAATGAAAATAAAGAAAAATAAATCGATTAATCATTATTAATTACAATATCAATCTATAGATTACAATGACTTGGCCAACCTACATTGAAATTGCTATGTTTAATTTTTTTGGTTGGAAAAAAGTGATTGACGTTTCTGCAGTAATGATTCAAATCTGCAAGCATGCCTTTGCAAACTGTTCAATTAACTAAAAAATGTATTTCTCAAAGCTTCAAAATATTTTAAAATACGCCTTTCAAGTCATATACAGTTCGGCTCAGGAAAGAAAAGCTATTTCTGGAATATCAAACGGTAATGTATTTGTAGAATTCGGCTCTGACGATTCCTATCTCAACCATCCAGTGTACTTTAGTTGAAAGTACATGTATATTGTGTTTTAAGAACCAACACATCAGATGCGTTTAAGTGCGGCTCAGAAAAAAAAGCGATTTCTGGGAAGTCAGAAGCTCATGTATTTGAAGAATTCGGCTCTGAGGATTCCTATCTCGACCGTCCAGTCTACTTTAGTTGGCAGTACATGTACATTGTGTTTTGCTTAAGAACCAACACATCAGAGGCGTTTAAGTGCTACTCAGGAAAGAAAAGCGATTTCTGGAATGTCAGACGCTCATGTTTTTATAGAATTCGGCTCTTGACGATTCCTATCTCAACCATCCAGTGTACTTAAGTTGACAGTACATGTATATTGTGTTTTAAGAACCAACACATCAGATGCGTTTAAGTGTGGCTCAGGAAAGAAAAGCGATTTGTGGGAAGTCAGACGCTGATGTATGTGTAGAATTCAGCTCTGACGATTCCTATCTCAACCCTCCAGTGTACTTTAGCTGGCAGTAAATGTTTATTGTGCTTTGGTTAAGAATCAACACATCAGATGCGTTTAAGTGCGGCCCAGGAAAGAAAAGCGATTTGTGGGAAGTCGGACGCTGATGTATGTGTAGAATTCAGCTCTAACGATTCCTATCTCAACCCTCCAGTCTATTTTAGTTGGCAGTACATGTACATTGCGTTTTGGTTAAGAACCAACACATCAGAGGCGTCTAAGTGCGACTTAGGAAAGAAAAGCGACTTCTGGAATGTCAGACGCTGATATATTTGTAGAATTCAGCTCTGACGATTCCTATCTTAACCCGCCAGTGTACTTTAGTTGGCAGTACAAGTATATTGTGTTTTGGTTAAGAACCAACACATCAGATGCGTTTAAGTGCGGCTGAGGAAAGAAAAGCAATTTCTGGAATGTCAGACGCTCATGTTTTTGTAGAATTCGGCTCTTGACGATTCCTATCTCAATCCTCCAGTGTACTTTAGCTGGCAGTAAATGTATATTGTGCTTTGGTTAAGAATCAACACATCAGATGCGTTTAAGTGCGGCTCAGGAAAGAAAAGCAATTTCTGGAATGTCAGACGCTCATGTTTTTGTAGAATTCGGCTCTTGACGATTCCTATCTCAATCCTCCAGTGTACTTTAGCTGGCAGTAAATGTATATTGTGCTTTGGTTAAGAATCAACACATCAGATGCGTTTAAGTGCGGCTCAGGAAAGAAAAGCAATTTCTGGAATGTCAGACGCTCATGTTTTTGTAGAATTCGGCTTTTGACGATTCCTATCTCAACCCTCCAGTGTACTTTAGCTGGCAGTAAATGTTTATTGTGCTTTGGTTAAGAATCAACACATCAGATGCGTTTAAGTGCGGCCCAGGAAAGAAAAGCGATTTGTGGGAAGTCAGACGCTGATGTATGTGTAGAATTCAGCTCTGACGATTCCTATCTCAACCCTCCAGTCTATTTTAGTTGGCAGTACATGTACATTGCGTTTTGGTTAAGAACCAACACATCAGAGGCGTCTAAGTGCGACTTCTGGAATGTCAGACGCTGATATATTTGTAGAATTCAGCTCTGACGATTCCTATCTCAACCCTCCAGTCTATTTTAGTTGGCAGTACATGTACATTGCGTTTTGGTTAAGAACCAACACATCAGAGGCGTCTAAGTGCGACTTAGGAGAGAAAAGCGACTTCTGGAATGTCAGACGCTAATGTATTTGTAGAATTCAGCTCTGACGATTCCTATCTCAACCCTCCAGTCTATTTTAGTTGGCAGTACATGTACATTGCGTTTTGGTTAAGAACCAACACATCAGAGGCGTTTAAGTTCGGCTCAGGGAAGAAAACCGATTTCTGGGATGTCAGACGCTCAAGTTTTTGTAGAATTCGGCTCTTGACGATTCCTATCTCAACCCTCCGGTCTACTTTAGTTGGCAGTACATGTACATTGTGTTTAGGTTAAGAACCAACACATCAGAGGCGTTTAGGAAACCCAAAATATACACCTCAAAAATATATACCTCTATATACAAGTTGCAAGTTCTAGGCTTTCAAAGTGGGGTTTCATATTACAAAAATAATATCTAATACTTTAAACTAGAAGAACTAAATTTGGTACACTGCTTGGAAGTATTAAGGATATTAATTGATGTTACGTTAAAGTCAACTGAAGAAGCATTAAGGCTATTAATTAATGGTTAGTTAAAAGTCTTCTGATGCATTATATTCTAAACAGTTGATGGTGGCCTGAAAATTCTACTACTGTCGCATTAAATAATTTGTGGTATGAAAAGAATGTTTGGTTCACGCGTTCACTGGAAGAAAATAAATGTTCTTCAAAAGGGTACAGAGAAACAACATGTGGGAAAACGGGATATTCATACAAGTAAATTTTTTTGTCTTTAGATTTACAATAAAAGTTCGTCATGTTGGATAAACAAAACACTGCTACAGCAATAGATAGCGCACGATAAATTGAAAAGTCTAGGTAGATGTTTCAACATTTTTGTGTACACAAGACCTGCCATTTCGGGGACACAATGAGATATTCATTTACCCAATTATTTAGAGAAAAACCAAGTCTGATTTCGCCGTCACATCTTATACTATACAGAATAACTTGTTTGATTCCATTAGTTTTGTTTTGAATAAGAAAATTGACGGGAGTAGTTTCGTAATCTTTTTTCATTCCATTAGTTGTAAATCGCACTTGCCCGGCTATATATTTGAAACATGATTTAATTTAATCTATGTAAAGATCTGTAGAACAAATTTAGACTTAGACCCCCAGACCCCATTTGAATTCGTTATTGATGATGAAGGTTACATCAATATGTGGCACACATGACCAGTTCAATAGTGGTCATCAAATTTTCGCCAATAATAGCAATGTTAGTCTCATCTTGAAAACAATTTATTAACAATTGACCCCGATTGAACGATTTGTTTTCACACATCCGACAAAAACGCTACTGATATCTTATAGATAGTAAAATATTACAATTTGTGACAGGTAATAAAACGAAATGAATTGTTAAAAAGTTTTACTATTTCTCAAACTCTCCGCAAATAGCAATGCAATAAAGGTGATTATCTCTGCAACCTACATATATTTTATTATTATAAACAGTAGGAGAAGAGAAGACTTCGGAAGGGAGTTGAAAATTATCTATAACTTCAAAATTTTCGAAATCAATTACATTCAAAATTCCTGTAGTGGTAACTGCTACTATAAGCACGTCCGCCTGATTCCTATATATGTAAGGTGTAGAAACTGGAGATTCCATGGGTAGTTTACAAATCACATTAAAATTCGAGGAGCTTGCTTTAGCAACATATAAATTATTATCTTGACATCCAAAAATTACGTATTCATTATAATTTATTAAAGATGTGAATATATGTCCTCTTATCGAATAGCTGAAATTTTCCTTACCTTCTGAAGACAAACAACGTACAGTTCCTTGGACATTTGCAAACAATATCGATTTATCTTCAAGAAAGCATGGAGACCCGAAAATTGGATCACAAGTTTTCACTCTCCATATAACATGACCATCGTCTTCTGATAACGCGAAGCAAGAGCCGGAAATAGTTGTGATGAATATTTGCTTTGTTTCTTCGTCATGTAATGGGGTAGCTTTCACACTTTCACCAATATATATTTTCCAAATGGATAATCCGTTCTAAAAGAAATGAGTAGACGAAACAAGATTATTAAAAAATGCTACTGTTTCACCGTCCACTAAGTGATAACAAATTTTATACATATGGTATTAATAAAACACTGCTGTTCCGGATTTAATTAGGAGGATCAGAGTGCTTAGTCGTCATTAGAATCATATTATCACCTCTATAGAGGAAAGCCCCCCGGTGTGTTTCTTCAAGCTGTCCAACCACCCTAGGTATTAGATGAAGAAGAGCACAGAAAGTAAGTATTTTCGCAATCCTCTGTATTCCTATATGGAGGGGGTTAGCCCAGAGGTATTTTATAAATGGTAAAAAGCGTTATGCCGATATAGTAGTACCCCTTCTACTTCAATTGCTCTATACGTTTCTCCTCGGTTCATATTTCCCCTAGCTTCATAGTATTCGGTGAACGGTATAAATCTTAACGTAGAGGGCCCCTCTGCTGGAGTTTATTGTAAAACTTCTATAGTTTATACGGCACAACTAATATTTGAATATATATGAATTATACTTTATATTCAAACATGTCAGTCACATGTTTCTAAATCTTAATTGTGGGATTCCCGTTAATAAATTAAATAACTATTTCACATAAAAGTATATGGAGATTTTCACCTCTATTTATTTATATATTACATCTATGGGTTAGCCCCAGTATTCGCAATTAGCAATAGGATGAAATCTTAGTGTCCCAAGAATTATGCATATTCATGCGAGTCTTGAATCTTACTCAATTCTCTTTATTTGGTGATTTGGTTGGTGCTATTGCTGCAGTCTATCGCCCAATATGTGATAATAGGACTCACTATCATGTTGCACAACCAGAACAGTATCTGGGGTGAATTATCCCATGTTCTACCTACCATCCCTTCAGCTAACCACTAGGGCCATAGGTGAATCTTATCTAGTGTCTAGATATTTTACCTTCAGCATGATGTTAATTCCATTTAACTGAATTTATTTCATGAGATCCATCTTTATTTCCCTGGTGAAGACCACTTTTGTAGTTTTACTATGGTTAATTCCTAGTCCCGCCAATTTAAACTATTTGTGTGATCTTAAGATTTTCCTGCATGATTAAGATTATACCGGGATATCAAAAATTATCTTGGTCAAGGGTGGTTGTGAAATCTAAAACGTGTGTCTTACTTTACGTTTGAAATAATTGTCACTGTCACACTGACATCATCAGTAACCTACAAATTTCATACCTATTTATTTCAGTTGTAAAACAATAATGAACTACAAATTATGAAATAACGGTTTTAGTAACAAGAAAAACTAAATTACAGTTATTGTTGGAAATGTCCCGTTTTGTTCGATGCACAAGTTGACGCGCATCGTTTTACAACTGAAATAAATAGGTATGACATTTGTAGGTTATTGATGATGTCAGTGTGACAGTGACATAATTATTTCAAACGTAAAGTAAGACGCACGTTTTAGATTCCACAACCACCCTTGACCAAGATAATTTTTGATATCCCGGTATCATTTGCATATTTTTGGTAGCGGCGAATTCCTCCGAGGAATAATGTCTCTAGATCATCCACTACCAGGCTCCGCAGAGGTGATAGTACCTCGTTGTGTTCACTTACACCACTTTTATCTCAACTTTTCCCCCATTCATTTGGATGATCTTCGGTCTCCATTTCTGCTCTCAAAGGAAGACTTTATACTGGCTTGTGACGTGACGCGTGGTCAAATGCTCCCTCGATGTTAGGAAAAGAAAAGCACCAAGAGCTATTGCTTTGCTCTAGCACCGTCTCCAATTTAACTGTCAGCTGATATAGTGTGGTTTCTGTTGATCTTCTCATTATATGTGCATGCTGACAGTGGTGCAGGGGTTTCCCGTTTTATTGCCGTCTTTCTGATACAACTATCTTTTCTATTTTTTTCAGTGTTTTCAGAATAAAAGATGTTGGACTTATGGGTATATAAGACTTAGGAAGAGTGGGGGGGGTCTCTTTTCCCCACTTTTTGTATGAATATCCCCTTCACCCTACTACATATTTGGGGGATATATCTCAAAGCTATGCCACTCCTATAAAATTCCCGTAAGTGTTGGAGTGATCGCCCCGATTTCTTTCTGTAGACCGGCAGGAAAAACACGGTCAATACCTACTGATGGCACCACTAAGACGCATATTTGTTAAGAATAATCATTGCCTATGGATTTAGTTAATCTTCCTTGACAATTTATTTTTCTTACAAGAACTATTCCCCAAAATACACTTCATATTACAGTATTTGCGTTTGAGAACGTGCTATGTCGTAGTTAATAAATAATAGATAGTGGTCCTAACACATTGCCCTGGGGTAAACCGAGTACCTAATTTTAGAAAGTTTTGTATTTACAAATTTCATTTGCTTATAAATTACTATAAACACGTTATATTATAAGAAAATCTACCATAACATTTTCACTAAAATAATCATGATTCTTTCAATTACTTTAGGATACATATACTCAACAAAGGTATTGGATGGAACTTTTTATATTCATTGTGTCAAAAAATAGAGTTCATAGTATCGTTTAGTCATAAAAGTGACTAAAAATTAACTTACATGTCTATCAATGCAGTACACATTCCTGTCATATGAACCAAACACCAAACCATTAGTGTTTCTACAAAAACACGGACTACATTTTACGATATCTTCGGTAACAAAATACCACTTGATCATTTTTTTAGAAACATCGATACAGTATAATCTTCCATCAAAACAACAGGCAAATAAAACATTACCACAAGGAGATGGGACCATCTTACTTTCAATAACGTTTTCAAACAAGTGACGAAATACTTCAATCCCACTATCAGCTTCGAGAATAACCAACAAGTTAGAAAAACTTGTTGCGGCGACTAATGTGGTGCCACTAGAACAATCGGTTTTGAATAAATTCTAATGAATGAAGTATTTTTTACCAATGCTTGAACACCAATGGTGAACTATCTACACACGCATCCAAATTGGCGAGCCATGAAACTTTCATAGATCGAGTAGGCTTCATCCTTTTAATTAGAGGTTCCATATTTTGTGGAGAAACTGGTAGCTTTGGATCAGACTGAGTGAACTTACAATTCTTCAGATAATTGAAACAATCCCCTAGATTTTTGTCAAATAATTGTGCAATGAACTCACTAGGCTCCTGAAGATGTATTAGTTCTTTAAATTCACTCAGTAATTGTATGCTGGAAATTGAATTTCCTCCCATTTCAAAAAATGAATGATCTCTATAAATTTCCATTTGATTTTGAGATATGCCCAAGTATTTTCCAAGTAATGCATGAAAAACCACGTGAGGCTCCTTGGTCTTCAATTCACTTCTAGTATTTAAGTAAATTTGGATTAAATTTCGTTTGTCGATTTTTCCATGATTAGTTAAAGGGAACTTGAGAAGAATATCTATGTTATCTGGGAATGCTTCACGTGGTATTGAGTACAAGAGTTTCACTCTCAGTTTGTCCAAAATTTTGGATTTCATCTTGACATCAAAATTTGGTATTGTAACAAACAGCAGTAACTTTTTATTCTCATGACACCAAATGCATTTATTGGTTAGGGATGTTTCTTTGAAAACTATTTCTTCGATTTTATTTAAATTTATGCGATGTCCAAGCCTTTTTATTATATCATTCTTACGCCCTAAATATTTTATTCCATCTCCACTAATCACTCCAATATCGCCAGTAGCACGAAACGGAACATTTTGTATCGATTCATTGTCAACATGACAAAATCTGGAGTTGCTTCCTTGAAAAATAAGCGTTACTAATATTCGATAGATATGAAGCCATTACTTTGTGGCGTAACACTTTATTTTAACACAATTAATTCATATCAGTTTCAATGGATTCCGCATCATTATCAAACAATATCAATGAATAATACAAAATTTTTAACAGTTATATTTCAACTTATAAACCCCATATCTTTGATAGTTTAATGCGTATTCGGAAGTTTAAAAAAGGGTACGTATTTGTTTCGATTTTTTAGAAGTTTTGATTATTTTACACCATGGAAAAATCTGAGTAGGTATACGAAACTCCAAGCGGCGATTGTCGAAGAGCGTTGATGCTGGTTGAACCACCAATCACAGATTTCCGTCCAAACTTATTAAGACTCATCGTGTAAATGATATGAAACAGTAATGAACACACACTAATATATGATATCGGCTTCTCGTAGCTCATTTATTATAGCGACTATCTCATTGTCGTGCGATGTATTCCCAGCTTGTTGAGATGCCATCAAAAGACTCAATCGTTCCACAAGTTCGTTTGGATCGTCCCAGTACACGTACTCCACTGGTTCGTTATATGTCAATTGCATACCGCTACCGAGAGCTTCCTCATGAATTAGAGGTCGAATTATTTTAATGTACTTGTATCTTCGAGTACCTTTCAAGTTTCCAGCACTATTTCTGTGGGGATTTGTCAAGTTCAGAATCATCCTGTAATTCATCTTATCTTTCTTGGTGAAATTTCTAGGTTTGTCATAGAATATAAGTTCACACAGACCGACGGTATTTTTGAATTTTCTCCCTTGTGTGACGATAGTATCACTATTTTTGAAATCGATTAATTTACCTCCTAGTAACCATGACAACGAACTAGCATCGTGAACTGGGCCATAAACTCTATCGATTTTTCTACTCCCTGACCAGTAATCACCGATATATTTTTGAAGTAACTCTGGGTAAGATTCTAATACGTCATAGTCATCATCATCGTTGCCAGATCGTGGATTCATTTGTTCTTTGATTTTTTCAAAGAAGTAAATCTTGAGCAGTATATCCTTCTTTGTGCAGTTGTTCCTACTTTGAGAAAATCTAAAAACAGATGAAGCCGCGACCATAAAGCATGTTCAAAGGTGGAACATTAGATAATTTTTTTTTCAATTAAATATTTAATTTCAATCTATTAACGAAAATTGATGTTTATTTATTTAATTTATTTAAATTGTACCAAGTATTCAATTTCTTTCTTTTGGTGAATATTTCAAAATTCAATTTTAATGTGTGTTACAAATTAGTTCACTATCAAAATTGTAATTATTTATATTATAACTCAAATTCCGATTGGAATAAATCAAATTGTTAAGTTGAACTTGTATTATTTTTCTGAATTTCCATCAACTATAAAACCATCTCGTAGTGTATTCTGGACTGTGAATTCATTTATTTTTATAGTTATTTTTAAGCAGTTGGCGCTCAGGCAATTCACAAGTCTAGAATCACAGGGCACGTTTCACTACGAGTCCTGAGATTAATCTTTTTAAATTGAGCTAGTTGGGCCCATTAAAACCGACCCAAAGCGGTCCGTTTCACATCCGTTTCAACCTGCGATGACTTTGCCGCTTGGAGTTTCGCATACGTACAGTAAATTCGTTCGCCCGCCGTTGGCGTTCAGCGAGGTGGAGCTGGAGACATGCTACAGGAATACCCAAATTGAAATTAGGCCAAATATTTTCGGTTTTATTGCAGGTAATGTATTATTCCTAATTAGATATTCTTTGAAGTTGAAATGTGTTCTTGCAACTACTTATAACGTGACTTGAAATTTGTGTATTTTGAAATAATATTTACCAATCTCTTCATTAGTTTTTGACAAGGTGCATGAAATTATAAGCAAGTTTTATAGGTGTATGTTCTTTGTGTATCTTAATAAACTGGTCATAATTAATTTTGTTGAAATAAGCTGTAAAATATATTTTCTCATTAGTTATACTAATAGTGAATGATTAAAAAATAAATGAATAATAACTATCAGTTTGTAATATTACTAGATCTTACCAATTATGTTTTTTTTCTTTAAATCAGTAGTATTATTACCTGAATGTAGAAAATTTACATATATTTCATCTCTAGATAGTGTACAGCTACCTTTAGGAAGAGATCTATCTTACCAATAAATATTTCACCAGTGCCTTCTTTGATCACTATGTTTTCTTCATTTCTGACTTCAATTAAAGTTTCATCCAAAGGAGACCCCAGAAATATGTCTTTACCTTCAGTGATTTCAAAACTGGAAGCCCAACATGAAACTTCAGTTATTCCATATAAATTAAACATCCTGAAGTGTTTGGATTTACAATATTTTAATATTTCAATTGGAAATATCTCACCACCAAACGCTAAAATTTTTAGCTCAGTATTATTAAAAATATGTTTCATTTGTTCTTCTGACCACCTTAAAAATACTGAAGGTACAATTTGCATTACTGTTATACCAAAATATTCAGTGGGTATCTTTGGGAATAAGGTTTTGAAGAGAATGTCAGGATTTAATTTGTCTTTATCTGATACAATAAATAGGCAAGCTCCTGCCATCATAGCAATCAGCAATTCTATTAGAGATGGATCAAAGGTTAGAGGAGTTCCAAAATAAATCACATCACTGGAGGACACATTGTACAATTCTCTACAATAGTATATTATATCAGTTCATATTCATCAAAATTTCCTAAGAAACTTACCTCAAAGAAGCTGCATTTCTTTTAATACAGTGATTCTCAACCCTAATTATTTTGTTTGAGTTAGTTGTGCCTGAAGATCTCACTACACAAAAGATAGATTCAAAGTTCCATTGGTTTTCTATGAAATTAATTCTTTTCCATAAAAATATAGCGATATCATTCAAAGTTTCTTCATGGACTAAATCAAACTCATGTAATACATCGATGTTCTTAAGTGAAATTATGTAATTTAATTTTATATCACCAATAAAATTATTAAATTCTTCTGCATTCATATTTATATCAAGGAATATAAATGCAATTCCCAAATCGTTTAAGCTAGAAGTATATAATTGAAATTCAGTCAGTATTTCTGAGCAAATGAGACTAGAACTCTTAGTTTTATGAAGAGGAAATAGATAAGGTAACAAACCCTTTTATACAAATTTGATAACTTTCTACAAATTATCAATTAATAGTTACCTAGCGACAATTGAAGGTATGTGAATGTTGTGATTCATGAATAGTCCAAGGAATCTATTATTTTTTCCTGATAAGTAGTCAGAAAATACCTCTTTTAGTTTCAAAGAATTTGAGTATACTTCTCTATAGGTTATACTACTCATTATATGCCCTGAAGAGCACACAATTGCTGCTTTATTGGAACTATTTAAAAATTCTTCTTTTAACAATTTTTCGTTGCTCATCTTGTATATTTTCGCGAGTTCTACAACACAATATATTCGCAATATTTTCTTTTTTCTAATGAAGCTTTATCCCTATGTTTACAATAAATAATTTTAAATGTAAATCAGAGAACAACCATGAAATGTAAATAATACAACAATACCACGGTCGTATACACAGGTCTGGAAACTCTATGGTTGACTTGATTCTCTTACGGGTTGCCTAACTCGTAGTCCCTCGCTCAGCCATCAGCTAGCGCTTGGATCACGAAGTGGTAAAACGTTTTCTATCCGGAATCGCAAGCATCAACTTTTTTCGCATTTCCGCATCTTTCGGCACTTTAAAAACAGAAGTTTCTTGCTTTACACTTTTGTACCCCGTTTTGCATTTCGGCACAATGCACGATTTCGTAATTTGTTTCTAAAAACGCAGGTATTCCTTGTGTTGACAAGTCAACTAACAGTTGTCAGGAAATACTCCTACGTGACGACTTTTGGTATTACGGGCCAGTCGACGCTTAGCGGACTCACTGCTTACATAGGAAACAACCTCGAGTTTCCAGACCTGTATATACGACCCACCGACATATACATATGGACTGCGCGTGGCAATGATTAGCGCGGCTAGTGCAGGCGAGAGACAGGGAAAACGAAAAGGCCGGCTCGGGACGTAAACATACTAGCTACAGTACGCAGCGGCCAATAGAAACGCGATAGAGCCGGCCTCTTCGTTTTTCCTCTCTCTCGCCTGAACTAGCCGCGCTTATCATTGCCACGCGCAGTCCATATGTATATATCGATGATACGACAATACAAACAAATTTGAATCAAACTATAGAGAACATTGAGTATTCTAACTTAATGATATAGAACAAATTATTCTCTAACATAGATATTTATATACATACAACAATATATAATATCTATGTTCTCTAACCCACAGTAATTGAAAAATAGAAAAAAGCTTCATTTTGTAGTTGTTCTGTGCTTCAAAGCTTAGAACTCTTAGAAGAACAATGTGGCAAATATTCCATTGCCCGGAAGAAAATCTCTAAGATAAAATGATTCAAAGCATTAATTGAGAAAGGAAATCTAAATAGCTTCAAAAGTAAACGAAATATGGGATGAATAGAACATATTATTTTATGCAGCAGACAAATTTTTGATTTAAACGCAAGAAAATACCCTCAAGCATTATAATCCTGCAAACGGAGCGTTTTAGCTTTGTCTTAATAACTGGTATTTATAATGAATAAAAATTACTTTTTAAATGTTCAACGATACAGATGCACCAGTCGCCACAAAATTAAGGTAAACAATGACAAATTTTTATCAAGCTCCAGATGGAAATCACTGAAATCAGTAAATATTTGAATTGTCAACTGTATAATTATCAACTGAAGACAGTAAAAATCGCAAAACGACATGGGTGATTTGGTAACTGAAGACAGTAAAAAACGCAAAACGACATGAGGGTCGTTTTGAATTGATATAATTAAAAATTCTTCAGGTAATGTTAGTGGATCCAAAAATAAACTTTCAAACATACCAACTTACTTACTTACTTGAGATAATGTATACGTTCAGTATAATGTTATTGCATCAAAAAATAAGCTTACAAATAACCTATTAACTTATAGAGTTGCCCCTTTGAGATAATAAAATATGTTCGGTGTAATGTTAATTCATCCAAAAATATATGTAGATACAAATAACTTACAAAGATGGGATTGTCGCTTGGAAATAATAATTCTGTTCAGTTGATTATTGTATCAAAAAGTAGACTCACAAATAATAAAAACCTACTAATCTAGATTTGCCGCATGGTAGTTATGTCAAATACTAAGTTATAACATAAAAGGAAGATGATAAAAAATAATTGTTTGGCAGTCTTCAAGTTTCAAACCATCGCCAACAAAAGCAACCTCAATATTGTACAGCAGTCTTACCAGCTGCGCAACAGCCGCTGATAAGTCAGTACCACAGTCGTACATACAGGTCTGGGAACTCTATTGTTTGACATGAGTAGATGAACTGGGCTACTTCTGCCTCAGGATATCCGGTCTCCACTTCCGGTCTAGCTGTCGATGTGCATCCGGTGCATGAGCTCGTCCTTATCAGTTTGAAAGGATGTAGGTGATAAGGATTTTATTTTATTTGTAAAGAGTATACAGGGTGTGTTCAAAAAGTGTGTCACATGTACAGAGTCACGTGACTAACACATGGCAGCATGGCGGCCCTAAGGTCCAACTGTCATGGCGACCATAAGAACCAACTGTCATGGTGGGCATAAGGACCAGCTGTCATGGCGACCATAAGAACCAGCTGTCATGGCGACCATAAGGACCAGCTGTCATGGCGACCATAAGGACCAGCTGTCATGGCGGCCATAAGGACCAGCTGTCATGGCGACCATAAGGACCAACTGTCATGGCGACCATAAGGACCAGCTGTCATGGCGGCCATAAGGACCAGCTGTCATGGCGACCATAAGGACCAACTGTCATGGCGACCATAAGGACCAGCTGTCATGGTGGCCATAAGGACCAGCTGTCATGGTAGACCTAAGGTACAGACTGCTTCCTGGAGGGGGCTCCGCCACCTCTAGGAAGTAATCTGTACCTTCGGTCCAAAAGGTACAGACTGCTTCATGAAGATGTCATCACCACTGTCAAACATCATCATCATCAGGGTTAAACCGGAAGTGGGTTATATATTCGACACATTGTTACACCGGAAGTGAAACCGGAAGTGATCATTTTATTGCATATTCAGAATCTACGTGATGTGTTGAATAAGAATATACTATTTATATGTCAATCAGTTTGACCGATCTCTCGCGATAAGGATTTGAAATTTTTATTTTTCTAAGTGAGGCTTCATGAGTATCAAATGAAAGGTCTTAACGCGTAGAATATGAATTTCAAACTTTTTTCAGAAAAACTCTCCTGAGGTACATGTAAATGAGGAAAAACCCACAAGCGACTCGGAAGCGACTCGGAAGCGACTCGGAAGCGACTCGGAAGCGACTCGCAAGCGACTCGCAAGCGACTCGGAAGCGACTCGCAAGCGACTCAAAGTCGTTTATGGTGTGTGGGTGGGAGGTGTATGAGAAATGAAATATCAAATATTAATAATATTTTTTTATTTATTTATTTTTAAGAAAAGTACATTTCATTTAGGAAGTATGATCGTGAGGAACCAATGTTGTAGGTTATCGACATGGTTGACTGCACACATATATTTCCCACCATCATTGCGATGATTTAGACAGCTCAGTCTGTTTGTAGGCTCGAATTTCCCCGTTTGACATAGGGTGTTGTCGAAACTGCATACATCTACGATTCGTGGAAAGATATCTAGCTCCTTGCACTTATTCGCGAGAAATTCTGCTTTTTGATGACCTCGAACATATATAATGTCTGCTGCACACAGTAGAGTCAATCTTAGGATAGTATCAATTTCTCCATATTCCACATCACCAGATGTATATTCCAAACCATGACAAAAATGTTCCAAATACCAAGCAGATTTTCGGTCCTTCTCACTCAACATCGTTAGCGGTGTGGGCGGCTTAAACAACGAATAATGTCGTTTGAACCCAATTTGTATAGACATTTCTTTGGGGTGAAACACATCATCGATGATGAATCCCTGAATGTCAACCAATGCTATCCTCATGATGGCTCGTACTAAACTGATCGCTCATAGTCGTTAGACAGTAAGTTTTAGATCAGACTCTTCACTATTTCCGAGAGTGGGGAGTACTCCATCAAACAATCGTGAATGATGATACAATATGCTTTCGTATTGGCTGGAAATCCCTTATCTGCCTCAATTTCCAATCGCACATCAACAGTTGCAGATTTCACTGCTTCCTCCTGTTTCGAACAATCGATTATGTAGAGGGCGCGCTTTTTGAAACTAGTGTAATCTAACATTGGTTGTTTCACAGCAGTCGACGAGGAATTTGTATAGCTAGAGTAGAACTCTGTGTAGTTATGGTGAGCGAGCGCGAAATCATCCTTGGCAAAGTCCAAGTTCATTCGCTCGTTAGGGTAATATTCACCGTTTAGAGATAAGCGAATACTTGTTATATCCAGATGATCAAATATTGTGGGGTTAGCCTTCACATTGTTTCGTTTGTCCGTTTGAAAGAATACTATGACATAGCGAGGTTTTTCAACTGCCGCACTAGTCTTGACCGCCCAAATTTCTCGTCGGGCCTCGCTTGTTATGGCAGGAAGCTCATGGCATTCCCACTTCCGGAATGGAATTAGGATGGGCGAATCACTCTTGATTGCTCGCAAGAGCTTTTCTCTAATTATATCGTTAGGATAGATATACTTCACTTTCAATTCCATACTATCAATCAGGAATTTAACGGTGGTCGTGGCGGTCTCAATGTTAACACAATCGTGATCGTTTCGAGCACGCACCAGTCGAATAGTCTGCCTACCAAATGTAATCATCGGGTAATCGTTGAAAATGTTGAATATATGCTTCAGCGGAATCAATAGACTGAATGATTTAGTTTCGTGCAAAACTACGCTCTCAAGGGGGTACAACCAACTAGCGGTAGCCATATGCGTAGAGGCTGTAGGGGTGTAGCAGGTAAATGCTCGAACAGCGCTGACTATACCAGGATCTCGAACTGTTTCGATCTCCCTACCACTCTCAACGTACGAGCAAGAGTCGAAAAGGAAGGCCCCATAATTCGGTAACAATATAACATTACCTCCACCCTTCACTTCGATTTTTCCCTTGATCACCAATAGAGTATCCTTCATGGAAAAAAACGCGTCCACTTGATTTATTCCAAACTCCACGATGTCGCTGTTATTGAAGGCTTTAACGAACGGTGTAATCGATCTATACTCGGCTTTCCGAATCGACTCATCGAATTTCGGCTGCTGGTATAAATCGAAAATTGATGAGATAACATTGTTATCTCCACCATCAACATCTACACCACCAAACTTTCGCTTATTAGGCATTTTTATTTAAGGCGAAACCCTAAAGATTGTAGAACTAATCGGTTGGCTTTGGTGAGGGTTAGCTCTCGCACTTTCGGTGTTTTGTTGAAGACTGATGGATATGAAGCGTGTGAGGTTCTTTTATTACCCACAGCAACAACTAATCCCATATTCTGTTTTCAGACTTCTTGTAAATGTAGATGTAAAACACTTTCTTCACCTCGAAAATTTATCGGGTTCGAATGTTGATCTAGGGCGAGTACGGTGATGTTGGTAATTTCACCGATATCTGACACTGGTAAATATAGAGGATTCTTTGGACGTTCCACAATTCTATAGCCAGGATCGTCTGTGATGGGGAAGTCGTAGATCGTATGCGCAGGTCTATCTCGGTAGAAGGCTCCCACGGTAATGTTTGATTCGAATCGGATGTTGCTTACTTTTATAATGTTGACTGGTAAATCGGACATGTGGACCACGCCCTTTTTCAAGACTTTACGCGAGAACCCCAATATTTTGCCTAGGCTATCTTCCTTAACAAACGAAATGTCGCGGTTCTTATAGAATATCTCACACTTTAATGTATTGTTATTGGGCTTCAGCGAGAAGACATCTTCTTTCACGTTCAATCTTTTCCGAATTAATTCTTCAATGTCGGATAGTTCGTAGTTACCCGAAGGTATTTCGATTGTTTTCAAAGTCTTTCCATCGTCCCCCAAATAGTAAAATTTCTCGTTCTCGATATTCGGTATAGAGTTATAAGAAGTGAATCCTAACAAAGCCAAATAGTATCGCTTATCAGGCTTCAACTCGATCGAATTCTGCGGTGTGAACGAGAATATATGGTTGGTGCTTGTTAGCGTGAATAACTGCGACATGATACTGATACGAATTTATTGTAACATTTCTATTTATATTTGCACATTAATATATGGAATAAGTATGATCGCATAAAGTATGGATCGTCTCTGCACACTTCTTCAATCAACACCTGCTTCTCATGATGCGTTATTCCCTCGGTCTCCATAACCTTCGATATCTGTTCAGATAAACATTGCGAACATAGTTTGCGAGGAGGTGGCAGACAATCGCAATCTTCGTCGATATGTTCCGTACACCTCATATGACGGTAAAGGGTGTTCAACATATATTTCGGAACTTCATTCTGATTGAGAGACACCAAATCCAAATGTTTTAGAATGTATTCCATCGGGAGAAATAATAAGTCTCTTTTGCTTAGTTCGCTCGAAGGTTTTTCCATTGCTTTTATTAGATTATCATATACGTATCGGATGATTGCAAGCATTCCAGGTCTTTGAATATCAACAGAAAGTTGTTGCATAATCTTTCCGATGAATTTATCGTATGATTCAGACATGACTGCTCACTCTAGATGTTTACGTAGAACTGAGGAATTTCAAACATAAATGTCCACAAATCACCTGATCATACTTTGATAAGCGTCGTTATTATAGAAAATTCTAACCCCACCACCACCACCCAAATATCGAACTAGTTCCTTGGGTGGTTTTAAATTTCCAAAAGAGTCAAAGTATTCCACTTGGTTATTTATTTTTCTAAAGGCCACCCAATGAGTACCGCTGTTTTTGATCGAATCCAAATTCAAAATGGCACATTCTTGTCTCCAAGGACGTTTCCTAGGTAAATTGTCTCGCATAAAGACACCACGAAAATGAGATATTTTCATTTTTTTCGCGAAACGCACCAAATCCACATCATACAACGGTCTATTGAGTAGCTCTATTGGAAGTTTTTTTGTTGTTTCTTCAAAAACAACCCAAATCCACCTTTCGCATTCTTCCGCAAGTATAATCCTTTACCTAACGATTCCATAGCTGCATGATGACGCTGATCCTCTTCAAGCTTCTTTTTGGCGTTTCTAGCATTGACTACTGTATTAGCGATGGCACTTGCACCACCAGCCACAGACCCTAAGGCCCCCAGCGCCCCCAAAATAGGTAGTAATAACGGGAGGAATCCTCCAGATTTCGGCAGGGGTATTATGCGTGGTACTTTAACACGCTTCTTACCTCCGACTCGCTTAATAGCTATTCGTGCAGCTTTCAATGCATTCATAGCAGACTTTCGCAACGACGCAGATGGTTCCATAGACTTAGAAATATGTCCCACTATATCTTTCCGAAAGCAACATCCTCCACGACGACTAGCACGTTTCTTAAGACCCATTCCTAGTTTACGTTTAACTTTCATTCCCCCAGTAACCAATAGACTAGCTAGTCTTTCGCCAGCCTTAGCGTCCTTAGATTTAACACGCTGCCAAGCTGCGTCCTCTAATATTTTATCGGCCTTATGACGATCTTCTAGAGATTTGTGCTGAGAATAAGCTATGTCGTGTTCGCGACAGGCCGAATCCAACGGATTAACACCTTTATCACCACGCGCAAGTCGCTTCTGTAGCTTAGTACCAGGTCCACAGAATTGATACGATGGAATATGTACTTCGAACGGGAGACTGTTTATGAGCGAATTCAACAGACCTTCACCCTGATAGATCAACATTGATACTGAGCTCGCGATCTCCAAACGTTTCTATTTATAAAAGCAATCATCAGATTCAAACTACCTCACAATATGAAGACCGTTCAACAAGAGCAGACACTGCCCATCGAAAATTTAGACCTTGGGTCGGCGACTACTAATCGCATAGGTAAACATGGTAAATTGTTACCCGACTCTTTTCGCGCTATAATTTGTGGACCTAGTGGGTGTGGTAAAACGAACGTGATGTTATCGCTATTATTTAATCCAAATGGGGCAAAGTTCAAAAACGTCTACGTATACTCAAAGTCGTTGTATCAGCCCAAGTATCAACTGTTGCAGGAAGTTTTAGATCGAGTTAAAGGTGTCGGCTATTTTCCCTATAAGGACAACGAGGAAATAATAAGCCCGAACGAGGCTAAAGCTAATTCCATATTCCTTTTTGATGACATCGCGTGCGAGGGCCAACAAAAAATTCGGGAATACTATTCCATGTGTAGACATAAGAATATCGATGCGGCATATCTGTGTCAAACGTACTCGAAAATACCAAAACAATTGATTCGCGACAATTGTAATTTGATCGTTCTTTTTAAGCAGGACGAGATCAATTTGAAGCATGTATTTGATGAGCACGTATCGCCTGACGTCGATTTCAATCAGTTCAAGAAGATGTGCGCCATGCGCTGGACGGATAATTTCGGAACTTTGGTCATTGCAAAGGATTTCGACTTGAACGATGGTAGATACCGCAAAGGTTTCGACGTATATATAAAAACGTGAATTGTTAATTTTAGTCCAAATACAAGATGGACGCCGATCAGTTAGCACGTAAGCGAAAAATCTTCGAATTGAGTAAGTCTATAAGAAAGAAATATTTGGCCTTGAAGCTAGGTAAATCTGAAGAAGACGAATCAATAGAACAACTGTTCAAACCTATCGCCACACCATTGAAAGCGATCGTAAAAAAAATTAAACATCCTACTGCGCAGTTAATGAAAAAAGAAATAAAATTAGAACCTAAAGATAACGATTACGAAGAAGAAGAAGAAGAGGGGGGAGAGGAGGATGACGCGTTCGATGATGCTATGACTGAGATTGAACCTTCACTCGCACATTACCCCCCACAAGTTCGTAAATACGTTCAAGAGCATTGGGAAAACAACAAGAAAATCGATAAAGTATATGGACCTGTTTATGATGCGAGCTCTGCCGGTTGGATTCTAGGTGTTAAAAAGATAATATTCGGGGAGAATATCGAAACTGCAGGATATAGCGCAAAGGGAACACCTGGATTGTACGATCTCATATTCTACAAAACACCCACAAAATTCACGAATAACGATCGAGCAGCATACAAAGAAATTTTGAGGTTAACAAATGCACATAAAAATGTTAATGGTCGTTTGAAGGGTACCAGTGCGATAAAGTACATGTCCATAATTAAACCTATGTTTAGACCAGCCTCTGTATCGTCGTCGGAGACGACTTCGACAGCAGCAGCAAGCGGTAGCGGTTTACATTTAACATACAACAAGAAGCCTATGGAATATATTTTTTGGGATGATCCAAACGAGCTGGTGGACCGACTAAAACTACTGATGGCATCACAACAAGCTGGAAATACTTCGCACGATAATGAAATTGTTGCTATAATAAATGAACTAAGAGAGGCAAACATCATATATTAGTACTGGATACTTCAACCCAACACCATTTATATAATGAGTCTTGATAAGTTCGGTAGACGATCAGCGTTGTCGGGTGATAGCATCGTCGACGTTTTCAAACGCAGATCGATGTTTATGAACATTTTAAGGCATACGCCCGAAGGTGATGTGGATATGGAAAATTTGAAAATTTGTAATGTGAAAATACCTATCTCGGATAATGATGTTGCAAACAAAGCATATGTAGATAACACTATCACTAGAGTGAATGCGAATTTAAGTGAAGTTTTGGTAAAGTATGCAGCCATTCATATAAACGTCAATAACATCACGAATTCCTCAATTCCAAGTTTAACACGATTAATAGATACACTTCGCGAAGATTTGAAGATCCTTTATACCGAAATACAGTCATACAAAAATCAAAGTGATGTCAACTCTACAGCTATAAAACAGAGTATACATAATGAGGGTGGGTACCTTCACATCGAAAATAAAAAATTCACAGACTCTCTGATTGCTTCTACAACACAAAATAGAATTAAAATTGAAAAACTTGTAGATGGTATGATAGCATCGTTCAAAAATAATAAAGCAAATGAGGTAAATCTTGAAAAATTATTGAAGAAAATACGTGAAGACTATAAAACACTTGTTAGTAACGATCAAGAAAACAGTTCGAAATATAACGACCTATTCGATAGTATACAGACCATCAATAGTAAACTTATAACCATAGAATTGAAGTATAAAACGCTTAGTAGTATTGAGCAGACATCTAGATCGAATTATACCACCGTAAACCAAAGTATACAGGACATTAGAAGCGAAATATCGAAAATTGAACAAATAGACATAGGTACCAGACTGGCTGGCGTAGAAAAAAAACTATCCACATTTCTACAGATACCTACATATCATCCTTATAAAAGAGCTACTACCACCTCCCCACCACCACAAAAGTTATTAGCTCCGACAACACCGATCGACCTAAAAAAATGATGCGGGGTAAAGCGCAGGTGGTTGATGAGCTTCATAAGCCTGTTCGAAAGAATTTTAAACGTCGCAGAACAATCATAAAAGGCTTGGATGACTTGTGGCAAATGGATCTTGCCGAGATGGGTAATTATGCGCGCGAAAATCGTGGATTTAAATACATTTTGGTGGTGATCGATTGCTTCTCGAAATTTCTGTGGACACGCCCGCTGAAAACGAAATCAGCCGAAGAGGTTCGGAAAGCGGTCAGTTCTATATTGCTAGAAGGGTCACATCGTACGCCTAGGAACCTGCAAAGCGATCAAGGAAAAGAATTCTTCAACAGACACTTTGACGAGCTAATGAAAAAACATAAAATCAACCATTATAATACGTATTCTGTGAAGAAAGCCGCCATTGCTGAACGCGTCATTCGAACGTTGAAAGAAGCGATCTACAAGCAATTCAGTCTGACAGGAAAATACAAATGGGTGGATACACTCCCTGAAGTCACCGAAAAATATAATCATCGTAAACATAGAACTATAAAAATGGCTCCGTTTAAGGTTACGAAACAGAATGAAAGTCGCATATTGAAGCAATCTTACTCGCACATTAAGTTGGCCCTACCTCACAAATACCACGTAGGGGATATTGTGCGAATAAGTAAAGCTAAACATATTTTTGAGAAGGGATTTACACCCAATTGGAGTGCGGAATTATTTAAAATCATCAAAGTTAAAATTACCAACCCGGTCACATATCTACTAGAAGATATGACCAACGCACCAATCAGCGGCTGTTTCTACGAGGAAGAATTACAGAAAACCAAACAGCCCGATGTTTATTTGATTGAGAAGGTGCTTCGGAAAAAGGGTGATAAAATGTATGTAAAATGGTATGGTATAAAAGAGAAAAGTTGGATTGAAAATTCTGATGTTGTATAATGTACTGCTGCTGCTGCGCATGTCTTCCTAATAAAATATTTGACTGGTGGTTCAACCCAGTGGAAGTCAAATAATCGAATCAGTCTGCGTGAAAATGTCTTTGCAATTATACAACAGTTTTGTTCATAATGTACTTACCACCGTGTACGATGCAAAACAATTTATAAGTGTAGCATGTCCTCCAAATTTGATGGAAACCCTTGAAGAATTACAATTACCATCTAAAAATTGGATAATCGCCGGAGAATTTGTAACGTTCGTTATTGGGGCTGTGAAGGAATGTGGTTATGTGGATATTTTCTATTTTGGGGGAGATTTCAACCCACCCGAAAACGATTGGAAGATAATTGATATGAATGTTGAAGGCTACTTTATATACGAAAATAGATGGAAGAAATTTATATTACATCAAATTCCTGGTATAACCCCAAAACCTCGGTCCTATATACTTGATTGTTTCAAAGTGCTACATGAAATTGATGTCGATTTTTATCGGATCGCGCTTCTGCCTTACCGCTGTGAAATAATGGATCTACGAGGGATTCGTAGAGGAACTTCTAATAAAACTTTCTTCTTTGACTCATACATAGTCGATGGACTACGCAACCAACACCACAAATTTTCTCCTCCCCCCACACTTCAAGTTTTATGCTTCGATGTTCTCATCCAAACTTCCAATCAAATCAAAGAAATATGCTGCTAATGACCTGCGCATGTGCAAGTAAATATTTTGTGAGCGAGGGTTAGGTTCTGGTGAATCGAACAATCCAGAACAGTTTTAATAAGATGTTGTCCCAGGCTAGTGTTGATGAAGATAGCAGCAGCAGCAACTGTTCTGAGTTGGATCATATTTTAGAAGAGTTCGAGATGAAAGCAAAAGATGAACCATTCCTATTGATGAATACAACGTACCCGTTGGTGGGGGCAAGTTATGAAATCAAATGTGGATTGAGTCCTGTACGGACCTTCTCACCTACAATCTCACTCGTTCAATACGTTCAAAATTGCAAACTCAGCTTTAGCCTGCTAGAATGGATCGATTTAATCGATATTCTTCGAGTGAAAATCATCGAGTTCTTCGCAAGTTTACGATCAGATTTCGATGCTACACCCATATTATCTGATGAATACTGCCAAATAGTCCAACTTGTGTACTTCAATAATGTTAAATTACTTCAAGTTACAAAGCATAATATCCATGTGTGGTTGTGCGAGGAAGATGTTCGGGAAATTATTCGAATCAACGATGGAGTGCTATTGCATCGAGTGTCTTTTCTCGAACATTTTGGATTTTCCACATACTATCATAATGTTATTGATATGATTAAAAGTATGAGAGACCCACAGCAGCAGCAGCAGCAGCCCGATGAAATGGCCCTCTTGTATTGTTTCATCGGTATTTCGCTCAACTGTTTATTAAGCAATACACTTAGAGAAATGTTATTTTTCTATAAGAATAAAGTTCTGTATGATTTAGAACAATAAAAGAATTGATGCTATTATTTTTTGGTTTTATTAAAACATCCAAACTTCCACATAAAATATTTATTTAGAAAAAAAAGTACACATATATAAAAAATACTTGATATAATATAATATAATATAATAATAATAATAATAATAATAAAAATAATAATAATAACTTAACCTATAATTTTGAAACAAAAAATACATATATCTGTATAATTGAAAAACAAAAAATCTTAATTCTAACCTAAAGAATAATGACCATAAGGTAGAGTGCTTGTTTTGTCCCCCAATATTACCCTTTTATTATCAAAGGGGCTCAAACAGATTTTATTTTGATCTATGGTGTAAAGCTTTAAGTCGAAAGAGCGGATAGATCTCTGCACGCGATACATTTCGATGTTCTCTTCCAAACATCTAACATAGTCTTCGAACGTTATCGTATTTCGTAAGACATACTCGCGCACCCCTTTGGCTTTCTTTGTGACGTCACTAGCGTCATGATTTTGGACAGTGAAGCTGTACATTTTTGCCCGCAAACCGACGAACTTATCCATGAGGAGGCCTTTATTCTCGTCCTTCATTAAGCCTACTACCTTCTTATTAACCAGGGGAATCTTAAAGAGGTTGTCTAGGGCATAATCACTAGTGTCAAATTTTTCAATATTCTTATTTATAATTGTCTCATAAATGTCATCGTTCGTTATAATGTGGTAAATCAAACTGTCAGTATCAGTGTAACATAATCGCATCAATCCGGGGTCTTTATATAATTTTAACATGAAGCCATAATGAAAATTGTAAACACAGGTTTTGGAAATGTCCAAAATGGACATCCCCACATAAATGGGTTTGTTAAATAGGACTTCTAATTTATTCTGTTCTATGGCTACCAAATTCTCCTCAAATATCTTACTGCTATTGAAATTAGGTTGTGAAATATAATAGCGAGCCCCATAGGGTCCATACCATTTATTAACTAATCTAACTAGTCTATGCTTTCGTACATTTTCCATAGATTTACCGAAAATTGCGTTGATTAGCAACTTGAAGAGAGCTATTTCAAACGCATTCTTAGAAGCTGCCCTCAATCTAGTGTTAAGATCTATGTACGCTTTAAGCCACGGGGCTTGCTTAAATTTTAAAATCCTATGGACTTTTTTCAGCACCATCCCCAGCGCCAAACATTGTTTTAAATTTCGATAGTGAATGATATATTTAGTTTTATTGTGGAGAGTTGTTAATAATTTAGGTAATTTGCTGTTGGGTGGTGCTGTATGTGTCGGGCAAAGAGGGAGATCTTTGTGTAGATCATGTAGTTCAGGTGGGTATTCTAAATCGACTTCCAATATGTAACCAATTGGACTTTCGTCTGAGACGTTTCTGACGTCTACATCATCGAGGTTTTCAACCCACTCGAACCCATCATAGGGTAAATATTGAATCATAGCCCACCCATATAGATTGCATACATCGAAATACATGAGATAACTTGTCTCTTTTTCGGGGTCGTGATTATTCATGTATTTATTATTGGCCTTTGCAAATCGATTACTGCATTGACTCACACCTCCACGAATTCCCTTCTCCACAAATAAGACCATATCGATGTCTTTCAAATATTGTAAAGACACATTTGTATATTTCAACATACAGTCCCACGTGAAGGAGGGAACCGTGAAATAGTGGGCCGGATCTAAAGCAAAAAGATCCATACATTTGCTGCGGAAATTCTCAAATACATCCGCCAATAATAAAACATCTGTTTTCAAATATAAATCAGAATAATCGCCTAAATTTCTGCAATTAAAACTAGTCCAAATTGTTTGAGCATGCCTATAATCATCCTCACTTATCGATTCGTCGCGTAATTTATTAAAAAATTTCTCAATTGGAGGAAGATTTTCCTCGTTCAATTTACCCCAATCATCTAAGTGCTCATAGGGAAATACCCCCTTACGAGTTAATAATTTAAATTTTTCATCGGATAAGTGCGCAAACTCGCTTTTCAGAATACTCAAGTCACTCACATTCAAATAAGAAACTAATTTATCTAAACTTGAATCTAAAAACCTACATGAATCTATGAAACGGAATTTAACCACCGAATTTTTGGTGCTTCTAGTGAAACTTATATACTTCTCTTTATTGATGGGGAGTACTTGAATATTCTGCTTGGACGTTTTGGCAATATCTCGAATCAGCAAAAACATATCGTACCCGCTGAGGTTATGAGCCACAACAGGTACTACGAATCGATATTTATAATTTAGGTTGCAATCTTGGTGGGCTAATCCTCGATATTTGCCCGTGAAGTGGCAGTGATCCTTAACCCGAACATCCCCCTCTTCGAACTGTCTCTCGCAAATATGACATTTCGTTTCCTTCATAATATCAAGTAAACTAATACCATTCAAGTCTATAGGTACAATAGATTTAAGTTTTAGATCGATAAATTCCCCAATTTTATCTAACTGATCTGTCAACCATTTGGCGGGGTCTGATCCTCTATAGCTATCAAATCGTGATAGAGAATTGTTGAATTGACATTTTAAATAATAGCCAACACTATACGCCTCGTGTAGTTGAGTTTTGTTCGTATATGAACTTACATTAGATTGAGGGCAGTTCTGAATAGGTAATAGGAGAGCCTCAAAGTCAAAATAAATAATAAATGGTATGGGTAGTTTGTGTGAGTGATTCTTAAATTTTAAATAATCATCCTGAGGGAATGTTATTTTACACATGTTCATTTTACCACAATCCTCAACATGATTTTTATACTTATTCTCACTCTTGAAATTATTCAAACATCTATCGCACAAATAAGTTTTGTGGTGCGAGCTAATTTGAGAATTTACAAGTCTAGATAAATTTTTGATTAGGCAATAGTGAAATTTAACGGTGGGGTCAATAAAATTTGAGGATTTTGCAGGTTCTACATCTCGATAATATTTATCCTGAATTAATAGTAAATTAAAATGTCTATCTAATTTATTTTTGGTTAAATATGCAGGGAGAAGCTTCAATTTCTCGCCCTCACCCTGCTCATTACCTCCACATAATTCCAAAACAAACACATGAATTGAAATATCGTTATTCTTCTCAAAAGTTGGAATTTGAGATATAGGGAGGGGAAAAGTTAGATTTTGTAAATTTAAAACATTACTAAAATGTGGGTATGAAGAAACACGATCGGAATTTGGGTTAGTACTAGGGTGTAGTCCAGCTGTTACTGCCCAGGCAAAACAATATTCATCATAATTTTTAACATTAATAATAGCCTTCTTTCGAAGTATCTCTTTTGGGAGAACTATATAAGAGGACCCAGAATTGATGACTTCATGTTTATTAATATTTATGCCCAAACTGATAACCTCCCTTAGACTCCACCCCGAGTCTCGTTCCAAAAAATCATCCAGCTTCACTTGGAGTTTATCGATAACATGCTCCTTGAACCACTCCAATAAATTTGTAAAAGAATCTATTGGGGCGGATTTTGTGTGGAAATATTTATATTCTGTTTGGATAAGCTCGTCGATCGCATTAAGTCGCATATATTCCCCGCAAAATGTTGTGTTTACCTTGATAAAATTGTAAGTATGTAAAATTTTGGTGATTCTAGGGTGAAACAGATGAAAGGCATCATATAAAAAATTTAATGGGTCTAAATGAGAAATGTTTGTTATAAAGCCAGTTCGAATTCGTTGGGAAAATGCACATTTACCATCCTCCCAACGAATTCGCTCACTACGGTTCTTATTAGTTGTAGGGGGTTTATTTCGGATCTCTAATAAAATTTTGAATCTTTTTAAATGGCCGATATTACATTGCAATTGATTCTTACACGATAAGTTCAAAGTATCCTTTGTTATATGTCTAGAAAAAGTTCTAATGTACTTAGTACAGAAACCTATCCACTTCGTTATTTCCTGAGGGGATAATTTTGATTTTAATAAATCCTTTTGAGCCTCGTTGATAATATTAACGATCTCCCCACTCATCTTAGCGATTGAAACCATATTTTTTTTATAATAAACAAGCAGCCTACCTTATGGAATGTATAAAAGTGGTAGTACACAGGAGGGTTGTTCCTTGGTGGTGGTGGTGTTGGAAGGCTCTCAACTTCTAGGGGAGGACAATTCTACGAATTCAAGCTTTGAGCAGGATTTTCCTGCCCCGATGGCCTCTTCCCCTCGATATATTAGAGCTGTGTTGCGCCCTTTATTGATGTCTTCGATGAGGGGAGTAAGCGTTGTTGTTAAACGTTTGGGCAGGAAAACAGTTAGCTCTCCTTCCAATTCAGCCAAAACAGCCTCCCCAAATTTAGTATGCACTATTTTTAAATTTAAAATTGCGTGTGGTACATCCAATTTCAGATCGGGGATTTTTGTTGGTGTTGCCTTCTGCAAGAGTGAGATTTGGTTCAATTTGGTGAAATCCATTTTTTTTTTTTTAATTATTTTTAAATCTAAAACAAATCAGTGGAAGTTAGAAGTGAAGAATTATTTTTGTGTGTTGAATTTACCCCACCAAATTGAATAAAAGAAAATTAATAAATACCTCCAAATTATTATTATTATTATTAATATTTACTCAATCAAATTGTATAAAAGAAGATCAATAAATACCCCCAAATTATTATTAATATTTACCCAATCAAATTGTATAAAAGAAGATCAATAAATACTTCAAAAAGTTAAAGTTTAGCCTGCACAGTTTCAATAAAAGCAAAATAAATATTCAGTACATAGAAATTAACTCTACATATGAATATAATATTCAAGTCAATAAATAAACTCACCTTGATTTAAGCACTCACAAAACACGTCTAACCACTTCAAAAGCTAGTAGAATAATGATTTGATAATGGTATGAGGTATGCGCACATCGAGTTTTATAGGAACTTCTTATCACTTTCCTGCTATGTTCACACGCTATGTAGGATGTCTCGTCGCCTGTTATATTATGATAATGAGTTAACTGTAACCACAAGCAGGAAGTCTCGGTCGACTGTTATATTCATATTGGTAAGATCTACAACCACAAGCAGGATGTTAAATTCTATTTGAAATCGCGTGATTGCAGAAACTTCCTTGAAATATTTATCCGCATACATTTTTTTCCTCAACCGATAACAACTTTATCATTTTTCCTGGGAACTAATTTAATTCGTAGGACTTTGGATTAAATATTGTGTGTGTATAAAACTCTAGGTACTTCATAGGGAAAAAATAGTATTCTTGTAAGTGTTGTGTGACCAAGTGAAAAATGGGAAAATTTTATGATTATGTCCAAGAGCTGACCAACAGGTTGGATATATTTACAAAAACGCAAGTGCGCCTGTGGATGATTGACAAGTAAGTTGTTCTATTTCATTTCAATCTCACTATATATCATAAGTGCATTAATTTGTTTTCAGTGATTATTCTGATGAGGAAATTAGGAGAGAATTGATACATCTCGATCAATTGGCGGCAGCTGATGATGCTGAAGATTTATTCCCAGAATTGGATGAGCCTCGAGAAATAATAGACTTGACGTATGTTTTTTCCCAAATTTATATAATTTTTGATTACTAAATTACTCTCATTTCCAACAGATGTCCAGAGATTCCATCAGCAGAGTCGCTGCCTCCTCCGCTGGATATGCATGATATAGTGTATGTGATTTTTCTACTTGCGAAATATTTGCTACTAATTTTAATAATTACAGATTAAACGAACTACCTACCCAACGTCCCTATGATACCCCACCGTCTTTAGCGAGCTCCCCAGGCATTTTGTATGTATTCGCATTAACTCTAGAATTATTTCAATTCTAATTGTACTTTCCTGATAGCTCAATCGATGATTTGGTTACCCCAAGACCTGCACCTTCACCGACACCTCCTCCACAGCAGATTTACGAGGGATTTTGCATCCATGCTTTCCGCCACTACTTGGCGGAGCTGATGTTTGAAGTATGTTTACCTTATGCTGATGTTTTTTATTATTTAATGAGTACCCTTGTTTTTATTCATAATTACAGATGTCACAACTGCGGGTTTTGGAGGGGTGTAGGTATTTGGTTTCACCCCTAGATGGGGAATGTTCCTTGGTGGTGGGGTTACCTCACGATTTGAATCGGTTGAAAGAAAAAGTGAGTGAATCAAACACACAATTATTATTATTATTATTATTTATCAACTAAAGTTATTTTTCTTTGTTTTCGCAGATGGTTGAAATGCGCATAGCTCGGGGTATGGCCTTTTTTGTTGAATTTTTAGGAAATGATTTTTAGATTTAGGTGTTTATATTGTATGTCATTTTAAAAATTGTATATATTTCAAAAATAAAAGTTAAAAGTTACATGTATGTATCTAACTGATTCCCTATCTCCTATTCAAAATCAAACGACAGCAATACCTTTCATTATTTATTATTAATACGTTTCTTTACATTTTTAATGAGGATTTTCAGTAGTAAAACTGATAATGCACTAAGATTGAAACATTGCATAGCATAGATTTCATTTTCTTTCTGTGGTGGTGGTTGGGGTGGTGTTGGTTGGGCTTCAGATACATTGCTTTGACAATTGATTGCTGCTGTCGTCACAGGTGTTGGGACTATAGTTTGATGCCAATTCACTACGTCCCCCTCACTACCATCATGGAATAATAACTTGAGTTTATAGTTGAAAGTTGCTAACATCCTTTTAGGAATAACGTATGAGAATACCTCTAGGTGATTTTCATTAACTAATTGATGGTCCATAGGCTGCCATTCAGTTCGATTACATTCCTTCTCTGCGAAGGCATCCTTGTTGGGACATATATAAATTCGATTCACTTGAAGTGGTACGTTTGTATATAGGACCCCATTCAATATTGCTGTTAGGATTATGAAATTTGATTTCAGCACAGCCATCTCCACCACTTATACTCAAATTGTCTAGTTGATTTATAGTTAACTTTTTATCTTCGTAAAATTTTATGTCTTTATTCAGTGCTACTAATTTCATATGGAATTCAAGCAGTTTACGTGCGTATTCTTCCGAAGACATATCAATACTGGTCAGTTCGGTGGAGTGTCACCCATACCCATTTTTTTGAAACCCTCGTAATATATCCAGATGGGCATCTTCCTTTGTAACATATTCAAACAATTTCCAGCTGTTTACACTGCAGCACATAGAATTATTGTTGGTAGAGTGATGAAGGCAGATATATCTACAGTTTTCTCGAACAAATTGTGGGCAGCTGCCTTTCAAATTCAGCACTTTCACCTGACGATCTAACCCCAATTTTTTGAGAATCTTCACTATGAATTTGGCTTTGTCCACACCACTAACGTATATGATGCTATTTGGATCAATATTTTCCTTGAAAATTTCCTCCATCCGAATATAGTCCTGATATCCAGAGTTGTATGGAATCCCATGATACTTTTCGCAAAACATCACTTGCTTCATTTGATTTTCTGAGAGTTCACTTAGTGGTGTGGGTGGCTTGAATAGAAAATATTTTTCTAGCTTCTTTTCACAATCTAACAAAGCCAGTTCCTTAACTATCATTGTATGGTTAGAGATTTGGAAGCTCTGAATGTCAACCACCACCGACTTCATCTTGAACTAAACTGTTTCGTCGATAATTAAGACCATCAATACAAACTAGAACGAGTCTGATGAGTCGTACGAGTCGCACGAAACGTTGCAACCGATGATTCCCGAGTGTAGATCTTTCATTTTGCTAAAGTTGCATGAGACGCATGAGTCGGGTGAGTCGAACTGGTAGCGCCACCTCTACGAAACAGTCTGTACCTTCGATGGCATCTGTCATGGTGACATCTTCATGAAGCAGTCTGTACCTTTTGGACCGAAGGTACAGATTACTTCCTAGAGGTGGCGGAGCCCCCTCCAGGAAGCAGTCTGTACCTTAGGTCTACCATGACAGCTGGTCCTTATGGCCACCATGACAGCTGGTCCTTATGGTCGCCATGACAGTTGGTCCTTATGGTCGCCATGACAGCTGGTCCTTATGGCCGCCATGACAGCTGGTCCTTATGGTCGCCATGACAGCTGGTCCTTATGGCCGCCATGACAGCTGGTCCTTATGGTCGCCATGACAGCTGGTCCTTATGGCCGCCATGACAGCTGGTCCTTATGGTTGCCATGACAGCTGGTCCTTATGGTCGCCATGACAGCTGGTCCTTATGGTCGCCATGACAGCTGGTCCTTATGGTCGCCATGACAGCTGGTCCTTATGGTCGCCATGACAGCTGGTCCTTATGGTCGCCATGACAGCTGGTTCTTATGGTCGCCATGACAGCTGGTCCTTATGCCCACCATGACAGTTGGTTCTTATGGTCGCCATGACAGTTGGACCTTAGGGCCGCCATGCTGCCATGTGTTAGTCACGTGACTCTGTACATGTGACACACTTTTTGAACACACCCTGTATACTCTTTACAAATAAAATAAAATCCTTATCACCTACATCCTTTCAAACTGATAAGGACGAGCTCATGCACCGGATGCACATCGACAGCTAGACCGGAAGTGGAGACCGGATATCCTGAGGCAGAAGTAGCCCAGTTCATCTACTGACATGAGTCTCTTACATGTCGCCAAACTCGTAGTCCCTCGCTCAGCCGCCAACTAGCGCTTGGATCGAAGTATGACAGCAATCACATTATTAAGTAAAATAATTGTTCTCGTAACGCAATATTTACTATTCTGATTTGAGAGAGGAATAGAACTGTTACTCTTGTCAAAATGTATTACTCACCTTAAAAATAACTTCCCCTTTTTCGTTATACATGACTCATACATAAAAGACCTTGTTAAAACGATTTCTTTCCGGAATCGCAAGTATCCACTTTTTTCGCATTTCCGCATCTTTCGGCACTTTAAAAACAGAAGTTTCTTGCTTTACAGTGTTGTACCCCGTTTTGCATTTCGGCACAATGCACGGTTTCGTAATTTTTTTCTAAAAACGCCGGTATTCCTTTTGTATACAAGTCAACAATGACAGTTGCCAGAGAACACGGTCGTATACGTGCCAGAGATCATTCCTCGAGTCATGCGCCACCCTTTTGGTACTATGCTAGACATGAAGCTTAGCGGACTCACTTCTCACATAGGAAACAGCCTCGAGTTCCCAGACTTGTATATATGACCGTGGTCAGTACTTAATTCGATATATTAATTGTTATTTAGTTAGCATCGCGTCATTTTAACGATCAATCACTGTCTTGTCTCTTTTGTGACTTTCACTGTAGTCTGATCTCTGATCTGTAAGAAGAGTTAATTATCTGACCTTGATGCTAAATATAGGAAAAGGTTCTAGTTTTGAACTCAACAGGAAACAGGACTTCAATAGTTAAATTTTAAAGCTACAAGATGGCAGATAACAAACAAACTGCTTGAAAACATTAAAACAAATTTATTTTTCTTCTTTTTTTCTAACATTTTGGAGAACAAGCATATCATAAAACTACTAATATCTAGTATTTGGTAACAAAAGGAAATTAGACTTAAATTGATGAAACATCTTCAACTATAAAATTCTATAAAAATAACTTGCATTAGTTTATTTACTTACATATTAATTAGAAATATCATTTAGCACAAAATCGTGGGAAGGTATCTGAATGACGAATAAAGGTGCAAAGAATTGAATATGTACTGCAAAAGGATCAGTAATATTAAACAAGTAGGTATGATGTACATACAATTTAAAGAAGCCATATTGCACAATTTCGGCGTTGACTATGTGTAAATTCATTAAAATTGAATGGTAAAGTGTAGACAAAACAGAAATCTACTAATAACAATATTATGGCAATTGTTACAACACATAGTGGCATCCTCAG
Organism: Endomychus coccineus; assembly: GCA_958510875.1. Classification (NCBI taxonomy): domain Eukaryota; kingdom Metazoa; phylum Arthropoda; class Insecta; order Coleoptera; family Endomychidae; genus Endomychus; species Endomychus coccineus. Next base: position 173,436,006 of record OY294068.1, on the reverse strand, counting down.
AATTAATAATATACATATTGTTATTAGCGCAGATTTGTTTTATTTACATCTTACTATTCACTATTTGCTTCGATATATGTCTTCTAAAAATCTGTCCTCTAAAATATCCGCTACTGACCATGAAGGAAATATAATTGTACCTACATTCATCTATCTAACTAATAAATTAGTGCTTATTTTTTAAATACATTTATGATCACCAGTAAGTGCGAAGGCACTGAGACAAACCTCTACAATTTTCTATATTCACATAAGGAATTCGAAACTAATACAATTAATTGAATTTATAACAGTTAATACTTAAAAATGCAAGTATGCACATAAATATATACTATAATGACCTTTCAAAATGTGTATTAGAACAATACGAAATTATTTCTAAATTGAATTGTGTGACCATACAGTATGTGTCGGTGTTGTAAATTTATTTAAAGCCGAACTAGATTTCTACTTACCTAACCAATTTAATAAATTTCTTATAAAGTTGATTTTTGAATTAACCTCTAAGTTACCTTTGACGATGGGTTCCTGGAAATCCCTTTGAGGTGTTTTAAATTCATAATTTTCCACAAAGTCAATATAATACTTATAACGTGGGATGTGGATTTTGAATGCTCTATTTTGAACCAAATTGAAGTAGAGCCTACTGATACCAAATAATTTAACATTTTGACGTCCAAATTTGTAGGATAGTGTTCTCAAATTCAAAGAATATCTAAATTTCAACGATTTATCATGTTCTAGTTCAAGCATTTTTAAAAAGCATAAAATGAGTAATGTTCTCGTCTCCCGAGTCAAAGTTATCCCAACTTTGACTGCATAATTTGATTGGGTTTTGAATTTAGCTAATTATTCCTGATACATTTGTGAACCGAATCGAATAGATAAAATAAAGGTCTTGGATTATCGAGTGGATGAGGACAGACGATACTTAATTTAAGTTTAGATAAATTGTTCATGATTTTGCTGTTGAGTGTATAGTGTCACTTATGATATTTTGTATACAATTTGTTCTAATTTCAAACTAATTGACTTTATAAACATAAATAATAATTCATGATTAGATATAGGACAAATATCCTCTTTGAATTTTGTATTAACAATAACAATCATTAACACAAATGCTATTGTTGCAATGTGTTATTGCAATCAGTACCAATAATATTTTCGGCCGTATAATCGAAAAATGACTCGTGTAAGGAACATTTGTCTTTCTTCGGCTATCGGATCATTCAAGTATTAATTATAAACTGTCTTTATAGTTGTTGGAGGCGGCTAAATTATGTAATACATGTGAACTTCTTCAAAATTTATATGCGTGTGGACTAACCGTATGTAAAAGTGAGCGTAAGATCATAGTTGTTGCATATTATCTATACCCATCCTTGCAAGACGTCTGCAGTGTAATCTATTCCGATAGAAAGTGAAATTTTAAATTTTCATCACCAACTTAAGCAGTCATTTAGGAAGTCATTTATTCAGTCATAACAGTCTTATACACACTTATTTACAGGTAAAAATCACACAAGGACACCTAAGGAACAGGTGCAACGTATAATGTTCTACAAGAAACAGGTAAATCTTTATGAAATTCAAATATGTAACACCTGTCTCCCTGAATACTGACCACGTGCTACTGACTAAACGGTACTGTCGTAAGCTACCTCTCTACTCCAGGCCTTTTGTTGATGACGTCACTTACGTTTGTAGAAGACCATCTGGGCTTTGACATTTTTCAAACGCACAGCATTTTTGAAACAGAAAAATAGTTCATACAAACCCATACAATCTAAAGTATTTTTAAAAATTGACAAATTTACAAACAATTAACTATAATTTCTAATAGTTTTTTTATAACCTTAATCTTTCTACCATTTACCTGTAGTGAATTTTGGATAATTTTTTTATATTTGCCTACAATTAAGTTAATGATTGGTGAATGTTTCTGTTATTGCATTAAAAGAATTTAAACATTTTCTTTATTTACCCAGGCAATGTTTCATTATTATATCTAGGGTAAGAAATCTTAATTCACATCAGACGAATTGACTGAATAATGATGAATTCTCACGTTAGTAGTAAAAAAATATTATTTCATATTTTATTGTGGATTCATACATTTGATGTGATAGTGGTAACAAATCTTTTGTCAGTTATTTTGATATGCATATGTGGCAGGCTTTTAATTCACAAATTTCAGTTAGTTGTGTTTTATATCAGTATATGATGTTTTGTATTTCTCTACCATGAATATAAAATTCGTATCTAATCAAAATTTGTTTAATGAAACCTAAAATCGTAAATATATATAGAATTAAAGAATAGTAATACCAAATACTTTTATCAGACTGTAAGACAAAGGTTAATGCACAGTGCCACAGTGGAACAATATGAATCGCATAATGAAAGTAAGGAAAAGGGACTTATTCGATTTAAATTATACCGGGATATCAAAAATTATCTTGGTCAAGGGTGGTTGTGGAATCTAAAACGTGTGTCTTACTTTACGTTTGAAATAATTATGTCATAATTTATTTGAAGTTTCTAAAAGTGCGAAATTTCGCAATTTTATACGAATATTGTAACACTCTTTGTCTTTAGCGCTTTGTACTCCGAGATTTTCACGTGGCCTACCGAAATTAGAAGGTTCGAATTATCTAAAACATAATTGCATGAACGCCAGACGTCCTATGTAATTAGCTACGAACGAAATCATTTTGACATATGCCTCGAGGAGCTCGCTGCGTGTAAGTTAGAGTTTATACATTTTACCTCGGTCTTGTTAATTTGGGGCCGTTTCTTGCCCCGTGCGACCGCCGCCAGTTGTAATAAAGTGTTTTTGGCTATGGGCCGCTAGCTTTTACCCGCTTCGTGTATATTTTAGTCGCGAGAAAATTCCCTTTGGTACGTCGCACGTTAGACGCGCGTAGCTGAGATCTGAGAATAGCTCAAACTGTTTTAATTAAGTTTTCCTATTTAATGGACATATATCGAAAAAAGAAGGGCCGTCGGGGACAGTCCGATACTAAATCTAACTACATGAAGCGAAAACGGCACGCGAAAAGTCGTCGTAACGCCGTACTAGGTACAACCAGTTTGCACTTTTCTAACTCGCGTGCTACGGGCTTCTCACGTGAACGTCATTCGATTTACGGAAAATTAACTATTTCAAAACAGTTTTTGACCCGGATTGTGGCCATCACGACCTCTGAAAAGGTTCAAAGTTCACATAATTATTTCATAATTTGTAGTTCATTATTGTTTTACAACTGAAATAAATGGGTATGAAATTTGTAGGTCATTGATGATGTCAGTGTGACAGTGACATAATTATTTCAAACGTAAAGTAAGACACACGTTTTAGATTCCACAACCACCCTTGACCAAGATAATTCTTGATATCCCGGTATACAGTTTACGCTTTATATTACGCTAGATTTGTCTGCACTGATAACTATCAGCGTCGGCGCTCCATTGACGCATAATCATACCAGAAATCAAGGTCATTCAATTTTAGTGGTTAGTCTTACAAAAACACACTTTTCATTAGACTCATTAACAAAATGTTGACAACTTTGCTACAAATAAAATGCACTAAATGCATTATTTTACAAGGCAACATGATAAGTTTCATCGGATTACAATTCATATATAATGACCACCTTTCAACAAGTAGTGTATTAGTCGAAGAATTTTCATTCTATACCACTATGATAAGAGGGATATAAATAGAAAATACGCCATTCTTAACACACAGAAACATAACTACTCTACCAAAGTCATATTAACTAAGTAATAATCAGCACAAAAAATTCAAGTGAAAAATAAATAGAACCAAATAGTTTTGGGTCAACAGTTGGATAAATTATTTTAACCATAAAAGTAAGATGCTAGAGGGTATCTAATTCCAAATGCTAATATTGTGCACAAAATTTGAATAACAATTAAAATACCAGTCAATTTGGCTTCATGTAAAGGACCACAGTAAAGTAAAACTAAATTAATTAATGTGAAATTATTAGTAATTACGTAATCATCTTTTTCATGCCATTGAATAAGTTTAAAGAATCTGAATAAATTGATTACAATTTTCCCTAAAAAATTCAATTTGGAATAATAAAATTTTGTTAAACTTATTTCTAATTTATCAGTCTTAGAATTAAACTTAGGCAAGCGATGTCGAGGACAATCTATTAGATGAAAAATCTGAGGTATGGAATACAGGAAGTTAAATATTTGAGGCATAAAAAAGAGGAGAGTCGTTTTACTGAAATGGCCTAAAATACCAACTACGGCGAATGTCATTCCTGAAAAGTAGCAAAACGTGTCTCCTACAAAAACACTGGACGGATACCTAAAAAAATATAACTGAATTAAATAACAATTACAAAAAAAGCAAGTTATTATATCATCTTCAAACATTTATCGGTGATTGAAATAAATACATCTCAAACAATATTTTGGTCAAATTAATAAAAAAGTACCTACTTTATTAAATATTACTACGTTTATAAAAGAAAATTTCATAAAAATATTGTATGTATAGTAATTTTGTTTGCTTCAAGTTTGGAATTGCAATCAAACATTTTAATAAACGTGGTGAAATTTACAGAGTAATTGTATTTTCATTTATTTCATAACGGTTGTGATAAGTTGCTTAAAATTCGTTGAGAAATACGAATTAATGATCTAGGACATTTTTTAAAGATTTTAGAATTAATAAATGCAATATACTTCTCGGACTTCGTCTGCGAAGAGTATCACATGTATATGATTCCTCATATCGAATTGAAAAGTGCAATTGAATACATCTTGAATATCTAAATACATGCCTACTACATAACAAATGAAGTTTATTACTAGGAAAATTTGAATACTGGTTTAATGGTATATTTGATTCTATTAATTGTATAGGTGGCTCAAATTCGAGCCTTGTCATTAGGATTTAGGATCTCGGAAATGGTAACAGATACAGGGCAAAGAGTTCTTATATAGAGTAGACAAGTAGTGTGTTAAGCATAGAAAAGCGCTGTTAAGTAGTCAGACATTCTGTCCTTCTCGCACATGTTAATGTGCTCTCACTCGCACGGTCTCCCTTTCTATCACAGAGTATAAGAATACAAGAATAAGTATAACGCGCGCACATCGTGCGAGTGAGAGCGTAGTATGTCCATCAACTTTACCAGTGAAAGCCTTAGTAGTCTACTCTATATATAGAACTCTTTGATACAGGTTCGGTTAAATTATGGCAAAGTTGCACAATTTGGTGCTAAAGTGCTGACGAAGAATACTTTCCGACATTCAGAAAAAAACCGAAATTTCATAAGATCATAATTTTTTTCTGACAAATGACACTTTGTCGTTGCCACTTTTTTGGTCTACAAAATGGCGCTATTAAATTGTAAATGCGAGACTTCTTCAATTCTATCAAAAATAAGATACTAAATCTTAAATGCTGATGACAATCTACATTAACAGCAAATACAAAATATTTATAACTAAAGCACTGATTGGCAATAGTTTAATAAATCGCCTTCTAAATTATTAGGAATATTAATAGAGTAATGATGAAAGTTTTGTTCAATGGCAATAAGCTTCTCTGTTCATATCAAAGAGTTCTATATATAGAGTAGACAACTAAGCCTTTCAATACTGGTATGTTAACGGACATTCTGTCCTTCTCGCACATGTACTGCGCACTAACATGTGCGAGAAGGACAGAATGTCCGACTAAGTACCAGCGCTTTCCTATGCTTAACACACTACCTGTCTACTCTAGATATAGAACTCTTTGGTTCATATAACCTCTTTGATTCTTGCATTTTTGTGTCCGAGTCTGTGAATTGAATTCCGAATTGGAGAATTAAGAATTTGATTATATTTAAGAAATGATAAGGTGTAGTACTCTATTGAGGCATATTATATATTACTATGCAAAGCGCGGCGACACTTGAGGAGACGTGTGTATCATGATTCATGAGTATGTACCGTCAACATAAATTTTGGGAATGACTGAAATGTAGGAGTTATTTATATCCATGAGGTTATGTCTACTATCACCAATGTTCAAAACTCGAATATGTTATAAAAAGATTTTCATCTGGATTGTCATTTTCATCCAAATAGTTCTGATTGTATCTTACTTCTACATGCAGGTGAATGAAGGAGTTGACATAAATCATAAGATTTCATTTGTAACATCTTCAAGATTACAAGTATTGAAAGATAAACAACCCAATTATACATATCATATCGAAAAAGACAAAATATACTTGAAAAATTTTAAAGTTCGTGAGAAATACATAGATTTCAATTCGAGTTTATGTTATAAAAATGGTACAGATTTGAATTCCATGAATCGTTCAAAAAATCTGAACTGGCATTGTCAGTGTGTGAAGGGTTACCATGGAAAAGATTGTGGGCAACCAGAAGTCGTTTGGAGAGCATTATTGACCCAAAAAAAGCCAATCAATATAAAAGGCCCAAGAATATACCAACGCCATGTCATTTACATATTTCTATTCAATGAATACTTCGAGAATTTAGTAGACATTCGTATAAATGAACTTGGTGATGTGGTGGACCTATTTATAATATTTCAAAATGAAAAATATGGTAATTTTGAAAAACTACTAGCTACCAAATTTATAAAAAAGTACCATGACAAAATATTGTACATTAAGGGTGATGTTTCTGAACACACTTGGAGTACCATTAAAACATCTGTAAATGAACTTAAAGACGATGACATAATTTTAATCAGTGAAACCAATGATGTTCCCAATAAATATGTGATAAGTTTCCTGAAATATTATGACAACTGGCCTCAACCATTACGTTTTCGACTTCGCTGGTCAGTGTTTGGATTCTTTTGGAGGCACCCTACTAAAACGAAAATAAAAGGATGGGCATCCACGGTACATTACATGCAAGAAACTACAAATAATAATTTAAAATTACTGTTAGCTAAAAGTGCTTTACCAAATGCTGGATATAATCAGGTCATATTAGGAGATCTCAACCATTTTGGTGGTTGGTATTGTGAATATTGCATGGATGCATCTAGGATTATTGATTATTTGAATAGTAAACCTTCTGATAAATTAATTAATTGGCAGCAAATTGGAAAGCCAAAAATAGATAACGATTATATTGAAGATTTAATAGAGAATGGATTGTATATTGATGGCAAGTTAGAGCTCCAAAGAAGTCGTAAATATCAAGACAGCTATTTTGCACCTACTTATGTAACAACAAATAACTGGAAATTTGATTACTTATTAGTTAATTTATATTCAAAATTAGATTACTATGAAGGCTGATGAGATTTTCGATGTCCCAATGTTGTAAGATGCTGGTTATTAGTTGCAAAATAAAAAATATGGATAAATATCTAAAATGTGAATTGAAAACCTAATTTTTATCTACTCCAATAATGTGATTCGTATTTGCTTCCAGAGGTTAAGTCAAATAGCATTCTAACATAAATATAGGGTGTTTCAAAAAAGGTGGCCCCGTTGCTAGGATTGGTAGAACACTATAAAATAAGTGGGGTTTGCTTGGAAATTTTTTTCGTAACGGCATCCGTATTCAAAATACTGGGTGTTGTAAAAAAAAATAGTAAGCGCATTTTTTACGATTATTTTGAAACTACTGGCAACATTGTGATGAAATTTTGTATGAACATGTTTTGGAAGCTGACACATCGTATGAATTTATTTTTATATCTGATCCTCATAGAGGGCGCTAATTACACGGTTTAAACATAACTTTTTTGAGGTTAGATTTTCTAATTCAAATTTTAGGTGAAATGAACATCATTCAATTTTACACGAAAAAGGTACTCTTAGTAAAACTCGATATTGTGTACAGTTTTCGGAATATTTTGATTTGAAAATGATGAAGTAATAACTGATGCTGGTATAAACTAAAAAACAATTACTAATTTATTTAAAACAAAAACAATAATATTATTCTTAACAAAATCAAAATAAATTTGAATATAAACATGAAATATCAGTTGAAGTAAGAGTTCAAAATGTCCTCTGTTTTCACGAATACACAATTCTATCCTTTTTTCTAAAGAATGCATTAATTTTCTAAACGGTTGAGGATCAACTATGAGGTCATTAAAGTGACGTTCAATTCTGCCTTGTAACTCTTGACGTGAATTTACCTCTGTAGAATAGACTTTTCCTTAACATACGACCAAACTGCGTAGTCCAAAAAATTGAAATCGCATGATTGAATATTTCACGTTTTTATTTAAATTTATTTTGATTTTCTTCTTGTGATTCTTTGTCTGATTGATAACTTTAGCATTGGAATAATGTTATTTGTTCTTTGTTTTTAATAAACTGGTAATTGTTTTTACTTTATACCAGCATCAGTTATTACTTCATCATTTTCAAATCAAAATATTCCGAAAACGGTACACAATATCGCGTTTTACCAGGAGTACCTGTTTCGTGTAAAATTGAATGATGTTTAATTTAACCTAAAATTTGAATTAGAAAATCTAACCTCAAAAAAGTACTACTTGGTACGAACCGTGTAATTAGCGCCCTCTATGAGGGTTAGATATAAAAATAAATTCAGCTTCCAAAACGTGTTCATACAAAATTTCATTACAATGTTGCCAGTAGTTTCGAAATAATCGTAAAAAATGTGTTTAAAAGTTTTTTTACAACACCCTGTATCTTGAATACGAATGCCGTTACGAACATTTTTTACTAAGCAAACCACTTATTTTTCAGTGTTCTACCTATCCTATCAACGGGGCCATCTTTTTTTGGAACACCTGTATATAACGAAACAATTTTTCTTATGGTGAATAATATATTCCCAAAGTAACACCAACTACAGCTTGTAATTTCGATTTGGTAAACCAGGGTTCACCATGTGATGTTTCATATGTTGTTCTCAATAATATTGTATTAATTAATATATCATATTTTATAAGTTTTAGAAAATCATGTAAACAATTCCCTAATTAATTATTTATAACCCAATAAGGTTGTGGATATCCACCCAAAACCATCAAATAAATACATCCAATCACTACTTTTGTATTTAGAAATTTGAATACTTATTTTAGGCCACATAAACCTCTGTATGTATAAGTCTTGTTCTACTGAATATGGTAACCTGGTTCATGGAATAAGTTTTTCACATTGTTTGCCCCTAGTGAGTATTCACACTATTTGGCATTGAATATCTATTCATTTTTCATCTTTTTGCCAATTTTATTGTATTAGTTGAACTTTATACAAACAACTGAGTATGTTTGGGACTGTGATAAATAAACGAATAAAAAAATGTTTAAAATAAATAGTGACTTTGAATTCTATTTTAAAAATGCCTTAGCTCATTGAAAAACCATCCCCAATATTAAAAAAAAATACAATTTCTAGAACAGTACCATTATTGCAAGCATAAAGGCTAGGTTATCAAAAAATATTTCATCATAGTAAGTCCAAACTCTCTCAAGATAGTAATGGGTGGATGCTAGTCAAGTTACGGTAAAAACATATTGAACAGTCAAACCTGTAATGCAACATAATGTTGATGAGATTATTATTATATTATACAGGATGTCCCAGGTTTTAGTAGCAGAACTTCAACAGTCGATAGAAAAATTGATTTTGAGAAAAAAAGTTCCTATTAACATATATGCACAGACGCTTAGTTTTCGAAATACAGGGTGTTGAAATCGAAAAAAAAATTAGTTTTTTGCGAATATCTCCGGAACCGTTCATCGTACAGAAAACAACTTTTGCGAGCATTTTCTACTCATAGTAAGCTATGTTCTGGGCGATACAAATTTTTTTTTTTTTAGTCATAATTGGTGAAGATTTTGAAGAGGTAGTGGGTGTTTTTCTCCCCAACTTCTACGCCACTGGGAAAAGTACAGTTTAGAGACAACCATTTGAACCGCTAATGTTTTCTACACAAAAAAGGTACTCTTGGTCATAAGCTCTAAAGTTGACCGTTTTCGAGAAAAATCAACTTTTATGTTGAAAAACATGGTCAATTCTTACTAATTAAACAAAATTTATTCAAACGTTAGAACAAGTAACAAAACCAAAAAATTGACCATGTTTTTCAACATAAAAGTTGATTTTTCTCGAAAACGGTCAAATTAAGAGCTTATGACCAATAGTACCTTTTTTGTGTAGAAAACATTGGCGGTTCAAATGGTTGTCTCAAAACCGTACTTTTTCCAGTGGCGTAGAAGTTGGGGAGAAAAAAACTCACTACCCCTTCAGAATCTTCACCAATTACGACTAAAAAAAAAATTTTTATTGCACAGAACATAGCTTACTATGAGTAGAAAATGTTCGCAAAAGATGTTTTCTGTACAATGAACGGTTTCGGAGATATTTGCAAAAATCGATTTTCAATTTCAACACCCTCCTGTATCTCAAAAACTAAGAGTCTGTGCACATATGTTAATAAAAACTTTTTTCTCAAAATCAAATTGTCTATCGACTGTTGAAGTTCTGCTACTAAAACTTGGGACACCTGTATATGCAAGTCTATGTACATCATAGGTTCGTATATATCAGAAATTTAAATGTTCAACAGAAAAAAAAAGTTATTCATGATCATCTGATTATCATTCCCAATATTGTTACCAATACTATTAGAGGAATCAATATAGCAGACATTAATATGGTTACCTATATAAAATTATGTTAACGTACTTACCAATTGAATTTTAGTAATGCCAGTGAAGAAGCAATATATGGTAACATGAAATAGAGGCTAAATCGATGAGCTTTCCATGTACTACTCGACATTTCAATTACATTGAATATAACAATAGAAATAGCTATGACAATACTCTGTCCAACTTCTAGTCCATTGATTCCAGCTAATATATTTATCGCGTTAGTGCAAAAGACTGCTAACATGCCCATGTATATATAATACAATAATCCAATGTCTATAAAGGAAGATCCAAGGAATCCTCTTAAAGGTGTTGGAATCACAATCGTTGTTCCATTAAAATTGACATAATAAACCATTAATATTGGCAAGGAAGCTATTGTAGGTAATAACAATTTATGTCTCCATCGCAAGTCAAGGACATCATCAGCGAACCCCAACAATAACATACAGCATATAGACAATAGTGCAGCAATCAATTCCACAAACTTCAAAATATATAATTATGTTATTTTTGTAGTATCTAAGACATGAAAAACTTACATCATGGGGAAAGTCACGATTCTGCGTTTCATTTCCAAATGACAGAGGTATGAAAAGAAACATTGTTATAAGAAACGTACAACCAGTAACCACACCTAAAGATTCTGGCCTAAAACATATTTAAGAAAAATATTTTCGAAATTGATATTCTACATAACCTACACTTTTTCGCTGGTTGTTTTACTTTTATCTATTCCAAAAAGATTTGCTTTTAAAAACATGTCCTTTAGTTTAGGAATAAGTCTAACAGTGACATTGTAAGTAATAACAGACATCACACTATTTATTAGCACCGGAATCCACATTTTGAGCAATTTTCTATCACCTACATCATCATTTGCCGCCATTTTTTGAATAAATAAAGTTTCATTGTGTTGTGACTACCATATGCTGCAGCTACAAAAAAACATTCGATTCGATGACTTAGACAAAGATACAGCCGAATATCATCAGTCGTGATCACGGTCGTACATACAGGTCTGGGAACTCGTATGTTTGACATGAGTCTCTTACCCGTCGCCAAACTCGTAGTCCCTCGCTCAGCCGGAATCGCAAGCAGGGTTACTAAGTATTCTGATTTGAGAGAGGAATAGAACTGTTACTCTTGTCAAAATGTATTACTCACCTTAAAAATAACTTCCCCTTTTTCGCACACATAAAAGACCTCGTTAAAACGATTTCTTTCCGGAATCGCAAGCATCCACTTTTTTCGCATTTCCGCATCTTTCGGCAATTTAAAAACAGAAGTTTCTTGCTTTACACTTTTGTACCCCGTTTTGCATTTCGGCACAATGCACGGTTTTGTAATTTGTTTCTAAAAACGCAGGTATTCTTTGTGTTTACAAGTCAAGAATGACAGTTGTCAGAGAACACTCTTCGACTACTGCGCCACCTTTTTGGTACTACGCGACAGTTGACGCTTAGCGAAGTCACTTCTCACATAGGAAACAGCCTCGAGTTCCCAGACCTGTATGTACGACCGTCGTCTTGATATAAATAAATATAGGTACTTATTAAATAGTTATATTATTATACTTGACCGAAAATTGTTAACCAAGTTCAAAGCTATTTGATCAGCCATAGCATACTTGAAGAGTAGGCTATGAATCAGCATCGAACCTGTACCGAGGGGTTTGTAGGAGCTTAGACTGTTAAGAAACTTTGCTAAACTAATAGTTCAAAGAAGTGAAACTCGGCAAACACAACAAACATTTCTTAAAACAAAGTGAGTTATTCGTCCCAAGGTATGTCCTCGTGTAGCGAGCAAATGGTAAATGCCATTTGACATTTTGATACAAACTAAATATGATGCTCAAAATTTATTTGCATATCTTAAGCCATTTTCGAGCTATTGAGCAGAGCTATTCGCTTTGTTTCGCTCACTGTTCGATGTGCCAACTATCTGGCCAATTGTAGGGAAAATAATTTGACTCGCCCAACTAGACAGACTGCACACGTTCTTGATCGACTTATGCGAAAGACGGCGTGGCAAACGAAGTATTTCCTCCTTTTAGCTCATAAGGTACGGCACGTTGTTGATTTCTACATAGCGGTCGAACGCCGACTTCGATTTACAGTACCTTAAGCAGTTTTCGAGTTAACTACATATTTTAAGCGCCCATACATACCTTTGGTACTGTTAAAGAATCAAACTTTCACGATTAGACAGACTACGGATCTTGATCGGCTTAATTTGGAAGACAGAGTGAGTCTAGCTCACCCACCACTCCGACTTAACCATTTAGCATATGTGCAGTGTACTGACCGACCTCCAAGTAACCTGTGATACAGTTTGTATTTATTGAGCATAATTTAAGTAATGATGATATATCTTTAAGGGGCTATAATATCAAAAAGTTAGAATATTTTAATGTACCAAAAAACTACCATGCAGTAAGAAGAATACATTAAGCTAAAATTATTACTGTCATATTCATTCGTTTACTCAAATTGATATATTGTTTACTGCCATTGTAATTTGAAGTTTCCTCTACCAGGTCAAGAATATTTTTTATTAACTTCCACTAGGTTTTCATTCAACCAATGAGTGATGGATGTGGTGCTACCAATGTAAGTAAAAGCTTTTTATTTCATAGTATGTTGAGCAAAATTTACCCATGTACATAAGGATCTAACAGAAAATGAAATACACTTCCACATGATTCATTCTACTAAATTAGTGTTTTCGAGATAATCGAAAGTAGATTTGGAAATGTACATTGATTTACACATTTTGATAATCGGGTATTTTCAGTATTTGTTTATATTAATTATATTATATTAATAATATAATAAGATTCTTGACCCAGTATGAATTATATAAAAAATTCTCGGGAATTAGGTCACATTAACACTCTGTTATAAATGTTCGTCTTTACGTACGTTTCGGTCTCACGACCATCATCAGAAGACTTATTTTGTTAAAAAGGGGTTAACTAAAACTAATTAGCACAAGCGTCCACATCGCACAATCTTCAATCAAAAAGCTCACGCCGTCGAAACGAACAGAACCACGAATAATCGATAATAATTAACGATACAATTTTCGATTATTCGTGGTTCTGTTCGTTTCGACGGCGTGAGCTTTTTGATTGAAGATTGTGCGATGTGGACGCTTGTGCTAATTAGTTTTAGTTAACCCCCTTTTTAACAAAATAAGTCTTCTGATGATGGTCGTGAGACCGAAACGTAAAGAGGAACATTTATAACAGAGTGTTAATGTGACCTAATTCCCGAGAATTTTTTATATAATAATGTATTAATAATACTGACTTGAAGCTGATAGTAGATTTTCCATATATTTATCTAAATCTTTCAGGTGGAAGTAGAAACAGATAGGTTAGGGCCTCACTATTTTCTTCAAACACCTTCAGTTTATTAATTACATTTAAGATTATAAATAATTTTTCTTATTTGATATAATAAGTAAAGAACTCCTAATTTTGTGTTTATTGAATCGAATAGTTAGTTGTACTCAAAATCAAAAACATTGATACATCCATACTTAGTACTTTCAACAATGGCGACCTTGATTAATAATTGCTGAGCATTCTTAGGGGGGAAAAAAAAATTATTGGCTACACTTCTAAGGTAAGAAATTTGAAATATAAATAATTTATTTTTATCTCTTTGACCTCGACTGTTGTATAGGTATAAGACCTATTAAAAGTAATGAACCATGTTCCGGGCATAGAGATCTAGAATAGAGTACTCGTGTCGACAATTCTATAGCCTTGTAAAAAAAAAGTCGAGTGATAGCTCCGCCTCCGTTTTCACGCGACGATGCGGCAACGCGATCATTATATTATTTTCAACGCGGAGCTATTACCCGACTTTTTACTTTCTTACATCTTGCAAGGAGACAATTCGAAATACATTGTGCTTATACGGGACAAGTACTCTTTTCTAGATTTCTATGGGTCGGGGTGTAACGTTCAGTTCATTGAATCCGTAATCTGAACCAAAAAATTTAATCCGGTATTCCAGTCTGCCAAACTGACTTGCGGACTGGGTAGCACAGAACGACTCTCTGGATACGATACTGGATGTGGATAGTGCGATCTGCGATAGTGGTAGTATTTAGTATTGTCTCATTGTCTGGCCAATTTGTAGCTGAGAACGCCGGTTTAAGTGTCAAAGTCAAAGTCTGCTTCTATTTTCTCCGACCTATCGCGTTAATTCGAGAAAGTTCTAAAAAAAGGTTAATTATACAAACTGATATACGTCATTTCGTAATATGTCACAATTAAAACATTCACATAGTTAATGATTATAAATACGATACAGGTTTAACACTAAATGAAGTATCTCTAAATCTCTTCATCCTATTTTCCCGCAGTCGTCATAAAACAGTGTTACAAACAGGGCCAGATAGGTATACTAATTACTAGGTGATTTTTTGAGGTTTTATGTTTAAGTTGAAGCGGCCTGTGCTTTAAGAAGAGAAATGGAACCTAAGGAAATTACAATTCCAGTACCTTGGGGTCATATAGCTGGTACGTACCTGAAAATTAATTGAGTTGTAAATTAGGTATATATAAATTCTCGGGAAATAGGTCACATTAACACTTATGCTTTATATATTCTCGTCTTTACGTACTTTTCGGTCTCACGACCATAATCAGAAGACTTATTTACTTACTTGTAAAAACAATTGAGATCAGATTTGATTTCTCCTAGATTTTTTAAGGCAATATGCAATTGTCATGAACCTGGGTTCAAGAGTCCATAATCAACTTAAATGGATAACTATTGTAATGTAGATCATGATTTCTTAGACAATTTCATGATGTAATTTGCTTGATTTTAGTCAGTTTCTCTTCATATTTCATTTTCACTACAGTTATTCAATGACACTGCCATTGTTTCTACAACTATCGTGCTGAATGCTGAATGTATTGTACAAATGCATAATGTATATTTCTAGTGCTAGTTGAAAATATGAAATCCCAAAATGTATGACTTTGTGATAAGTAACTGGACTTATTTGTATATCAGTTAAATAATATACCTTTTTCGAAAACAATAGAGTTACAAAGCTTAAATTTGTCATATAAGTAGTTTGCTTATTATGACATTGGAAACAAAATAGATACTTGGATATAAAAGTGTAGGTAGATACTATATTATTTATTGTACTATGAATATGCCTGAATTGCATGAACTGAATTTCAATTCAACTTATGTTTATTGTAGGAAGTAATATTGGCATATAATTATTTATATTCAAAAATTCCCAAAATATAACAATTTAAAATAGCATCTACTAATGTTTATTCTTGATACCCACAATAAATCAACTGGTCATCTCAAAGTTTCTGAAATCGCCTTTGCTAGAAGGTAGGTACTAAAATATATTTATTTAATAAATGGAGTAGGTAATGTAACTATACCATTATCAAGGTTGAGGTTCACTGCAGTGACTACAAGACAGTGACAACAATCTACGCCTATCTGCCATTATGTTATTATAATTACGGTTCAACATCTGTTTTAGTTAAGGTCAGTATAAAAACTGGACGTATAGTTAATTCTATGAATATTTTTTCATGTTCGTTGTTTCTCGCATGATTTTAAATGAATATAATACATATTTTTATTTCTCAACTCACTAAAATATTCTGGTTCCACTAAGTTTAATTTTGGTCGAGAATCATTTTAAGCAATTCATTCCTATCATATTTTATTGGTTCTTGTGCTATTTTGAGTTTAAGATTCAATATGTTATCTATTTCAATTTCACATCAGTCTTTCAAATCTCCATTAATTTTGGTGATTACCTTATGTTTCTCCTTTATTCCTACATTTCAACTTTAGTACACCCTCTTTCAATTTTTTATTTCTAATTATACCAATTTTCAATTCTATAACACTTCTATCCTTCAAAGTATTTTGTTTATAAAGGCAAAATTTTACTTTAGTAAGTCAGCAACCCTCTCATTCATTATATCCAGATTTGTTTCCATTATCTCGGCATAAATAAAACATTCCCCGCGTCTATATTCTTTGTTAATAGTTTATTTTTTGTCTTTGGAACAGTAGTATTTCCATAGATATTTATAAATATAGCAAGCTTGCCTTGGCGGATTTTAATCAGTTCTCTGAATCGGAGCCATGAGAGTGGTAGCTGCCAGCACACCCATCACGTTGCGGCGATAGACCAAGGTGTGATTACGCCATCTTGGCAAGTTGACAAGTTGCGGTAAGTCCCCCGATCTCGGATGTAATCCCGAATAACCTTAGGTAGCCAAAGGTCAGCCCGGTTGACAAGCCCAGCGTTAAAAAGAAAAAATCTTATTTTAGATTTATAAATGGTTCAAGAATTCTAATTTCAAAAGATAACTACAGGTCAGAGAGTCGATAACAATGAAGATTATAATTTCAACTTTCACTTTTTTATTATAGTTCACGACGTTGTGGAATGTTGAACTTTGATTCATAAATATCTCCAGTTATCGTTTTTGATTATTTTGCAAGTGAATATTCCAACCTCTCCGCTTAGAGATGTGACTGCATCTCGCCCACCTACAAGCTCGATCTATATTTAAGAACGAAACATTTTCAATTCAAAACAACCAGTAGTTAGCTCCAATATTCAAAAACAGTCCAAGAGCCGCAATGTTAAAAGTAGTTCACAGCCCCTTGAACCTCGAATAGACATGACCCTCACTTTCACGAATAAAAAAATCGGAAGCTCTGAAATGGGCGCCCTCTCCCTAGGGCAGCCCCAAAAATACGGAATTTGACTCATTGACAACGTAAAAAGTGGGGGAAATTTATCGCGGGGGTGTATATAGATCATAACCGGGAATTTTTTTAATGGCGCAAGTCCCTAAGCGGAGGTCCCAAAAATGGGCCAACTTGATGACTTGGTAAAATTAGGGGGATGTATTGCTTGGGATGTAAGAAGACCATAATTCACGGGGGTTTATTATTGGCGCAAACGATTTTACAGGGGCTTTTATGGGTAGAATGTGGTGTTTTATCTTTAAACTGACCCAATATGGCCGAAGGTTGATAATAATTCACAATGACATTTCTTCTTTATTTGTCTGTTATTTTCTTTTTTATGCAGACAATTTAAAACTTTACCCGGCAGTAAAGCATTCTTTATGTTGCATTGTATCTCACTGCAACATGACTTGGATGCACTCATAACTTGGTGTGTTATCACTCATCTGGAGCTTAGTATTAGTAAGTGCACTGTAATGACTTTCAATTACAAACTTGTTAACACAGCCCTTGCTCGTTCCTATAGTTTCAGAGACTTTGGAGTTTTGTTTGACGTGAAATTGTCATTTGCGTCTCACATTGAATCAATTGTCTCCAGCGCCTACAGAATGCTGGGCTTTATCATCCGGAATTGCCGCCTATTTAACAATAGTGATTCAGTAATACCCGGATATCAAAAATTATCTTGGTCAAGGGTGGTTGTGGAATCTAAAACGTGTGTCTTACTTTACGTTGGAAATAATTATGTCATAATTAATTTGAAGTTTCTAAAAGTGCGAAATTTCGCAATTTTGTACGAATATTTTAACACTCAGAAGTCTTTAGCGCTTTGAACTCCGGAATTTTCCCGTGGCCTATCGAAATTAGAAGGTTCGAATTATCTAAAAACGTAATTGCATGAACGCCAAACGTCCTATGTAATTAGCTACGAACGAAATCATTTTGACATATACCTCGAGGAGCTCGCTGCGGGTAAGTTAGAGTTTATACATTTTACCTCGGTCTTGTTAATTTGGGGCCGTTTCTTGCCCCGTGCGACCGGGCCAGTTGTAATAAAGTGTTTTTGGCTATGGGCCGCTAGCTTTTACCCGCTTCGTGTATATTTTAGTCGCGAGAAAATTCCCTTTGGTACGTCGCACGTTAGACGCGCGTAGCTGAGATCTGAGAATAGCTCAAACTGTTTTAATTAAATTTTCCTATTTAATGGACATTTATCGAAAAAAGAAGGGCCGTCGGGCACGGTCCGATACTAAATCTAACTACATGGAGCTAAAACGGCACGCAAAAGTCGTCGTAAAGCCGTATTAGGTACAACCAGTTTGCACTTTTCTAACTCGCGTGTTACGGGCTTCTCACGTGAACGTCATTCGATTTACGGAAAATTAACTATTTCAAAACAGTTTTAACCCGGATTGTGACTAACACGACCTCTGAAAAGGTTCAAAGTTCACATAATTATTTCATAATTTGTAGTTCATTATTGTTTTACAACTGAAATAAATAGGTATGAAATTTGTTATTTCAAACGTAAAGTAAGACACACGTTTTAGATTCCACAACCACCCTTGACCAAGATAATTTTTGATATCCCGGTATCATACAATTCTTTTGTTCGTTCTAAGCTCGAATATGCTTCAATTGTGTGGAACCCCAATATAAAATTTATATAAACAAAATAGAGCTGATGGTAATCATCTATCTATTGGATTTTCCCATCAGGCTCTATTAGATAGATTCTTTTGCCTAGATTTATATAAACGTAGGGAAATTCATAGTATTTCATTTCTGTATAAGGTATCCTGTATCTGCTCGCTCCCGTTCCACACAAACATTTTATCTACCACTCTGCAGAATAAATACGTTATGATCTTCCCCAATTTTCCAAATGTGTAGATTCTACGAGATGATCGGTTTGACTGTTGACATATTTTGTTGTAACCCTAATGACATTTGTAAAGCTGTGTATATTAGTTAATTTCAATTCCTACTCTGTAATTATATTATATACTCCTAAGTTCTCCAAGTGATTTCTCCCGTTGAGTTAGTGTAATTGAATAAATAAATAAAGACAGCCTATGGAATATACATTGGTCCCAAGAACTCACACCATAAAAGACTTCTTTTTATTAACTGCTGGCCCTTATTTGCGGCTTTTAAGGACCAAAAAGGAAAAAAGTATACAGTTTTGGAAAAGGGGATTAAATTGAAATTTTCAGAATAAGAAACGCCAAGTATTAGGCTATCTGTGATTATAACAAATATTGCCAAGTGTGACAGATTACATGGAAAATTTATCATGTCAGTTTGAAATTGGTTTTATTTTCCCCTCTTAGTGTATGAAACCAAAAAAGTAGACACCTACAGGATTGTTGTTTTGTTACAGGAAAAGCTTGGGGAGACGATAGAAATACGCCAATTTTAATGTTCCATGGTATTTTAGATAACGCAGGATCCTTTGATCGGTTAATACAACTTTTACCACCAACTTTCTACTATATCAGCTTTGACTTACCAGGACATGGAAAATCCTCACATTTTCCCCCGTTTTTACCGGTATACACTCAAAATTATCTGTTCGCATTTAAATTGATAACGGATTGGTTTGAAAGAAAGCAATATATAGTAATGGGACACAGTTATGGTGGACATTTGGCTATGTTATATGCTCAAATATATCCAGAAGTGATTGAGAAGATCATAATGTTAGATTGTTTGCACGTTTATCCGGTACCTATTGAAGTATATAAAAGTAGTATCAGAGAGACCATAGATTTCACTCTGGCTTTACACAATAAAACAGTAAAAGGCACACCACCATCATACACTAAGGAAGAGATTATGCAAAAGTTGATGTTTCAACGAAGATACGGTGATATGACGGAGGAAGCTGCTAAAGCACTTCTAGAAAGAGGAATTAAATCTGCAGGAGATTCAAAATATTTCTTTACTACGGATCAGAGATTGAAGCTTGTTGTAAATCCACAGCATGATTTTCGGTATTCAACAGCTCTAATGAGAAGTTTTCCAATTTCTTGTCCAGTGTTGATAATATTGGCAAAAGGAATATTTTTCCAACCAATTCTTTTTAAACCAATAGTAGATATTTACAAGAAAAATAAACTGTTCACAATCAAAACGGTAGATGGTTCGCATGATGTACATAACAATAATCCGGAGAAAGTTGCTCCCTATATTATTAAATTTTTGTTGAACTTGAAAAAAAAATTGTGATACCAACGAATTACGTAGGTAAATTTCCATTTCAAACATTTTATCATTTTTATTCTATTACGTATTAACTTGTTTCTACCTTTCCATTTTCAAAACAGAGTTTGGCATTTGTAGAATTTAGTTCTTTCCATTTTTTCGTGTATGTAGGCGTCAATTGAAAGCTATGTAATGAAACTTCTCAATGAACATATTTTGCTAGTCCATGAAAGAAAGTTAAATCCATGTTCAATTTTTTTTCTTTCATTCCCAGAATGTATTATTGTAAAAATTTGTTCATTTGGCAGCAGCCAATTTTCTTACTTACCGACATTTCATTCCCTCGCTGACTACGGTAAATGGTAAACCTGAACATTTATTTAAATTTTATTTCACTCGAAAATTAAGTACATCTAATATTCTACGCTTTTGGTGTATTTACATTATTATTATTAATATAGACAAAATGTGAGGTGTGGGTATTTTAGGGATTTATATTTGTTATAATAAAAATAAATGCTGTTTCCGTTATATTTTGTTTCTAAAGTTGTTCGTTTGTGGTTAAAGATCAAAAATTTGAAGATTTGAGTTTTACTATTTGAGCATTTTTTCTTGATTCCTTCAATATTTTGCTTTCAGAAATATATCTCGTTAAAATGCAAATTCTGCTAGATATAATTCGCGATAAACAATTCAAATGATTTATAGTTACAATGTTTCTGTATGCTTATCGCGATAACCTTTTCAAGTACTTATCTTTAGATATTTCAGTATCATACAGAACATCCAGCTATTAAGTTCAAGATTAAAACCTAGACCTTTTCAGAGAAAATAAAATTGATATACAATTGTTAAACTTCCAGTGGAGACAATTCATCCCTACTAAAAAAAAATTATATTATATGGCATGAAAAGCGCCCCCTCAATCAACGGTTGATGATGAAAACTCTAATAGTTAATTTATTCAAGGTTATGGATTCAGTACGAGCTTATTAGGTGAATTTGTGGATGCGGTCACTCACACTAATTGTATTCATCAGTTTACTGTTCCTTCATTTGTATTATTATTTGGGTCATAATTATCTTGTATATGAGTGAGTTCAAATATACACTCCGAAATTATACTATCATAGACATCCATTGTCAACACGGAAATTTGACTTACTATTACCCAATTCCATTCTTTTCCAATTTTAAATAAAATCAGCGATTATATCATGAAAATCCATTCTAAACTAAAATAACTATTAGACGTTTGATTTTCAATAATTTAATAAATAAATAAATATAACTACAGTTTCGCTGACACCGATGCTTCTTCAAGTACTTTTAATATTTGTTTGAAGCAGCTATAAGTAGTCTTGTTCATATTGATATCAAGCTATATATCCAATTTAATATTACCATCTATAAAATTTTGTCTACACTGAACATAACATTTTCAGATTGGCAAGTTATTAATTAATCGTAAAATGAACTGATATTGTTTAGTATTTGCATTAGGTTACGCTAAGGAAATAATTTATCAACAATGTTGACGGATAACAACTTTTTATGTAAACGTTTCGTTGTGATTTCTTTATATAAATTGTGGGTGTTTTTAGTCGTCCGGTATTTACTGTGTGAATGCGTGAATAGACTTCTAAAAAACATTTAGATTTTTTTATATTGATATTTATTATATTCTTGGTGAATTTTCTGATGTTTCAGCAGAATTTATCGGTTTTTCTTGAATAGAACAATTGATTAATAATTATTTCAGGAGATTTAGCTTTCCCTGAGGCATTCAGAATATTGTAAATGTGTGGAGCTATCTCTCAAATTTCATAAATAATTCTTACATATGAAGAACTCTTGAATCTGCCTTTGTAACGTCTATATTCATTCAAATTGTATAATAAAATAAATTAAATACTAATTTACACTTCAATAACAACATAATAACTTGCACTACATCCACTACATCCACTAACGCATTTTGAGGAGGTTGTGGAGCAATTGTTAATATATTGTTATTGGAGTGTAAATCTGTATTATCTTCACATTTTATTATTTAACCTGACTTTTAATCTTTAGTAATCTTGGGATTTGTTTGTTAGAGGTCGATTTCTAGCTATTTCATTAGAGAATTATCGGAAAACCATTAATTAAATGTACCAAATCATAACATTGATATTTACATATTCAAATACCTATTTAGATAACTAAATTCTGGATCCATATTGTAAAATTGAACACTACTATATTGATACCAGTTTGTTTCTGACGTTTATAAAATATACTTTCTCAAACAATAAAAATAAAAAATAAAATTCTAATTGTTGAAATTATAGATCCAACTTCCATTACTCGAGTTTCAGCGTTATTGTGCCATTTTCAGACTGTATTCAAATACATTTAAAATACATATCTCAACTATAAATACTTATTGATAGGTAGCTAATGATTACTGTGGGCGGTCATTCGTGAACTTCGAGCATAATTACTATAGGATTACATGGTGGGTTGTATAACATTCTAATAATGAGCAATTGTTAATACCAGCAGAGTATTGAAGCTAATCAAAACAATAATTCTTGAAATAAATTCATTATACATTACGTCGCTTCAAATAACGGTGAATAAATGAGGTATGTTTGATCATTATCTTCTGGATCCTGAATTGAGTTATATGGGTCGCCTATTGGTCAGAGTACTCAGTCATCATAAGATGAAGAGCACCATACTCGGAAGGGTGGATAGGTCCACAGATGATCTGCCGTCTCGTCTATCTTCGCATATCCTGTATTACACATAGTGTGCAATGCGCATGTGTTTTCTCAGCTGACAGAGTCCCAGAGTCGCAGGTTTTTCCGAGACAGGCTCAAGACATACTAGTCTGCTTTTGGCAAGGTGCGTTCATCGCTTCCTTAGCCTGTCTACAACCTCTTTGATGCTTGAGCTCATTGATATTGATCCTTGGGAGCCAACTCTTCTGTCTCATAGTAAATTCCTTTCTGTTATCTCGTGTGTCTTTTAATGATGAGAATAATCAAGATAATTCAGCAATCGATTATTGATGACTTCTTATCTCGTTATTGACTATCGTGGTTTCATTTGAATGTTATCACCGCTGATTTTGCAGTTCATAATTTCTTTTATCCCATGATTAATAACACATATTTCTGATTGTAGGACTGTTGCAGATTTACCTAGGAGCATTGTTAGGGATCAGTTTAGATGTTTCGAGTAAATACCAGCTCCCATTTCTGTTTTAGAGCCATCGCTGAAAGTTTTCCCATTCTCTTCATTCATGGCTCCCGTATCGGTTTTTCGAAGACGAAATGAGGTGGCACATTGTCTGTTCCCCTAACTAATTTTGGCCGCCTCATTCAGGAAGTGACAGTGTTTAGCAATTGAGTTGCCATCTTGAGTAAAATTTTTTTTTGGCGTTTCTATTATTTTACTGAAGGTGACAAATTACTTCCCAACATATGTTTTAGACTTCTATATCAATGCGGTCGGTGTATTTATTTGATGCTTTTGTATTGGTTAGTCTCCGTAACCGTCTATCAAGTTGAATTATCTCGAAAGATTAAAATCCGGAGACCATGAAGACTGTTCCCTAGGTAGGTACTCCCGTTCAATCCAACGCCCAGGAAGACTTCCCACATGGCCATAGTGCCATGTCGCTTTATCTTGCTCATAAGGTTTTAGAAGGTAAATGTGGGTCTGGTGCATTCGTCTACAATATAGATATTACTTCATCCAACATTTCCATAACTATTACTGAAATGATAGAATTTGATAAGGTAGTGGCGACGTCAATGTTGGAAGATGGGCAATGAAAATAATATTAGCATCAAGCCTCTTGAACTATTGGAGATAGTTGAAGGACAGATCAGCTATTTTAAATCAAAACCAATTGGGTGGCCCTGTTTTCGATAAATACGGTATAATGGAAACATATGCGCTTACTTTACATTATCCTACTTCTCAAAGCTAGAACATAACCTGCTTATATTTCAATTCATTCTTATTTTTCGACTCTTGAACTTCTGCATAGTTAAACAACAAACTATATTCACATCGTCATGGATCTTTAATTCTAACATGTACACTGTTTTCAGTTTAGCTACTTGTTTATCGTATTGTATAACAAAATAAATGGCACTTGTTTTCGAGTCAGCTTTGTACTAAACCAAGGTTTAAAAAAAACGATCTTGAAATAACAAGAAAGGTCGTGTTTACACTAGGATAAACCTTCATTTGTTCACTGGCTACGTCATTGGTTACTCTTAGCACATAGATTTCTATGAATCATTTAATATTTACTAATTAATAATATTCTGATAACTTAATTTGTTTTGTTCCAGGAATAGCTTGGGGTGATGATAAAAATCCAATTATACCTGCATTCCATGGAATTTTGGACAACGCAGCCACTTTCAACAAACTAATACCACATTTGCCAAAGGCATTCAGGTATATTTGTATCGATCTACCAGGTCATGGGAAATCATCCCGGTACCCTCCGTTTATGCCCGTATATACCCATAGTTACCTGATTGTTTACAAACTGGTGCTGAAATATTTTGGTCAAGAAAGATATACACTGCTGGGACATAGTTATGGTGGAGTACTTTCGTTATGGTACGCACAATTATTTCCTGAGTCTATAGAGAAAGTGATCGTTATAGATTGTGTAGCATTCATTGATACCCCTCCAGGGGATACTGTTGAAGGTATTTTGTCTTCTTACGATAAAACTGATAGAACCCAACCAACATACACATATGATGAGGCTCTCGAAAGGCTAATGACAAAGAGACTATTTGGTGCAATGAAAATGGAAGGTACTAAAGACATATTGAGTAGAGCTTTGATACCTGCGGAGAATTCGAAATTTCGGTTTAGTTGGGATCAAAGGATAAAATTGACGATGAATCCTCTTAATGACAATAGATACAATATTGAAGTATTGAAAAGTCAACCAATAGAATTTCCCGTACTGCTAATCATTGCTGAAGAATCTGATGCCTTCCATGAACCCCAACAAGCAATCTTAGATGCATATAAGAAGCATAAAATGTTTACTGTTCAGTATGTTAAAGGTAATCATTGTGTACATTCCAATAATCCAGAATTTGTTGCTCCTTATATTACGAAGTTTCTATTGAATCAGAAAACGAAACTATAGGCGTGGAGATACTCTTTTAAATAACAATAAAGTCTGTGAAGAATCCAATTCATTTCAACGAGAATTGTCTAGAACTAAATCGAAACGAGTTCATCCCACAATTGATGAAGAAGATCTATGACAATGATGAAAAAGAATCTGAAATTCCAAATTGATTCACCTTATTGCATACATAATCACAGATCAGTCTAGAACATTTATAGGACGAAAATTATATTAAGGCGTACCGTGATCTGGGGTTACTTAAAGATATTTTTTGAAAGTTTTTGTCAATAACTTTAATGGGCTAATGGATCAAATACTAAAGTAGATAACATTTTTCCTTCCATGTCATTTTTAATAGGTGGCTGTTCTAAAATTGCTAAATTGTTGAAGAAACATCAATATTAGTTTGGTGTTCACCTTGCAACTCGTCAGAATGTGTAGATTCTACGTCAGCTTTAATCCTTTCTCTAGTCATCCCGAATTTGATTCACGGTCTCTGCTTGCCCAATATCTAGTTTTCGTTTTTGCCTCGTTAGTGACTCAGTTGTTACATAGACGTCTTCTTTCTTTATATTATTTCCATTATTAGCAGGTTCTTTTAAAATGAAGCCAGGTATGTTTAAAACGTCTTAGATTGCAGGAAATAGCCCAATAAATCGCGCTTTTATGTTTTCCACATTCTTATTCTTGAGGTTTTCTACTAACCTTCTTTTCAATAAAGCGGGAAACTGTTGGAATAAAATTTCTATTTTTGGCTTACCGCTCTGCCAAAAACGTTCATCCAGGGCTGGCAAACATGTATGCTGTTGGGGAGTAAAAATATGCTATTATTGTTCTCCCATTCGTAGATGACTCTTGTTAAAATATGTGAGGCCAAATTATCTCCAACAATTGCTTTTTCCATCATGATGTTCAAAGAAAGACAGGTGGCAAAATTACTTTCAAGTAGCAATCTTCAAATATGATATCAAACCATCCTGACGACCGTTGTTGAGACCTTGTATACCACGTATGGTGGTAATACATTTTCGGTGGCGCTTACAGTAAACATGAGGGAGGTAGAGCTCTTGGAATGATACATAATTCTCAAAACCCTCTACACCAAGACATCCAATAAGTTTATCTGTCCTGGATCGTCCAGATTTGTCTCGTCGTAATGTTAGAAAAACACTTTTCCTAATTATTGAAATATTCACTACGTCAGCGTTTTAGTATTTCGCGATAATCTGACCGTTACTTCTTTGTCTTTTTAACCCGTAAGTACTAATATCCAAAATACGCAACTTAATAACTAATAGCGGGTCTGAAAGACCCATTAAAAAAATGGATGAATAAATGAAAAAAACTTACTGAACAGAAGCCCTTGAGACCTCATACCGTTCTTCAGCTTCTCGAAAAGATAAATTGGCATTGGAAACCTGTTCTAAACTGTGTAGAAGGGTTTCATCTGGATAATCCACATAGATGAGTGTCCCAAGTTGTCTTTGGTATTTACGGGGTATGTCTCAAGCAGTGGCGGCTCGTGAACTTTTTAAGAGAGGAGGCTGGACATAAAACGTTTTTTTTAAATATACTCTACTCAGCCAATTAATTTAACTTTTGCACAGCGACCGTACCAGTCTACTTCAGTGACAAAATTAATTGTTGCCCAGCAAGAACCAACGTGGAGGTGTAGAGTTTCTCTTGCCAAAAAATTTTTTTGTTCGTTTTTTGTTTTTTATTTTTTTTGGATTTTTGATATTTTTTCTTTTTTTTAGAATTTTTCGTATTTTGTTTTTTTTTTATTAATTTTATTAACTTTTTTTATATATTAACGGAATTCTACGGTCTTTAGTTTGCGAAAAATGATCAATAATATTATCATAAAATGTATCATTTTGTTTTAAGTGTTTTACTAAATCTTTTTCAATAGATATCAAACTAACATTGTATAAATGATTTTGGTCCATTGTATTTCGCATGTAAGTTTTAATTCGTTTGAGAGTAGAAAATGACCTCTCCACCGATGCCGACGTGACAGGAAGATTCGAAAAATCTTCTATTCGTCAAGTCGAAAAACTTCAATTCATGTAAATCGGAAAATCGAATCTCAATTTGACCTTTAATGGTATCTAAAATTTCATAAAAAAGTTGTTTATAATGTAGTTTCTTGTCTACCAAATTATATGTTTTCCTCCTTTTCGCGGGAGGAGCCTCATCAGTTGAAAAATTTTGAAATAAAATATTAAAATGAAATTCTGTATTACGGAAACTTGAAATTTTATCAATGAGATGTTTCAAACGATCTCTTGAATAAATTATATCAGTGAATTTATGTTGTAAAATTTGAAAAATAAGATCAGTTTGTTCAAATATTAATTTAAAAGTATCAAGAAAAAACAAAAATTCTTCATTTTCTAAATAAGATTTTAAACCAACAGCAGCATTTAATGAAACCTGATCTGTCGAAAAGTCATCACTGTTTAATATAAAATCAAATGTTTCAATTAATTTGTCTTTATTTTTGTGAATGGTAAACACTGCACGTGATGTAAAATTCCATCGAGTTGGAGCATTACAGGGAATTCTGTTTCCTACTATGTTATTCAAAATTTCAGTTCGTTTGGTGGATTTGCTAAAAAAATTTGAAAATGACGATAAGTTGGAAAAAAAAATTCTAACTTCCTTAATGGAATTACATGCATTACTTAAAACCAAATTCATGTTGTGAGCGTAACAATGGGTGAAAATAGCCTGAGGCGAAACTGATTTTATTTTTGTTTGAAGACCGTTTAAATGTCCCGCCATTACAGATGCGCCGTCGTAGGTTTGAGCTATTAATTTATTCGCAAAGTCAAATCGTTGAAATGTTTCCATTAAGAAATTAAATAAATTGATCGCTGTTCTTCCCGAACTAACATCGTAAAACCCTAAATCTTTCCACTAGTTGTCCATTTTTTACAAATCTAAAAATTATTGATAATTGTGATTTACACGTTATATCATCAGTTGTTTCGTCAACCTGCCACGAAAAAAAAGGGACATTAAATAATTCATCCTCTATGTGAATTCGGAGGACATAATTTATTGAATCAAGAATTTCGTTTTGTATTGTTTTTGAGGTGCCTGCAAATACTGACGCGTTAGTCATAAAATCGCGAAGCTTACTGTCGTATTTACAAAACAAATCTAACAATTCCCTAAAATTACCTTTATTAACTGAATTTTCAGTTTCATCATGCCCTCTAAAAGCCAAATCTTGAAATGATAAATACAATAAGAAATCAATGATTTATTTTAAAACTTCGCGGTTTTCTTCAACTGTATTATTATGATTTTCGATTTCGCGTGTTCGTGTTAACAATATTCTGTTTACCGGTTAATTTAAACTTAATACACGATGTAATATGTTCCTGCGATTTTTCATGTCTTTCTAGGCCACGAGCTAAATTTTTCAAATCATAACCCGAGTGCCCCCAACATGAAGTTGTATCTGATGTGAATAGCAAGCAATACCAGCAATATAATTTATTGTGTACATCAGATCCCGTTAACCATACATATTTTTTATAATTATCAGTATTAAACGATCGATTTTGATACTTCCCTGCCATCACTAATCCTTTCAAATCCGGTAAAGGCCGTTTGTTTTTGAAGAACACTTTTCTATCATATGTTAATCCACTAAATGGATTTTCTAAGAACTTTGCAACTAAGTCACTCATAATTTTAACGTTCACCGATTCCGATTAGATAAATTATAACTTAAAAATTAACTACTTAACCTTACTACGCCTCATGGAATAAAAACAACAACTAACCGCATTCTTCTAGCAGCGGGAGGCGGGAGCGCAAGTAATCGTATTTCATTCGACCGACGAATGGGTACGAAAAGCTAGCCTCCCCACCCTGTTGCCGTTTTCGCCGTTTCAAGCTATTTGGCGATTGACTGGTCGGAAAAACGGCAACTGTGTTGAACAACACATGCTCACCGCTTGAGATATATAGAGAATCTAGCCTCTGACCACTGTTGCCGGATTGAAAATAACTACTGAGAACGGGGAATTAATTGTAAAATTTAAAGAATTATCAGAGAAACAGGAAATAAAATGGAGAATGTTCATTAAGATAAATTGGTGAGGAGGCTGAGCCTCCTTAGCCTCCTTCGAGGAGCTGCCACTGGTCTCAAGTTACCCTAGAACAATTTTATCCTGTAAATCTTTGTTGCGGATAAAATAAAAATATTTCTTACCTACAAGTGTTTCAGGATAATATATTTAATAAAAGACGATTATCAAGTTTTCAAAAATCAACTGGTCTTAGAGTGACAAATGAAAAATTGATAATGGTTCTTGCTATTTTTCATTAATTTGGGTTATATTGAGGTTGAAACAGGCATTTTACAAGAATAATGATTTTTTAACAACTAATAATGCTTGCAGAAATTTTTGATTATAACCCGAATAGATGGTGTTAAGAGTGACAAATATTCAATATTCCCATTTGTCCCAAGTTGTCTAAGGTGATTCAAGGATCCCCAGATTACGGTACATAATTTCACAGCATTAAATAATATTAATTTATTTAGTATTGAAATATTTAATCTTTTACTTCTTTTCCACGTTTGTATTAAGGAATAAATACACATTATAGTGTCAATTGGCATGGTGGTACCAGAGATTAGTTGAACATAATAGTATAAGAATCACGTTTTATAGTTATATTAATTCATAACAATAAAACTAAGGTTTACTTTGATATCACTGAATTTATTCAATAAGTTCATGTTCGCAATTAACATTTATCAAATACAAAAGTAATTAGGTTTCTCTGGATCGACCAGTAACACTAAAAACAATTGTTCCGATCAGCTATTTCGCTTTCGAGCTCATCTGCAGAACGAGGAAGTTGCAGTGCTACCTGTCAATATCTGTGGAAGTATATATACCCGACTGACTCAGGATAATATATTTAATAAAAGACGATTATCAAGTTTTCAAAAATCAACTGGTCTTAGAGTGACAAATGAAAAATTGATAATGGTTCTTGCTATTTTTCATTAATTTGGGTTATATTGAGGTTGAAACAGGCATTTTACAAGAATAATGATTTTTTAACAACTAATAATGCTTGCAGAAATTTTTGATTATAACCCGAATAGATGGTGTTAAGAGTGACAAATATTCAATATTCCCATTTGTCCCAAGTTGTCTAAGGTGATTCAAGGATCCCCAGATTACGGTACATAATTTCACAGCATTAAATAATATTAATTTATTTAGTATTGAAATATTTAATCTTTTACTTCTTTTCCACGTTTGTATTAAGGAATAAATACACATTATAGTGTCAATTGGCATGGTGGTACCAGAGATTAGTTGAACATAATAGTATAAGAATCACGTTTTATAGTTATATTAATTCATAACAATAAAACTAAGGTTTACTTTGATATCACTGAATTTATTCAATAAGTTCATGTTCGCAATTAACATTTATCAAATACAAAAGTAATTAGGTTTCTCTGGATCGACCAGTAACACTAAAAACAATTGTTCCGATCAGCTATTTCGCTTTCGAGCTCATCTGCAGAACGAGGAAGTTGCAGTGCTACCTGTCAATATCTGTGGAAGTATATATACCCGACTGACTCAGGATAATATATTTAATAAAAGACGATTATCAAGTTTTCAAAAATCAACTGGTCTTAGAGTGACAAATGAAAAATTGATAATGGTTCTTGCTATTTTTCATTAATTTGGGTTATATTGAGGTTGAAACAGGCATTTTACAAGAATAATGATTTTTTAACAACTAATAATGCTTGCAGAAATTTTTGATTATAACCCGAATAGATGGTGTTAAGAGTGACAAATATTCAATATTCCCATTTGTCCCAAGTTGTCTAAGGTGATTCAAGGATCCCCAGATTACGGTACATAATTTCACAGCATTAAATAATATTAATTTATTTAGTATTGAAATATTTAATCTTTTACTTCTTTTCCACGTTTGTATTAAGGAATAAATACACATTATAGTGTCAATTGGCATGGTGGTACCAGAGATTAGTTGAACATAATATTATAAGAATCACGTTTTATAGTTATATTAATTCATAACAATAAAACTAAGGTTTACTTTGATATCACTGAATTTATTCAATAAGTTCATGTTCGCAATTAACATTTATCAAATACAAAAGTAATTAGGTTTCTCTGGATCGACCAGTAACACTAAAAACAATTGTTCCGATCAGCTATTTCGCTTTCGAGCTCATCTGCAGAACGAGGAAGTTGCAGTGCTACCTGTCAATATCTGTGGAAGTATATATACCCGACTGACGAAAGTGCTAGAGCGACCTGAAAATATTAAGGCTACATATGGAAGAGTAAATATTCCACTAAGTTAACCCAACGCAATGTAAAACATTGAAGAACATATCTCGTACTTCAAAGGTCACGGAGAATGTTAATAGCGTAGTGTAGGATGACCAACAATGACCGAAATATTTAAGATATCAACCCATAGGTAATTAGGTTCAACCAGTAGCGATCTCAGCATAACGAGTAAACTTCATTGCTACGGTCTATCCAGAGAAACCCTCATTTCGTATTCATATTAAGGTTTTATGTCTAGAGCGGCTTGAAATTATTAAATATTAAAAACCTACTTACCTGAGAGACAAGTGATGAAAATAGAGCAAATATTCTTCACACTGTGGTCATGCTGTTGTATTTTAGATTTAATAATTTTGTAATACTGGTCAAACAGGGGTCTTAATCGTTATTTTTCAATTGTATTAATTACTGACGATTATTTGGTGTCAATGGTTTAACATTATCTAAATGAATAAAGTGTTTTTATTTTTCTATACCTTTTCATACTAACATTGCCTTCCCTTCCGCAGATTGATAAATATTTAGATTAAGTTTAGTTCAGCGACACAGATAAATCTGTGTCAGCAGTTTGTAGAAGTCTTGTGAGTAAGAGCGAGCCAAAACAATACCCTATAATATACACAAAGCCTAACAGTTCAATTCAAATAAAGTATGACGTCATTAACCAGAGGCTGGAAGAAGCGTGTGCTGCCCGCAGAATTGTTGATTGCGCATCGCAAGTAATTCAGCGTGACCTCTGATACATATTAGAATTTACTTTTAACTAGTTCTTGTGGAAAATGATATGAAGCATCTGTGTGTGCTTGGTAATTGAAACGTGTTTACCTGGACCTGTGTTGCGAGTGAATGAATTGCGTTGTAAAATGGCTTCCTACGGAAACAATTGATATCAACTGTCTCTGTGAAAGAAAGGTATAGATATTCTGCAAATACTATGATTTTATCCTTGCTTACATATAAGTTTTTAAGTAGTTCAAATATGTTAATTAAAGAGGTTGTCCATATCTTCAATAGTAGATTTCAGCGGGTAGATAATCTTGAAAATTCTTGGCTTTAGGATGGATTCCGCGTCACAATAGCACGAATTGATGCGCCGACCTATCGCCAACCATTGAAGGTAGCATCTTCGGGACAGACTTGAACTGATACCGATTCTTCTGGTTTATGTAGCGGTATTTATTGTGGGAAAAACGTTCACGTTCATAGTTTATTGCCTTTATCTGGTTAACTCCGTTTTGACACCTGACCCTGCCGTTGGGTGATCATGTGCGAAGTGGAAGTGAAGGTTTTAGGATTTCTATATCTTCAACAATTTTTAGCTACTAGAATTTTGGGGCTCGGGCTAAGACTCATGATTCAAGATGGCGGATGAGTTAGATGAATATGTTTCGATTCTTTTCAAAATTGATATGTGGGAATTTTTAGTCAAAATTTAAAAATTGTATATAGAGAATTTTGTGATTATGGTCAGATTCTATTCAAAATTGGTATATTTTTTGTTCCTACAATCATATACATTTGACAGAAGTGTCTGAAAACTAGTTTGCTAACAAAACTGAAGGAAGCCACCTGATCAATTTTCCAGGCTTAGGGATCAATATTATTTCGGCATTGTTCAATTGCTTGGGTCAAAAATAGTTCTGCTGTAGGGAAGCATTAAGTACATATGTGATACTGATACTTTTTTTGGATTTCCTTCAACATCTTTGGTATAACGCAGACTATAATGATGCAGGTGGGGTGTACTTATTTAGTATATATATGCCCAACAGGTTAACCCAATTATAGGACAAACAATACAGAGCGACATAATATAAAGAATAACAAGAAAAATAATATCTTATAGGAATAATGCAAATAAACTGCCTAAATTTTCAAATTACATAGTGATATATAACCTCGCCTGACCACACTAATAAGATACTGAGTACTATTGAAAAATATGTCACATTGTGAACAAATAACATTAAAGTTTGTTGTCACGACAAATATCGGACATCTAGAAGATAAATTTGTATTAGACCTAACATTGTAAAAAGTTAAGGGACAGCGAGAAGATAATGTAGGTACAAAAAAAAATTAATTTACCTAATAAGTAACTGCAGTCAATATTATTATTCAACAAATTATGGAGTAATATTGTGCTCCTTATTCTTCTTCTCAATGTCAAACCATCAAAAGTAGATAATATTATTTGATGGTCAAACCCTCTTCTAGGAAAGATATTGAAAGTACTAAACCAGAGATATTTCAAACATCCACGTTGAATGCTCTCAACTAGTGTAATCTGGAATTTATACTGAGGGTTCCAGGTGAGTGAAGCATATTCCAGTTTTGGTCTAACCAATGATTTCAATAGTGTTTGTAGTACCTCTAAATTGTTGAAATATTTGGAATGCCTAAGTACAAACCCTAAAGTTCTATTAGCTTTAGCACACATCACTTATATGTAGATTAAATGTGAGCGATGATCGCATAAAACACCTAAGTCTTGTAGTATTACGAGAAATGATTACTGAATCTAAAAGATAATCGAACAAAATAGGATAGACTACGACTGAAGCTAACAACACAACATTTACTCATATTTAGACTCAATTTATTGTTGGCGCACCATTCAAAAATATAGTCCAGATCATTTTGTAGTGCATAGCAGTCATCTATGGTCTTTATTTCTAAAAATATTTTCAAGTCATCAGCAAAAATTAGTTTCAAGCCGATTATGGTTTCAGCCAAATCATTAATAAATAACAGGATAAGTAGAGGACCAAGGTTTGAACCTTGAGGCACACCGGATTTGGCGGTAAATGAATTTGATCTTTGACAATATTGCACAAACTGCGATCTATTGATGAGGTATGAGCAAAAAAACGCTACTAAGGAGGTACTAAATCCAATGGATTTGAGCTTGCCTAGAAGAATAGTGTGATCAAGTTTATCAAAGGCCTTCGAAAAATCTGTATATAATACGTCAACCTATCCTTGTTTGTCAAGAATAGCAGCAATATAAGTGTTCAAACAAGTAAGATTCGTAACCGTAGATCTATTTTGGACAAATCCATGTTGGTATGGTGATATCATATGCGAGAAAGTACACATCTCAAAGACTTTAGATAAGTTCGACAATATCGCCATTGGACGATCATTGAGTATAATACCAACATCACCAGATTTGTGAACGGGAATAATCTTTGCTTTTTTCCAAACACTAGGAAATTCATTAGATTTCAAACTGAGATTGAACAAAACCTGTAGTGGGACAACAAACACAGAAGCGCAATCTTTTATTAAGAAGCTTGGTAATTAATCATGTCCAGAGCAGTGGCGGCTCGTGAACTTTTTAAGAGAGGAGGCTGGACATAAAACGTTCTTGTAAAAATATACTCTATTCAGCCAATAAATTTAACCTTTGCACAGCGACCGTACCAGCTACTTCAGTGACAAAATTAATTGTTGCCAAGCAAGAACCAACGTGGAGGTGTAGAGTTTCTCTTGGCAAAAAATTTTTTTGTTCGCTTTTTTTTTCTTTGGATTTTTGATATTTTTTTGAAATTTTTCCTATTTTGTTTTTTTTTTATTATTTTTATTAACTTTTTTTTATCTATTAACGGAATTCTACGGTCTTTAGTTTGCGAAAAATGATCAATAATATTATCATAAAATGTATCATTTTGTTTTAAGTGTTTTACTAAATCTTTTTCAATAGATGTCAAACTAACATTGTATAAACGATTTTGGCCCATTGTATTTCGCATGTAAGTTTTCATTCGTTTGAGAGTAGAAAATGATCTCTCCACCGATGCCGACGTGACAGGAATGGTGACTGTCAAACAAAGTAGTTTATAAAACTGAGGTAAAACTTGTTGCAAATCATTGTCTATCATATATTTTATCATATCGGCGTGAATGTCGTACTGGCCTAAAATATCTTTATCCGAGTAGGTATATAACCCATAATTCATTGTGCAGTGCTATTTTATCAAAAAATTTATATTTTAGAACTAAGTTATCTAAGTGTATTGGGAAACTCTTTTGAAAAAGATTAGAAAAATCTTCTATTCGTCAAGTCGAAAAACTTCAATTCATGTAAATCGGAAAATCGAATCTCAATTTGACTTTTAATAGTATCTAAAATTTCATAAAAAAAGTTCTTTATAATGTAGTTTCTTGTCTACCAAATTACATGTTTTCCTCCTTTAACAATATTCTGTTTACCGGTCAATTTAAACTTAATACTCGATGTAATATGTTCCTGCGATTTTTCATGTCTGTCTATACCACGAGCTAAATTTTTCAAATCATCATACCCGAGTGCCCCCAACATGAAGTTGTATCAGATGTAAATAGCAAGCAATATAATTTATTGTGTATTTCAATTTTGAAACATACCTGTCATCGTCACCACTAATCCTTTCAAATCCGGTAAAGGCCGTTTATTTTTAACAAAACACTTTACTATCATATGTTAATCCACTAAATGGATTTTCTAAGAACCCAGCAACCAAGTCACTCATCATTTTAACGTTTACCGATTAGATAAATTATAACTTAACTACTTAACCTTACTTCGCCTCACAGTACAAAAACAAGAACTAACGGAACACGACACGTGTCGCATTCTTCTAGCGGAAGGGCGGTAGCAAGTAATCGTATTTCATTCGACCGACGATTCCGTACGAGAAGCTAGCCTACATAGGGTGTTGCCATATTCGCTCTTTTACCCTATCTGGCAATTGAACTGCTTGGAAAACGGCAACTGTGTTGACCATACGTATTTAGCGTTTGAGATATATAGAGAATCTAGCCTCTGGCCACTGTTGCCAGATTAAAAATAACTACTGAGAACGGGGAATTAATTGTAAAATTTAAAGAATTATCAGAGAAACAGGAAATAAAATGGAGAATTATCATTAAGATAAATTGGTGAGGAGGCTGAGCCTCCTTAGCCTCCTTCGAGGAGCCGCCACTGTTTGTATTCTAAACGTGTCTTTTTTAAAAAACTTTTTGTATCATGAGTGATGGAGTTACCGATTTTCTCCAAATAGAGATTATAAGTTTCCTTTATTTGAACCTTAATGTGTAATATATACTATCTTCGAAAAGAACGAACCATGTTATCTACTTTTTGAAAACTTTTATTACATGGATATAAATGAAAACAAAGAAAAAAAAAATTCCATCGGCCACTTAACTAGAGTCCTCACTCATTATAATCGGGTATCTGGGAGAAAGAGGAAATATTATACAAAGATATTATATAGTACTGGCTGCTACTGAATGGAATCGTTGAAATTAATTCAAAGCAGCTCAGCAAATTTAACAAAGGAAATATGAGACAAGATTTTGTGAAATTTGACCCTGCAATTCATTCTATAACTAAGAAAAAAAAAGACGTCCTTCGTTTCTATCTGCTCATCTCCAGGTTCATTCCCATGAGAAACTATCAAATCTAAGGCGGGTTCTACATTCCAATTGAAATAACTTCAATCACAGATAATTTGTACTGTAAGTGACCAGAAGTACAAACAGATGTTGAAACTTACCTACAATGTTTATATTACATTTATCGGTTTTCCTAATAAACTGCCAATGAAAACTCGCAATTACACATTTCGCATAACCTTGAAATTACTGCATTTCAAATAGCAAATGACATACAGCGAGGTATATACAGGATATTCTACGAGAGCCGTTCGTTAGAAGTTTTCGTGGTTAGAAAAAAGTTAGAATTCTGAAATTTTGGGTTCCAGGGTTATCCAAGATTTTCTTTCTTTTCAAAATATTTTCAAGATCAAACTACTTCCTGTTACACCGGAAGTCGCCATTAACTTCCTTATTTTAAATGGAACACCCGGTATATTATTTCATTTTTAGATTTCTGAGAAAATTTCATAGTGGATTCCATCAGGTTTCCCTATACCTATTTTCAATTTTTTCTTAGATATCTTGATTTTTTTGAAAATTTTGACAGATGTAGCGCTGTTTTGAGCATTGCCCCCTTTAACCAATTTCGATTGGTGGAAAGCGTTTTTGGGGTAGACGGAAGCACAGGAATGATTCTTTCGAATGTCATATTGACAACTGATTTATCGCATACAGGGTATCCAATATTTAATGACCAATTACATCATTTTAAAAATTGAAAAAGTTCGTTTTTTCAAATGGGACACCCTGTATTTTATTGGATGGTCGGATGCAGAATTTGATTCTGCATCGATTTGCTATAACATTCCCTATACCTATTTCCAGTGGTTTTCTTGTTAATCCATATTTTTTATTTTAATGTGGTTTTTTGGCAGAAACCGAAACATCGCTTGCCTTTCGAAGCCAAATAAACATCAATGAAACGGTAAAAAATTTACTTTAATTAGAACATGACATTAGTACATAACATTTAGAACGAAATATAAAATAAAAACAAAAAATTGGAACATAATGACATAAAATAATAAGAGAATGTAAAATTACAATAATTGTTCTATATGACCTCCATTTTGGTTCAAACACTGAATAACTCTGTCATATACTCCTCGCGAAACAGACCTCCGAAGTTCGTCTGGACTTATATTAGTAAGCGCATGGGGAAGACGGTTCAACAATTCCTCTCTAGTTTGTACCGGCCTAGAGTACACTAGTTCTTTTATGCGACCCCAGAGGTAAAAATCCAAGGGGGTCAAATCGGGTGATCTGGGTGGCCAGTTCCAAGGTCCTCGCGGGCCAATTCACCGATCCTCGAACATCAGTGACAATTGCCGGTGTACAGCTATAGTGGAATGTGCTGGAGCACCATCAAGCTGATACCAACTGTTTGCTCTATCACGTGGAGGTAGGGCATGTAGAAAATCACTAACAAACCCTCTCAGTATCTCCAGATATCTTGCCGCATTTAAATTTTGGTAGAACATTTGGAGTTTGATCACCTTTTGATAAAAATATGGATTAACAAGAAAACCACTGGAAATAGGTATAGGGAATGTCATAGCAAATCGATGCAGAATCAAATTCTGCATCCGACCTCCAATAAAATACAGGGTGTCCTATTTGAAAAAACGAACTTTTTCAACTTTTAAAATGATGTAATTGGTCATTAAATTTTGGATACCTTGTATACGATAAATCAGTTGTCAATATGGCTTTCGAAAGAATCATTCCTGTGCTCCCGTCTACCCCAGAAGCGCTTTCCACCAATCGAAATTGGTTAAAGGGCGCAATGCTCAAAACAGCGCTACATCTGTCAAAATTTTCAAAAAAATCAAGATATCTAAGAAAAAATTGAAAATAGGTATAGGGAAACTTGATGGAATCCACTATGAAATTTTCTCAGGAATCTAAAAATGAAAAAATATACCGGGTGTTCCATTTAAAATAAGGAAGTTAATGGCGACTTCTGGTGTAACCGGAAGTAGTATGATCTTGAAAATATTTTGAAAAGAAAGAAAATCTTAGATAACCCTGGAACCCAAAATTTCAGAATTCTAATTTTTTTCTAACCCCGAAAACTTCTAACGAACGGCTCTCGTGGAATAACCTGTATATGTTAGTCCCTAAATTGTACCTGATAAGCTACGATAGATACGAAGAACAATTACATATTCTGAACCAGATATCAAAAAAATACTCATCTTTTCGTTACGTTTTTGCTACATGGGACATTTTAACTGAAAATTCTTTACCATCACCTGCCACTTCAACAATATCGCCAACACTGACTGCTAACGGGGATTCTACTAAATAACAAGTTTTCAGATAGTATGGGCTATCCTGTGTACTATAATAAAGTCTATCTTTGATATCCACTAGGTACCACGTCAAGATGCCATTAAATAGTCCAGCTTTTGTTATTTCAATTTTGAAAACCGTGTGTCCCTCTCGCACAAATTTCCAATAATGTTCGTTAGATAGGACCTGGTGCGGGAAATTTTCTAAGGCAGGATGTTCTGTTCCCTACAATCAAACGTCATATATTAATCGGACTATTCTTAAGTAGGCAAATGGGAAAGTTTAGACGGAGAGTAGGTTAATGTTAAAATAGTTTCGGTTTCTGAATCTCTTAATATGCACCAGGATTGGTTTTGGAAATTAATCAGCAACTTTTACGTCGTGTACTTTAGTGCTTTTTGTTATTGCGGCAAGCAAAAACATGAGTTCTCAAACTTATCACATGTCTCGAAAAGGTCTGTGTATAATATATTTTTAGGAACCACCCAATGTGAAAAGCTCCACAGATTTCCATCAAGACAGTATCATTACAACGTGAAAATTCATAGATACGACCATTGTATATATGAATGTGAAACTTAAATTTGAGTGTTTAACCATCAACTACTGATGGTGTCGCCACCACGTACAATTCATGCCACATGGAGAAGAGGCGCGAATATTGATATATTTAAAAAAAAATGGTGTTTAACCTCCACAAAACTAAAGGAAACCCATTGGTTCAAACCTTATATAATCTAAGGTTCAAACCATATGAGGAAAGAGGATACGAACATTTTTCCATTGTGCGAATATTAAATTCTGAAATTATAAGGCAATGGAGGAAAATACAAATATCCTGCTTAATCGTAAACTACTAATGGAAGCTCATCTTGTCGGAACTAGTTTGATTCATACTCACGAAGAACAATTTTTTTTCTGAAGGCTAAAGAGAGGGAAAATAAAACATAAACTACCAATAGAAGCTTATCGTGTGACGAGTGTGGTTGATACCATGAAGGGCGCGAATTTTTCCATTGTGTAGTTATTGATTTCTGAGTGTACAGAAAGGGAAGGAAATTAAGATGTAATTAACTAATACGGAAGGTCATCTGGTGCAAACATTTTTTTAATACTATTAAAAAACTGCTGAATTGTTCCATTGTGGAAATTATTTCTTCTTGAAAAATTGTATGTTATAGGCATAAGGAGAGATCTCAATAGGTAAAGATTTACACAACACAATGTGAATAGTACTCCAGGACAGGTCAATTCTGTGGTTCTTAAAGTATGAGGCGCGAAATAGAAAACAAAGTTTTTGTGAACGGAGTTTTCGCAATGGACCTCACGTGATCGTCCCATGAGAGGGTGCTGTTGGTGGTGATACTGAGCATGGATAACTGACTTCATAGGAAGTTAGTTGTACCTAAAATCATCATATTAGGGATTGTGCCATCCGCCTTCCTTGAGAAAATACAAGCTTAAGTGTTGGTTGCATATAACTACTAGAAAATAAAATCCCCTTTTAGAATCGTTGCTTCATTAATTGCATAGACCTGTCTTTGTCTCGCTCCTCTGGATGATATAGGGGCTCTAGATGAGAAAGCGGTATGAAGAGTACTTTCATTTTCAAGCAACTGATCGTTAGGAGACTCCGTCAACTACTACATGGAGTGATCTATCTGAGAGATAACTCGATAGTAAATGACAAATTTGACGTGGCAAACCATATGACGGAAGTTTCCCAAGGAGGTATTGGTGTCAGGCTCGGTCAAAAGCTCTGCAGATATTCAATGCTACAGCTAGAGATTCTCCATTTTTTCAATTGATGTCTGTCATATATATACAGGGTGTCCTCGAACTGCGTGGCTAAAATAAAACCGAAGATTCTTTGATTCGAAAAAAATTCGATGAGCCTTTTTACTTTTGCCTCAAGTGTCTTGTTTAGCCGGTAGAGGGCTTCAAAGTTGCAAAAATAATTTTG
This sequence comes from Endomychus coccineus, assembly GCA_958510875.1. Lineage (NCBI taxonomy): Eukaryota > Metazoa > Arthropoda > Insecta > Coleoptera > Endomychidae > Endomychus > Endomychus coccineus. The sequence goes on along the minus strand of OY294068.1, from coordinate 173,394,128 downwards.
TTTTTTCGGTATAACTTGAGAACGTGATGGAGGACTTTTACAATATTTGGCAGGTGAGTTACTGTCAATAATAGCCGTTTTTGAGAGTGGAGCATAGAGCCTTAGAGACCATAGAAATGGCTCAAACTTGAGGATGTAACGGGAAAAGTGTCCAGAACTTTTTTGTGGTCGATGTAATTCACTCTATATTTTTTATGTAGATAGCTTATCTAATTTGAAAACTTTTCTTACTCTTAGAAAATTTTGATAAAATCAACGGTTTAGCTTGAAAAAAACAATTTTCGAGTCTCTGCAATTTTGGCTTACTAATTTTACTTGATTAAAATACCTTAGTTGCCTTTGCTTTTCTAATGTCATTTTGGCATTTGGAGAATTTATTCTCAAAACTGTCAGTTTTTACTTTGCTTTCCGTAAAAATTTTATAAAATTATGGCTCAAAAACTGAAATGGTTAATATCTCGGTAAAACACGAATAATAAAAACAATATAAATGGGGAAACGATGTGATTATTTAGGAAAAACAAATGCTAAATTAAAAGAAACAACAAAACTTTTTTGGAAATCGCTAAGGCATCAATTGTTCGAAATGTTGCCCATTTTCCTGAATACACAAATTAATTCGTTTCAAGAAATTGGATTGAACTCTGGCTAGTACTTCAGGATCATTCTTCAATAAATCCGCTTCATGATTAATTCGTTGCAACAATTCCTCTCGTGTGTTTACTGGAGCTGCATAAACTTTCGACTTCAAAGCGCCCCATAGAAAGAAGTCGCAGGGCGTCAAATCAGGGGAGCGGGCCGACCAGTTCACTGGTGCATCGTGTCCTCTACCTATCCAGCGATCTGGATATTCCGCATTCAAATGTCGCCTCACAGCTAATGTGAAATGAGGAGGTGCACCATCATGGATAAACCAGGCCACGACGAATGTGTAAGGGCAAGTCTTCCAACAGTTCAAGTAGCCTTTGTTCCAAAAAGTTCAAGTAGTTCTCCCCGTTCAATCGATCGGGTATAGCGGTAGGGCCAATAATAAAGTTATCCACAATTCCAACCCAAACATTGATTTTAGTTTGATTCTGAAAATATGTAACTTCCGTTTCATGAGGATTTTCATCAGCATAGAAATGTTCATTATGGAGGTTAAAAAGACCACATCTCGTGAAAGTATCTTCGTCCGTGAACAGAATTCTTCTACAAAAATTGGGGTTTGCGTTTTGTCTTTGGACAATAAGCCGACAGAAATCTAGCCGATGACCTGGATCCATGGGCAATAAGTCTTGAACTGTTTTAATATGATAGGGATACAACAGTTCTTCTTTCAGTACATTATGAACTAATGATTTTGAGGCTCCAATACGAAGTCCCAAACGTAGTGTGCTTATCCCAGGTTCAGTTTCAACCGCTTCCAGTATCGCTTCTTCGAGCTCTAACGTCCTTCTTGTCCGTCTGCGTCCAGTTTCTCTGCGATTTGCTTCAAATTTGCCAGTTTCGCGAAGGTTTGCCGATTTGGAATTCTGCGATGCGGATATCTTTCCCTTCTCCGGCCATTGCAACGACAAAGTTCATAAATCAATAACATATCAACCATTTCAGTGTTAGTGAAATTTTGAGCCATAATTTTATATAATTTTTACGGTAAGCAAAGTAAAAACTGACAGTTTTGAGAATAAATTCTTCAAATGCCAAAATGATATTAGAAAAGCAAAGGCAACTAAGGTATTTTAATCAAGTAAAATTAGTAAGCCAAAATTGCAGAGACTCGAAAATTAATTTTTTCAAGCTAATCCGTTGATTTTATCAAAATTTTCTAAGAGTAAGAAAAGTTTTCAAATTAGATAAGCTATCTACATAAAAAATATAGAGTGAATTACATCGACCACAAAAAAGTTCTGGACACTTTTCCCGTTACATCCTCAAGTTTGAGCCATTTCTATGGTCTCTAAGGCTCTGTGCTCCACTCTCAAAAATGGCCATTATTGACAGTAACTCACCTGCTAAATATTGTAAAAGTTCTTCATCACGTTTTCAAGTTATACCGAAAAAACAAAATTATTTTTGCAATTTTGAAGCCCTCTACCGGGTAAACAAGACACTTGAGGCAAAAGTAAAAAGGCTCATCAACTTTTTTTCGAATCAAAGAATCTTCGGTTTTATTTTGGGCACGCAGTTCGAGGACATCCTGTATATATAAACGTGTAAAGTTTATTTCTTGAAAGGATAAAGATAAATGAAGATATAAACCACAAATGGGAGCTTATCTTGTCGCAACCTGTTTGGTTCATACTATAAGTGAAGAGGAGTGAATTTGTTTATTGCAAAAAAAAAGTCGATTTCTAAGAGGATAAGGAAATATCGAAGATATCACGCTTTATTATAAACTATCAAAAAGCTTGTCTTCGCGCAAATTTATCAATGAAAGGAAATGATATATACGCTTAACAACGTACAGTTGAGAGAATACAGCAGAAAAGTCGAACAAAAATCGGATGAACCGATTTTGAAAACTTTTTTAAAAATCGATTCTAGAGGTCATTAAGAAAAAATGTTACCATTTTATGTGGATTTTAGCATTTCTATAGAGGAAAATGCATCTTTTTGAATGCATTTTCAGGAGGTAATATCAAAAATCTTGAAAAAATGTAGCCAAATATAGCACATGGGGCTCAGGTACTATCGTCGTCTCCAGGGAATTCGCAGAAATATCTTCTGCAAAGGAATGAAACCTGTTAGGGAGGTTCTCTTGAGCATACAGGTTATGACACTAATAGTCACCTGGTGGTTAGGATATCCTGATTATCTAGGTCTTCGCCTGATATATTTTTTAATATGCTCTGAAATACAACCAAATTCGTCTCACGGGGGTTTTCGGGATCGCTGATAACCTTACTGTAGTTAGAACCAATCACCGAAGCATCTGGTGAACAGATTTGTGATATAGACAACAAAGAATTCAAAAAATACCGTTTGCAACAATGAAACTTGAATTTTTCTAGTCCGAAAAAAAAAATAAATAGTGAAATATTATCTATTTCAATGGCAAAAATGTTGAAACTTTTAGTAACAATGTTAATTCCCTGGAGACGACGATAGTACCAGGATGTCCTGAGCCTCAGGTGCGTCCAAGTTCAAATATAGCAAGTAGGGGTCGGAATTTTTCGTATCCAAGTATTCAAGTATTTGTTTATAATCCTATTTGAATATTCAAATTATCCAATATTTGAATATTTGCAAATATCCAAATATTTGAATATCTGAATATTCAAATATCCAAATATTTGAATATCTGAATATTCAACTATCCAAATAATTAAATATCTGAATATTCAAATATTTGGATATTCAGATATCTGGATATGGGAATACTCAGATATTCTAATATTTGATTGATTGAAAATATGTGTAACTATTTCGATATCCGGATATTCATATTTTTATAGATGCCAACGATCAATAGGTATTAGGAAAATTGTAACATAAATTGAAAATATTGCAATATATTTTTTATTCAAAATCAAAGTTTATAAATTTTCACTTAAAAACAATTTTTTTACGTGGCTGGGATTGAAAGATACTGATTCGCATATTTTGATAGCTTTTGATATTTACCTTCATTATTTCTCCACCAGTGCAAAGGACAACAATTTTTTTGATGGATTCGGTTCGATGTTCATCCTTGCTCCGAATATGAAAACCACAGATCCTTAAATTTTTGATCATCCAGATATTTGGATATTCGAATATTCAGATATTTGGATATTTGAATATTTAGATATTTGGATATCTGAATATTCAAATATTTGAATATCAAATATTTTTTTCAAAGTATTTGAATTGTGGGTATTCAAATACTTGAATATTTGAATAATTCGAATACAATTCCGAGCCCTAACCCCAAAAACCACCCGAGTGAGACATTTTGGCAATTTTTTCAACATTTTCGATATTATCTCCTGAAAATGCATTCAGAAAGATGCATTTTCCTCTGAAGTGCTAATCCGTTTTTTTTTTACTTTATACCTTTTTTCTGCTTTATTTCCTCTACTAGTATACAAAAGTTTACACTCACCGTATACTCATTAATATATTTGGCTATCTGGAAGGGTGCAACATTTTGATCATTCACTCTATTACAGAATTCCAAATAGGGCGAATCAATTAAACAAAATCCTACTCTGACGTGCTTCGGAAGAGCACACGGTTTCCATTTATTGTACAGTGCACAATGTAGAGGTAATTGTTTCAAAGACCCATCAGGATCAATAGCTTCAAAAAACACTATATCTGTAGATTTCAATGTGGGTATATAGTCCACATGCATTGAAGCACTTACAAAAGTGAAATTCGCATCATGTATGCTATTTTTCATCAGCACATGCTGCAGGAATTCAACATCAGCTTCATTTTTGTACATATGATATACACGGTATCCTTTTTTTGCAAGTAACAATCCCAGAACTGGACAAGGACTGTAATCTATCATAACTTTATGAGCATCATTGAAAGTTTCGGCTACCTCAATTAGACAATCTACCAACTGTTTGTCATTCAAATATAATATCAAATCTTTGGAAGCATGAAAGCATTCTTTGCATTTGGGTGAAACTGGTTGAGTTATCTCAAATTCAAAACACTCATTCTTCAAAGAAGCTGCAACTTGTACTTGGTCTCCTGTATTGACTTTGAAGGGATGATTTAAATTGAATATAGCTTGCTCCCAACAAAATACCCGCCTTTCATCTAGCGGGTTGGTCGTGATGACAGTGTCTTCATCTAAATGTAGATCAAACCAAACTGCCAATGCATGGACTTCACCAGCTTCAATACATGTTAAATCGATGAGTTCTTCCCATAAATCTTGTTTTAACAATTCTAGCAAATCTTTATTCATAAAATCAACGCTCATGACTGAGACAGTATCCGTTATATATTTTACTCTTTTCCAGTTCAGATGTTCAGCTTCATATGGCTCTGATTTTAATTCTGATAAACAAATATTATGGAGGCGAAGTTCTGGAATCCAGTTAGTAAATTTGAACTTGGATACAATTTCATTACAACTAATACCAGTCATATAAATCCGTGCTTTAGCAGGTATTACCTTCACCAGTCCATTAGGCATAAATGTTGAGAATGCATGAACTAATGATGTTAAAATACCCTCTCCAAAAAGTGATACATCAAAAATTTCCGTTATTAACAAATTTTTTGGAATGGGTCCCATTGATACATTTGTTGAATAAACGTTCATTGGAAGTACATGCACATTATGCTCCTCAAATATGCGAAGTCCCATTTCAAAAAGAAGTTCATTCTCTTCAAATGCCATAATTTCTGGTTTAGGTTGACGAGAACCTGCATATAGGCTTAGAAGACCACATCCTGATCCAATGTCGACAATCTTATTGAAACCTTTGTCAATAGCTTTGTTAATGGCTGTCTTGTAAGCATTATTGCGACGATAATCGTTCAACATTCGGAAGTGCCACCTAGGAAGTTGATTCCATTTTATATGCAGGAGATTTTTCTCGGCAATCAACAATTTTTCGTCACAACGCAAAGCATCTTGTACGTATTTTTTACCTATTTTGAATTCACCACATCTAAAGTAAGAAAAACAATAATGAATAAATGAGATTTAATAATGAAATGAAGAAAGGGGTTAAGTTTCACAAATTTTGTGTACATGTGTTATTCGCATGAACACAGTTTTACAATAATTAATATATTGTTCTTACATTATTAAATAATTGATCTATCAGTTCAAACATTATGAGCGCACCAAGTTTATCAATTGGAAGGTATCTACTGAACGGTCATGCTCTAACCAAAGCATATCACGTTTGACATAGGAGTCGGGTCTAGACTTGTGGTGGAATATAGGAACGCGATGAGGATACAAACAATTCCTTTCAATCACAATAGTCGAGTCAAATGGGTATTAAAACAGGTCGACTTACGAAAATCGTTAGATATGGACCGATTTTGATGAAACAAAGTGCATTTGATTCGGGATGACGTCTAGAAAACAGCTTACCGGTTAGTTTTTTGTGTAAATTTGTTATTATTTTTTTAAACAAAAAATTGACCCAATTTTCTGGCTAATTATTGGGAAAATTTAGTCGGGGGTTTTCGGGGTCGCTGATTACGATTCTGAACTCAGATTGGCCAAAATCGAACTCCCCAGCTGGTAATTGGCCACTTTAATTGGACAAAGAGACCATTTTTTTAAATTTCATCAAAAATAGCCAGGAAAAATCACTCGGGGGTTTTTGGGGTCGCTGATTACGATTCTGAAGTCAAATTGTCCAAAATCGAACTGCTCAGCTGGTAATTGGCAGGTTTAATTGGACAAAATTGATCATTATTTCTTAATTTCATCAAAACTAACCAGAAATCCTCAGTTAGGGGTTGTGGAGGTTGTTATTTTATGTTAAATGTTTAAAAATTTGTTAAAAAAAGGTCGTTACTAATTTAAATCAGAAACAAAATCGAATTCTAATTTTTTAATTTGAAATAAATTCCCGCTCATCTAAAAATGTTTTCTACCTTCTCATCTCTTCTTATATTCCACACAGCATCATTACGTATACTATGGACATATACGTCCATTTAATATTTTGATCTTAAAATTGCTGTTATCATCCTAAGAAATTGAAAGAGAGTACACCTATAAATAAAACAACACATGACGATGATGAAGTAGATAATACCAATGAAGAAGAAGGCATTGAAAATATTCAAACACGCAATGACAATTATTATGATTATGATAGTGACGATGAAGATTGATTTTACTTGTACTTACTGAAGTATGCATTTTGTAAATAATATTTAATTGATTAAAAATATTGTAAATATGTATATGCTGCCAATTACCAGCTGAGGAGTTCGATTTTGGCCAATTTAACTTCAGAATCGTACTCAGCGACTCCGAAAACCCCCGAGTGATTTTTCCTGGCTATTTTTGATGACATTTAAAAAAATGGTCACTTTGTCCAATTAAAGTGGCCAATTACCAGCTGGGGAGTTCGATTTTGGCCAATCTGAGTTCAGAATCGTAATCAGCGACCCCGAAAACCCCCGACTAAATTTTCCCAATAATTAGCCAGAAAATTGGTCAATTTTTTGTTTAACAAACACAACAATAAAAAATCTCGAACAGATAGGGACTACTACGACGATTAAATGGACAATCAAATCCTTCGAACCATTTAAATCTTCTGGCGAGGGCAAACTCTTTCCTGTTCTCCCACCCCTCCTCATAAATATACCGGGTGTCCCAGTATATATGTTCCAATGGATTATCTCGGTTATTTATTTATTTATTTATTTATTCAATCTTACAATGATCAACAGGTATAAACCCAATTAGCGATCAGGACAATGCATAAGACAATATATAAATCAATCAATTATTATCTAAACTAAATCTAAATAAAACTATACTCTAGTCCGAGAGGAGACAAAATCAAAAAGAAAAAGTAAGAATAACCAAAATATTAAACACAGCAATGAACAATGAGAAAAAAATGGAAGAAAGAGCTGAAAAAGTATGAATATTGTTTCATCGCAGTAGGCGAGCAATCTGTTTTAGGCTAGAATTGAAAATATTGTATTTAGTAGTAGTGTCATAGGTGTTATAGGCATGGCACATGCAAAATAATGGAGATAATTTAAGTAAGTTAGTACGAGGAGTTTGGAGGTAGAAAGTTTTTACAGAGCGTGAGTTCAGCAGAGGAACTAGGAAATTGACTCTTTCCAGCAGCATGGGGCAGTCAATTAGGTTATTAAGCAACTTGTACAGACTGACCTGGAGTACATAATTATTTCTGCGAGAAAGGGATGACATATTGAATCTATCTAACAAGAAAGAATTAGGAATGCCCCTGATAGGATAAAAACCGTCTGTCCTGAAGGACAGGTACTTCAAAAAGCGGCGGTGAACAGATTCCAGGGCATCTCTATGAACGGCATAACCAGGGAACCAAATCACAGATGCGTACTCAAGCCGCGATCGCACAAATGTTATGAACAACAATTTGAGCGTGTCTATGTCAGAAAAATCACGACAGCTTCGCACAATAAACCCAAGTAGTCTGTAAGCAGCCTCCATCACAGACTCCAGGTGAGAAATGAAGGATAGTTTGGGATCGAAAATTACGCCGAGGTCTTTATAGGTTGCTGGTCTCTTAAGGATAGTACCGTCTACGTTGTAATCAAATATAGTCAAGTTGGTCTTATTTGTGTAAGACATAACGCAGCACTTGTTAACATTAAGAGACAGCTTGTTCGCTGAACACCATATAACCATCATATCAAGACTTCTCTGAAGTAGATAACAATCAACTGTGGATTTGATGACGAAGAACATTTTGAAATCATCGGCATATAAAAGACAGAGAACACTGAGAACTATTAAAACATCATTAACAAAAATAGTGGTCCTAAAATTGAGCCTTGGGGGACTCCTGAAGAAGCAAGATACTCAACCGATCTCTGCCCATTTACCACGACAAATTGGCGCCTATCACTGAGATATGAGGCGATGAAAGATAAGAGTTCCACAGAGAAACCAATACCATCAAGTTTCCTTAACAGAAGTCTGTGGTCAAGCCTGTCGAAGGCCTTGGACAGATCGTCTATTTCAAAAGATAAAAATTTGAAAATTTTATGATCTCCAATTCGTTCAAGGAACCTTTAACTGAGAAAAACAAAAATTGAAAGTTACTTCCGGTTTGACCGGAAGTGACTCTGATTTTTTTATTTCAAATATCACCCTGTAAATTTTTTACAATTTCTGATTTCTACTCAAAGTTATCTTTCCAACGATGTATCACTATCAAAGTTACAAACAAATGTATTCAAATGTTTCCATGGCACACTAAGGTTTTAATTTAAGAATTATTAATTCTTCCAGTTCTACTACAATTCTAATAATTTGAAATTTGACGTTCTCTTCTTCATCTCGAATGAAAATTGTTCATGAATTATCAATTATTATTGTCAAAATCAAGATTACACAAAATATCGTAGCCTACTGCAATTCTTCCAATTTGAAATTTCCATTCTCTTTTTCTCCAGCAAATCAAATGTAAAATACAAAGTGTGATACATCGTTGGAAAGATAATTTTGAGTAGAAATCAAAAATTGTAATAAATATACAGGGTGCTATTTGAAATAAAAAAGTTAGAGTCACTTCCAGTCAAACCGGAAGTGACTTTCAATTTTTGTTTCTCAGTTAAAAGTTCCTTGAACGAAGTGGAGATCATAAAATTTTCAAATTTTCATAATGAACTACAAATTATGAAATAACGGTTTTAGTAACAAGAAAAACTAAATTACAGTAATTGTTGGAATTGTCCCCCGTTTTGTTCGATGCACATTAACTAGCGCACCCGTTCGAAAATAGGCATTTTGTAGGTTATTGATGATGTCAGTGTGACAGTGACATAATTATTTCAAACGTGAAGTAAGACACACATTTTAGATTCCACAACCACCCTTGACCAAGATAATTTTTGATATCCCAGTATATTATCCAGGTACAAGGAGCTCGAATATTATCAGCCATTATCTGATGAAAATTTATTCTAATCTTGAATAAAATAACTATTAATAGTTTGATTTTCACTAATTTGATAAATAAATATAGCTATGGTTTCACTGACACTGTAGCTTCTTCAAGCAAATATTACAAAACTATAGTTTTATTTATTAAATTAAGGAAAAACAAACTTTTAATAGCTATTTTATTCAAGTTTATAAGGAAACTGTATATGTGGAGAATTTTGAAAAAGTTATCACACAACATTTTGTAATACAAAGTGAAAAACCATTTTCAATTACGCAATTATTATAAAGTCTGTCTAAATCATGTTGGAAAGCTATACTATCCTAAAGTATAAAATTGTCATATACATTTTCATATCAGCTAAAATTAAAATTTTATAAAAAAGACCCCAGGTGGGAATCTTGCCGCAACCCAGATTGGACTCTCATTTCATTAGATATGAAATGTTGATATTTTACCATTGGTAAACTTTCAGGTCAGTAAGTAACTTCCAATTCATTTTAATAAATTCATATTTACATTAAAAAAGCTCATCTTCTCCACAAGCCTCTTATGTGAAACCATATCAAAACCTTTATGTAGTCAGTATATGCAGCAACTACCTGTTTATTTTTCAATGCTTCATATATTGATATAATAAAACACTTATTACTTTGTCTTTTATCACAGAAACACTAATGTGACCATAGTATCACTTTTTGTTGAAACTATTCATGTTAGTGTTTCTATAATTATCACAAAGTAACAGCTTTCACCATCAATTATTTCATATATTTCTTACTGTTCATTAATCATTATCAAATTAGATAATGTTGAATTATACTTACAAAATGTTGTTCAGAAATAATTGCAGCACCAATTTGTATGGCAAATTTATGTCTCTATAGATTCAAACACTTTTCGTAATGGCCTATAGTTTCTTATATTAGTCTTATCATCTCTAGGGAAGTAATTTCAATTCAGTTGATTTTGAAAATATGGTGAACAGGCTTATAGAAATGAATAATAAAGTGTAAATTCATGCAAAATTAATAGTAAAATGAGATGAAAACACAAATTACACTTTTATAACTTATTCTGAGGTTGCTACTGGGTGGTGAAACAATTGTTAATATGTACTTAAAGTGTAAATTTCTGTTTTATTCACATTTTACTATTTATATTATTGAAAAGATTATTCTTCTTAAAAAACATAGATAAAAATTTACAGCAAGCAACATTTTGAATTGCAGCCTCTGAATAATTTTTCCATCATGCATTGTATACTAAATATAGATGTGAAGATGCACAAATTGTATTTTTGTGAAACTTAACCTCTTCAACTTCAAATTTTAAGTGCTTAGTGAATAGGGTGACCATTCGGGAGCTTTCGATACCCAAGTTTTAATGTTCATGCTTGTCAGCTGCTAAAAATTTACTTCAAGGCTTCTACTTGTGTTAACAAAAAGGGAAAAAAATGATTTCTAGGTATTTCATGATTTGTTGAATGAATGATTGAGAAATTTTTTTAAACTATTGTTCTATTTTTCAAATTTCATCGGTCATGAATTAAAATATGATATGATCACACTGAAATCACTCATGCCAATAATTTAATTATGTACCTACTGAAACAAATATCCACCCAAGGCATTCAATAATGCAGCATTTTTTGGAAAAAGATTCACTGCTCTGATGTAACACTTTAATAATTCTTCTGTAGGGATTTTTGTACTGAAATAATGTCCAAAATTGCACAATAGCGATGTAAAGTCTTCTTCGCTGCTTTCTGAATATTCATCATTTGAGAGAGAGTCAAAATATTTGAAATACATTTCTATTGCTAGTACAAAGTTACATCCGCTTAATGCCCTTTGGGCTTGCTGTTCCAAAATCTGGAAGTCCTCGGCCGGAGGCTTCTCGTTTGTAGCTGGCTGAGATGGGTTCATACTTTCCGGGCGTTTTATCTCCGATTATAATGGTTTAAAGCAGGCTTCTCCTAAGATCCTAAGAGTTCAATGTTTATCTTACTTAAAAGCACTTATTCTAGCTTGCCTTCGGTCATAAAACAATTAAACTATTAAAATTCAACTAAGGAACTAAGGTTAATTATGTTATTTGGTATTTTCAAAATTTCATAGAATATATAAGTGATTACTTAGACTTGGAGAATCAAAAAGTATTAATATCTATGATGAAACCAGTAACACAGATTGAAAATGTGATGTGGTCGTGGTGAGTTAGACCCATAGAGATTCTAATATATGATCTCTATGGTTAGACCACGGTCGTATATACAGATCTGGAAACTCTATGTTTGACATGAGTCTCTTACATGTCGCCAAACAAGTAGTCCCTCGCTCAGCCACCAGCTAGCGTATGGATCGAAGTATGTTGTCAGGATTAGGGCCATCACGGTCGAACATACAGGTCTGGGGACTCGTATGTTTGACATGGGTCTCTTACGCGTCGCCAAACTCGTAGTCCCTCGCTTAGCCACTAGCTACCACTTGGATCTCGAAGTGGTAAAACGATTTCTATCCGGAATCGCAAGCATCCACTTTTTTCGCATTTCCCTATCTTTCGGCTTTAAAAACAGAAGTGTTTTGCTTTACACTTTTGTACCACGTTTTGCATTTCGGCACAATGCACAGTTTCGTAATTTGTTTCTAAAAACGCAGGTATTCCTTGTGTTTACAACTTAAGAATGACAGTTGTCAGAGAATACTCTCACGTGTCGTCTTTTGGTACTACGTGACAGTCGATGCTTAGCGGTCCCACTTCTCACATAGGAAACAGGCCCGAGTTTCCAGACCTGTATGTACGACCGTGGGCGCCATATCGTTCAAACACGGTCGTATACGTGCCAGAGATTATCCCTCGACTCATGCGCCACCCTTTTGGTACTACGCAACAGATGACGCTTAGCGAACTCACTTCTCACATAGGAAACAGCTTCGAGTTTTCAGATCTGTATATACGACCGTGGTATGAGCAGTTTATCTTCCTTTTTAGAGTTGTAGGAATAATATTTCCGAAATTGGGATGAAGTTTAAAATTAAGACATTCATCATACATAGAAGGCATGCTAATTTTTTACTTTTACTTATCAAATATTGAACATTTTTCAAAATACACTTTTTCTGTTGGTGTATTGATAGGAAATCTGAATCAGAGACAGATGCAGATGTAGAGAAAACCAAAATAATTACTCTTCTATGCTAGGTGTGAGTTACCATCTCTATTAATTATTTTTTTCACCAGTTGCATCACTGAAACTGATTTATCAATTAATAAATTATGCCATTTATCAATTAATGATTGATATTTCATTGAGTTAATCAGACAAATTGTTCATTATTGTGTATCAGAAATGACATCATCCTATCATAGAATTCTCGTTTATTTTTGTATATAGTTGGCAATGACATATGATTTTTCGCTTCTAGATGGTAGACGAAAAACTAGAGTTCAGATTGTCAAATGTCAATCAAAAAACGACAAAAAGATGCGCTTGCTTGCAATGTAAATTTGTGGTGTGGTTTTAAAGTCTGAAACCGCAGTTTCCAATAATTCTAAATGAAATATGAGTTTATATTAGTTTCAACTTTATTTGCCAGGATTGATTCTCTTCAAAATGAACGGTATAAAGTTTATAAGTCATACCTTCTATTAATAACAATTATCTCTTATCAATTTGCTTTTTACATCATTTGATATTTATTACTGCAAAAATAACAATTCATATTCCCATTTAAGGAATCAACATTTCCTGTCTGGTGTAGTTTGAGTTTAGTAGAAAACATTGATTTTTTTAACTATTGATGAATAATTTATTATTTACATTATGTAAGTACATTCTTAATTGGTTGTTAATTTTTAGTTTATACCATGCCAGGTGTTGCTGATATGGGTATGGTGTGGATGGGAGCTACTCAGCCTTCTTCTGATGTGTCGATGGCTCTCATGTCCAGTGACAACGGTGATATGCTGATGGATGACAATCCTTACTTCACACCTTCACACAATAGTATGTCCAATCAATCAATGGAAGACATGCATACAGTTCATGGATCACATATGGTAAGAATTATGAAAATATTCAACAAATCTTTTCAAATGTGAATGAGCCAAATTTCAAAAGTGGCATGTTCACCACATACTTGCATAATGAAGCATAATTATATCATCAGTAAGCGCTATTGTGCCAAAATATAATCATATTCTGAAAAAACTCATACAAGTACTTACTGAGTTTATATCTGTGGAATGGATACTGCACTAATAGTAAAATCAGGTCATATCAGTAAGGACAATAATTGCAGTGCTCACTCATCCAATAAAAAACCCTTCATAGTGTATTAATATAACATGAATTTACTTTCTTTCAAAATGGTTCTCTGTGTCATTAATATCATTTTATTGTACCATAAACCTTTCGCTACATTTGGGTCATACACGTCCCAATGTATCATCAGCCCAAATAAAAAGGGCTACAATTATATGTAATAATTGAAAATTTTCTTCATTATGGGAGGAGATTAACATTGGAAACAATTTATCACAACAAAATAATTTTAGGCCATTTAAAAAAAAATTGCCTGTTACATACAGTGTCACCATTAAAGTCCGCACCATATGGGAATTAAAAAAAAATAGCTTTTGTTAAAATTTAATGTCGGGAACAGTTTTAGGTTTAAATTAGAGCAAAAATTACATTAAGAGTTGTGGCCAAGCGATCTTGCTTATCTGTCAAATTTGACTTTTATTGCAAAAAGTGATGGAAAGTGGCATTTCTAAATCGAATTTGAAAAAAAATTTATTCAAAAAAGATGTTTCTGCTGCAATTTTATGTATGTGTGCAAATTTTCTAAAGTCTAGGTTGAAGTTCCGATTTTTGTTATGTTTATCAAATAAAATATTTTTTACAAATCCAAAGTTTACTTAATTGATAAAAATTAATTTATTTGTGTAATACTCATGGTCACATGTCAGTTCCACGATAAATATTTTATGTACTTTCCATACTTTTAAAATTAAAATTGCATTTATAAAAAATGTTGGCACAAGCGGTACAAAGTTCCAATAATTTTATCGTTCTTTTGAAAAGACACGAGTATTTAATCTGATAAAATATTAAAATGCTTGTAAGATCTAGGGAAACTGTCAAAAGAAGGCAGTGTTTTAATTAGAATTTAGTTTTCGCACCTTTTCTGAAAACATAATATTTCTTTCTTCTTATAAATAACTCGGAACATTACTAGGAACTTCAAAATCTGAATCGCTACTAGAGGAAACTCATTTTGAATATAATCTGATCCATTATCTTGATATGGATCTTCATCTTCAGCTCACTATAACACACACTGATGGTGATCGACATGTAAATACACATGTGCACAAGAACAGAAATGAGGTTATGTATTACACATAACATAATTTTCGCCACTGACACAGTAGCTGGAATGCCACTTTTTGGCTAGGACATCATATACCTAATTGAATTTAAAACGCATTTAGGTATCGCCAGGATTTTTTTGAAATTTGGCCGGGACAAATTTGGTCCAATACTATTTTAAAACAAAACTCTGTGAAATAAAGTCATTTTAAAATTCAAAATTGAAACTGTGATTATTCCTTTTCTGTTAATTGCTCAGCGTATTATTCTCACATGAAGCCTAGAAGAATCCAGATTTGCCATTCTTTAGATATAAAATGGTATGCAGTTCTTGGCAACATTTTCACAGTTTTAAAGTTTTAAGTCTTCTTTTTTCAAATATTCATTTTATAGTCTAGGAGCAGCCAGAGCTATATTGATGGTCTGAACATTAACCCGATGGCACTATGGTTTATCGTTAAGAGGACGGTTCAATGACCAATTCATCACACAGACAGAATTTTCGCCGGCTGCTAGATCTCGAGATACAGCATCCCCATTTTTTTTTTGACTGGAGGTTAACCCTTTCCAAGTTGCGGTTACTTGAAAAGCATGCCATTCTTATACACTTCCACCATGTGCCATCTGTTTTTATCATGTCCGTTTATCAGGCCGACCAGTTAAAATTGGAACGAAAATGGACTGCAAGTTAACCCTCCCAAACCTGGTGAAAATGTTCATTGGTGTTGGCAATTGTTAAGATACCCTATGCCATCAAAAGTTATCGGTCCATTTCCGAGTAGTTGGCCATTATTTGGACCAAACTTGTTTTTTTTTCTCATTTTGTGGTTAAACCTTGTAGATTACTAGGTAACATGATGGCACCATGTTAAACAACTTTATTCAAGGTCAAATAAAGATTTAAAATTATTGTCATCACTCCTTGCCTATTTCAACCCCCCAAAAACCCCTAGAACCACCCCCAAAAAAATATGAATAATATTAATAATATGACCAATTTTATGATAAACTTGTCAATTTTTGAAATTCTGGCCGGGTTTAAAATCGAAACGGCAGTATTTTTGTTTTTGTTTTGTTTTGGGGGGTGGTTTTAGTTTTTTTTGGGGGGGTTGAAATAGGCAAGGAGTGATAGCAATAATTTTAAATCTTTATTTGACCTCCAATAAAGTTATTTAACATGGTGCCATCATGTTACTTGTAACCCGCAAGTTTTAGCCACAAAATGAAAAAAAGAAACATTTTTGGTTCAAATAATGGCCAATTACTCGGAAATGGACCGATTAATTTTGATGGCATTGGGTATCTTAACATTTTCCACCAGGTTTGGGAGGGTTAACTTGCAGTCCATTTTCAGTCTAATTTTAACTGGTTGGTCTGATAAACGGGTACGATAAAAAATGATGGCACGTGGTGGACGTGTATAAGAATGGCATGCTTTTCAAGTAACCACATCTTGGAAAAGGTTAACCTCCAGTCAAAAAGAAAATTGCGGATGTTGTATCTCGAGATCTAGCAGCCGGCGAAAATTTGATCTGTGAGATGAATTGGTCATTGAACCGTCCTCTGACGATAAACCATAGTGCCATCGGGTTAATGTTCAGACCATCAATATCGCTTTGGCTCCTAGACTATTACAACAATAACCTTCTATATTTTTCATGTCTCTTCTAAGTCAGGTTTTTTCTTTTCTGTAATGAATGTAGGTTGAAAATCTCCAGGTTTTTGGTTTATCAAACTTTATTTGAAACTTCAATAAATCCAGCCAGCAAGTTTGACTTAACCAATGGTATTAATTTTGGGAATGACTATATCATAGACATGCCAGACATTAGCATTCTTTTATAATGCTGGCTATATCTAGGAATTCTGAACATGTCTTACTAACTAAAAAGGACTGAAGGACTTTATATTTTCAAAAATTTCTAAATTTGTTGGAATAATTTCATGTCTGGATCTAAATCAACCGTGTGATGAAAAGTCTGTCCCCTACCCATCCCTAAAAAAAACGATACTTTTTTTGGTTCGTTCTTATAATGGTCAATACATCAAGGTGCATTATTGGAGTGGCTGAAAAGCTACATTACCAACAGGAAACAAATAGTAAAGCTAAAAACTTTTTTTTCTGAAGAAATTAATGTTCCATCGGGGGTGCCTCAGGGGTCACATTTAGGGCCATTGCTATTTCTTCTTTTCATCAACGATATAAAGTATGTTTTCAAGATATGTTTTTGCTTTATGCCGATGATTTGAAACTGTTTTAGATGCTCTAACAGTTCAAAAAGAGCTAACAGAACCTTTTATATGGTGCAACAAAAATTGAGTGGAGCTCAATGTTGATAAATGCTTTGTAATGAGGTTTTATGGAACCAATAATTTTGTGGATTTCGATTATCATATCAATAACAATATGTTAGTAAAACAGAAATAAGGGATCTTGGTGTAATTATGGACAGAAAGCTTACTTTTAATGCAAATTGTGATTATGTAGTTAATAAAGCACTTAAGTCCTTAGGTTTTATAAAAAGAGTTTCTAGCGATTTTCATAACATTGTTTCTATAAGATATCTTTACACAGCATTGGTGCTTCCGCACCTTGAGCATTGCTCTTCTATATGGTCTCCTTATAATGTTCATCGCATGAGGATTGAAAGGGTTCAACATAAGTTCTTAAGATTTGCCGCCTATAAAATGAATATTAGATTTCGTGACTATAATTTCAATTACGACTTGGTTGAATCTATTCTAAATATTGAAAAATTAATATTACGTAGAAATCACAACGATCTAAAATTTTTATTCAAACTCATTAATGGGTTAGTTAACTGTCCTGATTTACTATCACAAATTAATTTCCGCATTCCCCAGAGAAATACCCGCTCGGCTAATATTAATATATTCCACATACCATATAGCAGAACGAACTACCTAATGCATTCTCCATTTTGTCGTATTTCAACTACCGTAAATCATTATTCAAATCTCAATTTTTGGAACATTTCTTTGATTGCTTTTCAAAGGGCTTTAATTGACTCAACATAGATAAATTATGTTATTTCGAATGTATGTATATGTCTGTGTATATTTGCAATGTAAACTCTTTATTTTATATTCTTTCTATTATTTTTACGATACATTATATCTTACTGAATTTGTTATACTGTAAAAGGGTTCGTCCCGTTAATAAATAAATAAATAAATAAATATTCTATTTAGGAAGTAAGGTCCAGTGAGTTTGAAATGTCTCCCCAATGAACATGATTAGTAGGGTTTGTTATTTGATATTGGAAAAAACTAGTTTTGGCATGTGAAATATGAGGAGGAGAGATGTTCTCGAATATAATAATGAACTACAGCTACTTGAAGCTTTATATTAGAACGAGAATGTAAGAAAATCATTATTTATTCTTCTCATTTTTGTAGGATGTAATGGAAAATTTAGATATGATGCATTATATTGACATGAAACATGACAGTAACGATTCAAGCTATGTGGACGATGAAAACTCTCAGCCAGTTTATATGATAACTACATCTACTCAGACAATTCCATGTGTTACCAGAAAAATTAAACCAATCAAACATCCAGGGTTGGTTCTCAAAACACCCATTGCCTATCAGAGTGACACAGATCCATCCGTCATACCTATACAGAAGGATGGTATAGGTAAGTGTAAAGGTTTTTAATAAAACTAAATAGGCTGATTGAAAAGTTTCAATCGTATTACGGAAATTTTGAGTGTTCATGTTTTGAAATGCTGTAGGTGGCAATATAGTGAGTTTTGTGTTGACAAATTACGTTTTTGGGTCTGCCTGAAACATTGCAAAACATAAATCGAAAGTGAGTGGAAGTTTGAAAAATATTGGATTATACAATAATACCATGAATCAATTGAATGAATAATATTGTGAAGAGAGAATCATCTTTACGATTTATTGAAGGTTATTTTCGTTTGCATTTTTGTCGTTAATTATTGTGGTAATAATTTCAAATTGTGTTGTAGTATTGAAAATAGTCACTAAAATAAATAAAATTTGTGTAAACACATTCCAAAATGAGTTTTTTCAAAATTCCAATTGGAATCGCTTTTAATGTATGATGTGATATTAATAAATATGCTCAAAATAATAATTGTTGATTAATAAAGTTATTTGTACTAATTTTTCTTTTTGGCTGCAGTCAAAAAAAATATATAAATTCATTTGCTTCAATGCTAGCAATAATGAATAACTTCACTAGCAATAAAAACATTGAAAACTGTAAATTATAGCAAAAAAAAGTTATAAATGCTTTTTCAACCTATCAATTTTGCAGATTTGAAATTAAATATATTAATATTGTTAAACCATAAAATACAGCTATTATTGGTTATTTTACAGAATAAATTAAGCTTAAGACCAATTCGACATGGTAAGGATGGGACATAACTGATGATGAATTTTCATTTTCGTTTTGTGTTTGTTCAACTGAACTAACGTAGTCGTTCTTTTACTAATTTTAATTGCTTGAAGTCGATGTGTGTTATCTGTATTATGTCTTCACTCAACAATTTTCACTTTGTGTTTATTGACTTAGATTTTAATTAGTCCATTTTATTACACATTGTAGACAAAAACACGTGCAACGGCATTGTTTCAAACGCGAACTAGTGGAAGCAATGCTTTGTACTTAGTTGCACGTTTCCTATATCATAGCGGTTAAAAAAAGATGTTTCGTTGTTTTTTCTCAATACTATGACTAAATTTATACTTTTCAACTGCAAAACCTAAACGTTCGTTTTGTTATTGCTTATGAAGAGATCCATGAATTATTTAAAAATCGTGGCGCGCGTGGGTTTGGCTGGAATTTCTGGAAAGTTGATGCACCTTTGAAATAAAGCTCTTTTCCAAAATTTCCGACTTCGAGTGGTCAGGGGTCCCGAGAACGGGCCCTTTTTAGGTCGAAATATAGCCCTTTTTAGCCTATCTGTGATATGCTGGTTCTCGGCGCCCTTTCAACCAAAAAACTTTCGCGGGAGCTCATTTTTTTCGTATGTCTTCTAGTATTTCACAACAAAAATTTAAACCCCCCGAACTAAAGGCCTCCTTTAGCGACTAGTTAAAGTGGAACCCAAATTTCGAAAATTCTTCTAGCTGGTGCCAACAGTCAAACTTTTATTCAAAATATATCTCACAGGTCTCATTTTGTTTGTCTGTCTTTGACGTTTCAAATGAACACTTGAATGTCAGAACTGGTCAACTAGGGCCTAAGTTAAAGCTATTTAATGATAGCAGTTTTGTCAAAAAACTCGTTTTTCACGAATTTGGACCGGTTTGGCTTGAACTTTTTTCACTGAACCGAAATTAACAAAACTTCATAAGAAGATAGTACTGTAACTCTCCTATCACCCACAAAAATTTGGAGCAAAATTTTTGATTGCTGTAGGCACAGTGAATTTTTAAATATTGCGAAATATTGGTTTGCCTTTTTCATTGTTATTAACTAAAAACTCATTTCAGATGCCGCAAAATTAACAAATTATAATATGAGTCATCATTATTTGATGATTTTAATACGTATTGTTTCACAAAGTCATTTATAACCACTAACAAGGTTTAATATAATTTAAAAAATGTGTTAATTTTGAGAGAATTGTGCGACATCTATGCGCGAAATTCTAAGTTGTTGTTGCAATACGGGAGGCAGCAGCTGTTAAAATGACTGTGAAATAATACGTATTAATTTCATCAAATAATGATGAATCATATTATAATTTGTTAATTTTGCGGCATCTGAAATGAGTTTTTAGTTAATAACAATGAAAAAGGCAAACCAATACTTCGCAATATTTAAAAATTCACTGTGCCTAGAGCAATCAAATATTTTGGTCCAAATATTTTGTTACAGTACTATCTTCTTATGAAGTTTTGTTGATTTCGGTTCATAGAGACAAAAGTTCAAGCCGGTTAAAATTCGTGAAAAACTAGTTTTTTGGCAAAACTGCTTTCTTTAAATAGCTGTAACTTAGGCCCTAGTCGACCAATTCTAACATTCAAGTGCTTATTTGAAAGGTCAAAGACAGACAAACAAAATGAGACCTGTGAGATATATTTTGAATACAATTTTGACTGTTGGCACCAGCTAGAAGATAGTCAATTTTTCAAAATTTGAGTTCCCCTTTAACAGGTCGCTAAAGGAGACCTTTAGTTCGGGTGGTCTACATTTTTTTTTGTAAGTAGTAGAAGACATTACGAAAAAAATGAGCCCTCGCCAAAGTTTTTTGATTGAAAGGGTGCTGAGAACCAGCCTAACAAAGATAGGCTAAAGAGGGCTATATTTCGACCTTCTCGGGACCCCTGACCACTCGAAGTCTGAAATTTTGGAAAAGAGCTCTATTTCAAAGGCGCATCAACTTCCAATTGCCCATTTGCTGACCCACGCGCGCCACGATTTTAAATAATCCATGGATCTCTTCTTATTCAAGTTTGCTACTTGCTCTTATTCCAATATGTTACCCTTTACAGCTGTTTGTGAAAAATGTGGTGCCATCGGAGTAAAACACGCATTTTACACAAGAGAGCGGCGATTTTGCAGTATGGCTTGCGCACGAGGTTACAGCGGTTTGATCAGTGAACCTATGCCACAGATGACACCAAATATTCCCGATAACCAGCAATATGCCAAATACAAATTTACATTAAGAATGGAAGACGATTTCACCGACACTTTCGTAGACCAATCACTACCTCAGATAATCGAACCACCAAGCACGCCTCCAGTTGACGATACGGTGCCTCTAGTACGTAGGAAACATTCGGAACTCGCGAATTCCTACGATTGGGATTCCCAGTTGAGCGATCAGTATTTCATCGCAGCCCCTGTAACATGTTTCAAACACGCACCAATGTTTGATATTTGGGACAATATAATGGTCGGGATGAAGGTAGAAGTGGAAAATACCGATTGTGATAACATCTCGGACGCATTCCCCGATTCGTTCTGGGTAGCTACGGTTATCAGAATTGTAGGTTATAAAGCCCAATTGCGTTACGAAGGATTCGGTTCTAACGATTCTAAAGATTTTTGGGTTTCTTTGTGTTCGAATCAGGTGCATGCGGTTGGTTGGTGTGCCACTCGGGGAAAACCGCTAATACCTCCTAAGACGATCGAGAACAAATACAGCGATTGGAAGGACTTTTTGAGGAAGAGATTAACAGGGGCCAGAACTTTACCGTCCAATTTCAGCAATAAAGTCGGCGACACTCTGAAATCCAGGTTCGAATGTGGCCTTAATCTTGAGGTTGTCGATAAGAATCGCATCTCTCAAGTGAAAGTAGCTATAGTTCACAAAATCATCGGAAAGAGACTCAATGTGAGGTATTATGATATGAGTGCGGATGATCCAGGCTTCTGGTGTCACGAAGATTCGCCGCTACTGCATCCGGTGGGATGGGCTAAGAAGGTAATGAAAACACTTTTATAATGGTGAAATTTTATTCGTCAAAAATTGATTGCGTGCGGTTTCGCGAAACCCTTCAGTTAGCATCCATAATTGGATAGGGGACCGGATTTAACGATGCAATTTTCTAGGCAGGGGTTGTATCAAAATTTTCAATTGTATAGAAATAGTAGTGCCCAGTATTTCTATAAATTGGTCAGGCTAAAGAATAACGAGTTTATTAGTCACGATTGATGAAAGAACATTTTATAGGATTGTAAATGATGAGTTTCATTAGTAATGGTTGGTTAACCAAAGAAAAATTAAATTAAATAATTATTAAAAGTTCGTCACTAAACAAGCGAAAATGGTACTTTTAATAATTATTTTATTTCAGTTAGGAATGGATTTTCATCACATAATATTCAATTTTTGAAAGAAAACTAAGGTACAGTATTAAATCCTTTCTTGATAGTATGAAAGTATCGGAAACTTAGAAAGTAAAAAACTACCACCAAGCAGTTGTAGTAAATAGGAAGTACGGTGAAAGATGAATTGGTAGAGGTGGTCCAGTTGCATGGCCTCCTCGATCACCTGATCTCAGTCCTTTGGACTTTTTTGATTGGGGTTATATGGAAGATGAAGCTTATGCCACGCCAGTTCATAATACAGAAGATCTACTGAATCGTATTCAAAGAGCTTGTGGTGAAATAAATAATAAAATGTTAATTCGACAAAAATCGATACCAATAAAAAGGTATTAAAATTTTTTACTTTTTAAAAAGTCTTTCAAAAGAAATTCTATGTGATAACCCTGATTAGAAAAATCAAAATAGCTCGAACAGGAAGCCTCTAAGTGAAATTTATCAAGAATACTTTTTTATAGAAAATGAATTGAAGTTTTTAAATTTGTATACAATAATAATTTCTGGCCATTGGCGTAGAAGTTTAAGGGGTTGAAATGCGTACAAAACCCTATAACTACGCTACTGTATTTGTCTGAAAAACGTTTTGTCACAAAAAAGTTTCTCTTCCAGTGTACCAAGTTTGAACTAAAAATCTTCATTTGTTTAGAAGATGATGAAGAAAATGTAATAATTTTTCAAAACTTCAACACCCGGGAACGAAGTGATTTAGAGAAAAATTTTATATGAAAGACCCCTATAATTTTTAGAAGTTGTATCGTTTACAGAATTTATGAACGAAAAAACTGAAACATCCTGTATATCATACTTATACAGCGTGAGTCAGTATTTTGTAGACAAACTTCAACAGGAGATAGAACAGATGTTTTTAAGAAGAAAAGTTCCCGTTAACATATGTCGCAGAAGGCTTCGTTTTCGTTGAAATTGAAAAAAAAAAACAAGTTTTTGCGAATATCTTTGGAACCGTTTATAGTACAGAAAACAGCTTTTGTAAGTGCGACAAAAAAATTTTTTTTAGTCATGTTTTTCTCCCCAACTGCTACGCCACTAAAAAAAGTACAACCAATTGAACCGCCAATGTTTTCTACACAAAAAAGGTACTCTTGGTCATAAGCTAAGTTGACCGTTTTCGAGAAAAATCAACTTTTATGTTGAAAAACATGCTCAATTTTTTGGTTTTGTTACTTGTTCTAACGTTTAAATAAATGTTGTTCAATTAGTAAAAAATAAATTTTATTTCAAAGAATTGACCATATTTTTCAACATAAAAGTTGATTTTTCTCGAAAACTGTCAACTTTAGAGCTTATGAGCAGTACCTTTTTTTGTGTAGAAAACATTGGCGGTTCAAATGGTTGTCTCAAAACCGTACTTTTTCCAGTGGCGTAGAAGTTGGGGAGAAAAACACCCACTACCTCTTCAAAATCTTCACCAATTATGACTAAAGAAAAAAACTATGGGTAGAAAATGTTTACAAAAGCTGTTTTCTGTACGATAAACGGTTCCGGAGATATTCGCAAAAAAACTAAATTTTTTTTTCAATTTCAACAACCCTGTATCTTGAAAACGAAGCCTACGTCATATATTTATGGGAACTTTTCTTCTTAAAATCTGTTCTATCCCCTGTTGCGAGTTTGACTACAAAAAACTGACTCACCCTGTATATCTCATATTGTCAGATAAGTGATTATAGCATACATGTTGGTAATTTCAAAAACATGCATTGACATACATTTTCATATTTTTTCTTGTCTTTATAGTACGTTTTAGTTGATTTTTAATTAACATAATTATAATATTCAGAATCGGAAGAACTATAAAATAACAAATTCTCAGATAATTAAACATAAATTCTAGGTTAAGAACGCTTTACTAATTAAAACTACTTAAGTTCATTATAAAATTTGCTGGGTAATTAAAAAGTATTTAACCAAATCCACCTTAACCAACATTAACGAGCGAGGGAAGTCACGGTAACAATTGATAACACCTTTTTATCCATTTACCGAACTTGATCTGGCATTTCCGTTTTAGTAATTAGCCT
Source organism: Endomychus coccineus (assembly GCA_958510875.1). Lineage (NCBI taxonomy): Eukaryota > Metazoa > Arthropoda > Insecta > Coleoptera > Endomychidae > Endomychus > Endomychus coccineus. Next base: position 173,369,297 of record OY294068.1, on the reverse strand, counting down.
GTATTTTTTATGCGCAACAGGTTGGTCATCATCTGGTAGCACCGATCAACTACATGGAACGTGTAAATCAGGGAATATACGATGAGGGCGATGCCACCGAAGAATTGTTCACTCCTTTTCAGGCTGGATCCCCGGTTCATTCTTCGATTTTAGGATTCATTGTGGGAATGAAATTAGAAGCGATAGATCCCCTCAATTTGTCCTCGATTTGCGTGGCAACAGTAATGAACGTCTTACGTTGCGGCTACATCATGATTCGCATCGACACGTACGAATCCGACGCTACCGGGGCCGATTGGTTTTGTTATCACGTTAAATCTCCATGTATATTTCCAGCAGGTTTTTGCGCTAAAAACAACATACCCTTAACGCCGCCAAAAGGATACGACCAAACTACGTTTTCCTGGAAGACTTACCTTTCAGAAACTAATAATGTACCAGCTACCCGTGATTTGTTCAACCAATACATTCCGTTGCATGGGTTTGTGACTGGTATGAAAATCGAAGCAGCTGATTTAATGGATCCCAGACTTGTTTGTATAGCTACGCTAGCCAAAGTTGTTGGCAGACTGCTGAGAGTTCATTTCGACGGATGGGAAGAGGAGTATGATCAATGGTTAGATTGTGAGAGTCCGGATATTTATCCAGTAGGATGGTGTCAGAGTGTCGGGCATAAGCTCGAAGGACCACCAATAGTACCTAAGCCAATACAAGCGTTAGTGAAATCTCCTAAAGGTAAGTGTATATATAAAGTATAACACATTCATATATCTATGGTTTCGGCGTTTACGTAGTGTAAATTCATAATAGTTCGGAAGTTGAAGAATAAAACTCAAATTTTACTCAAAACTTTTAACATTTAACTTAAAAATGCTGACAAATTGTTTCACCACACTGGCATTTCTAAATTAAATGTTAAAAGTTCTGTGTAAAATTTGAATTTTATTCTCAACTAATTATCTGTGTTTAACACGTGTCGCCCCGTCTGCTTAACTTCTTATTGTCATATTTTATACAATTTTGGACAATAATGGCAATTATTCTATGTAGTCCAGTAAATGAAGGTATTAATATTAAAAATTTTTTTCTTATGAGCCGATTTTGATCTGTGAGGGCTCATTTTCTTTGTAATGATGTCTAGAACAAAGTGCGGGGGTTTGACTAATTGTTTATATTGTTAATAAACAATAATTAGTGTTAAACAAATGCGTGTCTCAGAGTACAGCCTTAAAGTACAGGTTTTAAGCAAGTAATTGAATATTTTCAAGTGTTAAATTAATAAACAAAGGTTCACAAAGCTTACTCAATGTTCATAAACAATTTGTTAATTAACAAATAAACGAAAAAATGAAATTGGGTCTGGTTATGTGATTTTGGACTCGATTTCGGACATTTTCAACTTGATGAACACGTATTTGGTGATTTAATAATTGCAATAAATTGTTTATTTCATTTCTTAATAAACAAACGTATCTATTATGCGTGATGCATCAATCGATTCGAGAGTCTCTTTCTCTATTCTCAACAGAGCTAAGTCCGACAATCTTTGTTGCTCCATTGATGCTCGCAGATAAGTTAATATTAACTTTAACTTGCTGCAGGACCGCTCGCAACTTGCAATAGATACGGAGACAGTTAGCGGGATCTGTAACGCAACTCTTAAATTCGGAAAAACATCTTTACCGTACTGTATAAGAAATCGGAGTAGTTCGAAGGGGGTACCGATGACATTTTCCCGTTAACGTAGTAACATTCTGCAGTCAACGATGTCATTATACAAGCCAGTGCCGCCAACGTCAGTAGCGTAAAATTATCCGAAACATTCACACTGTTTTTCCACGCAATCGAAATCTGAACCACTCATCAACTCTGCAACATTCAAGAGGAAGCCAAATTTCTTGTTAAGATCACGAAGACGCTGTAAACGATTGTCGAACTCAACCGGGAGCCCATCAATGGCGTTTGCCAAAACGCGTCGTTGTTCCTCCTCTGCTGAAAGGCCTGCATCTTCAGCTAACTCTCCAGGCATTCGGCAGCGTCTTCTCCGTTCGACGTTTATTCCCCATCGGTCACATTTTTGTTTCGCGTCTGCAATCGCGGCAGTACACAAATCGTCTCGAATGTGTGCTAAGGCGAGAGTCGAGGTCGTTGGCAGCATCTGCAAAATTCATTGCAGGATCTTGCAGTCTTTTCTTCGCAAAACTTGGTCCCAAAAGTACAGAAGGCGAGAAAGTCGAACGTCTGTATTCTGTGCGCAAGGCTTCCCGCTTTATTTCTAGTTTCCGGCGTCAATTCTGGATTTTCACTAATTTTTTCGAGCAGAGCCAAAATAGAATCCAGATGTTCAAAGACTACACTGACAGCGTCATACCTAGCACTTCATCTGGTTTGAGATTCCTGTTTCACTGTTCTCTTCGCTGCACTTTTCAGCAAGTGCCACCGTATAGTTGACTGAGAGAAGAACATGTACAAATCCTCTATAGTGCCGGAGAAAGTGATGACAAAGATGCCTCTTGATTAGCTGCTTGAAGTTACGGGAAGAATGTTATCCTGCTGTTCAGACAGCTGTGCGCCCTAAATTTTTATCGTGACATTTCCAAATTTGGCGCATCCCTGGATCCGGCACTTGCCCCCCTCGCTACGCCACTGGTTGTGGTTCATACAGGATGGCGTTATATGCCATACGGCAAGGGAAACAATTTATTGAAGGAAACTTTCAACGATCAAGTTATTTCGCGAAATTGACATCTCAATTGCTGTGACTTAACGCATCTGGATTATTTTCTGTGGGGATAAGTAAAGTCTGGTGTATATGCAGATAAACCAACGAAGATGAATTGTATGGAGGCTGCCATAGCGTGTTATTGACTGATAAGGCGACCAATGCTCGAAAATTTGACCTCCAGGATGTGCCCGTCAAATAAAGCCAAAATTTCGTTCATTTGGTCAAATTGTATTTATTTTATTCCATTCTAATGTTTAATCATCTGTTATAATGTGAATGTCATTTTGATAATTATAGACGGATTATTTTCTAGACCATGTTTTTTGAATTTGGAACAGCAGACTCCGTACAATAGATTCCAAATATTTTATTATTACAAAAGTTCTCCATTTTTGGTCGAATTTGCTCATGTTATTATAATATTCAATGATTTGGAAGTTGCATAAGTAAAATATAAAATTGATATAACACATTCTAAGTATACAGGATGTTTAGTAGAGAATGTCCTGTATATTTCAGTTTACCATTTTCCATTATACGTCTTTCGGGAACAAGTAATAATACAAAAAATACCCAACCTCTTATTCATTCTTTTTGGGATGTTAAATTGGTACCATTACAAGACAATTCGATTGTATAATCGGAACAGAAATAAAAAATAGTGCTTGTTGAGATGATTATCGTCATTAATACGTACGTGTTTTAACAATGCAGGGTTTAAAAAGAGAGGTCGTAAAAAGAAAACCAAAGAAAGTTCTCCCAAAAGTAACAGTTCCACTAAAAGTTTGAAAGTCGAACCACCATCAGAAGAAGAGATCATCAATGTTAAGCTTCCAGTGATCAAAACTGAAATTGCCGATGATAATGAAAATCAAGGTCCAGAAGCAGGCGAAGAACCGGCTGGTCCCGACCAAAGTCTACCAGTATCTTCAGACGCAAGTCCACCACCTGAAAGGAAAGTTACATCTTATGTTAATAATGTGAGTAAATATACAATTATTAATAATTTTATTATTATAAGTATATACGGATGATGTAATTTTGGTAACGTTTTCATATCAATGTATATATTTTCTCACGTTTTCGTGGAACATAATATTCTGCAAAAATATTCAGCATGAGACGTGTATTTGTCAATTATTATGGGTGAAGAATAATAAAAATAACATTAGAAGGTTCTATCATAATTACATAGGTGGCAAACTTCCCAGTTTTTGATCAACAATACCCTGAAAATTGTCACTTGATATCAAGGTGCAAATTTGGTGATTTTCATGTCACTCTGATTTTTAATTCCAGACTACTTTACGGCTCCATTTAGGTGATTTATTTTATCTTCTTGGTGTGAATTTGTTGCTTAGTCACCGAAGCGTTATGAACCATTATGTGTTAGGGGGTTAACCGCTGTGACTAGTGCGACGGCGGCTTTGAGAATAGGACACAAAGGACGGGATATTTGAATATTACATCAGTATTTCTGTCAACATTGTTAGATTTTAGTAGAATATCAAATGTGAGTAATAGGTTGTAGTATAAAACTCGCATAAAATGACCCTCGCCTTCGGCTTGCGCTGCAAACTTACAACCACGTGTAAAATGAATGAGACTCATTTTGTGCTTATTGCATAATATAGCATTATGCAGCTTCCATTTCGAACTCATATTCTTTCCTATTGGCATATTTTCAAACTTGGATATACCAGTTTTTCAGATCTGAGTATAGTCTTTTTGAAATAAGCGATTCGGATATCCTGATCGCGCCAAATTCTTATGTATTTGCCACCTACATCTTTCCCACCTCATGTGCAATCCCTGAAAACTCTTGTTCTATTCAAGTAGTCGTCCTGTTCATGTTCCATTATAATTTTGAATAAAGAAGATTTTTTTGGGCGTAATAAAACTCCAGTTGACAGCTCTCTTTATTTATCATGTTTTAACTTAATTTTTATTCAGTAATGTTTGCCATTTCATCGTGCAGAGATTAACGTAGGATCAACGATTGCAAATCTGTAGTGCACATTTATTATGAAATTCATGGTGTCCGGTAAATTCTACGAGAACAGTTCATCGGAAGATCATTTCTTCAAAAAACAGTTTTTCGAAAACCATTTCTTCCAATTACTCTTTCTTCGAAAAACTATTTTTCGAAGGACAGTTCTTCAATGATAATATTCTTCGAAAAATAATGTTACACCAGAAAAGGGTAGCTTTCTTCAGTGCTTCGGTATTTTCTTTTTGAGGATACTGATGGTTTGCCTAATACGTGTTCTTCTATTCTCACTTCTGTTCCCTTTTAATTACCTCAATCAACTTCCAAATGTTGGGGTGACTGGCAGATAATTGGGCATCGATACTTGTATGCCAACCTTCAACAGCATGATTTGTTTTGGCCAATCCACTGAGAACTGCATCGTAACAATTCCACCTAGTGTGTGGAAATAGTGGATCGCGCCGACGTTGCTGTCTCGTGGGTCGCCCTAATCAGGTATCCTCGAAATAGCCAGTGACATTCTGGGCCTCCGCAGGTAAAGTATCACTGTCCACCAGCAACTGAAATGCTTCTTCTACATATTGTAACGGCACAAAGGCTAAAGCGTTCTGCATCGGTGTCATACTTTTTCTTAAGTCCCTCTTGCTGTAGTTTTCTGTAGACTCTGACAAAAATGAAAGAAGCATCGAGGAACCCGACTTTCTGGAAGGTTTGTAGTCGATGCCTTGAACGGTGTTCATGCAAAGTCTATCATTATGCTGGAGGGTCTAGTCTTCGGACATCTTTCCATTCTCTGTTGTATAACTCTTGAGCAAGATTGTTCAGTCTTGTCCGGCAATAGTGCATAGATCAGGGGAATTGAAATGTTTTTCTTCGATCCATGAACTGTATATAATTGGGCGAACAGATGTGATACGCTTTTGAAGGTTCCATCCTTAAACCAGTTGGAGGTACACCTATCCAATAACCTTAGGGACTGTGCAATTGCAAAAATGAATATTCGTTCTTTAGTAGGCCCTGAGTCATGCATTAAGAAATCTTCCCCTTCCATCGTTTGTGTATATAACTCGAGTAAAGTTATGTCCGTTCGTGCTTGGGGCAAAACTGCTTCAGCATTGTTCCTTCTTCGTACGTTCCTCATTGTCCTCTTCATACAACTAACGGATGGAATTTGTCCTGCACAACGGCTGCTGACTCTGCCAGACAATGAAGACACAATATAGTGCGGAGTATCTCTTGAAGTGGTTGCTGCGGCTCGTATCCGTTCCATTAGTTTTGATACCTCTACACTTGCAGCGTTTACAGCGTGATATGCTCCCCAGTTTTCTTGTATAACTGTCCTCCGCCGGTAATAACTCGACCTCTGCAACTCCTCTTCCTGGTTTCAAATTGCTCGCATTTCCAATAGGTCTTGTATCCACTTATTTCTCCTTTACAAATAGGTATCCGTCGAGGACCGATTTCGGGTTGCCTTTTTCGCTTGATACAAACTCCATCTTCAACTTATCGATGTCAACGGTGTATCTCACGGAAACTATGGAGGGGAACAATATTTGGAAAGCCCCTTTTATTATATGTCTAGCCGGCATTAATTACTCATTGTCATCGGGGTAGATAATCCACTTGTTATTGAGAGACGCAGGTAGTTAGATAAATCAGTATTAACTTTCATTATTTCCAATCTGTCCTTTTCAATATTCGAAGCAGAGTGATGATTTCTAATCACCTTTTGATATACAAAGCAATTAAATTAAATAATTACTCATTGTCATCGGGGTAGATAATCCACTTGTTACTGACACAGGTATTTCCATAAATTAGTATTAATACTTACCTGAGAAGAAATTGCCTACAAGGGTGCGTTTTACCGGGATGTTTCATGTCTGAATTTCATCTTCGAAGAACTGAAGAATAGATTTTTCGAAGGATACTTTCTTAAAAGAAATGTTTTTTCGAAGAATTGTTTTTCGAAGAACTGTTTTCGGAGAATTGGTTTCGAAGAACTTACTTATAACAGAAATTCATACGATCGTCATAAGGTCGACATAATCGTATATCCGAAAAAAATTGCATCTGGTACATACGTTTTGGGAACAAGTTTCTGCGATCACTGTGGAAAATTAAGCCTGCTGAACAATATGTTGCTAGTCGTTTTGTCAAATTGTTTGACACTTTACATTTTTATTAGGCATAATGGCGTACAAATTAGATATTCTTTGGCTACCATTCCGGGTCGTAAGAGCTGACAGCTATGGCTGCCTTTAGTCAAAATAGGTCCAGAAATTTTTTTTCTAGTGGGTTTTCCAATAGGGACGGGTAGATTTTGACAATTCATGGCAGCCATGTTATTTAGGCTGCATCTGTCAAATCTATTGTTTATTATTCAGTCACTCAAGACAAATCACCATGGCAAGTTACAGTGTCGAGCAACGCTCAAATGATAAAACGTTATTATCAAAATGGATGTTCTCTTGTGGCAACGATGCGCGCGTTGCGCCCATTTTACGGTTTGCATGGTCGTCCTTCCCAGTCGACTGGCCAAATTTGAGTTGACTGGTTCATTGCACAGTCAATTCCGCGCCGCGCACAACAACTCGGCCTTTCGCAGACATCAACTTGGCGAATATTGCGTCGGGACTTAGGTCTACACCCGTACAATATCCAACTGACCCAGGAGCTGAAGGTAAACGACCATAGGCAACACCGTGAGTTCGCTGACTGGGCTCTGGAGCAGTTGGAAGCAGACCACGATTTCAACAAAAAAATCATCTTCAGCGACGAGGCCCATTTTTGGATGAATGGGTACGTCAACAGGCAAAATTGCCGGATTTGGGACGATTCCAATCCGCACGAGGTCCACTAAGTGGCAATGCATCGGCTGAAAGTCACTGTTTGGTGTGGATTGTACTTTTTCAAAAACGACGATGGCATTGCCATCACCGTCAACGGAGAGCGCTACCGATCTATGTTAATCAATTTCTTTTGGCCCAAATTGGATGATTTGGATGTGGACGATATATGGTTTCAGTAAGACGGCGCCACGTGCCACACAGCTGATGCCACAATGGACATTCTGCACGACCGATTTTAGGGCAGGGTTATCTCACGCAGAGACGACGTGAACTGACCACCGAGATCGTGCGATTTGACCCCGTTAGATTTTTGTTGTGGGGTTTCCTTAAGTCGCAGGTCTATGCCAATAGGCCGCAAACGACCGATGTACTCAAAGTCAACATAACCCGTGCCATTGCTCAAATTCAACCTGATCTATGCGCTAGAGTTGTCGAAAATTGGACCTCTCGAATGCGCGCCTCCCACCGAAGCCGCGGCGGCCACTTAAACGATGTAATATTTCACACTAATGACATTAAAAGGCCTTTCAAATGAAATAAAAAATTCGTTGATATCTCACATACAACTTGTTTTATTCAATTTTAACATCTACCCGGCCTTAATAGAAAACCCTATAGATGAGAACATTTCCTTGAATAATTTAGAATGTCATCGGTTGAATAATTTCTTGATAATATACAACAATTATTTGATGTTTGAATTGATGACAAATGAAATTATTTTACAGACAATCAACACAAGTACAAAAATACCTAGGCTCATAGATAATTCCGGTGGGAATTTCGAAGCGAATGAACTCTGTCCAGATGAATGGAACGTATTTGAAGTAGCCCAATTTTTGAGAGTAAACGACTGTGCTAATTATTGCGACGCGTTCAGCAAACAAGTATGTTTTAGTTTTCTGTTAAAAATAATTCCATGTTCAAGATGTGTTTTGTTTTCTAGAAAATCGATGGAAAGATGTTGCTGAATCTTAATAAGGAAGATATATTAGAATATACTGGTGGAAAAGTAGGGCCTTCTCTGAAAATATTTGATCTCATTCAGCAGTTAAAAATGAAGGTAAACCCGTCGCAATCCCGCCATATGAAAGCAAATATCAAAAAATTTTTATAGTGCCTAATAATTATATTCTAACTCGATTATTGTGTAAATATAAAGTAGAAAAAAGATTATTTAGTTTCCTTAGATGTTAAATAGTTTGTTTGCCATCAACTTTAATTTTGATTTATTATTTCTTTTATGAAATTTGGTAATTTTTAGGCTAGACAAATCAAAATTGTTTTCAAAGTAGATATTTGGTTGATTTTTTCACGTTTTTGGGTTCATATAAAGAATTATTGGATGGACTAAAACAATTGAGAACCAATTTTTTTTAACTGTTATTTTTATTCCTACTATATTTTGTATTTTGTTTTGGAACCTAAACTTTCTAGCTTATGCTCTTTGTTTCTGATTGGACAAAGGTTGCTTACAAAAAAATTACTTTTCAAACAGTAAAGATGGAAAATTAGAAGTGGGGTAAATAACAAAAAGTTGGCAAACAATGATTTATTTAGATCTATAAAAATAATAAATAATTAAATTACAAATATGAAGTCTTAATTTGATATCGTGATAATACTTCGAAATATCTGAAATATGAGGACTGCTGAAAATTGAATATGGAAGGACAATTGAAACATTGCTTAAGTCATGTACTCCACACTTTAAACTTCAACACCAAACCAAGTAAAAGTGAAACTCATGAGTCGTCTATTTCTGTGGCGTTTAATCCATGTTTTTTATTTACAAGAACTGCTGAGTTACGTCACAGTGAAATTTGTAAAGGTTATAAACTAAATTATGAATAGAAATGTCATTTTTACTCATAAATACAACAATGCTACAATAATGTTTGGACGGCTGTACTATGGGTTGCGGAGAGAGGGTAATTTACAAAATTATTAATATAATAAAACAAAACCGTTTTACTTTGTTTTTTATCACATATGTTATAGAAACAAATCGTGACTATAGTTTCGACACTAGCGTGTCATCTTCAACCGATACTAATTTATGAAAATAGGAAAATCTTTCGGAAGTTTGAGAATAAAACTCAAAGGACCCCGCAAATTCCTTATGGGAATTGGGTCTCGGTGGATATTTCTGAATTTTTGATATGATGTAGTCCATGTGATTCTGAACAGATGTTATCATTGCGCCAACCCCCCAAAAATTAACAGATTCGCTGCTAGGGGGGTTATATTTACATTTTACTCTTAATAGACTATTTATTTCTGAAGACGGGAACAATATTTTAACATGCTTCATTCTAGTTTATGTTGCATAATATGGTTCTTCTCCCATAAAAAAGTTTGAAGCCCCCCTAACCCCTAAACCCCCCTTAAATAAAAAAATATACCTTTTTCTGGATCACTTCTTAAATCATTGGAGAATGTTTTAATAAGCTGAAATACGGAATCCGCACTTGTATTTCAAAAATCAACTCGCCCCCCAAATGGGGGATGCACTAAAATTTCGGTGGATTTTCCTGAATTTTTGATATGATTTAGTCCATGTGATTCTGAACAGATGTTATCATTGCCCCAACCCCCAAAAATTAACAGATTCGCTGCTCGGGGAGGGGGGGGGTTATATTTACATTTTACTCTTAATAGACCATTTATTTCTGAAGACGGGAACAATATTTTAACATGCTTCATTCTAGTTTATGTTGCATAATATGGTTCTTCTCCCATAAAAAAGTTTGAAGCCCCCCTAACCCCTAAACCCCCCTTAAATAAAAAAATATACCTTTTTCTGGATCACTTCTTAAATCATTGGAGAATGTTAATAAGCTGAAATACGGAATCCGCACTTGTATTTCAAAAATCAACTCGCCCCCCAAATGGGGGATGCACTAAAATTTCGGTGGATTTTCCTGAATTTTTGATATGATGTAGTCCATGTGATTCTGAACAGATGTTATCATTGCCCCAACCTCCAAAAATTAACAGATTCGCTGCTAGGGGGGGTTATATTTACATTTTACTCTTAATAGACCATTTATTTCTGAAGACGGGAACAATATTTTAACATGCTTCATTCTAGTTTATGTTGCATAATATGGTTCTTCTCCCATAAGAAACGTTTGAAGCCCCCCTAACCCCTAAACCCCCCTTAAATAAAAAAATATAGCTTTTTCTGGATCTCTTCTAAAATCATTGGAGAATGTTTTAATAAGCTGAAATACTGAATCCGCACTTGTATTTCAAAAATCAACTGTCCCCCCAAATGGGGGATTCACAAAAATTTCGGTGGATTTTCCTGAATTTTTGATATGATGTAGTCCATGTAATTCTGAACAAATTTTATCCATGCGCAAACCCCGTTCATTTCTGAAGGCGAGTATAAAATCCTTACATGCTTTACTCCAGCTTATGTTGCATAATATTGTTCTTCCATGAAGAAATGTTGAAGCCTCTCCTATCTCCCCAACCCCCCTTTTTTGAAAATAAAAAATACTAATTCCTGGGTCACTTCAAAAACCATTGGAAAATGTTTAAATAAGCTCAGATACGGAAACCGCACTTCTGTATCATAATTGCGTCTGTTATCCACATTTTGCCGGATAACTATTTATATAGCTATTTGACGTTTTTTGTATTTTTGTAAGGCGGGAAGATGGCTTCAAATGATTTCGATTGAAATGGGCGCATACGGCACTTCTTATGAGTCCTTCAATTTCTACGCTTGCTTGAACTACATTCGCTTCTTCATTCTAATGAACGCACGTTTATCAATTGCAATTAATTTAGAGGCGGCTATGAGCAATATTTTATCTTGCCCTAAGAACTGTCAAACTTATGCACTGCGTCTTGTCATCTTGTTTATTAGTAGTAATTATTGTTGTGCTTTTCTGCATTATTGTAGTTTTATTTACTGGTTGTGGTTACTAAAATTAATGACGTACCTAAATCGTGGGGATTGTTATGTATACGATAGATCTTTTCGCCCAGCGCAACAAGAAGAATTAAACGCAAATAAATGTGATATAGCAGTTATCCGGCGAAATGTGGAAAACAGACCTCTAAATGTGGATAACAGAAGCAATTATGATACAGAATTGAGGTTTCCATATCTGAGCTTATTTAAACATTTGCCAATGGTTTTCGAAGTGACCCAGGAATTAGTATTCTTTATTTTCAAAAAAGGGGGGTTGGGGGGATAGGGGAAGCTTCAACATTTCTTCATGGAAGAAGAACAATATTATGCAACATAAGCCGGAGTAAAGCATGTAAGGATTTTGTACTCGCCTTCAGAAATGAATAAGTCTGTTATGAGTAAAATGTAAATATAACCCCCCCTAGCGGAAAAACTGTTCATTTCTCGAGGTTTGCACATGGATAAAATTTGTTCAGAATTACATGGACTACATCATATCAAAAATTCAGAAATATCCACCGAGATCCAATTCCCGTAAGGTATTTGCGGGGTCCTTTTACACAAAACTTTTAACATTTAAATTTAAAATGCTGACAAATTGTTTCACCACACTGTGGCATTTTCAAAGTAAGGAGTTATCAACTAAAGCTAAATCTAAAAGTATGTCCTTAAATATTAGGGATCAGTATGGTACAAATTGAGGGATGGGGGTGGATAATGGTGGGAGTAAGTTTACAAAATTATTAATAAGTGGGGAATTATATGTATCGATTTGATCATTTAATATAACATTATTATTGTTTTTTGAGTGTTTCAATATTTTTATGGATTCTAATATATTAAGTTCATGTCCTTTTTCCTGAATATGTAGAATATCGGAATTAAGGGTGAAATTGTGGTTATGTTCTAACAGGTGATTCGCATAATTAGAGTTCTCTTTTTTGAGCCTGTAACTTCTCAAATGTTCGTTGAATTACGCTGAAACTGCGTCCAATTTGTCCTATGTATAAAGCACTACAGTCATCACATCTCAGTCTGTAAACTCCAGATTTCTTTAATTTTTTTTTAGATTCCGTGTTATAAATATACGAGCATAGGTTATTTGTTGTTTTAAAGGCGACGTTTGTATTCTGTTTTTTTAAGAAATTGCGATAATTTTTATGAGCGTTAACTTAAATATGTTAGACATGCGAAATTTGATTTGGTACCATGTTAAATAACTTTATTGGAGGTCAAATAAAGATTTAAAATTATAGCCATCACTCCTTGCCTATTTCAACCCCCCAAAATTCTCTAAGATCATCCGGCAGAATGAAAAAATGAAATGAAAAAAAGCCGTTTCGATTTTAAACCCAGCCAGAGTCTCAATAATTGACTGATTTATCATAAAATTGGTCATATTATCATATTATTCATATTTTTTTGGGGGGTTGAAATAGGCAAGGAGTGATGGCAATAATTTTAAATCTTTATTTGACCTCCAATAAAGTTATTTAACATGGTGCCATCATGTTACCTTATATCCCGCAAGTTTTATCCACAAAATGAAAAAAAACACTTTTGGTCCTAATAATGGCCAATTACTCGGAAATGGACCGATAACTTTTGATGGCATAGGGTATGTTAACAATTGCCAATACCAATGAACATTTTCCACCAGGTTTCGGGGGGTTAACTTGCAGTCCATTTTCGGTTGAATTTTAACTGGTCGGCCTGATAAACGGACACGATAAAAAATGATGGCACATGGTGGAAATGTATAAGAATGACATGCTTCTCGAGTAACCGCAACTTGGAAAGGGTTAACCTCCAGTCAAAACAAAACAAAAATGCGGATGATGTATCTCGAGATCTAGCAGCCGGGGAAAATTCGGTCTGTGAGATGAATTGGTCATTGAACCGTCCTCTAACGATAAACCATAGTGCCATCGGGTTAATGTTCAGACCATCAATATCGGTCTAGCTCCTAGACTATATCTGTTGCTAACTTGTGTGATTGCTGATGTAAAGAAGTGATGTGTATAGTGGTATCTGTGTGGGTGGGTTTGTCATAAATAGCGAAGGAATGGTAATTATTTGTACGGGTCTAAAAAGTTCAAGCTGTTGTTTCTTATCTTTAAGGTGAATTCTATATTTGGATGTATGTTGTTGTTAACCTAGGTAAGAAATGAATTTGTTTACGAGTACTACGTGTAAAGCAAGCGATTACGTCGTCGAAATAGAGATACCAAAATACAAATATGTTCTTGGAATTTTGAATTTAATATTTGATTTTCCATGTAATTTATGAATATTTCTGCTAGTAAAGGAGATAATGGCGAACCCATGCAGAGCCCGGTGTTCTGTTTGTAATATTTATTGTTGACCGTAAAGTAATTTTGGTCTATGCAAAGTGAACTAATATTTTTTGTGCTATTAGCGGTAAAGTATTAATCACAATTTTATTATCATTCAATTAACTACAATAAAATGGGAAAACAATGCCTTAAAAACCTCCAGTTTTTTTATAATTTCATTCACAGGCAATATATGAGTATCTTGAATAGTAGACTTCCGCGAATAGCTCATCTTGAAAAATCTTGGCTTCCGGATGGATTCCGCGTCACAATAGCTTGACTTGATGCCGAAGTTTCGCCAACCATTACAGGTGGCATCTTCAGGGCAGGCTTGAACTGAACGCGGAATCCATTCGAAAGCCAAGATTTTTCAATATATGAGTAACGTCGTTACTCATATTTCCAATAGTGTATAGATTATTTACACGAAACCTCATCCTTCTATGGACGACCAATAATATGAGTTAACATTGTATGACTTTTATATACGTCAATAAATCAGATTGACCTAGTATTATTGTAAACCAGAAGTTAGTTGTGTGGTTGTGATGGGAATGTACACTACGTATTTAAATTTGGGTTGAAAGTTTTCGTTTACATTTTTTCGGCTCAAATCTTTTGAGATTTAGGGGATTCTTCAACATCGATTTTGGCATTGATAAAACTTTTGTAGGTACTAAAAGGTCTATAAGTATACTATATATTTATAATACATAATTTTATATTTTTTTGTATCTGATAATTTCCAAATAGTTGGCAGGTACATAAAAATTGAATGAAAACTTATTGAATTGAATAAAATTTTCTTTGTCAGACTGCTTTTGGGATATGTAGTTTTCTACTGGAAAATTTATTGCCGGTGTTCCAATTTCAATTGAAACGTAACATTTTCATGATTGAATATAAATTGAATGGCAACCACAGTGACCAAGAGGTTAAATCAGATTTTTAGGCTTTTATTAATAAGGTTCTGGATTCATTTTTGTTGTTCATTTGTGTAATTATTACGTCCAGATTGTATATTTGTCAGTACCTTTCTTGTATAACATTATGATGGCCAAAATAGGTCATTAAAGGATAATCTTTTGGGTTTGATGTTATTTTCCTTTTATATTGAATAACGCTAAACTAATTTTATGATGATAAAGTCGTTCGTGATTACTATATCCAATTTATAGGAAAAAAAGTCGTAGCGTTACGTGGATTCATTAACCAAGTCCTTTTGATGAAAAATCCATCGTTTGTCAATTATTACTTTTCGTGACTTTATCACAACCACGTCTTCCGTTATGAATTAATTATTGAAGTAGTAATAAAGTCAAAACAAGTAAACGCCGAATCCGTAGAGATAATGTAGCTCTTAAGAGTGAAACCCAACAAAAAATGTTTGTTCAGGGAGAAATTGAGTTTCAGCTTTGAAAATTTGTTTTGATATTTTGAGTAACATTCCTATATTTTTTCTTTATTTAAAAACAATCTTCGAAAATTGGCGTATGGTTCCTTCAAAATAACAATATCAGATAATTTACTTAACTCTGATATCAATCTAGAAATGCTTTCCGTCAACTGAAGAAGGTAATTCACATTTCTGTGTTGGCACAAAGTTCACTCTTTTATTTTCTCTAATTTTCTATTAAATAAATTCTCATTTAATGCCTAAATTAAAATCGAATTATTTTTTTAAATATCAGAAGATATCTATGAACTTTATTTTAAATATTTTTTGAAAACACTAATTTATTTTGAGATATTCATAGTGGAACTTGAATGTTAGAAATTTATTATGTGACATTTGGAACTGGAAATGATATCAAGAAATGGAGAAACTCTTCCATATAATAATTATGAGAACACATGGGGTGTTCTCATAATCCCTGTTATTATTTTATTGCTTAACAAGTTCATGATATTTTCAGGAATTCGTTTTCACTCATAAGTATGTATGCCACGCTCATGGTACTGATATTCAATATATTATTGTCCGAGACAAAATTCTTAGAAGTTATGAATTTTTTTATCGGGCGTGATAAGTGGAGACTATTCATATTTTTATTGTTCTTCAATGAATTGAGATACTTGCATCAAATGATGTTACATAGTTGCAAACTTTATAATTTGATTATTTAACATTCGTATTTTAAGTAATTTTCAATAATTCCTTTAATTATAAACATTCAAATCAATTAGATCGACTAGTATACACTCATTCAGAATAGTACAAGAACAGAATTAAAATTCGGATATGTGTAACATTAAACAATATCAACTAATACTAGAAAATTATTGAAAACCAATTAAATTTCAAAGAAATGTGTTATACATTCTACATTCACCAAGTTATTGAATTTCTAATAACGGAATCAATATCCTAGTCACTAATTTCCTCAGTCTTTGATTATTGATCAAATTGATTTTAATTTTCTATTTTCTTAATATTTGTTAGTTACTGAATTCTAAAATATCTGAATGTCCACTATCAAAATAATGTGTACATATCTCACATACTGGTCACAGTTTTTATAATTATCACTAGGTTAACAGTGCCTCAAAATCCGATGGAGGGATAAGGTCAATAAATATAACATTTATGGATTATCGATATCTATTTCTCAATTATATCTTTCACGATATAGTCGCAGCAGCATTTCAAACAATGACCTTAAGGTAAGTGACTAATTACGAAATAAACATATTTACTACAATGATTGATTTATATAAATTTAATATACGATATATAATTGAATAATGCATCTCGTATGAGTGAACAAATTTGTTATATTTAGCCCAACTGAAGTAACAATAATACTATAAATAATCACCCTTATCCACTAAAAATACTCTTAAAATACTGAGGACCTTTCGGCTACCAAGCAGCCAGTTTAAATACTATTTGGGGATAATAATGCAAAGAAGGGGTTATCCTCAGCTGGTGATAAATTGAAATTTGATAAATTGCTTTTTCGTTTACGCGAAACTGATAAACTTTTTTGAGAAATGTATGTTCGGCTTGCGCTGATTTTTCACCATTATTCTTCTTTAGATGCATACAGAAGATAATTCCAATAAAATATTACTTTTCTTGATTTCTCATTTCGAATGAATGAATTCTTAGGTTTATAACATAACTTCCCCTCCACCTGCGAACGCCACTGTCACTAGTGGTTACATAATTTTTTTCCGTAGCTGTGATTCTTCATGTCAGAACGAAATTTTGGAAACAACTTTAGGTTCTTTTTTATGTGTTTCTTTCAGGTATATGTTATACTGAAAATCTTGTTTAATTTCCATATTATTAATAGCTACCTATAATGTCCGTTTTTTTAGATATTTTAGAATGAAATAAAGGATATTGTGATTTTATGTATGTTTTATTTCCTAACCAAAAACCATGCGACAATGTTTTTATTATTTCTTAAATAAATATGTTTAGTTTTCAAACACTGAGATAGATAGGTAATATAATTATTTTCAAATTGTAAAATTTTCTTAATCAAAGTTCATGTTTATGATTAGTGTAAACGAAACATGACCACCTAATCTTAGTAGCAGTTTATCTTTTAACTCGATGCATATTTACTTGCATCTTACGTTAGGAGGTTGGATCGTTCGCAAATTTTTATCTTGGTAGGTAGGAATTTTGGAGGGAAGGGAAAGTCTTATGTGTGTGGTGTGATTGTAGAACAAGAGGAGTATGGCGGGAAGGACGAATGTCGTGTACACTTTACGGGCGGGGCTACGCGCCAGCTGGCAGACGATCAGCCGGCCGAACACTAGAATACTCCGCGTCGTAAATAGTACCGTCATGTTTATACACTTTAATTACTGGAAGGTACACTTTCCCTAGAAATTTCAATTGCTCATACTCTACAATAACAATTCAAAGGTTTTTACTATACCATTTGATTGTTGTATACGTGTATTCGTAGCAACGCTTTAATCTTACAAGGCGTATGAATTATACAGTGGCGTCAACCGGGCCTCAGCTGTTTCCCGCCAAACGCCGCTACCAGAAAACCGCTGTGAGGCGTAGCGTATGTTGCTTGTCCCGCGCTCCAACTTACTATCAGTTAAATTCAGTGATAATAATAAACTTTCAAATAAATTGACAGTGAACATAAACTCTAAATAGTGTGAAGATTATGTCTATTTATTCTGCTGAAGAAGGAGTTATCTTTGAAGGCAACGTCGACGTGAAAAAAGACATTTTGAGCGATTTGAGTAGGTAAGAAAATGTTTGTCATAAATTTACCGCCTTAACGTGACTTACCATACACATGATTTTGACGTTTGATGTTTATATACTTTTGACTTTTTGTACGTCATCGTTTGTTAACTTCAATAAATATACAAACTGATCACCAGATACTTTCAAATATCATTATTTAGTGTCGTTATAAGCAACAACACGAGTAGTTCGTCTGCCGGTAGTCTCAGCTGTTATGGATGGACTGGAGATATTCGCCATGTTGTAGCGTTGTTTGCATTTGTTTGAGTTGTGATAGTATTCTCACGCTTTTTCATTGAATGAAATTTTGTAATTTTGACATTTAATTTTGCTCCTTACAAATAACGTTACCGTGTGTCATATTCATCTAGTTACTTAATTTGAAACGCAAAACCATTTAATAATAATGAATTTAAGCATTTCGAAAACTGGAGTCATCGTATCGTATTTGTACACATAATCCCAAGTACCTATATTTATTTGTTTATGAGATAACATTTTAAAATGCTATAGCGACGCGGTTTACAATCAACAAATAACATGTGTTGTACAACAATACTAGTTTTTCAGATGCTTGGTAATCTTGACACCACTTCTTAGATTTATTATTACCTATTAGTTATACCCAACTTAGAAATAAGTTTTCCATTTACTTGGAAGGTTAACGAAAACCCCGAATTCAAAAACATGATTGATGTATTTAAAGTTTAAATATTGTACCATGTCGGTGACATGAATATGATGTTGACAAATATGATACACGCGATATGGGTTGGAAAATTATTTATATAATTTCACTGGCGGTGAATACTTTGTTTTGCTTTTGCATCATTAGTATTTCCGTTGCAATAAAAGACGTTTATACTCGAATTACAAAGCTTATTTATTTACTCCCTCATATTTCAATTTATAACAATATGAATACAGCGGATTTTATTTATAATTCAGAGGCACACGTTCACACTGTCCCATCCGTTTCAGGTAACTTATTATATTATACTGAATTTTGATTCCAATTTGATATGACTTATTAGTTTGTGAAGTGGTTGGAAATATGTTTTACACTTTTGTGTTAAGTATCTTGGGAGTATAATGCTGATTGGTATGGTATATTCAAATTATTGTTTCGTTATAAAATCTGCAATTTATATTTTTCTTTTGGGAAAGGTATGTACATATTTATAATTTACTAGGTTATCTATCTCAACTCATCTATTTGGAAGTTTGATTTGAACAAATCAAATACAAAAAGGGGAGATGCCATTTCAAAAAGCACCTTTATAAAATCGTAGTAGTGTTAATTCAGACTTGCTGCATAATATTTTTGGGACGCTCTGTACATTATTCAAAATTCTTGGGTTTCGTAATGAAGACCATTGAAGAGCACTACACTATAATCCGTAATATTCATGGATTATAGTGTAGTGCTCTTGCCAAGAGAAAGATAGTAGCATCTAAGAGTAAATATTAATGTGTGGTCGAGTGTGTGGTATTCTTGTTTATTTCACAATTTGATAAATGAAACTTTGATGCCAATTACGTGTACTCTCTTAATTTCCTATTTCCTCATCCTATTACCAATTTCACAATGTCCTGAGTTTGAGTAAATGTGTCTCGGTGCGATTGTTCTCAACAAATTACTTTATAAACACGTATCTTGTACTTAATTTACCTAGGTAGTTGAGTGTATGAAAGATATAAATAGACACTGCCATAAAAACCTAAAGGTTGTGTAATGAAATTATTACATAAACGCCAAGACTACTTATTCATCGTTCGTAATTATACCGCTGCCACGAGCAAGATGTTTTTCACTTTAGTCACCCCTCGCAACAAAAACTCTAAAACGTGTTTTAGATGACTTCGTCGGCTTGTGCGTAATAAATTTGTACGGAGGACCTATTTCAAAATCAAAACAAGATTAACCTGCAGATAGTAATACAATTTTTAAGCATAAATTAAAACGAAGTTAATTTCAGCCGTTACTGGGTGATAATTTTTTAATAAGGGTATTTAACGTCGATCTATTTGTGCACCTGATGATTATATTGAGAGCCAAGATGGCTCCATTTTAGGAATGGACTTTTTTATTGAATGTCGATAAATCTGTAATAGGTTCTGAAAATCCTCCCCTTCCGGATGGGTCGCGTCAAAGTAGCACGACCGATGCCCTCTGTAGTATATGGGTTATGCTTTAGTACATAACACGAGTCCCACAGTATTACTTTACTTTCCAGGCAAACGAAATGTTGGATACAAGAACATTATTAACAGGGTTGATGTGAAATGGCATTGACCTGGGAAACACCTAACTGCATTTTTCAGGAATTGAAATTGAATAAAGTGTCAGAAATTAGCACTAAACACTCAACAGAATAGAACAAAAACGGTTTGCATATGTTTCCATTTTCGACGAGGACACCAATAACAAAACAGTCTTGAATAAATTTGAAAAAAGCTGCAGTTTTGATTTATGTCGACGACACAAAGTCGGTTTTGTTTCTGTTCGCTCCGTTTGATAGAAAACCGTCTTTAGATACAGAATCGGGACCCGATTTAGCTTGTACAGATTTCTGGGGAACATAATACAGCTAATGCCCGTAGAAGAAAGCTTCGACTGCGCCGCCGCGATGTTATCTAAAGGGATGTGAGACGAAAAATTATACTCTATGTCTATGTGAAAGTTTATTTCAATTGACGGGATATCTATGAAATGGAAATAGTCTATCACTGACATTATGTGATTGTCAAAGTATCAGCTGTTTGATGTCAGGATTAGACGTCAAATCGTTCAAATTTCAAGCCCAACAATACAAAGATTGATAGATAATAACCGCACATTTTAAGTAAAATAATTTTTCTCGTAACACAATATTTACTATTCTGATTTGAGAGAGGAATAGAACTGTTACTCTTGTCAAAATGTATTACTCACCTTAAAAATAACTTCATAAAAGACCTCGTTAAAACGATTTCTTTCCGGAATCGCATCTTTCGGAACTTCAAAAACACATGTTTTTTGCTTTACACTTTTGGACCCCGTTTTGCATTTCGGCACAATACATTTTTTTTTTCTAAAAACGCAGTTATTCCTTGTGTTTACAAGTCAAGAATGTCAGAGAACACGGCGTATAGTGTCAGAGATCAATCTTCGACTACTGCGCCACTCTTTTTGGTACTTCGCGACAGTTGACGCTTAGCGGAGTCACTTCTCACATAGGAAACTGCCTCGAGTTCCCAGACCTGTATGTACGACCGTGGTTATGAATTTGCTATAATATAGACAGCCTGAACTGTGATAAATGATATATTTATTAATCTATGAATCTGTCTGTCATGTAAATTGCACATGATTATATTAGCAGTCACAAACGTCAAAATATATCGAATCCTCTTTACCCTGTTTGGTATTGAATTTCGAAAAATTCGTTCTTAGCGGGTGCCTACAGCGTATAAGGACATATCTGCCAAGTTTCAAATCCGCCCGCTTTACATTTTGGGAGATTTCATGATGAATTATGGTGGCAGTCTCAGTGAGTGGTATTCGCCTTAAGTATATAGATATAGATGTGAAAAAATTACTCGATTTAGCTTATACGTATTGCAATAGATTCAAGTTTGTTTTTCCATATATTGCTTATACAGGATATATAGAATTCCTGGAGATTCCTTGGAAATAGTTAGGGCAGGCTTCCATATGAAGTACCCATTTTTTCATGTTATCTGCCTTCAGATTGTTTACACAAATTTGGAAAATATGATATAGAGAAACTTGGAAATATATGAAATACATACCTAAACCTATCAGTTATTTCATTAGAACGTTTCAAGTAGCCGGAACTATTTCACTTTTTTGTTTAGGTAGGAATTGTTTCATTTACAAATTTATTTTCATAGTAGGACTAAATTATATCGACCAAAGGAATAAAATACATGTGCATGTAAAATATTTCAAATAAACTGTACTGTATCATATTTTTGATGAATCAATGTTTTTTTCTCAAAATGCATCGAAATTACGGTAATGGTTTTGTGAAATATAATTATTTTTATTTTGCAAGACCGTCCACTAGATATCATCCAGATATTTCTGTCAAATGACTGTTTCATACACTTCACGAACTAAGGACATACCTCGGGATATACTAATAATAATTATGAGAAAATTCACAATATTCACTAGCTTTCAAAATGCACCTTTAGTTTTGCTCTATTTTACAGTATTCTCGAGTATCCTTAGTTGACGAGGAGAAGCTCTTTGAGAAAGATGAAATAAATTTCATAAAACCAGTGCAGAAATACCTACATACGGAATCCCACACGTATTCAAGGAGATCATCAAAATTTGTATGCACAAACTGAATATTAGAATTGACACTACATGTTCCACTGAAAAGCAGCAAATATTTCTATTGATTGTATGACATTTAGTTTGAAACATTCTCATAATATTTAATAGGACTTCATAAACATCGACTTGACTGAGTTGCCAGATTTTGCAACGCTAGGTGTAGGTACTTTGTATTTGACCAGTTCCAGTTTTGCAGCTACTGCTCACTCACGTAGTCCTCAACCTGAATTCGTTTTCAACATGTTGATTTCGTAGTTTGATTTATGGATCTTCTGTTTTATAGTAAACGCCGGGTCGGCCGAAATTGTGCCAAGTTTTCTAGTTTTCACCCGTACTTGGTGGTAGCAATTTCGTCAGGTTTACCAAAATCAAAGAAAGAACATAGGTACGGTATTATGAACGTAAGAGTTGGAAAGCGTGGGGAATTAGAATTTTTTTGAAGTAAAATGATGAAATAAGTAATTTCATCTGAACGTTAATTGCATTTATTGCAGATGAAACTCGCCACGTGCAGGACTCATCAATAAAATTTTCAATAGAAAAACCGTATAGCCGTGAGTTATTGTCATACCATTGAAAACAATTTACGATCTATTGTCTGTAAGATTTTAAATGAGCGAATGGCGTTTTAACTTATACTGCAATGGCATAAATAACATAAAATACAAAACTTATATGAGGCAAGGAATATCTCTTTCCCACTGATCATTATTACTTTAAATGTTGGCATAAGTGTGTCAACTGCTAGAATAAGTAACAAATTGATTTAGCACAAGGCAATCTATGTGTATTATGTAGAATTTCTAATTTGCACTTACAATAATTACTGTCACCATATTGTAGAATATTTGATATATTCTTACTTGACGCTTAGTTATACGAACCATTTCAAAAATTCACTCACTATTTCTCATTTGAAGTTGAGTTTTTGTTAACCTAACTCAAGTATGAATTATTCTTGGGAATTACTTTGATAAAACTTAATCAACATCGAATCTATTGTATTGTTTGTCAAGTTTTTAAACATGCTACAAACAGTGGCGGCTCCTCGAAGGAGGCTAAGGAGGCTCAGCCTCCTCACCAATTTATCTTAATGATCATTCTCCATTTTATTTCCTGTTTCTCTGATAATTCTTTAAATTTTACAATTAATTCCCCGTTCTCAGTAGTTATTTTTAATCTGGCAACAGTGGCCAGAGGCTAGATTCTCTATATATCTCAAACGCTAAATACGTGTGGTCAACATAGTTGCCGTTTTCCAAGCAGTTCAATTGCCAGATAGGGTAAAAGAGCGAATATGGCAACACCCTATGTAGGCTAGCTTCTCTTACGGAATCGTCGGTCGAATGAAATACGATTACTTGCTACCGCCCTTCCGCTAGAAGAATGCGACACGTGTCGTGTTCCGTTAGTTCTTGTTTTTGTACCGCGAGGCGGAGTAAGGTTAAGTAGATAAGTTATAATTTATCTAATCGGTGAACGTAAAAATGATGAGTGACTTAGTTGCTGGGTTCTCAGAAAATCCATTTAGTGGATTAACATATGATAGAAAAGTGTTTTGTTAAAAATAAACGGCCTTTACCGGATTTGAAAGGATTATTGGTGACCATGACAGGTATGTTTCAAAATCGAAATACACAATAAATTATATTGCTTGCTATTTACATCTGATACAACTTCATGTTGGGGGCACTCGGGTTATGATGATTTGAAAAATTTAGCTCGTGTTATAGACAGACATGAAAAATCGCAGGAACATATTACATCGAGTATCAAGTTTAAATTGACCGGTAAACAGAATATTGTTAAAGGAGGAGAACATATAATTTGGTAGACAAGAAACTACATTATAAACAACTTTTTTTATGAAATTTTAGATACTATTAAAGGTCAAATTGAGATTCGATTTTCCGATTTACATGAATTGAAGTTTTTCGACTTGACGAATAGAAGATTTTTCGAATCTTTTTCAAAAGAGTTTCCCAATACACTTTTAGATAACTTAGTTCTAAAATATAAATTTTTTGATGAAATAGCACTGCACAATGAATTATGGGTTATATTCCTACTCGGATAAAGATATTTTAGGCCAGTACGACATTCACGCCGATATGATAAAATATATGATAGACAATGATTTGCAACAAGTTTTACTCAGTTTTATAAACTACTTTGTTTGACAGTCACCATTCCTGTCACGTCGGCATCGGTGGAGAGATCATTTTCTACTCTCAAATGAATTAAAACTTACATGCGAAATACAATGGGCCAAAATCGTTTATACAATGTTAGTTTGATATCTATTGAAAAGGATTTAGTAAAACACTTAAACCAAAATGATACATTTTATGATAATATTATTGATCATTTTTCGCAAACTAAAGACCGTAGAATTCCGTTAATATATAAAAAAAGTTAATAAAAATAATTAAAAAAAACAAAATGTGAAAAATTTCAAAAAAAATATCAAAAATCCAAAGAAAAAAAAATTTTTGCCAAGAGAAACTCTACACCTCCACGTTGGTTCTTGCTTGGCAACAATTAATTTTGTCACTGAAGTAGCTGGTACGGTCGCTGTGCAAAGGTTAAATTTATTGGCTGAATAGAGTATATTTTTACAAGAACGTTTTATGTCCAGCCTCCTCTTATAAAAAGTTCACGAGCCGCCACTGGCTACAAAGGAACTGCATACACTTACTACAAATCATTGTATATCATCTGAGAAGGGAGCATCTGAAGGAAAAGTTCGGCAAAATTTTACATATGCATCTTTAATTGTTCCAATGGCGTAATAGTTTTCTCACATATTTAGCAGCTTTCTAGGTATCTTATCAACTTTTTATGTTCGCAATTAACTAACTAGTTTCTCATTTGAATGTAATGCTGTTTAGGTCTTCCATCGATTTATGGGAAAGGCAAGTAAATGTTTGAAATTCCTTGAGCGTTATTAAATGCTTTTAATAGACACTTCGTTGAAAATCCTTGAGCAGTTGCAATCAAATCTTGTAAAAATGAAAATACCGCATACCACCATCGTTTACGACATCATGCAATGAGTCTCGGTCTAGTCAATGACCAGTCTTCACATTGCGAACACCAACTTACTTCGAATCTTCCTTGTTACTCTCAACAATTCATTTGTGCACATTCACACTTCCTCGTTTCAGTTTCAGAACAGATTATTTTAAACTTTTCAACTAAATACCATCGTATTAAAACGGTTGAAACCGATCTTTCAACTGTTCTGCCCGCTCCTTATTGACGGTGTTTCCAATTTTTTTCTTTTCTTTTATTCATCAATATGCTACAAAACTTATTCAAAGTTGAGTATGAATTAAAAAGATAAACTTGTATATTTGATGCATTTATCAAAATGCAGCATTACCAAAATGACGAATCCCATCGAAAATCGGTGTGAATAAAAATCTGTCAATTCGAAAATTCTTATATGCAAAATTAATCATCATTAATAAAATTTAAAACGCGAAAATCTCATTTTTGAAACTTCACCATTCACTTAGTCACGGACAAACGACAAATGGGAAAAAATTTAACCAGTATCTACGTAATCTCGGTATTGGATTAACATATTAATTGTTTATAACAATTAAAAGCGAAAATAAGAGCGTTTATACGGTATTCATACTTAACTGGGTGCTTTAGTTTCAAGCTAATATCTTCTAATCAGAGCTGGATTAAAATAAGCATTTTTTTCAAGCTAAATCGCTTATTCTTCACATAGCTGCATTATCTAGTGATTTCAAAATAATTCGGATTTTTGCGACCAAGACGTGTTTGTGTGTTATCAAAAGTTGTAAGCAGCGAAGTCAAATATTAAATGCTCATTATTGGTGAATAAAAGTTATCGACTTAATACCTGCAGAAACTAACCAATGATATAGGATGAATCCTTTTGATGAACTTTAGTGCTAGTGAACCACACATACCTCAAATATTTTTCCGAGGGGAAAAACATTAATATTTAAACCAAGTGTGTTTCACTGGCACTGAAGTTTATGGATTATTCAAGGACTCACTAACAAAGGTAGTTGATCAACCTATTTAGAAGTTATTTATAACGTGACCGAATTCTACATTCAAGGAGTGATGCTAGGATTGAAATATATCGCTAAAATTGGGTAGAACTTTTGAGGCGAATATGAACTATTCGGCTATCCCAGAATAGACTAAATTTTTGGTTGGAGGAAGATTCAGAGTAAAAATAGCGGTTATGAAACTATCAAGCTTAGAATTCAAAAGTTCGGGAACATTGACAGCCAGTACATCGTTACAAATGTTGGGCGGTTACCGGAAGGTCGAGATCACGAATGATGATATGAGCATCATAGGTGGAATACGGATGAGCTGAGTTAGTATAGCAGGATAACTGCTTGTGGGCTTGGGCTAACATCAATGGGCTGGAGTTAATTACCAAATGATGGATACGCGAATACGTAACATACCCGAGCCCCGAGTTAAAATTCCATGTGCCTCCATCATTGGAGGAGAGCGCCGTGATGCAAAACACAACTATTTCTTTGCGAAAATTATACTGCTTGATTTAAAATCGCCTATATTTATTATTGTTCTTACAATATCAATTGTGTGGACAAGGTCGGTGAAATAGATGTAATTGGTTTTGCAAGGCCACTGAAGGTGATTTCCACGGCAGTAATTATTAATTTATTTATATATCCCGATTGTAGTAAGAATGACACAGTGATACATCGTAACCATGTGTTTACTATATTGTGGTACTAGAAATAGACAATAATTTCTTTAGTCGTTGCATGCTGCAATGGAAATAAATTGTTCCAATGATACGATACTAGGCGCCACTATTTTGTTATTCGTCATGATAACGGTGTGAGTATCTGATAAGTGTTACAAATAGTTGATTGTAGATAGTTGTATAACATTGTTTTGTTTCATGTTGACTCAAGTGATACCGCTTCTTTATGATTTTGATTCAGCAGCATTCTCATCGTGTACAATTAGCGCTTGCTACCTTTCTCTTTTCATTCGTCACTAGTACATTTCTGAGGTTCAATATATCTATGAAAGATACTAGTCATCATGACATGACCATTCGCAGATCGCTTTTATGAGTTGTTGATTATTTATGTCTCAATACCTTGACCACACTCTGTCATATTTTCTGAATCATCAGCTGAGCGACCTAGGACGGAAAGTTAGGTTCATCCTCCATATCAATGAAATTACAGCATCAATAATAATCTTTATCAATGATTTTCGAACTGTCGAATATGAGAATTGGTACCATTGCTAGGGATACTGATTGGTTTCTTGTTATGTTACAATTCTAATTCTAATCGTTAAATCAGGCTGAAATTATTAATTTTTTAGTGAAATTTGTATTGGTTGAAATATGATGGTTTGGCCTACTGATCTAAATGATTTTAGATTCATCAAACACTCAAATCCAGGCTGCAATATTGATATGGGCCAACTACATTGAACTCTCAAGAATATCTCGCTGGACCGTTGTGTTTGAGAGCTATTCCAAAATCAACTCCATTGTTTTGTTTGTATTCTTATGAATCAATAAATTATAACAAAAATTATTCCTCGGAAGTACATCTAATTTGTCTGTTATCAAAATATGAAACTGATTTTGTTGAAAATATCTATCAATAATTATGTATGATCAACTATTTTACCAATTAGGTATATATAAATATACTCATTTATCTCATATTGGCTTTTGCCAAATAATAATGATAAGGTCTCTCTAGTCTAGATCGATCTCAGTAACGCCACTAAACGAATAGTTGTAGACAGCTGTTTCGATCTTCTCATCACGACTACTGATGATCTCTGTTAAGGATATAATTAGACTCACAGAAGAGCATAAATGCATTCATATTAAATTTTAGTTAGGTATAAGGGATAATAAATAAATTACCAAGAATTTATATTTTCAGAATGGATATTTACGATATTTGCCTAATACCTAACATGCACAATGTTATTGACCTGGGTCTTGATGGTAATTTAAAGGATTATTCAGTTTATTACTTTATATGTTAGTACATTTCTTTACCTGCCATAATCAGAAAAACCCAGTCAACAACTCTTAGCATAATTATAGTAATTTCAATTCAGATGGTCCCAAGATGTTAGTGTGGCATCTATCTCCCATACGTAATATTTGTTATTAAGATCTTATTGGTGAATTCCGCATAAGGCTTCCACCCCCTAAAGTTCAAGTGATTGAATGTAATTGTGAAGTAAAGCAGTATAACAAGTTTTTCAGATTTATCAAGTATCACAATCAAATATATCTCAGTGTTTTAATACATTAATCATTATATTACGACAATTCAATTAGGTCCAATAAACAATCAAACTACAAAATTTCGAGTTTCATTAACTTCGAGAAAAATAGTGTATAATCAATATTCACGACTCTACAAACAAAACAAACTCTATGAGGAGAGCGAAACAGCTGTCTAGAACTATAAGTTTGTAGCATCACCGACGGACTACCAAGAATTCAGAAGGATAAAATGTAAAAAGGAAGCAGCAATTCAAATAGAACATCTTGTGCTTATGGCTCATAACCATCACTACCAAAGACTTACTAGATGAACGTGGTGCAAAAGGGCACTGTGGCGCCTGAATCTTTCCGGTATATAAATAAAAACGTATCCTGGTTATCGTAGAGCTGTTGTATTTGGCGTGTTACAGTTGGGAATATAATTATATATTGGAATCTTCCGGAGTAAATGTTGCGCCTGACAATAAAACAGTAAATGTCATTTTCCATTAGAATTTTCTCTTAACCATGGAATCGTAGCAGGCTTATTGACATTAACCCTCTCGAATAGCCCCAAACGAAAAGTCTTATGGCTTTTCATTACAAGACCTCAATGGTCAATGAACCAGGAAATTTGGTTTGAAGCAAAATACTGTGTGACATGAACATGTGGCTCCATCCTGTTGGAAGCACATGTCATTCAATTTCGAGTTCAATTTATAATCGTTCAATCCATTGAAAAGAAAAGCATTGTTACGAACATAGGTGCTACCTTTATCCTTGACAACGAAACGGACCATGATTCCTCCACTCTATGAAGCACATGCTTTATCACTACCCCTTGGTAACAATTTTGACTATCCACAAAGGCGTTCGAATGAAAATGAATTTCATCGTTCAATGTGACTTTTTTGCGCAAAAATGAGCATCAACTTCTGAATTTGCGTGCAATTCAAATAATGAAGTTCAAATTGGATCACCTTTTATATCAACTCTTGTTCTGGTCTGCGATAGTGAAAGTTCAACATTATCACGACTGAAAATTAGAAATAAAATCGGTTTTCTGACAAACATAAATAATTTCTACAAAATATTAGGTCTACAAATTATTACACTTCTATGGGATTCAACAATGGAACGTGATCAGTTTTATATAAATGCTATACTTACCTAGAAGCTAATTATCCTGATTTGTTTATTAGGAATAATTTTAATACATTGCTATTTGGAGATTCACTTTCTCGTTGAATAAGTTGGCTTGATATCAATAATTCGGCAGCTGAACCATAAATATTGGCAATAAATGTTGAATTATCAATGTAAATTAAGCATACTTCTAAATGTCACGTGGTCATATGTTGCTCACAAGTGAATAGCCTCTAGTTTATAACTAGATTTTCAACTTATCATCGCTGTAATACGAGGTCAGCTGATCATTTGTCGAAGAATTTGCAGCCAGCGTGGGAGGAAATTGCCAGCCGATTGTAAAAATAACTGAGTTTCCGTGACGTGCGTGGGATGTTATCTTATGTAGCGTCGTCTCAAACGTCGAAAACATATGTTCTAGGTAGGATATGTATATCATATGATGTTCTCAGTATAAACATTATACACGGTATTTTACGTTTAAATGTACAAAGTTCATCTAAATAACATGATCATAAGATTAAATAGCACATTACACAACGTAATTACAACCTAGTTTTTATTTAAATATATAAAGCATTGTCGAATGAACATATCAAATAATAATATAACTTTTCGAGCTTCCAATTTAAACGTGATCAATTGATCACAGTACGCCTCTCATGTCATCGTTCGGAGTAACCGTAACATTTCCAGTTGGAGTAAAAATCTGGAGACAGAATAGGGAATCTCACCCTCCAACGGTAATAATTTGGTGCAAATCAGTTGTTTAATACTTATGATCTTAATATTATTATGGTTGTTTGGCGGTACTTTCGATCTTATATTGTCTAGGGCCGAACATTCCCCCAAAAATCCTGAAATATGCTTCAATTGCGGGAGTAACGAATCATACAAGCGAAGACCAATTTGTTTGTCTAGTGATTTTGATTTAGTTATTTGGAGTTTCATATGGGTTTTTCTAATCGTCGAAGAGCGAAAATGGGGAAGAATAAGGCATGGTTATATGAGGCATTGAAAAGGAAAGTGGTGTAAGTCAACTAAGTAGCGAACTGAGATAATTTTGTCTAAAGTTCAGGGAACATTAAAAAATGTGGCTTACTTATTTTGCAACCTTCGCTCGCTATAAGTGATAGAATATTTCAACTTATTAATATAAAATGAGTACTAAACGCTGAAACATGAATTTCTTGAAAATTTTGAACTTTGATTGACTTACACCATTTTACCAATTACCGCGTTGCTATAAAATGGACTTGCGCAAAAGAAGGTTAACTTACAATAGGTATTATGAGAATTTTTTTGGATTTTATAGAAAGTATAAGATGTGAAATAATGTATTTGGTATGAAAAATTAAAATTAGGAACAAATTATTAATAGTTTTATTCATTGACATCTTCATCATAGTGGTGCAGAAGGGGCCCGATATCTTCAGCATTATTTTCTTGTGTAATGTTCAAACTTTGAAAGAAATTGTGATGTATGGGAGGTATGAATTGAAGCAACTCCAACATATTTTGCTTCTTCATGGTCGATACAGGAAGAGAATCGGCATACAGATGATCAAGATTGATGTTTTCAAATGCTGCAGATCGCCCTTTCTTTGCAGGACGTATATTGATGCAATCAAATGGGAAGTCTTCATTCAAAGTCTCCTTATAGAATATCTTGTATGGACTATCCTTTTGGAATCTTAGCCATTGAATTTTAAGCCAGTTGACTGGTTCGTTTCTTTCGTTTTTCTTGCGCTTTGAAATTGCTTCTTCCAGTTTTTTTGTCGAAAAGAAATCAGCAACTCGCATTTTATAAAAACTGAAGGGTTTTTTTGCCTTTGATTTTTCTATGATTCTAAACCAGTCATCCGCCACATAAATAGTTTTGCCCTTTGCGTAAGTTTCTATTGTACCAAAGTCCCTATCATTAGGAAGATAGGAATGTCCTGATACAAGGAACTTGTGGTCAATAGTCTTCACATTTTTTAATTCCGCCACCATATGTAACCACATTAGGCTCATTTTTATATTGCGATTTTGGCCAGTACACGCATCACTGTAAGCTATAATATGTTCACAGTTAGAAGCATACGTTGAAATATGTTTTTTTATGCAAGAAGAAATTTCTTGTGAACCTCGGGATGCCTTCGTCTCATCCCAAGCATACATGTAACCGATTTCATTCCCAAGATTATGACAGCCAAGATTATAAACATACATATTTCTCTTGTAGTATGCAACAGAACAAGACAACATTGGAAAGGGTAATGCTTTCTCTAAATCAAAACTAAATGAGTATATTTTTCCTGCGTTTAAAATACTTTTTGTTTGGTCTTCCTTCATCGAACTGCGAGCTTTTTCTGCTTTACATAAATGCAATAGTTTTTCGTTTTGATATGTCTTCTTCTTTATGGCGTCCGTTTCTATATCAATCTTAATCTTCAGCGTATCACATTTTGTACATGTGTCTTTGCTAGGTGTATGAAAGTGCAGATTGAAATCCTTGTGAAAAATGTTTCTGTAAATGGCTTCGCTTACTTTTGGTTCATTCCTTCCATCACATTTTTCAACATAAAGATTATACATCAAGCGAAAATTCAATTCTGAGGAAAGATATCTTCTATTCGGATTGTGTGTTCTAGTATAGTGCGATTGATACGCAGGAAATTGGCTGATATGATCACGCACTGATTGTCTCATTCCATCGGGTGTCCTATTTGCCGGTGGGTGTCTACCTCTTAGATCTTCTCCCGGTGATGAATGTGGAAGTTTTTGCAAGGCTCTCGTCATGCGACCATCTGAAATTTGGAATGTCTTCAGAAAGTATGATTTGCACACTTTAACAGACTTTGATTCTATATGAATAAAGTATGTGTTACTACAGCTTTTGCCTTGTCTAGTATTATTTCTTGGTCTTTTTTGTTTGATGTAATTTTTTTTTACTAGACCACACAGGTAGGCGTTCTGACCAGAGAAACTCCCTATTTTCCAGAAAGCATGAAATACTTTCATCCTATCATAAAGGGAAATATTTTTAAAACATTCGAATCGGCAATTGCAGTTCAAGTTGGTAAAATGTTTTCCATCAACATTTTTTCCTTTTTTACTGGTATACGGAAGTCCTAAATTGCGATTTCTTTTGCGTACATTTTCAAGGTGCTGTTCAGGTTCTCTGAATCGTTTTCTTCCTCTTTTATTTGTATCTTAAGAAAAAAGTTAGGTTAGGTAATGAAGGTTAATAAATATACCTCAAAATACCTGTTGTGCTTCCATTATTTTCATTTATCGACAGTTCAAATTCTGATTCCGATTCTGGATAAGGCCCCGATTCACTGGATTCACTCATTTCTATTCACTTTTTGTGTAAGAGTTACGTAAGTAGAATGGTTGAAAAGTAAAATGGTGTAAGTCTGACTTGCACCACTTTTCCTCTAAATATTTTGTAAGCTACGTTACCAACTTAATGTTTTGAGCGACATCTGTGACACAATAGTCGATTTATACAAATTCAGTATTGGTAACTATATTCTAAATGTTGTCAACATATTGAAACTGTAGTCAGCGCGTTTTCTCAGAAAAAGTGACTTACACCACTTTCCTTTTCAATGCCTCATATATTTAACATCTTTATACATATATATAAATGAAGTGACTTGAAATGCTGACGAATTCGCAATGTTTGATAACTAATCAACGCTGGGATGAAAAACTACAAATTGTACCTCATTTAATCATTGCTATAACTATAGCTAAATTGCCTAATCTCTCAAACAAACATTATGTAGGAACTATGTTTACATAATTAGCAAGATGTTATTACACTGCAACTTTGTCGCGACAATTACTTACTCGTACTGATTCATCAACACTATTAACATTAGATATGCGATTCTCGTGAAGTATTTTCTATTGGTTCTAGTTTCGATATGGGATGGAAAAAATTCAATAGCATAATTTCACTCTTGCCAGAAATTCTTCCGATAGAACATTTGAAATCTTCAAGGCTGCTAGATAGACTACTGCCGATTGTTTTCACATTCACATATTCTTATAAAGATTGAACAACAGTAAAATACATCATTTTCGTTGCAATCCCTCCATGTTTCATTCTCCTATCATGTTCTCTATTCTTACTGCCAAACAGTTGAAGCTTTAAGCAGCTGTTTTAGGCGATTGTTATGGTTGTTCATGAACTTCTCTGGAAATAGTAGGAACTAATTTTTTCACATAATTTGCTAAATCCATGTTATTTCGTAAAAGATGCCATACTGTTTGGGCAAATTGGATCGTAGACTCGAATATTTTATCTTATCGTTTTGGCTGGAGTAGAATATAACCGTCCACACCCTTTAAATTAGTGTACATTGTGTGAATGAATTATTTGAAAATCTGATAACACATAACACGTATACCCAATCAGAATCTTAAACTTGCCCTCCACTAGAAACACGACTATGTGTTGAGTACATTACCCTGCTGTAAATACATGCTTGATAAGTGAATTATAATCACCCCCTGAATCTGTACATTTCTAGTCAACATTATCATCACGCTTTGGGGCTGTGGTATACGTAGTAGCATTTAGCAATAACGGCGCGACGCAGTTAGTACAGCGCTTAGACCTTGAACCAATTCAGACGGCACCGACGCCTGTAACATAAGCTTCAATAATAGGACGTTGGCTTACCGTCTTGCCTCGCGTGATACGCCGACAGTAGTGACCGAACTTGTACGGTACTTTTCTAGACAATCCCCCGATGCAGTTTACGTTTTAACGATACTACCTAAACCATACGCTATCGGTTCGCAATAGAGGTAAACAAATACAGATTTTCAAACACCTTGCTGATTTCAAATATAAGTATATAAATTTAAATTACACCTCCTTTTGCGGTTTTGCGGCGTACGCGACCTGTTCACATAAAACAAATAATGCATGAATTTGTTATTCTAATGAAACACCAGGTGGTCTCAATATAATCTTTAATTGTTGGGAAAAGTTATGACATGGTTTTATGTTTATTTATTCCTACTTGATATTTTCCGCATATACCAAAAAGTACCGTAAACGTCATATAATGGACGTTTAATTTTCTTCTCTTTCGAATTTTGTCTTCATTATCCTTCTTTTAGCCCCATCCTGTAAAATTGAAAGTAAACCAAAAGTCGAACATAATTGAAAAAGCATTGTTTACAAGCGTATTGTATTTTGGCAAAGGAACAAAATAAGTGTTGCAGGAAGAATATGCACAAACTAAAATAGAAATATGGAAGAAATGGAAATCTATTTTTCAACTCAATATTCTGAAGGTTTAACCTAGATTGAAGAACATCTTCAGTGTGTGGGGAGACGCAGGCTTCGTACATTTCCAATTTGAAAAAATTGTGAACTTGCGACCCGAAGCTAAATTAAATTGTTATGTTTGTCGTACTTGGAAGTGGCAGCTCGAAGGACCATAACAACACATGCGATGTTCCGGTATTTTTCCAAATTCTCCATACTAATATGGTAGCAGTAGAAGTTCATCTTTATGGAACTAGTTCTAATGACGTTCCACGTTCTGTTGCAATTTATCTAAGTTTTATGTCTAGTGTTGATGATAAATATCCAGTTTTATATTTTACGACCTCACGTTGGATAATTTTAATTGATTTAATTAATGAAAGTAATTCATTTTAATTGGGCACTTAGAATCATTCTAATCAATTTCTGGTTGGCGTTTCCACAGAGCTATCTGTACTAAACATTGAATTTGTTACTTGGTTAGACAAGTATTATTAAATTTCTTGCAATATTCGTATGCACATATAGTTATCTTATCATTTCTATTAAGAATGCGACGATTGTTTGGTCATACTGTGTCATCGAAAGAACATTTGAATGAATCAGGTCTTCCCATAAATGTTTTCTTTTATTACACCTATTATAGTACCCATTTGGATCCTCCTACAACCTTATAATATGTCTACCATTATGGGTCTCAATGTCGACTATAGTGTAATAATAAAGAAAGCAATTGAAACTAATAACAAATGTGTTGTAAAAAGTAAGTACAAGTGGTTTTGGAATTAGAATTGCAAATAAAATGAACATTACATAATTGTTAAGAATGTTGAGTAAACTTTCCCAATTGAAAGACATTCACTCAAATTTTGTGAATTAAAAGTAGTTTTCGGATTTTCACATCGTCGTTATTCGTCTATATTCTCATCAAATAACGTCTATTTTCATCATAGAGTAGGAAGTGGCGCTTTAAAAAACCATGTAGATCGTACGTACTGTGCCGTTGATTGAAAGTGTTTCGGTACTGTGAAGTGAAATCATCATTGTAGTGTAGAAATAGACCTCCGGGTCTCTTAAGGTTGGATTTTTCTCAAGGGGGAGCTGTTTCTATGACGACAATAATTTGATAACATTACTCCCGAGTGGGGACTAGTAGAGTCTGACATTATTATTATGTGAAATATTTACGCCCGAGGTTTGGACCAATAGATACGATAAAAATGAATTCAAATATTACCAATTATTCATCCTAAAAATAATAATAGAATAATAGGGAAAGAAAGTGTATGTAAGAAAAAAAATTCGCCATCACTTCACCTTTTTTCGTCCCTGCTCAGGTAATACTACTAGAGTCAATATTTTCCTTCAAACTATCCTCCAATCCGAGTTACGAGACTAAAAATTGTCAAATCAATGAATAACTGTGCTTCTAAATCGAGTTAATGTCGTAAGTCAAGCGAGAGAGAGTCGGCTTGTGTTATATTGTTAGATACAACCTACTATAGCGCTTTACTTGTCTCTCTTGTAAAACAATAAATGCGTCAGGCTCGCTCTAACTCACAAGACTCACATATAACATTCTGATTTAAACTCTATCGGTAACAGCTCTATGACAGGTATAAGCCATCAGAGTTCGCCAACATTGTTTAAAGGAAAACTTTTTTATTCTTGAAAGATGGCGCTAGAACCGACAAAACCCAAAAATGATGAGGCAATCGGTGAATCATGTTGAAGGAACATTCAACTGTGGTAAACATGGACGACAAATTTGGTATCGATATCTTTGAAACTGTTAGTTGACCCATAAAAGTCGCCCATACATAACTTTCCTGCAATATTATATTTCCCCATTCAACCCCACGATTCGGGTGGAATACTTTGGTGGCTCATGCGCCATTGGTGCTTTTGAAATGAAAGGTTTTATTTCTTCACATTCATATAGTTCACTTCTGTTATCAGACTAACGAACATCATTAGTAATGGATCCATATAAACAATATGAATCATTGATATTAAATGTGATACTATCACGTGAAAGACATAAAAAATTATGGTTTACAAATTTAATGATGGTCTCGATTTATCAAACTTTGTTGAGCAATAGAATGCCCTTAGTAGAATTTCTAAATTAGTACAACAGTGTGATGTTCAAATCCTTTTGATAAATACATAATAGATTAAAATGAACTCAGTTTAACGTTCGCATTAACAAAAAAACGATAACTAATCTATTGAGATAAAGAAAAGCATTAAACATCGTTTAAAAATAACCTATATGATTTGTTACATAACACTATAGAATGTGTTTGTTTCATTTTGTAAACAATGTATTCTGCACGCGTATTTTATCTCGGTTGCAACTTCCAGTTGATGATGTTTTGTCAAGTCAGGGGAATTCACCAAATGCCTGCATACACGAGATTATGAAAATACGATTAAATTGAAATACGTAAACAAATAAATCGATCTCGCTCGAGGAGTATCAACAAGATAGGTCTCCAGTGTTTGAAGGTAATTTTTCGGGAGGTTTACTGACCGTTTCTCCTATATATTTTGATAACACGAGAGGAAACCATATAATGTTCGTGAGCAATGGCATGTTGGTATAGCAGATAGGCATTGCAATTTGTATAGACATCAGGAAAGAGTTCTACAACTTCTCCGAAAGATGTCTTGTAAAAAAGATATTAATGATGAACACCGACCATGGATAGATCTATAGAAAGGGAGAGATCATCCACCTTTTTACGATGTTCTATAGAGAGGTCAATGAAGTATGATTTGAATATGCTTTCTTCTGAATATAATCTAAAAGCTTCCGCGTATGTTCTGGAGCTGTAGTCCGAGCTTATGGACAGTAAGTACTCCAGGACAGGTCGAATCTGTGGTTTGTAGGACATCAAGAGCTGCTAAGTTGTGACGTAGCTCTCGACAGAGAGTAGAAAACCAAGTTTCTGTGTAGCAGTTTTCGCAATGGACCTCACATGATCGTTTCATGTGCTGTTGGTGGTAATACCGAGTATGGATATTCGTAGGAATAATAAGGATTGTGGGATTCGTATTCCTGGAGAAAATAAAAGCTTGAGTTCTGGTTGCATCAAACTTTAAAAGATTATCAGCCACCCATTTCTAAAATCTTGCCAGATCTTCATTTATTACATCGACCTGTCTCTGTTTTACATCTCTGGCTTCATTGGATGATATAGGGGCTCTAGAAGATAGGGCGGTTTGACGTGTATCATCATCTGCAAAAATATGGACGGGACAGGAGGTCACTTTTAACACAGATCGTCGATATAGAGCTGAAACAATGTTGGTACCATGACAGTTCTCTGTGGAACATCAGCGTTCAT
This sequence comes from Endomychus coccineus, assembly GCA_958510875.1. NCBI lineage: Eukaryota > Metazoa > Arthropoda > Insecta > Coleoptera > Endomychidae > Endomychus > Endomychus coccineus. Next base: position 173,330,833 of record OY294068.1, on the reverse strand, counting down.
AGCTATTGTATCGATGGAGATTCCATCAATCAGTGATCTGAGAGATAACTCGATAGTAAACCATGGGGCGGCAAACCACATGGAGGTCTTGGTGCTAGACTCGGTCGAATGCTCTGAAGATCTAAAGATGGATGTCTGCCATGTATCTGTTACGTAGGCAACTAGGTCTCCTGTTCATCTCTAGTGACGAAAGCCATATTGTCGGTAGTTCTAGATTTTGGAGCTGTATGTTGATTGCTTACTTCAATATATTAAAGATCACAGATAGTAGTGCAACAGGTCTGTAATTTGCGTTCCGTCTTTTAGAATTGGTTGAATTCTAGCTGTCTTCCAGCTGGTCTAATAAATATGCGATAATTTCTATTCAGAATCCATAAATAATAACTTATACACAAATTCTCGGGAAATAGATCACAACTAACACATATGCTTATTATTTTCGTCTTTAATTTCTCGGCTGGGATATAAGCCTTAATATGGAAGGAACAACTACCTATCCTAGAGTTTTAAAGGAATACGGAAAAGACGAAAATAATAAGCTAATGTGTTGGTGTGACCTATTTCAACGAGACTGTATATACAGGGTGTCCCAGGTTTTAGTCGGAGAACTTCAACTGTCGATAGAAAATTTTATTTTGAGAAAAAAATTCCCAATAACATATATGCACAGACGCTTAGTTTTTGAGATACGTGTTGCAATTGATAAAAAAAATTCGCTTTTTGCGAATATCTCCGGAACCGTTTATCGTACAGAAAACAGCTTTTGCAAGCATTTTCTACTCATAGTCTGTGTGATAAAAATTTTTTTTTAGTCATAATTGGTGAAGATTTTGAAGGGGTAGTTCGTGTTTTTCTCCCCAACTTCTACGCCACTGGAAAAAATACGGTTTTGAGACAACCATTTAAACCGCCAATGTTTTCTACACAAAAAAGGTACTCTTGGGCAAAAGCTCTAAAGTAGACCGTTTTCGAGAAAAATCAACTTTTATGTTGAAAAACATGGTCAATTTTTTGATTTTGTTACTTGTTCTAACGTTTGAATAAATTTTGTTTAATTAGTAAGAATTGACCATTGCTTGTGTTGGATATTGTTAGATACAACCTACTATAGGAAAAAATACGGTTTTGAGACAACCATTTAAACCGCCAATGTTTTCTACACAAAAAAGGTACTCTTGGGCAAAAGCTCTAAAGTAGACCGTTTTCGAGAAAAATCAACTTTTATGTTGAAAAACATGGTCAATTTTTTGATTTTGTTACTGGTTCTAACGTTTGAATAAATTTTGTTTAATTAGTAAGAATTGACCATGTTTTTCAACTTAAAATTTTTCTCGAAAACGGTCAACTTTAGAGCTTATGACCAAGAGTACCTTTTTTGTGTAGAAAACATTGGCGGTTCAAATGGTTGTCTCAAAACCGTACTTTTTCCAGTGGCGTAGAAGTTGGGGAGAAAACACCATCTACCCCTTCAAAATCTTCACCTATTATGACTAAAAAAAGAAATTTTATCACACAGAACATAGCTTACTATGAGTAGAAAATGCTTGCAAAAGCTGTTTTCTGTACGATAAACGGTTCCGGAGATATTCTCAAAAAAACTAAATTTTTTTATCAATATCAAATACTAAGCGTCTGTGCATATACGTTATTAGGAATTTTTTTCTCAAAATCAAATTTTCTATCGACTGTTGAAGTTCTCCGACTAAAACCTGGGACACCCTGTATAATCCATACCTGGGTCAAGAATCATTATTAATAAATAATAACTTAATATTACTTTTAAATTGAAAAAAAATCATTCAAATACTATTGCTTAGATTATTTTGAATCTACCGCACTAAATATTACTTTTAAATTGAAACAAAAATCATTCAAATACTATTGCTTAGATTATTTTGAATCTACCGCACTAGAAAAAATGGTTATATCCAAGATCAATGATAATAAATGATTATACAACCAAATAGTTGAAGCGGCTAGAAGAATATATTTCTTCACAAAGATTTTGGGCTCTTCAAATCTGAAACATCAATAAGTCTCTAAAAGTAGAAATCTTGGATGTCGAGCAGAATGTTGATACATCATTATTTTAACAGATGCATGCTTTAAAAATACACAATTCTACGAAACCATCGATAATACTCTCCTTAGCCAATCATTAAGAAATTATGTGGATGCCACCAAATTCATGTAAATCCTGTACATGAACATGAAAAAAGGTATTTTACGTTAATTGCACCATTTATTCATTTTCTTTCGTTAATGCATATTAATAATGTTCCTTTGTCCCTTGGATGAAGTAAATAACGTCATAACTAAATTCATAGTATCCTCATTAGTCATTACTAAGTAGATAACTTGGTCGAAAGTAGATGAAATCATCTGCAGAGGTAAAGGGGATAATGTAAATAATTTGGCAAAATGAGATGATCCAATTAATGGAATGCATATCTCGAAAAGTTACCAGTATTTAGTGAATTTTCTAAAATTCCATGAAATCGATTCGTTTAGCTCAGGTAGTTAAATTTTCAACCGAAATAGACTACGTGAGTCTTCGCAATATGGACATGAAAGTAGTGAGGTTCGACATACATGTAGGCAAAGGTCCATCGATCAGCTGATAAAGCAATGTGGGTCATTTGAATTGTGGCGCGAGGCAATAGGTTGTACGGCAACACATGTTGGCATGTTGCTTTTCCTGTCCCGTTTAATCCTTCATTTTAATTCTGTCATAATAGCTATGTACAGAAATCTTTTTTATGAACATATCCATGTCTTAGTTATTTCAATCTGGCATTTTGTATATTTTTCGCTTCTTAACTGGGGTTGTACAGAAATATAAATCTAAATTTATAGATGATTGGCTAGTTACACTAACATTTTATTAATCTTATCTATGTGATATATTGATTCTTTAATCATCTGTTTACGTTTAAAGAATCTGAATATGTAATCTTATGATAGTTTTATCGACAACGTTATAACGTAATATCTTGATACTATCCTTCAGTAGAAAGTGAGTATTTACGGGATGTAGTTATGGCAAGACTCAACTAAACAAGACTTCCCAAATGTCGTATATTTAGCTAGGTTGCCCTTGCCCGAGCATATTTTTTTCTTTGATCACAAATGCAAAATCTCAAACAAATATTGGCAGGTAACTTCGCTTGTGGGCTTATATCAAACTTTAAAACATAAGTGAAACAATTGCCGAGTACAAATATGCTACGAATTGTTACAGTCGAATAAACAAAGGAGGCGAACCACCTACGGCCACAATGGAGGCGGAGAAAAGAATTCGAAGGGAAATTGCTAACAGTAACGAAAGGCGGAGGATGCAGAGCATAAATAATGGTTTCCAATCACTCAGATCGCTGCTGCCGCATCACGAAGGGGAGAAATTAAGCAAGGTAAGTTTCTTCAATGAATGTCAGTAGGTAGTCTAGGCAGTCACTTGAGTAGGATTCCCTAATTGCTACTAACTATGTCCATTAATCAAGGTTTCTTGAGATGTTACCTACTATTAAGCTCTGTCACGTTGAAGTGTACACAACACGATGAGATGATCCTTTTAAATAAATTGTTTTGTAAGCGTGAGCATATGGGCGGCAAGTGTATCGTTTCCGCTATTTCCGGTGAATTCGGAAATTTGAAACTCGAATAAAAAATCATTAAGATTAATGGTATTTACAGTAGCTGAAATGTTTGAACGTATTTTTGTAGGGTTGAGTTACCACTTAAGCCGCATTATGCGAGCAATATCCTTTTTCACAGAAATGTTTTATGAAAAGTTGTTATTTGCCACGTAGCTCAGCATTTTTAACAAGTGGAGCATTCCACGCCAAAAATCGAATTTTGCACAAGCAGGTTCTCAAAATGGTTCAAAACCAATTGTAACAGATTTGTTATAGCAAAATATTAGCTCTCTATCTTTTTCAGATTTTTAAACGCATTTTTAACCACGGAAACAACCAATTTAAGTTACTTGTCATTTTTTAACCTTCGGATGAAAATTTTGTCTTTAGCGATATTTAGCCTCATTTTGGCCAAAAAAACTCTCAAAACCGTGTAATTGATCGGAAATTTTCTGCAGAATCTAAATTTTCAAACCTTTTGTAGGCAATTGCCCGCGCATGCGCAGAAATTGAAAAAATTACCTCTTTTTAAGAGCGATTTCTCAAAATATCTTCGATTTGCTTGATATTTGGTGTGAAGGTAGCTGAAACTATACTTTTAAGTGCTTACATAGCCGAATTGAGTATTTTATATAAATAGGAAGCTAGGACCAATTTTTCAATTTTATAATATTTTTGAAATTGAATTTTTCAATTTTCCCGCCAAAGTATGTCATTCTCGGTTTTGAAACTTATTTCAACGTATTCCGCGGAAAATTTTACATGAAAATCTATTTTTTATTCAAATTCATTTTCATTATTAATACTTTATTATTTCAAGTACATATTATTGGATTATAATATCGTATTTGCGTTTCCCCCCGTAAAAGTACATTTCTTTACAGAAGCAATCTGCTTGTCCAAAATTCGATTTTGGGCGTGGAATGCTCCAAGTATGTAATGAAAATTCAGCATCCAATTTTATGTAAGCACAATGACCAACCAATTTGTGCCAATTTCAATAGCAACATATTGATACCATTGCTGAGATTGGGATAGACATGATTATTTAAGTGATAATTCTATATTACTATGTGAATCAATCTTCCCATTTTTGAAGAGATTTACATCACCAAGAATGGAACTCCGAAAGATTTTTGAATGTTACCATAGCTTGAGAGCTATGGTCTGACATTCGACAAATATAATATTACGGAGCCTTAAGGCTTATTCTTGCCCTCCCGATATTACCATTGCGGACAGGTCTGTACCTGGGTTAGGAAGCGCTAACACGCAGATACCGAGGACCCTGACTATTCTATTTCCTTAACAAATTCCATTTCGTGAGTTACCGTGGACCTCGTTCAAAATTGGCCTGCCGCAGATCATTGCCCAGGTTCCAGGCATAGGAAGATAACCTTTGGCTTTATAGTCCAGTCATTATAGGAGATCTTTGAGCAAATAATCGAAATTTTTGGGTACAGCTCAATTTTTGTACCAAAGTGTAGGTTTTGGTATCTGAAAACATGTGGCACTGACGCGCCTGCGCGCGCATATTAGCATTCGTCAGAATAGATATATATATACGTTTTTTTGCCATTTTTTGCACAAAATGGAGAATATATCCAAATGTATGCATTTTATCGAAAAAATGAAGAGGAGTAAAGTTGTTCAGAATTAAATTTCCTATAAAAATGCATTATTTGATTTTCCGATTTGTGTTGATAAAATTTTCCACGAATTTTCCATCATGAGGCTGAAACAAAAAATGCAAGCACACGTGTCTTTCTTAAATAACATAAAATACTAAAAAAACGTTTCACAATTTCATAATATTGTTTGAATGGTAAAATGAAAATAAAAAGAGAAACTAACGTTGAAAATCATGGGAAAATTAATTTCCCGCGCCCGGGAAAACTGCGAAGAAAATCGGAAAATCAAATAATGCATTTTTATAGGAAATTTAATTCTGAACAACTTTACTCCTCTTCATTTTTTCGATAAAATGCATACATTTGGATATATTCTCCATTTTGTGCAAAAAATGGCAAAAAAACGTATATATATATATCTATTCTGACGAATGCTAATATGCGCGCGCAGGCGCGTCAGTGCCACATGTTTTCAGATACCAAAACCTACACTTTGGTACAAAAATTGAGCTGTACCCAAAAATTTCGATGAAAATCTCCTATAATGACTGGACTATTAGGGGTAAACGCCATGTAGTGAAACATTTATGAAATGCGTTGCTTGCTAAGCTGTCTCTTAGATGGCATTCGACCAGTCCCAAAACTCATAAGAATGGGACAGATTTTCAGGTTTGAGTGAAAACAAAAAAAAAAGGGTGGCACTCTTGGACTGCCGCGGTAAAGCTATTGCATAGCATTTTTTATCAACTTATGCAATTATAATTATTTATTTATTTTTTATTTATGCAGTATTTTTTTTTCTTTGATATTAATTCAAGTTACACTTTTTGAGTGTGGTGACCGATAAGAAAACAAATTTTTTTCTTTTATTGAATAAATGAGAAGTTAATATCGTTTAAAATATTTTTATTATCTTACAATACATGTAGGTTATTCAGGAATTTTTATCATTGAAACTATAGGTTTATGGTAACTGAAAAAAGAAACATAAGTTTGAGACTTGATATCCTCTAAATATCTGGAAAATACCGCGTCAATGGTGGTCCCATATTTTGTTGTGGATTCTTGTGGATCATTATTCATTTTCAAATTCAATTTTTCCGAAAGAAAAGTTGTCAACCGCTCTGATTTTTTATCAGCGAAGTTGATGTTGAAATCGCCAGCCAAGATAAGTGGAAATTTATTACCATTTGTACCAAGTATTTTCGACCCTTCTTCAGTGTACTCCAAAAAAGTGTGATGAATAAAATGCTCTACCTCGTCCAATTTTGGATTCGGATAAATGTAAATTGCTACCATGACTATGTGTAGGTCATTTCTAAGTTTGCATGAGCACGCACAAATATCTCCAACAAATGAGCGCCTAACATTAACATCGCCAACATGTGCAATATTTATTTCAATATTCGGAGTCATAATATTAGTAACATTATTATTATTTTGGTAAATAGCTACTTTTTGGAACAGTATCTACAACAGTATATATACCTACATGTATACTTACGGGGCGCACATGCGGTGAATGTGGCATTATAAAGATATGATAGATACCTATACACCTATATACTTTCTCACATACAGCTGCTTACGTATTCGTCCGATTTCGAAGCAGCTCGTCTCGATCCGTGTGAGCTTCGTACAGTCGTACCATATACATACACGTTAAGCGAACGCTCGGCCGAGCTACATGGTAGGCGGAGTGAGGGGTGTTAGGTTATTTTCGTTACGGAATTTCTTGATTCGGTCGCCGCACTCAAAGCCCGCGATAAAAGCTATGGAATAGCTTAAAATTCGGGGAAGTTGATCGTTGTAATTTGTAAATACAAATTCTGATTCTTCACCAATAATCTTAGAAACAATTTTTCTTTACCAATAGTTTGAATAGTGTGTCGTTTTACTATATTATTAGTTACTAAAATTAAGAAATACAGAGTAAATGCTACCATTTAATGGGTTCAATGGTCTCTTTTACTGGTCACACTGACCTACTACACTTTCAAATTCCGTTCAAATTGTGTACCCTCATTAGAAAAAATGAATATGCGCATTTCAATGAATTGGATAATCTACCTTCCCCGAAAAAAATAATATTTACTCTTCTTAATTTACATTTAATTAATGCTATGTAAAGCCATGATAACCACGTCACGCCGAGGAATGAGCAACAAGGAAGTTTTGCATAAAGTTCCTTCCTGCGGCAAATTATGAAAGATTGTTCACTTGCTTCTGATGTTTTGAAGAGTGTAATTTGGTTCTTATGATAATGAAGTTTCAGAATGTTTCTTTATTAAAAGAAACACCGGCTAATGTGTGCATTGATGTGGGTGTTTTGTGAGTTACTTGAATGCTATATTATTCAGTTTCTAACATGAAATATTAATTATCATAAATTATGGCCATTGATAACACCAAACCGCTGTTTTTTCTATCCAATTTCAACAAATGAACACGATACATGTTAATAACCTGCTTTTTCAATTTATCGGTAATAGATAAACCTATCGCGCCTAAAAGTTTTTATTTTTATTAGTAATGTAATATCCATACATATTTAAGGGAATGAATTCAGCGTCTCCGAAGTATGAAAAATAGCCTTAAGGATCGAAAATAGTATAAACTGAATCAATAAAATTAACAGTAGAACCGCAAGATTACTATGGTTAGATGTTTGTACACAAATATTTCAAATTTTTGAAATTTTGTTTAGGTCCACGGTGTTACGAACATAACAACATTTAGATTCGTACACCCGAAGCTCAAACTATTATTATTAAAATGGAGTGTTTTGTTTGATGATCATATTTCATTCATTACGCAAGTAGTTATCCACATATTTTAGATCAATTAATTTATTTTTGTCACGGATGAGAATTTAGAGGAGGCGTTTCAGAAACCATCTGATCGTTAGGTATGTGCAGTTAATTTTATCAAAATCTGCCAGTATATGTGTCTAGACGTGTTATTTTTAGAGCAACAACAATAATCATCTTTTAATTGAATAGAAACCTAAAATAAATTAGAGCGTAATAATCGGATATCATCGTCGTAGCAGGTCATTTAACTGAACATTAGATCATTTTTAATGAGCTGTTGCAACTGTTTTGAACATCAATCTAGCTAATACAGGTTGTTCCACTCAATTATCCGCACCTCTGCCTCGATTGTTATTGAATATGTTCGTTTTCTTTAGTAATGCAATTGCAAAATCTCTAATGGTATACCAAGTTGCTTATATATTTTACTTAACGATAAAAAATACTAAAGATTTCATTTAAACAGCAACATAGTTACGCGATAAGTAATATTCATAACATATACAGAAACAAAAATACAAATACAAGAATCTGTAAAATAGCCCTTATTTATATCATTTGTTTATACCACTATAGCTATTAGATAAATGTTGTGAGGACAGTTCTATCTGAGTAATTTTTAGTCCTTTTACAAAATTTGTCATATTGTCAATATGAAAAGTTGAACGTTTGAGAATCTGAGAACTGACTTTACCAACCTTAGTAATTTTTATAGTTATTTATTGAATAAGGCAAAGAACTCTGGTAGGGGCGAGACGTCTACAGAGTTTGACTTGATGCTGCAATTCTTAATTAATTTCATCAAGTATTTTCCAGCTTTAAGTTTTTATGTTTTTATTTGCCACATACGTAATTTCAACATTTTAGCAATGATGTTATATTTGGAAGGTAGGTGACTCCAGATTATATCAGTTATTTCAGTTGACTTCTCAAACGTTCAAATTGTAAACCTGTGAATATGGTTATTACATGATATTTTGATATTATGAATAATACTCTAATTTAGTGTAAAGTCCCAATTCTTATGTGTATACCATATTTTTAGCCTGAAGAAGACCAAACAAAAATATATGCTCGAAACGTCGCTGAATAGATAACGAAGTCTTTTTTTTTGCTGTCCTATTCCTTCAAATTTTTCACTGTCGTACAAAGCAGGGACGTACGAATAAATAGTAAATTGTGAATAAATTTCAACAACTATTTATTAATAATATTTTTTCACCATACATTCGACTGTTTGTTCATTTAGCACTACACACATCGGAAAATTTCAGGGATATGTGGAGAATGGAGAATATTATTAAAATAAATTGAAACAACTTCATTTTTGTATGCACAATAGATGTAGATCTGAGATTATCTCACTTGGAGGCCATACTTTGTATTAAGATCAGATTTTTTACTTTTCTTGTGAATTTGTATTTCTAATTTTAATTTTTAATCAATTTTTCATCTTATTTTGTTACACATTGCACAATAAACGATATACGTAAATATGTTTGTGACTGCGGTTTATTCCACGAAATACTGTACTTATTTAATAGTACAGACATTTTATAGGTTTTTTTGAGATTTGGAACTTTTTTTTCCGACTTTTGGTTTGAATATACCGAAAGTTAGGAAATTTACCGTAGATTACGAAAAAAATAGTGGCTGAAAACCTCCAAGCAAGGAAAATGTCGTAAATTATATATATATACAATTTTCCGGGCTTTTCCGTTAATATCTTCAATACTATGCGTTTGAGAGGAAAAAGTTTCAAACAAAAGTTGTTCAGAATTAAATTTTACATAGGAATTGACTATTGCGATTTTAATTTTCATCGAATTTTCAACGCGTAGCATGGAAAAACCAATATATATATATATATATATATATATATATATATATATATATATATTTTTTTTTCGAATAAACACTATATATGACAGAAAATTACATTTTGCTGCTAAATATCGTATGATTATTGTAAATAAGGGTACATATCGTTACTCTAGTACATTAGAATTCAAAATTTCCCGAAAAATGATCCAATTTTCCGGGTTAAGAAATTTTTATTTTTTTTTCTCAATTTTGGTGTATGATGTATCGATTTATACGTTTTTTAGGACTCTAATAACGAATTTCGACTCTTTTTGGTTGTGAAAACTCATAGAAAATATATATTTGGAAAATAGAAAATTCTTATTTTTTTTTTCAATCTTGGTGTATGATATATCGATTTATATGTTTTTAGGGCTCTAATAATGAATATTTGGTTAGATTTGATATAAATAATTATGAAAAATATTAATGGTTACAGCGATAATAAAAAATTAAAAAACTACCAAGACTTTCAAGAAGATCGTAATTATCAGATAATGCACTTTTTCATTTGAATGAACTATTTTTAATTAAATCAAATTAAAATTGAATTAATAAAAATATTATGTACTCAATATTAAAAATAACGCTTGTCTTTCTTTTATATCCTTTGAATTTCCCACATTTCCAGAATAAATATACCTTCCATGATTTTTCACATCAAAACTCACCAAATATTCATTATTAGAGCCCTAAAAACATAGGAATCGATATGTCATATACTTTACTGAGAAAAAAATAAAAATTTTCTATTTTCCAAATATGTATTTTCTATGAGTTTTCACAACCAAACAGTGTCGAAATTCGTCATTACAGCCCTAAAAAACGTATTAAATCGATATATCATACACCAAAATTGAAAAAAAATTAAAATTTTCTTAACCCGGAAAATTGGATCATTTTTCGGGAAATTTTGAATTCTAATGTACTAGAGTAACGATATCTACCCTTATTTACAATAATCATACGATATTTAGCAGCAAAATGTAATTTTCTGTCATATATAGTGTTTATTCGAATATATATATATATATATATATATATATATTGGTTTTTCCATGCTACGCGTGGAAAATTTGATGAAAATTAAAATCGCAATAGTCAATTTCTATGTAAAATTTAATTCTGAACAACTTTTGTTCGAAACTTTTTTCTCTAAAACGCATAGTATTGAAGATATTAACGGAAAAGCCCGGAAAATTGTATATATATATATATATAATTTACGACGTTTTCCTTGATTGGAGGTTTTTCAGCCACTATTTTTTTCGTAATCTACGGAAAATTTCATAACTTTCTGTATATTCAAACCAAAAGTCGGAAAAAAAAAGGTCCACTTTTTATAAAATGACTGTACTATAAGAAAATATCCCTGCAATTTTACGATGTGTGTTCACTGAAAAGTCCGTCTCAATAATCTTGTTTTTTTTTCAAATAATTAGATTTTATGTCCATACCATACGCCGGAAGTAAAGATTTGCTTTGGAGGTAATTATCAATGAAACATGATGATCTGAACAAATTCGGCTCAATGACAGAACGCCCATAACCTTCCTTCCTAAGAAGTCTGCAACAATTTGTTAGGTAAATTCGTATCGGAAGTTGGGTTTTTCACCGGCGGGAATATACAATCTTGAATGATTTGTAGCAACAATTATAATTCAATCAGTTTTTTTTTCATGATTGAACGTTCATTAAGCGACCTTCCTCAAGTCCTTGCTCTTAAAGAGAACATTGTTAGCATAGTACACGCATCGTTTGCTATTTCGCGGTTGTAATCCGCGAATTTGTCGAAGAACAAAGACCGTCTACAGTCGAGTTTCAATGAAGGTCACCGCCCAGACCACACAAAGTCAAAACAAGTTAAAGAGCCTAGCTAGCTGTCCGCGTTACAACCGCGAACCACATCTTGTACCACACTCACACTCGGGCGTTATCATAGAGCATGCGAACTGGAATTTAAATTACAGCAGCCTTTTAAACCATTGGCCCATCCTTTGTTGTATGCATCTCGCTATATTCATTACTTGCCTTGTCGCAATTTATGCTCATGGAAATATTTTAAGAACAGATATAATTCTCGATTTACCCAGATTCTGTATAACTTTAATTTTCCTAGACGAGTGTCAAGTCAACATATGTAAATAACGCGGATAAAAATAGGTATCCATCTATCATCTGTCTATTTTTGAGTAAGGTCGGATTTTTCAAATAAATATTGCGCAATCTCTTACCCAGTTGAGATCTCATCGTCATCTGAGATAGAATCGGCCTTACATGGTTAGTCAATATTTTGTGTCACTTACCCTCCATATCTATCTATCTATAGATTCACATTCTGAGCTATGCTTTAGCCAGGATGAATATTGTGACATTACGTTTAACGAATCATTTGAATGTTGTAAGAATATAGGACTAAATGGTTGCCTTGTGGTACCCCAATGACATTCCACGAAACATTCCGGTATAGCTGTTCTTTCAGCGTCATATTTGAGTTCACTTTCGCTATGATGAATATCGTGACATTACGTTTTACAAATCATCTTGAATGTTAAATGAAGAATACAATACATGGTACCCAGGGCTGAATTTTGGGAAAAAGCAGTAACAACGATTGTTACAATGATTATCGACAAGTTGATGAATATGCAATACTAGGATAACATAATTAAATACCTACTACAATATTTATGTCTTAGTACAGTTAGATAATATTCAGCAGTGACGCTTGAAATGAACTGATTGATTATAATTTGTTTTAATTTAACAGAATCGTACCGTGCATTCTGTAAATTACATTGTCTGGAAGTCAAGCCAATTAAAATACCGGCACTTTCTAGTCGATCGACTTGTTAAAAATCCGCAAATGTAATACGAAAAGTCTGCGAAGCATTTTGAAGTGATTGTAGAGTAATTTCTCGGCCTCGAGCCTTGTACAAAAATAAATATACGTCGACTTTACTACAACACTGACGTCGTAATAGTTTTGGAACTCATCGTCAGACAAAGGCGATGATCAGACCGTATTAATACCCTGACCTACTTTAGGTGTCTGGCTAACGCAACTACTCCCTGAAAATTGCGAAAACGCCAATAACCACCTACCTAGAGCTTTTACCTGCTAAACATATTCTCACCTCCATTCTTTGCAAATATCTGTACAGCATTTCTATCTAGTGCAGCTGCATTCTCAAGGGTAATGTACCGACAGATACAATGATTATCGAGAATATTGGGAGTTTTCACCTGGGACATTAATATAATCTTCGATTATCTACGTCTGAATTTGATCTAGTGAATTTTCCTGATAAAATGGCTCCATCGGGAACTTTGTTTATCAGAATATAAGAATTGTAGCAGTGTTCATTTTGATGTTCTTGGAATGTTTTGGTCTTAATATTCGAATGATCTCCTTGAGATGGGGAAAATTTTGAAAGCTTTTGCTGCAGCAATCTAACCTATGTTAAGTAGTAGGTGTTGACTACCAGAAAGTAAATTTTCATACGCGCAGTCATAGTCATCCTATTTTCTACACCATTAAATATTTTCCAAATTTGAATTCTGTTTATTCCTTGTTCAATTTGAAAAAAAAGTATTGCTGTAAAGTTTTGATTAGAGGGTTTTCAAGATATATATGAGTTTTAATGTAAAGTCGAATTCAACTTTCGGGTCAGGAATATTCCGGAGTGGAGTTTCTTCCATTCAAAGTGAAAACTAAACTTGATACCCGCAATAAATGTTATTTTTCAATAAAACAAATTCAAAATAATAGCCAATTTACTTCTATTCATTTCAAAAACTGCTGCTCTAATCAAAATTTTGCAAGAAAACCTTTTCCTTCCAAATTGAACGAGGAATCAACAAAATGGTCAAAATCGCTGTAGCAGTCAGAGAGTTACGATAAAAAGAAACGATTTTTAATAGTATTTCAAAGGACCTGTATCTCCCTTGGGAAGCGTTTCTGAAGAAAATTTATACATTTCGACTGCATTTTTGAGAGAAAACACAAGAGACCAAAGTTGTTGAACAGAAAATTTCCCGATCGGTCCATGTCTTTTGATTTTGTGTTCATTACTTTTGAAAATGTATGTTCTGGTAGTCAAAACCTACCTCTTAACACAGATTAGATTGCTACAGCAAAAACTTCTTAGAATCGTCGATTTTGAAGTCTAATTCCTGCGGACTAAATGGGATAATTTTGAACGTATTAATAGATCTGGTTTTCGTATTACGATAAAAAATTGATTTTATTCCCAACAATTCTGTCACAATTCTTCCTGCACCTGTGCAAGAATTAATGCCTGTGACTTATTGTAAATACTAGACGATTGAAAGCTACTCTTGAACCAATACTATCTTTATTATTATTATTATTATTATTATATAAGTGAATAGGATAGGATTGCGAAGTTGATCCTATAAAGTCCAAGTAAACGTTAACTAATATTAAATTGATGGAAGCTGCAGGTGAATCTGAGTTAGTTTCTGGTTTTAATGTCGAATATAGAAGAGGAGGATTTGCTACAATTTTTTTAGCGGAATATTCTAGTATTTTATTTATAAGAATAATGTGTTCTTTGATATTTTTAGGAGGTAATTTATTTTCCTGAATTTTTTTTCAAATCAAGATTTATATCTTTTTTTTGTGTTTGAGTTCGTGGTACTTTGCCTCGATTTCGTTATGATAAATTAATATATTTAGCTTGAAAAATGTATTTACCTATTTCTTTATTTTATTTAAACTTTTATTTTGGATTAAAAATTTATAATTTCATATAGTTGATTGATGTTTGTATAAATCAATAGAAATTTTATTCTTTTTTATATTTCCAAAATATAACTTATTCAAGTTCATTGATTAATTAAATATTAATAAATCTCAAAATTTTAAAATAAAAGGATTAATAATAAAAATTATGAAATAAATTACTGTAAAAATTTGACCAATTAAAATAAATGGATCTTCCACAGGTTGTGAAACAATTCAAGTTAAAATAATTAATGAGATAACTAATATTCAAAATAAAAATTTTCTTATTGAATAAAATAGGTTAGTTAAAAATTATTTTTATTAAAGATTGATATAAAAAAGAGAATTGCAATAGATATATAACTAAAGCAATAAACTCCACCTAATTTATTAGGGATAGATCGTAAAATAGCATATGCAAATAGAAAATATCATTCAGGTTGAATATGAGTAGGAGTTACTAATAGGTTAGCAGGAGTAAAATTATCTGGATCTCCTAATAAAAAAGGATTTCTTAAAGTTAATAATGTTAATAAAAAAATCATAATAATAAATCCTACTACATCTACCGACAAAATGAGGATGAAATGGAATTTTATCTAAATTTCTATTTGTTCCTAAAGGATTATTAGATCCTGTTTGATGAAGAAATAAAAGATAAATAAAAACTAAAGCAGAAATAAAAAATGGAATGTAAAAAATCGAGTTAAAGTTGCATTGTCTACTGCAAATCCTCCTCATAATCATTGTACAATAAAGTTACCCAAGTAGGGGGAATAGCTGATAATAAGTTTGTAATAACTGTAGCTCCTCAAAAAGTTATTTGACCTCAAGGTAAAACATAATCTAAAAAAACAGTTGTTATTACTATACATAAAATGAGTACTCCCATGTTAATACTAAATTTGATGAATTATAATAAAGTCCTCGTCCAATATGAAAATAAATACAAATACAAAATATTGAAGCTCCATTAGCATGTAAAGTTCGAATTAGTCAACCATAATTAATATCTCGTGAAATATGGATAATTCTATTAAAAGCTATTAAAGCATTAGGACAGTAATGTATTGCTAAAAATAATCCTGTAATAATTTGAATTATTAAACAAATTTTTAATAAAGAAGCAGAAAATTCTTTCTGAGAAGTGTAACTAACCTTGGCCTGGATTTGAAAAGCTCCCTTTTAAATTCAAAAGTTAGCGGTCATGCTCATTATAGTGAGGATTGGACTGAGATAAACACCGAATAGATTATGTAAAATGCGATAAGCAATGATTAGATCACCACTAATCTTCTTTCTTCAAATGAGGAAACATCGAGTAGATTTGATGTGTCCGGATAAGAGAGTCTCCCAAATTTACCATACCTTGGCTAAACACCAACGCCGAAATGCAAGCTCACCACGGAAATTTCGCCGAATTCTGCATTTCCAAATGCACGTACGGATCTTTAACGTGCGTTGATATCGTACAGCACACGGACCTACTGTTTTACTTCCCATCTGAAGGAAGACACGGTTAGATATTATCTTGCCCAATGAATATCGCCGCCTTTTGCATAAGATATTTACAATATGTATCGAAAATGTCTAAGCTGTGGTGACCCTGTACGAAATCGGGTCGCCGAAGTGATTATTTCATTTCCTAAAAACGATTGATTCAATTTTCTGAGGCCTTGAAATGTACACACACGAACATTAATGTTTTTGATGAATCTAGTCTAGATTTTTCGAAAACGTCTATTGGAAAACTGTTATCACTACTGATTTCGAATACTTGGAAGGTATTATTGGTGTTTCCATTAAATTATTAACATTCTGTACTAATATTGGTACAATTATGTGATAACCCAATCTGTTGTACACGCTATCGATGCAGCCTGTCCCGGAAAATTGTATTTCCGTACAATTTTGATAAAAAATATGTATTAAGTTCCATTGAGAAGGTCAGAAACAGGCTGGGAGTGGGTTTTCATTCATGGTGAGTGGATTTAAATTTAAGTTTTACAACACAGTAGATCAATTAATCGGATTTTCAAGGTTGTCCGTCATTCATGTTGTGTAAACGCAGTTGCATGTCGTGCTCGAGTGCAATTTGAATTATTTCGTACCCAGCACTACGTTCAATATTGTGTCGCGTTACACTTTCCACGTGGAAATTCGAATTATTTTCTTTCGACGGCGGCTTTTGAATTTACTCAGTTTTGTCCTGCCACTGCTTCTACGTTTTATTCAATATGTTGTCATACAAATCGTGATTATCCTCTAATGAATTGAGCTTATTTATGTACAGATTTCAACAAATTTCTTTGCCTTCTACTATGATCGATGTTCTTATCCAAATACAGTTGGGCTGTAGCACACCCGACTAGACAATATAAGCGGGAAATAAAACATGCAACACCGCATATCTTCTTAATCGTAGTTATATGCTCTATAAATGTTAAATTACAATTGTTTGAAAATTACAAGGAAAAATACTCGTAACGACATTGTGTAATGAGTCGCTATAGGTTTTTTTTTGATAATTACGAATTTGACATCAAAAACGTTGCAAATAACATTAGGATTATGTGGAGAATGAAGGAACATCAAAAAAATTCAAGCATCTTTTTTTTATTTATACCAGTTTGTAACTGTTTATTTAAAGCTACAATATTGAAATTTGTAATTATCATTGATTTTTCCTGAATTTTTTTGACATTACCTTTAATTTTTGTAATTTAACATGCACGTCGAAAACACAAATACTAAAAAAAATACAAGCATCTTTGTTTTAATTTATACCGGTTTGTAACTGTTTATTTAAAGCTTTTTTTGACATTACTTTTAATTTTTGTAATTTAACATGCACATCGAAAACACAAATACTAAAAAAAATACAAGCATCTTTGTTTTAATTTATACCAGTTTGTAGTTGTTTATTTAAAGCTACAATATTCAAATTTGTAATTATTATTGATTTTTCCGGAATTTTTTTGACATTACTTTTATTTTTTGTAATTTAACATGCACATCGAAAACACAAATACTAATCAACAGGACACTCTGAAAATTACATAAAAAAATAAGAATTCATAAAAAATTCTTCGTTCACCCGGAAAATGATAGTTTTCAATTTTTTAATTATCAAATTCGTATTCAGCGACCACAAAACCCTATAGCGACTTATCACACGATTATTTCTATGACGTGGAAAGATTTTCTTTTTAGGTTTTCCACAGTTTTTTGCAAATTTTCCTAGTTTCGGTCTACTTTGGTTCGAAATACTCGACTGCCAACATCTTTTATGTATAAAACTATAATCGCGTGAAAAATGCGAAATTTTGTATGAAAAGGACGGAATTTCCCTGATTTTCAGCCCATTGAATGAGTTTTCCGAGAAAATGACCTCGGATTCGTGTTTATCTAAAAAACCCATTTTTTTATAAATTCAAAATTATCTTTAAAAAGGGGGTGAAAATAGGGTTAATTTAGCGTTTAGGGGTGA
This sequence comes from Endomychus coccineus, assembly GCA_958510875.1. NCBI lineage: Eukaryota > Metazoa > Arthropoda > Insecta > Coleoptera > Endomychidae > Endomychus > Endomychus coccineus. Next base: position 173,312,651 of record OY294068.1, on the reverse strand, counting down.
ATGGGAGGTCCTGTCCACTTAGCTCAACTCTTACGAATGATCCACGTCGGCCACAGAACATCAAGCAAAAATAATTTTTTCGATACGACGCCCTCTTTTTTTTTTAGAAAGTTCCCCAGCTTATTGATTGAACTATATATACATCGCATTGTTCACAATTTCTAATTTTCATATTTAAACTTGTTACATCATAGATATATAACAAAGAGTAGGATACCCTGCTAGGTCAATCAAATAACCTAAAATGACTCAACTATCGTTGAATGTTAGCTTGTTTCTACATATTAAAATCAGATATTTAATTGTTTAGCAAAACCAAAGAAAAGGTGCAGATTTAATGATACCCGCATTTAATAATATGAAATCCAATATTATATTTCTTATTTTCATTTAATCTACCTATCTAGCTAAATATGTTTTAATATAATTTTGAATAGTGTGGTAGGCACCTACTAATGAAACGTGTGCCGGGATGGTTAGTAGAGTATGTGAAACCAAAAAATAAGTAATATCGGTAAATTTTTTATGATTTAACGCGACCCCACGGAAAATGTTTGTTTTGGTGTATCAAACGAAACTCTAAAATTTCTACCTCCTAAATTGACCGCAACCCCCTTTTTTTGCCATTTTGGGGTATTTTGGACATTTTTAGGGGAAGTTCGTAAAAAAAAATTGCTATCTCCAGTTGTTTTAGGAATTAAGAAACCAAACTGGAACCCTTTTATTGTCAATGTTCAAGGAACTCCCAGTTCAAATTTAAAGTTAATCCGATTGACATCTGCTTGGCGTCAAATTGTAGGTATTTGCATATATTTTTACGTGGTAATCATCGTTTTTATACTACATTAGCAATATGATAGGTACTATTTTAGGTCACAGATTCTGTGTCAAGTAGTATTTCCAGCAGTACTTCCAGTGTATACAACGTGGCGATTTCAAGTGGTCGGAAGAGAAGACAGCAATAATATTGAAGAAATATGTACAATTTTAAACAAATTTTAAAAAATGTAAAAAAATTTAAAAAAAGAAAAGGTGGACTCATCATCAGTAAGATGCCCATGAAAATTTTAAATTAACCGTTTCGTCCCAGGATGTTTAATTATTATTTATGAACTACCCTATCTTATACGGCTTTTTTCTCTTTTTTTTTTTCTTTTTTTAAATTATTTAAATTTTTTTATTTTTTTACTTTTTTTTTAAATTGTTAATATTTATTCAATATTATTGCTGTCTTCTCTTCCGACCACTTGAACTCGCCACGCTGTATACACTGGAAGTACTGCTGGAAATACTACTTACCTCAGAATCTGTCACCCAAAATAGTATCATATTGCTTAAGTAGTATAAAAACGATGATTACCACGTGAAAATATATGCAAATACCTACATTTTGACGCCAAGCAGATGTCAGTTGATGAAAAGGACATGAGATATCTCAATTTGAAAATTAGCTAAAAAATTGACCCTAACTCAAATTTCACTCAAACTATTTAATATTTTAACTTAATTTGGAGAGCAGTTTGGAGGGCATAAAACCAACCTTCAGTTCAAATTTCAGCTGAATCGGTTGCAAACTGCCCGAGTTAGCCGTCTCCCAAATTCCCATGCATTTATGTATACATCTATTGCGAGGAAGGGGGAGGTCGGATTAACTTGAAATTTGAACTGGGAGTTCCTCAAACATTGACAATAAAAGGGTTCCTTGGTTTCTTAATTCCAAAAACAGCTGGAGATAGCAATTTTTTTGGATGAACTTCCCCTGAAAAAGTCTAAAATACCCCAAAATGGTAAAAAAAAGGGGTTGCGGTCAATTTAGGAGGTAGAAATTTTAGACTTTTGTTTCATACACCAAAACAAACATTTTCCGTGGGGTCGCGTTGAATCATAACAAATTTTCGATCAAAATGTTTCACATACTCTAGGTAGGAATAAGATGAAAAAGGTTTTTGATCGAGTTTAGGACAAGTCGGGTTAAAATATTAAAATGGATATAACAAAACAAAAACAATAAATAAACAAAATATACATTCTCAAGATTTAAATAGGTCTCTGAAAAGAGTAGGTACATTTATTAAGTATAGAAGGGGTACTTTGCTTCCTTCGAGTGAATGAATTTGAAAAAGTTGAAATCGATGATGAAATTACCTCATTTCATCCTCTTGAATGTTCCTTAATGTTGTTGCCATTATTATTTTGTTCCTGGTTTTTACCAAGATTTTTGTTTGTTTCTCAGATATACTAGTAAACTTTGTTCGATTAATTCTGTGATTATCGGTTATCACACAAATAACTTCGAAGATCACCGCTCACAGATTTTATTGCAGGGACTAGTTCATTTCCTGTTCGATTATATTCTGGTAAAATTTCCAAATGCAGAATTCCGAATTCTTATGACTAGTTAACTAATTATTACTGACAAATATGTTAGACAAACTGATAGGACAGCTTTTTGTCTCAACTTTGGTTGACAATAATTGATCTTCAAAGTACAGCTGGTAAAATAGTTGTCATCGATGTAATAATATCATTACGTTTCAAATGAACACTGCCTTTTGCAAATATTGGGTCGGTTCACAGTGTTTTGTAGGAATTGCTCTTGGCCATTTTTTTCTCACTTCATCTTCCGTGGGAAAGGCAACAATAGTCTTCGATTTCTTTTATTTTAAAGTAGATTGACCTACATTCCGAAACAATAATATATAAATAAGTATGATCATAATATACTACGAAAACAAAACTATTTATGCAAATTCACTCTAATTTTTGATAATAATAATAATAATTATACACTTCTCACAAATTCAAATTGCACAAATCTATTGCCGCTTTAGAGATATTGTGCCAAATAGGTTAATTATACCGTTAATTAACAGACTTACATATCACCAAGCCAGTAATATAATGTCATGACACCATACAATGTTGCCAGATTTAGCATTGTTTCTGGCTAGTATAGAGTGGTTTTATTTGTTTTTGGCACAAAGTCCACCAATATTGAATCTATGCCATTATGACTAGAAGAGCGATCACGACTGTTTGATGCTCCGTATTTTATAGTTACAGTCGATAGAATAAGAAGTATTTTCCCTGGATCGTTCCAAAAATGAATAACATCCCGAAAATACGGGAGCAGCTTCTTGGTTTTTTGTTTGAGGGAGATAATTATTAAGATTTAAGATAATCACCTGTCGTCATTGATATTGTGATTTGGTTGTTTTTGGGATTGGAAGCTGCAGATGTAAATGCTTGCTATGCTAATCCAATGTTCAATAAGATTTTTGTGTAGAAAGCTTATCAAAATGTTAAAATACATGTAAGTAAGTAAATCAATTTGGGTGTATGCCCAAAAATTGGAGATGTTCACAGTTGCACATTCAAAGAAGCCAAGTAACTGGAGATTTTAAAGAACTATTCCTAAATATTTTTGGAATAGAGACGGTGCAGTGCTAATAGTTCCAATCGAAAGGTCATCTGAATGTGACTTTGTTTAAATATCTACCTGATTCGATTGTTCAGTGGAATTTGTCTTCAAAAAAAGCAAACATTAAACATACCAAAGCGGAAATGCTTCGAAGGCATTATCTCCTTGTTTAGTAATCTGCCAGAGATAAGTGATGAACTGGAAGGTCCAGGGGAGCGATTTACACTTGCATGATACCACCAAACAAATTTTTAACTACCGCAGACTTTCAGATAAATAAGTTGGTAAGCCAATTAAGTTGTGTCGTGTTGTGATAAGCCATTACTGAAATGTGTTATTGATAACAACATTCAAAAGTAATATGGAATTCAAATAGAATCTTTATATTTTCAGTAACATTCTAATATAAAGTGGAATATAGAATAACAACGAAAATTTGTAATCACTCTTTGGGTTTACTACTAGTTTGGTGTACAAATTTGCCCACAATCGACGTCATATACCTGCTACTTAGATCTAAATTTTAGATCTCACGAACATTCGACAAATTATGAATGAAGTGTATAGCATTTTTTGTTTATTTATGTGCGAAAAAAAGAGTTTGTAAAGAGCAGAGAAGAACGTACATCCTTCTTACTTTCTCGACATATAATGGGGTATTGGCAATTTGTGGAATGGTTGAATCAGCCTGTACTTTGTGGTGTTTACCTACGTAAAATAGCAGCAGGCGTATCGCCCATTAAACATTAAATTACTCGGATGTGCCCCACAAACCGCTTACGAGCGACCTGCTCAAGTCAGTGTTAGAGGTGTGGATGTGTAATATTGTATAGTATGGTAGGTCGGATATGAATGAACTCCAATTGGGTTACGTAGGCCGCCGACCAGTGACTGGTTTTTTTATCATTGTTTTGTGTTATGTGATGTATGCAATATCGATTCGTTATTAATGAATTTCTCGAAATAATTTCCATTTCATGTGCAACGGTGTTACATTCACAAAATACCTGGAAACGTAGATGTTTACAACAGTGAATAATACACAAGAATCATTCATTTGTTTTCCAATTTACAATCATGTTTTGAACATTTCCCACATTGTTATTGTTCTATTCATGAGAGTGCGTAAAATCAAATACCGTTTCAGTTAGAGGATCTGAAATAAGTGTGCCCACTATCTTCGAGTGTACCTCTAAATACATTCGACGAACATAATCAGTTCTTCATTTGTTTATCTGCTAGTAAGATTCCGCAATGATTTCGAAATATAAATCAAAATGATTCCGTCCAAAACGACAAGTGGAGGGAATTATTTGTAGGATTTTATCAGCTGTCTACCTGATATGTCCATGAGTCATCCAGGTGTCGCGGTCATAATATTTCACAGGTAGTTCTCATCTCATAAGTATCCCCAAACCAACTATCTACTTTATGTTACTATTGAATTTATGATCGGGTTATTATTATTACTTGCATGGAGTCATTAATACTGAGAACCTTTCAGCTACCAAGTATACATCATCAAGGCGAACTCTGAATTTGAGAAAACGTTATTTGACAAACAATCTTTAAGGAAACGTAAGTCAACTTTCAAACAGGAATTTAATAAATTAGTTGAGCTCACCTTACAGGGCAGTCATCGTCACTTATAAACTATATAAGGGTCCATACTGTGAATACACTATAACACTATAATACTAAAATATAGGGAGGATTGTAAACCCATGTTTATCAATCTAAAAGTTCTTACTTTCCCCTGTTTATACATTCTTGAGTGTCTTCTTTACGCACATAAAAACCAACATTTACGACCCAGAAACAAAAATTTTCATACATATCAAACAATAAATAGAGACTGTTTCAGAAATGAAAGATGTAGATTGAGTAAAGCTCAAACCGGACCTGTTTATCAGGCGTTTAAATTTTTCAACAAAATACCCACTAAGTGGCAGGTACTTCCCATAAAATGTTTCAAATCTCTTGTTAAAGAATTTTTAATAAAAAATGCATTTTACAGTTCGAATGAATTTATTAACTGTGATGTGAGTATTGTAGCTAATACTGTAACATTTTAAATGAATCCATAGCTTATAAAACTTCATATAATAGTTTTTTTATTAATTTCAAATTGTACGCTTTATGAGCAGTTTTTTTTCTTAACAATTTTTAATGTGTTATATTTTAATATTCAGATTGTGTATGACGACCTATTGTATTCCATTGTAATTTGACCTGTGTAAAATGCTCTTTGTATTATTGGCACCAAATAAAATTATTATTATTATTATTATTATTATAATAAGAAACAATCTCCCTTATCCACTAAAAAAAACTATTAAGTATTGTCAAGTAGCCATCATCAGAGTAAACTAGTGTATCCCCAGTTCGAACTCTTTTATAGTTTATTACTTAAATCAATATAGAGACCAATTCACTCACACACGTAATCGTATCTTTTTAACACGATTTAATTCCGCTCAGTTTTTTCTGGGTCGTAACTCAATTCTGCAATAACTTCTGTCTACTTGATCGTGTTGGAATTTTGTATACATGTTTTTAAGGAAGAAATGTATGAAAAAAAATTTTAGTTTCTGGGAATCGAACCCGAGCGTACCGAGTGGGAGACAACTGTCCCAGTTCCTAGACCACATCGCCGTTTGATACAAACTTTTAGTAGTAGTACGGAAGTTTACTTCAATAATTGTGTTTGTTGTTGTTAAATGATTTTATGAAATTTGACTGACTGTGGTTTAAAATTTGCCGTGAAAGTTTTGAATCGATGATTTTTTTGAATTTTCAACACTTTTTGAAAGGGATTTGAAACCTTTCGTTTTTAAGTTATCGTGTAGACAAGCGAATTTTGTGACATACTGAACTGAATGAAGGAATGTTTGCTCTAAGACTTTCTAGAAATAGCTTGGGTAAATGCAATATACTCTTCGAACTTTGTCTGCGAACAGTATAATAATACAATTATAATAGTATAACTATCTGGGGACTATAATGAACCACAACAACTATTAAACGTAAGAACTAAGATGGTTAGAGCCGCTTTGTTCATATATGCACTTATATGCAAAAAGGATATCAGTATAGATCGAACACGACTGGGGTGCTAAGCTAAGTCTTTGCTATCATTTCAATGGAATGTATGAATGGACGTTTCTAAACGAGAATTTGAATTGTGGACGTTTGTTCAAAATATCGTAGAAAAATAGGAAAACAAATAAGGCGGTATTGAGCCAAATAAGGAAGAACTGATTGGTACAATGAAGACAAGTTATGCGAGGGGGGGGGAGATGTGGCCTGCTACCACTGGTTATACCAGGCAAAATCACAGGGAAACGAAGTTAGTGTAAGAACCTCTTGGTAAGAAAATCTAGAGGATTGGTATAATTGTTTTTTCATAGAGTTGTTCGGAGCAACAATGTCAAAATTCAGAGTTATGGTGGCGAGCATCAGTTAGGACACGCTCCTGAGGAAGGAGTCACAATGTCATATCCATTGGGTCGGAACATCCTTAAAACTTGTTAAATTGGGAAACGTTGAGCCATGGAGAAAAATATATGTAAAAACCTAAACTGAATAGGTACTACTAGTTTGGTTGGTTTTTCTGGCACGAACACATACGTTTTCTGGGATCAAGAAGCGAAAAAATTTGCTTCTTATGTCGAATCAAACTAATGGGTTACTACACAACAAATGGCGATAAACCATTTAAACCGAACATATTGACATAAAGAAATTAGTACTGTTTGCTCTAAAATGGTATAGGTAAGTAGTTTGAAGGAATGATATGTTTTTTAATAAGAACTCTTGGGATTAGTGGTCTAGACTAGAGCGGAATGGAGGTCACGAAGGGTCACAAACAATTACAAGACTATCTGTTCCCTCAGGCATTTAGACGTCCCATTAAGTGTGGCGTGTTTTAGTTAGAGAGATCTTCTGGGAAAAGCGAAATACAGTGATTGACGCTAAGACGGCTTGAGGTTTACGTGATCTTTATTCGTTAAGGCGCATCACTTCGCCATATACGTTCACACACCGTGTCAAGGAAATTAATACTAATACTATATTAATTACGAGATGCTAGTAATCTCATTTACCGTTAATTGAATCTTCACTTTCGGTTTTGCTGTTGGCAGTAAAATATACCTAGCAAATTAACAGAAGTCCCTATTTTGACTTTTATTTATTAGGTATTCGTTTTTTCAAATTTATCATAGTCCTATGAAAATGAATGAATTTAATTAGGACAAATTAGTATCGAGATATCAATTTGTGTATATACGAAAGTATAGATAGTATAGATGTTGGTTCAATACGAATGGGCGCTGGTAATAACGCTCATGAAGTCGCACATATCGTAACTTTGTATGACCCCATGGCTTCAAAACGGATGAAAACAAGGGTTCTGACTAGTCCCAACAAGTTCGTAACAACTCTTATCAACTTAGTTTACATCCATTTCGATGATGATGTCTTACTTGAGTAATTTAAATAACACAGTATTGTGATTTCTTGATGCCAATGTGTCCAATTCTGTAATTAGCATAGATAATTTGTTGGAAAATTATTTGAAATTGAGTAGGGATTAACCAAATGTTAATAATAATTCATCAGAAATAAGATGAATAAATGCATTCCTTGCTAATGGCGGAAGCCATTACTTTGTTATAATTTATCATATTGATATAATAAAGTAAAACACTTTTACTTTATTTTTTATCACATGTATTATAGAAACAAATCGTGACTATAGTTTCGACACTAGCGTGGCATCTTCAAACGATACTAATGAATGAAAATCTGAAAGACACAGGTAACAAATAGGGTGCCGGTTGGGGAAATACGTTGTTAGAATAGTATAATTGAAATTGGATAATGAGCTAGAGTTAATATTGTGATAAGGAGGTATACTAGGAAGGCACAAGAGGATTAAGGGAAATTTTACGGTATCAAGACATCAAACAGAAGGCTGTAGTACACATCTAATTGATTTTATTGTCATTAATTTTAATACCTTTGAAAATTTCTATTGATTCTATAGAGTTTAATTTGAAACCTCTACTCTGGTTATGTAAAATGTTGACATTTAAAATTGGAAGAATGTGCCCTGTTTCTAAAATATGGTTAGAGAAAGATGAATCTGATTTATTAAGCCTTGCCCTCACGTACCATAATAATATCATTACTTTCAAAATTTATGAAAAAACCTACATTCACAGATACGTTGCCAATTCATATTTTAGTCCCCGTAGTCACAAATTAGCAGCATACAACTCTATGATACATAAAGCCTTTTCACTTCCTCTTTCTCCCGAAAACCTCAAATTATATCCAAATTATCTTACTCAAGTATCTATCCTTTTACAAAAAAAATCTGATTCTTCATCAAAATACGTTTCCCTCACATATTTTGGTACCGTAAGTGAAAGAATTGCAGACAATTTATCGAAACATAATCTAAAAGTTTGATTCAAACCTCAAAATGAATTTTGTGGTTCAATGCTAAAGATAAAACAAATAAGTTTAATAAATCTGGAGTATATAAATTAACCTGTTCAGAGTATGATAACTTTTACATCGGTAGATCTAGTCGAAAGATAGAAATTAGATATACGGAACATTTTCGATCTTTTAGACCCAAATATTTTTGTATTTACTGAACAATTGAAAAATGTACAGTTAGATACATATATAAAAATGAACAGCTACGACATTGTGAACAAATGTACAATGTTAATGAATAACAATCGATGTGTAAAGCTGGAAAAAGTTTTAAAAATGATAAAAGTATCATTTTACGTTATGATGATGTAAAAGGTATGTCACACTACAAAAAATCAAACGTAACATAGATATATTTGTATATTTGTGCATATTTGATTTACTTAAAACTCTAGTTCATAATCAATTTTTATTAGTTTTTTTTTATATTATAAATACTATCTGGACGCTGTCCTATAGCGTCACTCAATTCGGTATCCATAAAATTTCGCTCCGTCGAGCAAATTGGGACCTATTTTTGGGGCAGTCGAGCAATTCGGATATTCCGTACATCTACTTAGATATTTATTGAAGAATTTTCATCATTGTAATCTTGGAGCTGAAGAATTTACTCTTATTTTGACTTTACTCTATAATTTATATTTAATTTCATTTATTGAAAAATAATGTAGTTATCACATTTCTAGATGTTCCAAGAATACCACATTTCCATCGGAAGTCCTCAAATATTTGTTATGAGAGATTTAATAGAAAAATTAGCTCCTTCTAACCCTTATTCCTTGGTGCGATAAATGTCAATTTTACTGAAATACTTGACAGTGAGTGGTGGGGTGTGACGACATAACTATCGGAGTCTAATAGATAGTTCTGTGGACTATTCAATATTCTGTTTATACATTTGGTTCAGGGCTATCTCCCGAATTGAAATTATTTTCCAACAATTTACCTAAATGAATGATGGTTTGAGTATTTCAATGCTGTTACAGTTCTCGATTGCAGTGTCAAACGAAACAAAGAACTAGATCAAATATTAGCTCTTTCTTGTACTGCTTTTGGTATTGTCTCTTTCATTTCCTCTAACTTTGTGAATCGTTATGGCTACAGAAAGTTGCAGATAGTAGAATGTTGCCTCGCGGTGATTCATACCACGCGAAGCAGACAGCCTTCTCTAGGCCTCCTCGATCCAGACATCTCCATGTTTAGGTCGGCCTTCCGCCCACCACATTCGCTCTCAGAGAAGAAAGCTGTTACGTACACGTTGCGGCGTTTAAATGGATTCTATTAAAACATCGGCATGTCAACAATATGCGCCGTAAGTCGAAAACAAACTCCCAATGCATGTCGGTAGGTACGTCTTTGTGCTATTCTAGTAGAACATAGGAAGAGGAAGGCGATCTAACAAAAAATAAAATCGATTACATAACAAACGTTTTCTTGCTTCGTTGCTTAATAGTAACAACAACACAAGGTATCCGTTCATTCTTTTCTAACAGGTCGACGGCCACTGCGCAGTTTGATCACGAGAAACTGCGTATATTGAACAGCTGGCGTTGCGTGACCCCGAAGTTTCTGAACTCATTTCATGTTTTTTTTTATTACCTACCTGCCAATGTTACGTATGCCTCAGCTTGGTCATAATTAATGCATTTGGTTGGATTCGTTATTATTAATGAAACGATAATTTTCGTTTGTATGGTTTGTTATTAAGTGGTCCAATTCGGGGTTTGGTTGTTTTATTTATTCATTCGTTTTCATGTTTTTTAGAGTTTCTGGATAGTCCGAAATGTGGAACATTTTAATGTGAGATATTAGTTCAATCCAGTTGAATAAATTATCAATTCTTAAGCAACGAACTATTTATTTATTTATACATTGAGTCAGTTTATATTTCTGGCTCCTTTAACGTACCCATAAATAAATTTAGACAATCACACATGCGCTCTTGAAGGATCGAAAATATGCTCATTAAACACCTTCAAAATTTTCCATGTAAGTAAGTGTCTTCAAACATCGATAGGGCAACGTATGGTCACCAATATAGTACCCAAAAAAAATGTAGACAAAAACTTGAGTTGTCTGGTCTAAAATACGAATTACGAAAGATGCAAGATCTACCCTCGAAAGTAAAGAACAGATCCCCTAGGTGGCCACGCAACAGTTTTCCAGGCTGAGGTCTGTGCAATACGGACATGTGCCCTGGAAAACCTTCGATTAAACTAAGGTAGGCGGATTTACATCTACACTGATAGCCGAGCGACCCTGGGCTCACTTCGTGCCCACAGAGTGACTTCTAGACTTGGCTTGGAGTGCAGGGAAACTCTGGTTGAATAAGCCAAAAGGAACAAACTCCAGCTAGTGTGGGTACCTGTCCATTCTGCCGTGAAGGGAAACGAAGTAGCCGATGAATTGATCAAATGGGGTTCCTTGAGCTCCCCTGGCCCCGATTCCACGATCGGAATTTTATAGACCACCGGCTCCACGTCTCAAGGAGCTACTGTATAGACAGTGACTCTTGGTCTGGCGTGGTTCCCCCAGCATGAGGCCACATTAGGGAGTTCTCGCTCAAATTCTCTAAAACCCTACTCTCTATGAGCAGGAAAGGCCTAAAACTGGTGACAGGACTCCTCACAGGACAATGTCACCTGAATAAACATCTACACACAATGGGCATTGTTGAAGACCCACCTTGTGGTAGATGTGGAGAGGCGGATGAAACTGCTTCTCACATCCTAGCAGAATGTTCAGCACTGGCTTCTCTTAGGCTACAACACCTCGGCAGCACACATAAGCCGCTTGAAGCCATAAGAGAAATCAGTCTATGCAAAATCTTAGCCTTCGGCACTGCCTTAGGCCTGCTGGACTGATTAATGTATCAAGGGGCGCACAATGAACCGAATCAAGCGGTCTAAGTGCTCCGGAATTGTCCGCCCCCGCTTTGATTGATTGATTGATTGATTGAAACAATAGATCTTGCGTTCTAGGGCTCTGGCATATTATATTTATTAAATTGTTCCAATAAATATCATTCATTTCTAGTAAAAATGGTGCTGTTGGAAAAATTGTCAACAACAATTGTCGAAATGAACTGATATTGGTGTGACATTCAGAAATGCAATAGTTTTTTCTACATTTTTTCAATTGGTGGGGTACTAACGTTATAATTATTATTTTTAATATTAAGGGGGGACATTGCGGTCCCTTGATGCCTAGCCCGAAGCCCTTAGCACTCCGAGTCACGTGTCACGTAGAAAGGCGGTTCCCACTCGCGAGTGTTCGCTCAGCTACCAAAGGGCGGTTCCCACTCAGTGTTCACCATGCTCTCCCAGGTGAACGATTCCTGAAGAGGTTAACATCATCTTTGTGATGTATATTATTTAACGTCGGCCTAGTGAAGAGGTTCCCACTCGAGAGTGTTAACTGAACTCCAGAGGTAGACGGGATCGGTTCGTACTCAAGAGTGTTCACCAGGTCCCCGAGGTGAGCGAGCAGTCACCTATTCAACACCCAATCGGGACCGGGTATGTGGTCAATGCTCTGAAGAGATTTTACACCGTCTTCGTATCTAGTATCTGGATCTCCTCAGTGTCGCATAGCTCTACAAAGAGTGCTCTGCGTCTTGGGGATCAGTGTTACGCACCTGCACAGATTGTGCATGGATATTTTGTGTTTTCGTTTGCATCACCTGCACAAAAAAAAGCGAATCTTGGAGGTGTTTTTTTTTGTTGGGAGGTGGTTGAAACCCTTTATTGGGCACCTTATGGACCTGTGACATCCCATAAGGTAGTGTGGGAGTCCCCGAGTCCCAATTAAATCACCTCAGATATACCCACTAAACACTCCACCTCGTGTGGTTGGCTCGATCCTGCAACCAGGGCAGTCTCGATAACACTTAGGCTTGACGGCCCATTGTAGACTCATTACTTTCTCGGGCCATCGAAAAAATTCCGCAGTCGGTGGATTCGAACCCGCGACCGGCAGTCATAGTGATTAGAAAATGGATGCTACTGAGCTACCTGTTTAAATTCAGAAACTATTAGACCAACCCCACAGCTTTGAGTTTTTTTAGTAGTTGTAAAGGAATGAAAGGCACAGAAATTAACCAACTTAACCTAGGTGGTGTCAGTAAAAAAGCATCGATTTTAATAGAAATTTGTGGATCATTATCCGAATTACCTTCAATTTGAACCAAAAAGCCGGTTATGGAAATCATCCATTTATGGTCAATATTGGACTAATTGGGGGAGTTTGTTCTGTTATTTGTGAATGGGGCTATTATACAACACTCGTTAGAGTTAACATAATTAACACTATAATGCTAAGAGATGGAATATTAAGTGTAGGCTGTGTTTATCTTCGGTTAGTATGATGAATATCTAAAGATATTTGTCTACCTTCATACACAATGCCTTAATGCAAAATGTATTCAGTCTATAACTGACAATTATAAGTTAAACTCATTTAAACAAAAACAAAAAAATCTCGATTCTGATAATAATTGAAGATCGCATTGTTTGTCGGTTCAGTTCAAAATGGTTTTTCCCATGATTCTAGTTGTCTGCTATGCTTTCGGAATACCAGAACTATGATTAAAATATTTGTTCTGGCACCGGTGGCGCCAAGCCTTGATAATTATGAATCTTAAGTGTATATCATATTAAATAGAAAGCAACTATTAATATTTGAAGTCCAAAACGTAAAATTTTGGCGTTTGGAGGGTGCATGGGTTATTCAATTATGGTTAGCCCCAGTTGAGCATTCGAAAGTAAAATTGTATGAGAAAGTTTGTAGTTTAATCTTAGTCAAAAATCAAAAATACAAAGGATATACTTGATGGATGGGTTTCATCTATAGGTCCCAAACCGGAAAATGTTTTTTTATTTCTGATGAAGTTGGCGATTGTTTTGTTCATCAATTGCACTATTGGAAAATATTCAAAATATTATTTAATATTAGGTTACCCGCGCTATCAATGTTTGTGAATCGTTCCACAAAGATTTTGAAGACTCATCTTATAAAGCTCATTCGAAGAATTTTCTTTTCATACAGAAGGATTAATTTCAAACAAAAGCTTACGTGAGATTACATAGGCTAAAAATCCTATCACAGTAAAATATCGCAAAAAATTCATTACAAAAATGATCGAGTCACAACAAATGAAATAAGCAGAATTAATTTTATTAACATTACGATGTTAAAGATTAAAACATGATCTTTTTTGTTTTTAAATAGTTTTACGCTTAATAAAATATTAATTTTGATTAAACGTTTCTTCATTTTTATCAGCCCAGGGCGCAACTCCTACGTTTATTTCAGGTACTTAGAATGTATGGGACGAAATTTACTTATTATTTTTAGGCACGACTCACTTTACTTATACCCATCTGTTAATCTGTTTTATTATTTTTTTTTAACATACGAGAGCAATTGATTTGAAATTTTAATGCCGTGAGTATATGAGGAATAACGGAAAGAAACCCTTGACAACATCTATCATGGGCAATTAATTATCTTTGGATGACATAATGTGACACACGTCATACGTAAGATGACAATCAATCTCAATGATCAGTTAGAAGTATATCAAAGTGATCTTTTCATGTGTCTTTCAAACTGCTCTTAAAATAATTCTTAGAATATTAAATTATAATCACACTAATTCACAAATTCTTACCTTGTTTACTATGTAATACTGTACTGTCTTTCAAACCGCTCTTTAAATAATTCTTAGAATATTAAATTATAATCACACTAATTCACAAATTGTTGCTATGTTTACTATATAATACTGTATTTTCGTAGGATCTACCTGTTTTTGGAATTTCCGTTGATCTCAACCCTGCTTTACTCTACTCTATTTATACTTGAACTGTTTCATTGGCTTCTTCATAATTTTCTAATTGTTTGATAATGGCACTTCGGTGTTGAAACTATAGTTACGTTTTCACGTTATTATTAATTAAGTGGTATAAAAACAAAGTACTTAGTTATTATTTCATATAATCATTAAGAATAATACTTTAAATATCATGATGATATTAACTTGAAGATTTTGATAACGTTGGTAGAAGAGGAATATTAGTAACAACTATTCTATACACTGTTTTGTGGTAAATTCGCAAAAAAGTACTAATTGATAACAAAAGAGAAACTCGTTCTACAGATCAGGTGCATCGCACCAACAACTTTCACCCAACTTCAAAATGGTAATAAAAATTGATAGTTTTGTTTCTCCTCATGTACAGTGCATGTATAGTGATGAAATTACACGTTAAAAATTATCTCGGTCGTGATTTCTTGCATATGGCATGTCCTCGAATTCTTCTGAAGAATAAATTATTCTTCCAATGCAGTGGTATTATATTGTTTTTAACTCATTCCGAATTAGGTTCTGACATAATATTTCCGAATTCTATTTTTTTTATATATGGATATTGATGATTAATAAGGCATGTTTTCATAGGTAATTTATTCTTATGTTATGTTTTCAAGTTGTAATGAACAATTGAACATGATGATTTTAACATTTCTTCATCTGGCACCTAAAGGGCTGCTATAAGCTGAAACGCATGTGAAGTCACGATGCTGCCTTTTCAAGGCGTTGGTCGATAAGATTCAGCTAATGAAAAGATTGGGTTTAAATCAGCGGTGTATAGTGAGGTCTCTTTCCTTATGCCTGTAACCTCCACATATTAAATAAAAAACAATGAATAGCTATCTCCTCTCCAATATCCCAGCGCTGGCTCATACGATATATGCGTTCTCATACCTGTTTTTCTTAATTACTCTTCATCTCAACATCAACTCATCAGTCCTTTACACTTATATAAGTAGGTACTGTCAAATTATTTTATTATTCATAAATATTAAAAATTCTCAAATCAGTGTATAACCGTGCTTCTATAGCGAATTTCGGCATAATTATCAGTTACAACGCCCACTATAGGGGTTTACTTGTCTCGCTTGTAAAACAGTACAATGCGCCTGGCTCGCTCTAACTCACAAGACTCCTGATTTAAATTCAATATATTTGTATAAGCTGATATAAAGCGAAAGTGACAATGGATAAAGGCTGTTTTTCTATCATCTGCCAGAAATTCTCCAATGTGCTTCTTCCTACTTGGCTTCTCATGAGCCTTACATGGTTGAACTATTCCACCGATAGTTGCACTGTCTGCTCGCTGCTCGCTATTATGACAGTTTTCGTATATTAATTAGAAAGAAAAATTTTAATCTTTCAGAATCTAATTGTTTTTAAGTTGTACTATATGTACTATGTAGCTGTATTCGATTTAGCCTATTCTAAATGTTTGAATCTCACACTGCAAAGCTTAATATTAATATACTCGTAATTATAACAGTCATATGTTGTTTTTATTCGCTTCATAGCTACGTTGTAAGGAAATCATCTTACAAATTGTCCCGAAATTAAACATTTGTTTGTTGTGATGCCCGTCATCCATGCTAGAAATGACCTAAATTATGAAACTTGTTAAAATGAGCATCAGATAAATATTTATACATTACGTATTTGCTAAAATAGTATTAGATATATTTTTGTAAATCATAATTTACTGAATCATTCAAATGCTTCATTTTATTCATGATTATTACTGAATGGATTATTGATTAATTGATACTTAATTTCTCCTTGACATACTTGGCTTTCCGTTTTGATAAAATTACGAAACACGGTCTGTTTATCTTTATTTACTCGTATCATTGTGTACTTATTGCTCATTATCATATTCCATGTTACATTTGTTAGACTCTGCTGTGTTCATCTTAAATTCACTGACGCATTTGAGTAAACAATTCAAGCTAATGTGCCGTATACTTATGAAGGGACTCCAATCTTTGTCTTATCTATAAACAGTAATCGCACTGATAAAAATAGTGAGAAGCGGTATAACGTATATCCGAGGAAGAACATTTTTTCCAACAGGATGTAGGCTTTATTTTGCTCTTAGATCGTTTGACATCATCTTCTATTATTCTCAAAAGCGTATAATTGTAGAATTCATCAACGTTGATTCTCTTTCATTAAGCTATTTCATATAGAATAGAAAAATAAATAGATGGTTGTTCATATTAAAAATAGGATGTTGAATAGAAAATATTGATACATAGTCCAGTAAATCGTTTTGATGAAATTTCAAGACAAGAAAGACCTTAGTTGTAGTTCTATAAATAAATCATGTCACTGTAAACATAATACATATTAAAGGAAATGATCGTTTATCTAACTCGCCCGTTGCCTACTAATTCTTGTTATTCTGTAGGGTCTTTGTCGAAGTTTCCCGCCAAAACGACTGTCTGCGGCAATCAAGGCCAATCTTAAATTGCTTTCAGTCTTCGTGGCGAGTAGACATTGCCCTTGACTGGTTATTGCTTAAAATTTACGAGACTCTGTATTTGCATACTCACAGAAGCATGTTTCATATTACACATATGGAAAGTGTGGGTATAAGATCCCTAAATAAATTTTACAAATCCAGGCAGCGAATCATATATTCTAAACAAAATCATACCATAAACCTAGCTGGTTTTCGTGGGTTGACATATTTATGAGAGTTTTCCATTTATAAGGAATGGCAAAATAATTCTTTATATTCATTAATGATGTTCTATTTTATTACCAAGGAATTTAAAATTTCTGATTTCTTCCTATTTAGGTACTTCGAGTCGGTTCTCTTCGGACAAGTGAATCAAATTGAATGTAGGTATTTCGCTCTGAAAAATCTCTCGTGGATATATTATTAGATTCAAATTAATCAACATCTATATGGTACTGAGTGGGTGGTGGTCGCCGGTGGCTCTCTTGTTACGCGTTCTAGATACAAACATCTCTTCAGTATTAGTTTACAAGCTGTGTCAGCATGCATGATAGTTTAGAAAAGTATAATGTTAACCTGTCATCAAGAGCTGTAGTATTCAGAATCTTACACATTTGGACCATACTGCGTTAGTATGCATGTCGGCTTCTAGTTCAATTATATTATGAATGTTGTAATAAACATTGTTCATGTTAGGCAATTTTCAGTTGAGAATAGTCTAACGAGATAATGATATACATTTTTCTAAATGCTCCAATAGCACCATCATTAATAAATCTCGTTTCGCGCCTTTGGACAATCAATTTTATACTATGCTGCTCAACAAGCATATGCGCGTATCAGCATTTATTTAATAAGACTCTTGATTACCTACTCCATGTTGTTTTTAAAATCAGCCTCCATGGTACAGCAATGCATGCTACTTCTTTTATTCAAGGGGCGGGGGCAAAATGAATCAAATCTTTCGGTAAAAAAAATTAAGTGAGCGAAAGGTTAAATTCTAATACATGTCTTCTTCGAAATATTTAAATTTTAGGTATATTTTTAGACAACATAAAAAGTACAAAAATACAGGAATAACTGGTATAAAAGTATTAATTCTATTTTCTTGAGGAAAGAATAGATTATTTATCATTTTTAAAAACCTCGGTATTGTAATTAGCGTAAAGCCGATGTTCCCACTGACAACAAATATTGCCTCTAATCCTTTTTTACCAGGTACGGAATTCCCGAAAATAGAATTTCAGATAAAACTGTACCGATTTCTCATCTGCATCGACTTTCACTATGGGCTGCTTTGGCATCACTATGCGGGCAAAATGAGCCCGTTTCCCTTTGCCCAAAATGCAGCGGTGTAAATATTTACTATTACAGCGTTATAAATGCACGTAACCGTGGAAAAAGCTAGTAAGGAAGTAATTATTTGAGGCTCCGGTTAGTGGATTTTTTACAACATATGCGTCAAGTTGTCAGAGTACACCAGTTCTGCACTATTGAAAACACATAGTCTTCAATAAACTATTATATTCACATAATCTGGCGAAAATCGTTTCGCGGCTATAAATCTACCTGACTCAAGGACCTTGAACAGTAACTTAGAGGTGGCCAGTTCCCTATAATGCAATACAATACTGTCAACTGTGTTCATATTCGTATTCCGCATTGAGGTATCCATATACTACCTCAATGGAAGTTGCACTTGCAGCGTGCTCTATTTTGGTTATGTAGGAGCTGACGTCGCTGACAGGATGATTAAATCAGTCGATCGGGCCATCCTCACAATCACTTTTTAATGTCCTTGTACCTGACAAACATAAATACACTGATACCAACTTCGTATACATATCACACTAGATTAATAATGATTCTTGACCCAGGTATGAATTGTATATAAATTCTCGAGAAATAGGTCACACTAACACATATTGCTATTATTTTCGTCTTTACGTACGTTTCGGTCTCACGACCATCATCAGAAGACCAATTTCAATTAAAAATGCTCACGTCGCCGAAACGAAGTGAAACACGAATAACCGAAACTGTAACACATCATTGTTTCAAGTATTTGTATATGTATCAAGAATTCACTACTTAGCAATTTTCTTATAATATACGAACTCATGTCAAACAAGTCTGTATACCACTGAAACCAAAAAATATAGTATGAGTTCCATCGCAACTTATACAAAAAAGATTATATGGCCATAAGTATAGTACAAGAAACAAAAACTCAGAAAATTCCACCGCCCTTGCTAAATATTGCTTTGAATATAACCATCAATTCGATTAGAATGTTAATATTTCAACTAAGGAAACCAATTATTATTGAAGATCTATTCTGGAGCTGATTCACATAAAACGTGACTCCAAGTCTGTAAATCATAGAACAGATATTCAGTCCTTAAGTCAGATTTATACTAATTTAATTAACTAAAACCCTTGCAAATTCCTACATGCGTCTTTATAATGTTATAAGTATATTTTAGGTAGAATGTAATATTAATAAGGTTTTTGACAACCTCATAAATCTTTTAACATCTGGTTTGAAAGTAGATACTTAGCGATATTTTTTTGGTTTCAGTGGTATACAGACTTTGTTTGACATGAGCTCGTATATTATAAGAAAATTGCCAAGCAGTGAATTCTTGATACATATTGATATACTTGAAACATTGATGTTTAACAGTTTCGGTTATTCGTGTTTCTGTTCGTTTCGGCGACGTGGGCATTTTTAGTTGATATTGGTGCGATAAGGACGCTTTGTGTTTTAAGAAATCCCATTTTAGACATAATACGTGTTCTGATGCTGGTCGTGAGACCGAAACGTACGTAAAAACGAAATTAATAAACATATGGGTTAGTGTGCCCTATTTCCCGAGATTATATACAGGGTGTCCTCGAACTGCGTGGCTAAAATAAAACCGAAGATTCTTTGATTCGAAAAAAATTTGATGAGCCTTTTTACTTTTGCCTCAAGTGTCTTGTTTAGCCGGTAGAGGGCTTCAAAGTTGCAAAAATAATTTTGTTTTTTCGGTATAACTTGAGAACGTGATGGAGGACTTTTACAATATTTGGCAGGTGAGTTACTGTCAATAATAGCCGTTTTTGAGAGCGGAGCATAGAGCCTTAGAGACCATAGAAATGGCTCAAACTTGAGGATGTAACGGGAAAAGTGTCCAGAACTTTTTTGTGTTCGATGTAATTCACTCTATATTTTTTATGTAGATAGCTTATCTAGTTTGAAAACTTTTCTTACTCTTAGAAAATTTTGATAAAATCAACGTATTAGCTTGAAAAAAATAATTTTCGAGTCTCTGCAATTTTGGCTTACTAATTTTACTTGATTAAAATACCTTAGTTGCCTTTGCTTTTCTAATGTCATTTTGGCATTTGGAGAATTTATTCTCAAAACTGTCAGTTTTTACTTTGCTTTCCGTAAAAATTTTATAAAATTATGGCTCAAAATTTCACTAACACTGAAATGGTTAATATCTCGGTAAAACACGAATAATAAAAACAATAAAAATGGGGAAACGATGTGATTATTTAGGAAAAACAAATGCTAAATTAAAAGAAACAACAAAACTTTTTGGGAAATCGCTAAGGCATCAATTGTTCGAAATGTTGCCCATTTTCCTGAATACACAAATTAATTCGTTTCAAGAAATTGGATTGAACTCTGGCTAGTACTTCAGGATCATTCTTCAATAAATCCGCTTCATGATTAATTCGTTGCAACAATTCCTCTCGTGTGTTTACTGTAGCTGCATAAACTTTCGACTTCAAAGCGCCCCATAGAAAGAAGTCGCAGGGCGTCAAATCAGGGGAGTGGGCCGGCCAGTTCACTGGTGCATCGTGTCCTCTACCTATCCAGCGATCTGGATATTCCGCATTCAAATGTCGCCTCAAAGCTAATGTGAAATGAGGAGGTGCACCATCATGGATAAACTAGGCCACGACGAATGTGTAAGGGCAAGTCTTCCAACAGTTCAAGTAGCCTTTGTTCCAAAAAGTTCAAGTAGTTCTCCCCGTTCAATCGATCGGGTATAACGGTAGGGCCAATAATAAAGTTATCCACAATTCCAACCCAAACATTGATTTTAGTTTGATTCTGAAAATATGTAACTTCCGTTTCATGAGGATTTTCATGTTCATTATGGAGGTTAAAAAGACCACATCTCGTGAAAGTATCTTCGTCCGTGAACAGAATTCTTCTACAAAAATTGGGGTTTGCGTTTTGTCTTTGGACAATAAGCCGACAGAAATCTAGCCGATGACCTGGATCCATGGGCAATAAGTCTTGAACTGTTTTAATATGATAGGGATACAACAGTTCTTCTTTCAGTACATTATGAACTAATGATTTTGAGGCTCCAATACGAAGTCCCAAACGTAGTGTGCTTATCCCAGGTTCAGTTTCAACCGCTTCCAGTATTGCTTCTTCGAGCTCTAACGTCCTTCTTGTCCGTCTGCGTCCAGTTTCTCTGCGATTTGCTTCAAATTTGCCAATTTCGCGAAGGTTTGCCGATTTTGAATTCTGCGATGCGGATATCTTTCCCTTCTCCGGCCATTGCAACGACAAAGTCCATAAATCAATAACATATCAACCATTTCAGTGTTAGTGAAATTTTGAGGTATAATTTTATAAAATTTTTACAGAAAGCAAAGTAAAAACTGACAGTTTTGAGAATAAATTCTTCAAATGCCAAAATGACATTAGAAAAGCAAAGGCAACTAAGGTATTTTCATAAAGTAAAATTAGTAAGCCAAAATTGCAGACTCGAAAATTAATTTTTTCAAGCTAATCCGTTGATTTTATCAAAATTTTCTAAGAGTAAGAAAAGTTTTCAAATTAGATAACCTATCTACATAAAAAATATAAAGTGAATTACATCGACCACAAAAAAGTTCTGGACACTTTTCCCGTTACATCCTCAAGTTTGAGCCATTTCTATGGTCTCTAAGGCTCTGTGCTTCACTCTCAAAAATGGCCATTATTGACAGTAACTCACTTGCTAAATATTGTAAAAGTTCTACATCACGTTCTCAAGTTACCCTCTACCGGGTAAACAAGACACTTGAGGCAAAAGTAAAAAGACTCATCAGCTTTTTATCGAATCTAAGAATCTTCGGTTTTATTTTGGCCACGCAATTCTAGGACATCCTGTATATAATATCACACTAGAACATATTTCGCTATTTCTATTCGCGCTGTGGCTAGTCTCCCGGTACCGGCAGCCGGACAAATCCCGGTAGAAACTGTTGTGACGTAATATATGTGTATAAAGGCAAGGAAAACCTGCTAACCTAGTATTCCCAAAAATGTATAAAAATTTAATAAACTAACTCCCGAAAAATTTAACAAACTAACCTGCGATATAACATTGCCGCTTGGAATTTAAGTATGTAAAGCGGTACTACTACGTCTACTGGAATTTATTGGGGTACTGGTACCGGGAGGCTAGACACTACCAAATTTTTGCCCAGTATGCTGTTTTACCCCTATTTAGAAAATTCACTACATTTTAAAAACACTGCAATTTGAAGCTGATAAATCTAAAAATACAGAAACTTTAAAATGTTTAGTACACGTTATGCAAAAGCTGCCGTAATTAATTTTTTATTCGTCGCTCGGAACTTGCAAACAAAAACGCGTCACGAAAGTTCTGCACGCTAACCATTGATGAAAACGGATTGGTAACTGGTTTTGGTTTCCTTAATAGCAGATTATTTTGATCGATGCATGGCTTGAGAAGGTGATTCAATCTTGAAAATATGATGGGACATTATTACTAACACGCCCATATGAAAATGACATCTTAATTTGCCATCAATGGAGTCACTGAATCACTTACAGGCAGTCCTGCTGGCTTATATTAACATATTATCTCATTTTATCACTACTGAAACGATGCATCTTAGAACATCTAGGTATATTGTCAACTATAAATCTAATGTTAATGTCATCTGGTATATTGTATGTAGTAGAGAAATCGATTGTTCTAATTCGGTTATGTAGTTTACGCCAGAACAGAGTACATTCACTTAAAGGCTGATGAACTCTGTCACATAGAACCTTGATTCAAAAGTCTCAAGCGGCAAGACAAGGAAACTCCCAGCTAGGGTAGAATCAACAGACCGTGAAGGTCTCGGCTGGATGATTTCTACAACTAGACGATCATCTAGTGAGCCTACAAACACAACATATCCCCTTACTATGATCAAGGTGCCATAGCGCCCTAAAATGCACCTGCATAATTATAACTAATTACTCTACATTTACATGAACGTACAACTCCCAGGAGCTGGCATTCTTTATTATAGTTGTGTAACTTGAAGTTGCAGTAATTCATTATAACAGGTGTATATTTCATTGTTTAATATTTAAAGAATTTAAAAGGACTGGTCGTAATCTAGACACAGTCTGTTCTTTCTGGGCATGGAAAGAAGTTTATCGTTCTTAGTTGCTAATATTAATACAAAATGCTATTGTTGTTATAAATGAGATGTTCGTTGATTTGATTGGGCTTAGTCCTTATCTATGGAATTCTGTGATATTCAAGATTGTTCAGCCAAATATCAATATTCTCTTTTCATTCGGTTCCCAGATTTGGCCAATATGATTTCATATGAGAGGGTTTCCATCTACCACTGGTTTCGGAAAACCATTAAGGATTAGTCGGACATATACAGTGTTCAAATATGTCCTTATAAAAGGCCAGTCTAATATATCATTAAGCTCTCGTTGTCATTACGAGTCAATTGTTATAATATTACTAGGACATGCACTCTGACTCACCATGATCCTAATGTGAAAGATTTTCGTAATATATATCTCTTGATGACAGGTGAACAAACTTATCTAGCAGCAATTACCTCACACAATGCTCTATAGATTGTGGATAAAATTTAGAAAGCTTTGTCGACGCTTATAGAAGACTTTGTCGCCACTGCGCAACAGATGGGCTTACTTAAGGTCTTACATTCATTTTAGCGAATTGAAGCCGTGCTCGTTTTCCGCTGCGTTTTATTAAAAGCTCTTTTGCTTATTGTTTCTTCTTTATTTCCCATTTTGGGCCTTAAGTACAAGGGTCGTTCTTGGCTTCTTGTACTTTGGCAGCAACAGCGGGTCATATGCCGCTGAGCCTCTGAGTTTAGGGTTTTTATGCGTTTCCATCTTTTGTTATGTGTTTGTCGCCTGTTTCCGAATTATTTTCTCAATTTTAGGTATTCCTATATGCGTATGGAGTAGGTCGCTTGTTACGTAATATGGTACCTCTAGACAGGATCCGATTACCTTATTCTGTATTATTTACAAATTCTTTAGTTGTCCTGGTCATGCTTGTAACCATATTTCGGCGGCGTATGTTATTGTCGGTCTTATCACAGAAGTATAGATCCTTAATTTACTTTTGGTACTCAGTTTGCTTTTCCTGTTGGGTTGGATATAGGTGCCCCTTTATCTGACTTGCCGTTTTCTTTATGTTCCTTAGGTGGGGAATGTAAGTTAGCTTCCTGTCTAGCGTTACTCCCAAGTATTTCACTTCCTTCACCCAAGGTATCTTTTTCCTGTTTATTTCAATAGCTTTCGTCGGTTTGTGTTTAATGTCTTGTTGTGACATTATCGCTTAGCTTTTTGTGGCATTCACTTCTATTCGCCATTTGTTGAACCACTCTTTGCGGTCGGTTCTGTATCTACGAAGCCTTGCTTGTACGCATTTTTTTTTGGATGTGTTAGCATAAGGCGCCTATGTCGTCTGCATATTGTAAAGTCTACTCCTGTTGTCTTAGGTATATCTGCGGAGCTATGGAGTACCGGTCCGAGGGTCGATTCTTGCGGTACACCTGGTTTGGCTTTATTCTAACGTGATATCGTTAACCCTCGTTTTAAATCTGCGCCCCGTGAGGTATGAATGTTATAGGTAGGCTATTGGTAGGTTGTATCTCTACATCTTATGTATCAGTCCAGCGTGCCATACCTTGTCAAAGACTTTGGCTATATCTAGGAACACTGCACCGTTAGGCATTTTCTTGTAGTGCCCTTCTATAATCTTTCCAGCTATTCTAGCTAGCTGGTGAGTCTTGCTATGCTCATTGCGGAACCCATGTTGCTCGTCCGTTTTTTTTTTTTATTTTCTATTAGCTGGTTCGACCTGGTGAGTATAGTTCTCTCTACTATTTTACTTACGTTTGATAGTAAACTTATCGGACTATAACTTGATGGATTATTCAGTTGAGGTATCATTACTGATTCCGTTGTTTTCCTGTTCTTTGGATAATGCCTGTGAGATGTGACTGCTGCGTTGCCATTTTCTAATTTAACTATCGGTACCGCGGTGCTTGTTCCCTTTAGCGTTAAATTTCCTCGTTGTATGTTTCCATTTTTGTGTTAAATTTTTCGTTCCTGTAGTCTGATAGGGCATAGTGAATTTCCGTGTTTATCCTATTTAATACTCCCTTATCATGAAATGATTTCGTGTGGTGAAATACCTTTCTTGTTCTGTTTTACTGTTATGAGAGATGTGTGCCGTTTTAATTTCTTTTCTGGTGATAGTTGTTGATGACTTATTACGTTTTCTAGCGCGTCCGTATTTGGTATTTTCAGGCTTTGGGCGTTTAGGTCTATAAGCTCTTTCATTCTCTCGTAGACCGTAAATTTAGTGTTGCTGTCCAAATTGTCGACAAGGGGTTTTTGGTAGTCTTTACATGTGGTTTTATTATTATTTTAGTTGATCTTTAGTTCTAAGATAAGCTAAAGGTGATGCTTAAAAGTTTCAAA
Source organism: Endomychus coccineus (assembly GCA_958510875.1). Taxonomy (NCBI): domain Eukaryota; kingdom Metazoa; phylum Arthropoda; class Insecta; order Coleoptera; family Endomychidae; genus Endomychus; species Endomychus coccineus. The sequence continues at coordinate 173,286,607 of OY294068.1, read as the reverse complement.
ATGTTGCCGTAGTACCTAACCAATGACCGATCAAATTCAAACTTTAATTTGAGATAAGTTCTAATGAAAATAATAATAAATTACCAAAAATCATCATTAATCTGTTTTCTCCAATTAGCGAAATACATGTAGTGAGGTATGATCTATATAATTAGAAACCCATGCTCTCTACCTTTTTTGGAACACTTGAAGTATTAATTTGTTGAGAGATTTTATGAAAATAAATGTTCAGTGATAAATGAACGAAATACGTAAACAAGAAATTAATTATCTTTATCGGCTCAATTTTTTTTGTTATATTAGACTATTTTTCCCCATGGCAAACAGTAAAGATCTGACCCCAGCATGCTAATTATTCATGTAGGCGAAATATACCCTTGAAAGATGAATGAAAAGCCGTATCGCTTGCAGATATGGGGGTGAGATCGGCTTTCAGTCATAAAGCTGAGTTTTAATGAAAGCCTACGATTTTTCGTTGTCATTTGTTTCAGTAGAGGCAGCTGCAATAGTAAAGTTGTACGATGATGATCGCCGTGTTGTAGAGAGGATTTTTTGCCTACCGGTGTGGACGTAGCCGCCGTGATTAGCAGCTTACATCGGGAACGTTGTGCGCCTTGCGCAATGCACCGGCTATTGACTTTTCGGGCCGCCCCCTTGCGTCCCGGCCCGAACCGTCGCATTTATGTATGCAATGCAATATAGTATAGTACGATGCATTTTACGTTACACTTCCGGCTCTACTTGATGGCAGACAAAGACAGAGTTTTATTACTGTGTTGCCATCGTGCTTACTCCCCGCCGCCTCTCATAGTTTCTGTATATTATGACGTCGCTAACACTTACTGCTTTATCTCCCGCAAAAACCACATCCTCCTGTTTTAATTTTAAGATACCGATAACTGGGATTTGTGTTTTATTTCTCTAGTTGGTTAATCGATTCAATTTTGGGATTCACTGCTATTTCGATTCAGATTCTCCTTACACTTTATATTTAATTAAACAAAATAACTAGGAATCCATTAATTTATTGTTGTTGCTTGATTCATTGATCGCATAAGTAATATACAATCTCCTGAAAATTACAAAAGACCGGTAACTGGTTAAGTTAATATTTCAACATCACCTAAAACCCATCACGAAGATATTCCATCCATTGATATAACAGAACAGGAGCATCGATGACATTTTTGGTTAGGGGCCATAGGGCCAAGAATGTATATTAAATATACTTTTGTTTGGTGCTCTATCCTTCAAATATTCGGTGACATATTTTTCCCAAACTATAATCTACTTGCGCATGTCTCACATCATTTTGAGCTGAATTTTTTTTCAAAACCCTTTCTTTCTGACTAATAGGCAGTATAAATATTCCAAAATTAGTTATTAAATGAATCATTGGATTTATGTCTGCAATATTGTTTTATATGACATTTAAAACGGTCAAAACAACTAACACCCGTAGAAGGAGGTAGTTGCGTCTTCGCCGTGGCGAGGTCATTTACAGAGTTTAATGCATACTGCAAACGATTAGAAAAAGCTAAGGGAGTGGACCGACGTCAAATTATTCTCTATATCAAGTTTATTTTAATTGGGTGGGATATACATGTTGCTATCAATGTATGAGCTGTCTGTCATGTAAACGTTACATGATTATACGAACTTTCAAACATTAAACTATATCGATTATAACACTTTTTACCTTCTTAAGGGTCGAATTTTGAAAAAGCGGGTACCTACGTCGTGCCTATCTGCCAAATTTCAAGTCTGTTGGCTTTATAGGTTAGGACACTAGGTTACTAACATTCCTCTTGACTTCACTGAAGTACGAGTTATCTAGCCTCGGGTAGATGGCGTTAAATGATTGGTCTTTCTATCATTTTTGTCAATAGATTTTATACCTGGACAGATATATCAACCAGTAGCACTGCAGCTTACTCGTTCCGATGATGAGCTCGAGAGATAGGGCCGTCCTAAGACATTCGGCGTCCGTGGGCTGTCAAAAATAATGCGACACTCTTCATAAGAAAATACACGGGATGGCTAGCGGAAGCGCGGTGACCGGCAAAGTTATACAAAATTGTTAGAACTAGAAAAAGTCAATTTATTGCCATTTTACTAAAGAAAAACATAAAATTCATACAAAATTTAAAAAAACAAGAGAAACGATCTTTGTAGTAAACAAAAAACATAAGTAACTTACATATTTATTTTCCAAGTTTGTTCCTTTGAAAATGGATTAATACAACACGTGTTTTAAGTTGTTAAGAAAGGCACTATGAATAAAATACTCCAATCATTTCATTTGCTCTGACTCAAAGGAGACCATAAATATCAAAAATCCATGGTTCTTGCTTGATAATCTGTTTCCCTTAATCTGATGAAAAAAACTTATACCTAATTATGATCTAACGCTTTTGATTTCAAAAAGTTATTATTCCTTTGTACCTAGAGTCCGATTTGTTGCGTGATCGGGGTTAGTATGTCAGTTGAGGTTAGAAGGGTTGATTATTAGCTTCTCTAAATATAGCCGAATCAAAGGAATACTTACGAGATCATATCTGATGCTTATAAATACATCCTGGAACTGTATTGATATTATAATGAATTCTTCCGTAGTAATAGTAGCCGTGTTCAGTGATCCTGCGCTCTTATATTTCTGACGCAATGATGTAGGACGTAGCGTAATTGCAGGTATGCGGTGCGCTACGTCACACTGTCAATTCAAGATCAATTTATGATAACCATAATAGACAAGATACAGACTCCATTGCATTAGTTAACCTCATTTCAATAGAGAATATGATGAAACTAAAAGAGTTCCTTAATGAGTTTTTTCCATCCGACTGATTATAGTAGATAGTATGAATACTATGTAACATCTCAAACACCAAGGTCGATTTTTATGAATGAGTTACTGAATGTGACAAAGATACATCATACATCTTTCGGAAACCATTCGTAGAGCATTTTCAATAGTTGGTAATATCTCCGCTGTTCTGAATATTCAACTAGAGGAGTAGGTTGATCCAAGGATCAAGGATTCTCATAGATATTTTTTCCTACATCAATGATTCTATTGCATTCAAATTTTCTTCAGTGTAAGATTCTGAAAAGTACATATATATCATACCAAATAAATATGGATTTGTGGTGTTACTCTTGCATTTCTTATTTAATTTGGTCTCAATTGTTCCAAACAATGTAAGTTATGAAGTGATATATTCCGTCATCATTCTTTCTCACTGAATTGTATAAAATGATTTAATATGTGAAAAAATAAGTTTTGTTGCATTATTGTTTATTATTTCCCATGTATGGAAATTCGCATTATATTTTATAAAATTGCTGAAAGCCTGTGAAGATTTTGTTCATAAAAAGTAAACGGTAGATTAATTAGAGAGTACAGCTTGTCTCATTTATTCTGCAATGAATAATGTGTATTTACTAATTACGGGTTTATTTATAGCAAAAAGAACAGAAATGAACTTTTCATGTTTATCTATTACTGCCACTGTGGGTATCTAATTTTTACTTTCCTCAATATATAGTGTAAGGGAAGTAGTATAAAAATTTGTTCCTGATTTTCGTGGATATATCCGTTTTGAGCATGTTCATATACATTCCCACTGACTTCACACCAATTCTATGGTTTTTATAACAAAGTTTTATGATATCGCATTTTTTTTCATTGGCAAATTGAATTTTCAACGATACCGTGCTTAACAAGGTATCAAAATACCATCTACATGTGACTGATTGAAAATACAAGCCTACTATGGTATGAAAACTTTTTCTTTAATGTTTCTGATTTTTGGGTCTACAAGGGTAACTACATCATTAGAAAGGTCATGTAAGTTCTATTCAAAAATCTGATATGGCGCTCATAAGAAAAAATCAAGTTGTTGATGATTTGAGAAAAAGAAACGTCATAAAGGATTTTCGACTTCGCCAAAAAATTAAGCTCAAAAAGTTCCAACCAGAATGTATTTATAGATTTCTTTTAACCTTTGAAATCAACTCGTAAAAAAGTAAAAACGAAAACCGTAAATGTCGGTTTTTCCGCCATATTTCCGGAAGTACCAATTTGAACTTCAATTGTTAAACGGAATATTATTGGGCTCAGCGATACGCAACTTTGCCCCAATTTAACCATCTTTGTATCTCTTATGGTTTCCGAGATCCCAATGATGAAAGTAGAATTTGAAACACCCGGTATAATATAACGTATTTCATTAGACGTTTGTAAATTAATTCCAATATATCTTTTGTTCTATTTTTCAAAAAAGTGTACTTATCCATTGATCACAGCTTTTTCCCTCACTAGTTATCCTAGAATGGAGCTGTTTTATTTCTGAAACTTCCTGCCATAATCAAATTTGAATATATAAAATTTTTATTATTGTTGGTATTGTGTGTGTGTATTTATCATTGTAACCTAAATTATATCAAAAGTGTTTCTATTCATTTGTGATGTCACGTGGTCGTTTTTCCACCGTTCTGATCGAGTAGAAAAGAATTTATCTAAGACGTAATCATGGAATAAAAGCGGAATTGCGTTGTCCGCATGTTATATATTAGGCCTCGTAACATCATTTCAGTACATCCGACGTATATACACTTTGTATACGCGGCAATCGGTTAACAGACCCATTTCCCCGTTTTCTATTTCAAAGCGGTAGCAGAGCAGCGGCGTTGGACGCTCGCTCACACTGGCGGCGTATCGATTGCTTACGTCACCTTGTTGACGGTTGCCGGGGCAACCTTAGGAAAGAATCGATCAGCAGTCGCGTAAGCACTACTATTATAATGCTCTCTCGTAATATTAACCCCGATACGGTCCTGATAGAAGGCAGAAGGAGCGACTACAACACCGTTGTTACAGCGTTTCCGCCGTTTGAACCACGTGCGTTTGGAATTTCGACTGGGACCGTATTGCGTGTTCGCCGGGCAATTTCAGGCTTACAGGATTTTTATGACTCCCGTCATTTTATTGTTTCGAGAGCGTAACGTTCATACAGAACCGTGTTCGTTTCTCCATAACATTATTTATATTATACTATGTAATTCTTTGTATCGCAGATTGATGCGGCTTGAAATCAGGTTATGTTTTGGTGAATGGCAGGTAGGTGGGCTCCTTGACGATGTGTTAGATGGGGAATAATTTGCCAAGAAGAGCTAGGCAACACTGGAGACTACATTATCCTGCACGTTTTTATCAAATTTTGATATCTATTAACGTTTTTCCCGTTCCACCAAAATCTTGCAACGGGGATATTATTGCTCTTCTTAATAATTGAATGTTTCTGTAGGAAATGAACCATCTTAGAAAAGTTTTCACCCATGAATTCAAGATTCCATGATGAGTGTGCGTTGCATTGCATCTCACAAGGCTCTTTCTTCCACTGCGACCAACTCCAGTTTCATGTTTTTATGACTCTTTAAGTTATCCAAAAGTTTTCGCATCATTTCCTTAGGCAGGCCTTCAACTTTTGAGTAAGTGTTGATACATCCCTATGCGAATTATCGGCTCCGCAGTATCAAAGAATGTACTCCGCTGTTTCTGGTTTCTTCATACAGAGGTGATAGGTATCTTCCTTAACGGTTCAGATCAATAGTCCAATCAAAAATGTAAGAAAAACGTGGCCACTTCTAAAATTTGAGATACAAAACCGGATTGAAAACTTCCTTTTTGCGTTGTGTTGGGTTTGGCTTGTAGATCATTTGTGGACTGGAGAATACGACTTTTCCTATTAATAACAAATGAAATATCTCAGGATCTTTTAACCCATTGTTTCTGAAATTTGGTTTCGGGGAGTTTTTACGCCCGCTGAACCCGAATCTGAAGTCAGAAAATGGAAAATCTACCCTCCTTCCCGGAAAACCCGGGAAATTTGACTAAATCTTAGCAACAAATGATATTTTTTGTGGGACTCGAATCGTATTGAAATGATAAGGTATCGTGATGGTTGTAGGTACACAGTTCACCATTAAAAAATGAAAATTCTGGAAAATTGCGTCGTATTTTCTTCATATTTCTTTAAGGTGCTCGTCCAACATGTCAAATTATATGTTTTTATGGTCGCTGAGTATTATTTTATGGTCCAAAAATCAAAAGCAATTATAGTTTTCCGGAAAACTCCGAAAAATCAAAATGCATACATTTGTCTGCAAATTCGACCAAATGTCAACAACGATATTTTGTGTGGGACTGGAACGGGAAAATGGTTTTTCCTTGTTTATTAATAGGAAAAATCTTGAGCGCGCTTTATCACCAGTCCACAAATAATCTAGACGCCAACCCAACACAATGCAAAAAGAATTATTCAATTCGGTTTTGTATCAACAATTTTAGATGTTATTTACATTTTTGACTGGACTACAACAGATTGTGATCAGTTGGCAGGTCGATCCGTCCCAGCTTCTGTTCGACTGTTTTGCTCTCTGTTGCGAAACCGTGAACTTTTTGTCATGTTGTATTTCTGGAATATCGTCCTAGTATGTCGTTTCTGGGCATTTCGTCACGTCCCGATTTCCGTTTTCTGATGACGTATGGATATCTCACAGAACGCTTCAGATTCTATAATTGAAGACTACACCTCCTTTGGTAACCTTTACATTTCCTAAATAATAAATATTACAATCATTCATTTAATTGGCAGAAGGGCGAAAAAATAGTGCTGACAAAAGGAGGGTGAGGGAAGTCAGTACATGTACAAAATGTAAATTGATCCAATTTATAAAGTGAGTGATTCAAAGATTTGCAATGTGCCTTCTCTAGCGGTGACTGGTATGTGGATATCGTCATATCTAGTCAGTTAATGTACAAGTATGTCGCGCCTTAATTGCGCCCACTATTTCCATCAACTTACGTCTAGTTGCATTCTTTCCAATTTATGAATAATACGCCTTGTCAATTGCTATGCGACTCTAGCTAGATTCGCCTTGATTCGGTGCAATGACAGTGTTTGAAAGTCTCCCCATTTGTAGGTTTGTATTGTGTTTTGCTTTCTCCAATTAAAATATCAAGCTCTTGTGATTGTTTACATGTTCGTTATCGTGTATGATCTTTAATGCCGGAATTTCTAGTAATTATTGTCATAGGCGCTCATTAAAATGTGTCAACATGTATGTTCGAAGTCATAAAATCTGGAACGACTATCATTTGCTCCCATTTGATGCACTTGTTGCTTTCCAATATTTTTCTGCAAGTTCGCTGATAGGTAATTGCAGGAATTGCATATATGCATAGAAATCCACATATACTATATTCCGCTTGGAAAGACAGTGCTCGGATTGAGTCGTAAAGCTAGTTGATTTGGTTAATTAAGGAGGGAGTGCTTAAAAGTAGGGATGTATTATCTCACAATTTTAATGTAATAAATTCATCTTTCACATTGTATTTTTCTTTCCTGGAACACGGAGTGAAATTAAGACGGAAGTGTTTAAAAATTCAAGCTTCGATGCATATTATATTGTCTGACATTTTACAGAGATCCTGATCCTGTTCATTTCCACAATACTCTTTAGCCTTGATTTTTTTTTGCAAACCCTCCATTCTGTCAACGTTATGCGAAACGTAAATTTTCTTTTCAACGTATTCAATTTATGATGAAAGAGCTGAACAGCTACCGTCATTGTCATCACATGGAATCCTACTTTTATGCATTTATTAATTTGTTTGGTTCATTACATTTTTGCTAAACTGTAACGTGGATCGTTGATTTTTTTCACCTTGTAAAACACATAATTTTACTATTGATATTGAAGAGATCATTGGTGGCGCGGTGATATCCTTCTGGACCTCATTTTTGTGACTAGCGGAATGCCCCAAAGATCAAATCTAGGATGAATTCCATTTATTTTGTCTATTTTAAGTCGTCATATGCAGGCAACTTGGAAATATTATGAAAGTTTGAAATCGTAACAATTTATTAAATTAGAATGTCAAGAAGCCTAATGTTCGCAAATATCTTAGCCGGAAAATGCTGATTCATCCTATGGTTCGTAGAATCTTTAAATATCGACCAAGTTGTTATTTTCATTTGGTCATCATACTTAAGAGTCATTGAGAGTAACATAAAAGCTGATGAACTAGCCTGAGTAGGCTCATCATATATCGACCCAGAACCTGTACCGAGGGTGACAAAAACCGGCGCCCGAGGATGCATACGGGACTGGGTCGAACAACAGCAAAGAGAGCGCTGGAATCTCCGAAGGCTGCAAATGGACAAGCAAGTACAAGCAATATGTGAGCAGCGTAGGCTAGTGGCTGAGATGTGGCTGGTGAAATGGAACTAGCATTCAAGGCAAAAAAAATTTCGCTACGGCCGTGAGCTCCATTCCCGATCTAAAGTCCCTTGAGCTGTACTGTACATCATAAGACATTTAGCAAGTAAACACCATCTTTGAAAATGTGATGAAAGTTGGGTTATGGTCACTATAACTTCGTAGAAACAATACGAAAGTGATTTCTCAATGGTTTTCCCGTTTCAATTAAGAGGAGAATATTTACTCGCCAGAACTCTGTGACGACCCTTTTGCCCATCCTCCCTAGTCAAATATTTATAGATTAGAAATGTGTTGTCATCAGTACGCTTAACAAAAAGTGGCAATTCAAGAACTGGCCTAGATATCAAACTATTGTCATATTTCGCACGTGCAGTGCTAATACAGTGAATCTGTATAAAATTTTGTTGAAAAAAATGACTGAAACTATTTTTTTTTCATAAATCGTTAGCGAGGCATATGACGAGCTTAAAGCTAAATAGTTGGGATCCCCACCCTTGGCCCTTGGATATTTTTAGGAATATCAAAATGTGTTTGAATTTGATTTGCCGCGAGAAAGGTAGGTTGTGAAAAACAATTTCGTAGACAAAAATTGTTCCTTTTGAGCGCGGTAGCCCCGTTTCGAGTGGTATTTCATCTTTATTTTTCAAATAGAGTTTTGGTATTTTATTGAACCATGAGGACAACCGTGTTTCCTGTTTATAAGTATATATCACACGCTTATGTTTAACCTGTGGTACATTTTGATAGTTCATGTGACAGCAAATATCACGTCTTTCATTAGCAGTTTCTAAATCATTTCCAATATATTTCTATTTTTACAATCATTTACATTTGACCCGCAGGAGTGCCCTAAAGTCACGTGATTAATTGATCACGGCTCTTTGGTTTTAAGCTCGTCACATCGTCACATGCCTCGCGAACGATTTATGAAAATAAAATAGCCTGTCATTCTTTTTTCCATAAAATTTGACAGATTTACTGGAATAGAGTGCTATATTTTCATTGTTGAGCAGTGCTTCATGTTGATTATGTTTCCGAGAATCACACACTGCAATTAACATGCGCCGTTGGTTCGTTCCCACAGAATACTCATCATCATTGTCACTTTTTTGACATATTAAGCAAAGGCTCATATTTAAAGAGCAAGAAATTAACGTTTTCACGTAATACATGATCAACTTTCGACTACCCGTTAGATGAATTTAGGCAGCTGGTGGTTCTAAATGCTTTTACGGCGCTGGAATGCGTCTAGCAGTACATATGTCAGGAAGATAATGGATGTTGTGGAAAAAATGTCTTCAGATGAGACAATAACAATAGACCGCTACGACTCTGCATTCGGTGGGTATTTCAAAACTAGTACATATTAGAAAATGGAAGCGCTATATCTCTGTAACAGCATATCTTGGGGAAAAATGCGTATATATTTTGTAGGCTTTTTCGAGTTTACAACTTTTATATTTCTTCTGTACCGCAAAAATGTTTTTTTCTCGTCGGAAAAGAGGAAAGTGATTTTTGGCAACTTTACGCCCTCCGCTTCGTTCTCTACATTTTTTTTAACCACCTACCGTTCTTGCTGAATATCAAACACTAAAGCCAGATTTACTGTACAATTCTAATGATAAGAAACTCATAGATTATGAATATCAATGTTAAATGAATATTTCGAAGTTGCTCTTGTTGGTAGGATTCCATGTGAATGAAAACGCAGCTCGAGTTCATCGGGATAACAAATCATTATTTATCAAAATCAAGAGCTGTAAATCAAAAGTAATTCAATAATAAAATTGAGAGATAGTATTAAGGATCGAATGTTCAATTACATTAGAAGATCGTCGGTAGTGGGTACATTTATTACAGGGACAGAGCCACGGGCCATAATAGCCTATCCCTGTGTCGTAAATGAACGTGCCCGAGTGCGAGTTGTAAACGCAGTCGCGATGATAGAAGAGGGTACGAGGGTAGCTCTGGTAGACTTGAGGAGGGTAATCTCTATGGCAACGCTACGTGGCGGGAATAGTAGACTCTCAGGAGCCCCGTTTTATAAGCACGGCAGGGACCACACCCGGTCGGAGCACACGCCGAACACGTGGCCTACGATTTCCGAATCCTTCCTGATTTCAACAATTTTTGCTTCTGTATCGTTCGATATTGTTCCAGCGTCAACTTGCTCTCTAATTTCAAATGGTAGTAGCCTATGCGTTTTCCTACAGTACCAGTATAAAAAAAATATTTGTATATTATTTGTTACTTTTACCAATATAAACTATAATGATGTGACTTTGGAATACACATGCATTAGATGCATTGAGAGCCCTATATTTGGCGTTCTTTTGCAATAAAATAATGAAATCCACTATGTTATCGACCGGTACCATTTCAATTAACTCTATCTTGGCATTATTTGAAATCTACTTTCCTGCCTCACTATAAAGGGTGATATAAATATAATAACAACACCAAGAACAGTCATACATGGTAGTAGTTACTATTGTTCTTGAGGTCATGGGAGGGGGAATGGGTCTTTTCAGACTACAAAACATGAATAGAAGATCGGGATATAGTTGAATCAATGGACCACATAACTTCCAAGTAATCCTTCAATACTGTCTTCGAGGTAATTATACACAATCGAAGGGAATGAACAGACATCATTAAAAAAAAGGCAAAACCTGGCGAGAGGACCTGGTATACAGACGTTTTCTTCTTCTGCTCTGCTTTAAAGCTCATAAATAGTGTTCACAGGATTTACTGGTTCCCTTCCTCCATTTGTTTGGTATGTAACCTAGCGCTGAGATGGTTCTATACATTGTACATAGTAATGAGGACAGTTATTTAAGGCCTTCCTGGAGCATTGCCGGAAACGCCCCGCTTTGTATGGATTGAACCTATTGATCGCTCACTCTATTTTGTTGATATTTATCGGTTCCTTGACCAGTCAGTTGATGTTTGAGGATCCAGGGAAATTTGTTGCAAGTGGCAAGGATTCCTTTCCTGTTTCCGTATATTCGCCTAATTAGTTGGTCAAGGATCCTACCTTGGTGTGTTTTCCCATGGACATTGTTTTCTGGAGTCTGTTATATTCCGGAGTACTTGTTGATTTCTCTCAGTAGCTCCTCCACAACGAGCGCTTGGTTCTTCTTATTGGTGCACGCACTACACAGTCAAGGATTGCCTATACTCATCCGATTTATTTTCCTTATTGCGATATTGAACAGTTTCCTTGATTTTCGCATCATAAGTTCCAGGCTGCGATTCCACCAAATTGCTCCTCGGTTACCTTTCACTATTCTTTGGGAACCGTGGTTCTAGTAGACTTGCAATAACACTAATGTCACATTGTCATACATTAGTTCATGTTGCTCGATGATAGAGCCTCTGTCTGGACAGGACTATAGGTGGGCCAGTTAGTTGCACTTCTTTAGGTTCCTGTTTATTTGAGCCTCATCTACGAGTATTTTGGCAGTGATATGAAATCAGATGTATCTGTGAATCGACAACGATGCCCCCCTCAGAAACAAAACCATTTGATATTAAATCACTTATGGTTCGCGTTGCAATTCTTACGTCAATCACCTTCGTTTTGTGCGATAACAAAAATTGGGTTGCTCAATCTATTATCACTGGTATCTCGTCTGCCAAGATGCACTTTAAATATGTATGTAGTTGGTTTAGAAACTGCAGTTGATTTAGGTTTCGGCAATATTTTTAGCACGTGCCGTACTAAAATGCAATCCAAGATGAAGACAGTTCCGAAATAACACCTATGTAGATAAAAAACGATATTAATTTTTCATGATATTCGTTAAACTAGTATCTCACGTTGGCACTGTTGAATCGATAAAAACAAGCACGATTTACTGAAGATTACGAGATTTATTACAGACTAAAAAAAACTGTTTGCACTCGAAATATAAGAATAGAATGCGGCAAATATACCAATACAAATCGTAAAAACCTGATGAACATTTTCATGTAATATTGTGCTATTTTTCAGGAAAGTAGTAAATGTGAATGTGGAGCTGAATAACATTGTCTCTGTCAGATAATTGTATGCTAAATTGGTTATTACAGGCACTTATCGGTTGCACTTCAAACCATCAAAAATCGATATAATCCTTTACTCGATGCATCGTTAAGGTTAAGGAAGGAAGTAATTTAAAATTTTCAAGTAACATCTCAATTTAGCGAATGTAAACTTTGCCAATAAATTAATAAATTCTAGCTTTTGACATCGTTTCCTCATATAAATTGCTCGTGTTGAATTGAGAATTTCCCTTCCGATTTACGGTCTTGAAACAGTTTCGCGGGTTATTATTCGCGTATTCCAAATTAAAAAAATGTCGGGGAACGAAGCTCGGTACAATGCAAGAGATGTGGAAGACGTCGTTTAAGTCCGATGACGCATGGTATTAGAGGGTTCGTCTCGACGTTCGGTGGCCTTGAACGGCGGGGTGAGTTTTAGCAGCCTCTATCGATCGAGTGTTAGTCGGGGTTGGCTAAAGTAAAAGGTCATACGGGTACATCTGTCCCGTCCAACTATTATAGCTTTAGGCGTCATTTTGACCATTTATTTTATTATGGTGATAAATAGAAAATACTAGGGAGTACTTACTTATTTGGTAGTATTTTCTTATTATGCCACGCTTTAAATCGGTCAGATATTAAATAGATCATACAGTTCAACACGATTTCACATTGATAAAATGCGTATTCATTTGAAGATACCAGAGAACAGAGATGTCAAAACTTCATATTCCTCGAAAATTAGTTGCTTTGAACGATATCATCGGGCAACGAAAGCAATGGGATATTTGAAATGGAGCAGTAATCCGAAATTTCTCTTAGAATTTACTATTATGTTCTATTTTGACACCCATCGAAAGCAAGCAACCTTGAAGATTTTTGTGAACATGGAAAAAATTGCATTTCGCGTCTTTCTTGCGTGGAAAAAACATTACGCAAACATCGCTTGTTAAACATTATGGGGATTCCTCACCATCGATTGGAACGATTCACAAATGGCCGCCGAACGTTCTGTTCAATTGAGGTTACAATGCCAGAAATCGTCGATAAAATCCATGGTTTGATATTGGACGATCGGCGAGTTGAAGTGAACGAGATTGCTGAGGCTATTGGCATCTCAACCCAACGGGTTCGGAACATTTTGCATGAATTTTTGAATAGGAGAAAGCTATTTGCCCGATGGATGCCGCATTTTCTCTGTTGACAACAAGCGCGACCGTGTGACAACTTCAAAGGAGTGTTTGGCGATGTTCAAACGCCATAAGAAGGACACATCACAACACACCAGAGACCAAAGAACAGTCGAAAACGGTTGATTTGTCCTGACGAATCGCAACCGAAAAAGGCCAAAGTGGGTTTATCGGCCAACAAAGTCATGGCTACAGTTTATTGGGATGCACACGGTATCGTCCATAACGATTGCCTTGAAAAGGGGCAAAATGATCACCGGCGTATATTATGCACGGCTGTTGGATCGATTCGACGCCGACTTGAAGCGTAAGCGACCGCATTTGGCAAAGAAAAAAGTGCTCTTACACCAGAAGAACGCACCGTCGCACAGGTTCGCAGTCGCAATGGCAAAATTGCATAAATGGCGCTACGAATTGGTTTGTCATCCACCATATTCTCCAGATTTAGCCCCAGTGCGATTTTTATCTATTTCCAAACTTGAAGAAATGTCTCGGTGGAAAGAGATTTGGCTCCAATGATGAGGTCATCGCTGAAACAAACGCCTATTTTGAAGGATCGCCGAAATACTATTATTTGGAAGGGATCGAAAAATTAGAAGAACGTTGGACGAAGTGTATCGGGAGATTATGTTGAGAAATAAAATAAGTTTTGACTAAATAACTTGCCTTCGTATATATGTAGAAGTATAATGAATTCATTATTTAGAAAAGCACTTCTTTCAATATAAACTGGAACTACATGCGATAGTCGTTTAGACATTTTCTTAGAATATCGTCTCCAAATGCCATGGACGCAGAAGCTGCGATATTAGCTGCACTCGATGGATATATTCCTGGATCGTTGATTGAGTTATCGGATCTTCATGAGTCATATTTATAGAAGATGATACGTTCCTGCTTATTGATACGAAAAATCATTTATGTTGGTCTGTAGACTGTTTATACTTCCCCCACTATTAAAGGTAGTATAAGGGAAATATTGTATCCATTTTGAGCCATTCTAAATACATATAGGCTATATTTGAGATTATGTCTTTGTGTGAAATTTTGCAAATCGATTTGAAGTTGTGAAAATAATAACTGTATTTTTGTGGGTTTGGGCTCAGTAACCCCCTAGCAAGTGATATTTTTGACAGCATCTCCAGTATCATGAAAGTAAGGTTGATTGTGTCAAGATTTTGACAGTTCAACGGACAGCATAATATGATAATACCGGGATATCAAAAATTGTCTTGGTCAAGGGTGGTTGTGGAATCTAAAACGTGTGTCTTACTTTACGTTTGAAATAATTATGGCACTGTCACACTGACATCATCAATAACCTACAAATTTCATACCTATTCATTTCAGTTGTAAAACAATAATGAACTACAAATTAAAAATTATCTTGGTCAAGGGTGGTTGTGGAATGTAAAACGAAATGTTAACTTTGACCCTTTTACAAGGTCGCAATAGCCACAAACGGGGTTGAAAACTGTTTTAAATTGGTTAATTTTCGATGAATCGAATGACGTTCACGTGAGGAGCGGGTAGCTCGCGAGTTAGAAAAGTGCAAATCTTCGGAACATAGAACGTCTTTACGAGGACTTTTCGCACACGGTTTTCGCTCCATGTCGTTAGTTTATGAACGGGGCCAACCAAATAGCATAGTCTCGGGCCCCAAAATGTCGATTAAATCGGAAAATTTAATTAAAATAGAAACAGGTACTCTCAGGTCTCAGCTACGCACGTCTAACGTGCGACGTACCAAAGGGAATTTTCTAGCTACTAAAATATACCCAAAAGCGGTCAAAAGCTAGCGGCCTATAGCCGAAAACACTTTATTACAACTGGCGCCGGCCGCACGGGCAGAAAACGGCCCCGAATTAACAAGATCGAGGTAAAAAGTATAAACTATAACTGACGCGTAGCGAGCTCCTCGAGGCATATGTCAAAATGATTACGTTCGTAGCTAATTACATAGGACGTCTGGCGTTCATGCAATTGTGTTTTTATACAATTCGAACCTTCTAATTTCGATAGGACACGTGAAAATCCCGGAGTCTAAAGCGCTAGAGACTTCTGAGTGTTATAACATTCGTATAAAATTGCGAAATTTCTCACTTTTAGAAACTTCAAATTAATTAATTTGACACAAGTTTTGATAACGTAAAGTAAGACACACGTTTTAGATTCCACAACCACCCTTGACCAAGATAATTTTTGATATCACGGTACATAAGTATATAACAGATGTTGTCAATCAATTTTAAGGCGATAACAATAGCAGTAATAGTAAGTAATTCAATCGTATATTATATATAATGATGCGATGAAGGTCCTAGTATCAACCCTTCTGAAACACATATGTTGTCATTTCGAATAATTTTTCAATGCAATGAGTATAATTTTGAGCCTTTCCACGTCTTAATCTGTTTCTAATCATTTGCTATATATTTTCTGTTCTCGGGAAATTGGTTATCTATGGATCTCAATTAATTTTTATAAGCTATAGTTTAACAGACCACGATTGACTTTTGCGAGTTTTTGCGCTATCGATCTAGGTGACCGAGAAACTTTTACTTACTATTAGCTGAACAAATATTTTCACACCTTACTGATCAATATAGTGTGTCAATCTATTATTCTGATGGTGATGGTTTTCCAGAATGCAAGTAACGGGTCGGTATCATTCATAATTGGCCCTTCCTCGTAAGACTTGAAAGAAACGTTCGTATACTTAGTACAAACATTTTTATATTAATTTTCTACTAAACTAAACTGTGACAACTTAATATGTAATTTATTTTTTCCGAAATATTTGATCTTTTCACAGTAAAG
The DNA here is from genome assembly GCA_958510875.1 of Endomychus coccineus. Classification (NCBI taxonomy): domain Eukaryota; kingdom Metazoa; phylum Arthropoda; class Insecta; order Coleoptera; family Endomychidae; genus Endomychus; species Endomychus coccineus. The sequence goes on along the minus strand of OY294068.1, from coordinate 173,270,282 downwards.
TTTCATAGAAATTTCCTATACAGATTAAGCGAAAGTAAAAAATAACATTCTTTTTTGATATCCAATGAAGAATTGATATTGATTGAATGAAGCTAATTATATGTTCAAATATACAATAGACATTCAAATCCTAACATGAGATATCCCAACACATGTCACATCCAGGTACATTAGTTGTGTATGAATTATATTACACAACTAATTATAGGGAATATATTTTGGATCTACTCAAATGCTACAATGCTCTATAGGGATGATTTATGTACCAAGAAACTATTGTTCATTCTGATAACTGGGGAAGAGGCATGTGAGCTCACGTTTCTGTGTTATTTCTCTTGCTATATGTAAATATTCAATTCCATGTATCTGCCGTAATAACAAATCTTAGTCCAAGATATTTAAAAGTTGCAAATCGCGTCAAAACAACGTGCAAATCATCCATCTCGACTTATTGGAACAAAGTGAATCAAATGAACTTTTATTATTTGTTGATGCAAACGGATTGATGTAAATGGACGTGGTCGATCATTAATTTTTTTAAACGTTCGCCTGAAAACCCTTTGTTTCAGACAATAGATTATATTTTGATGCGAAATTTTTAATGAGCTGCATAAATGTAGGCACTATCCGTACTTCCGCAGCGAATGTATTCTGAAATTTAGTGCTGTCGTCTTGGTAGGGCGGCGGTAAACTCGCCCGGAATCGGGTTTACATCCGGTGACCGAATGAACTATGACCTTTCAAGCTCTCCGGGAGTAATACAATTGTTGCATCAGTCGAGATAAAGCGGCGTTTCCAAACGAAATCCAAAGCTCCATTTTATAATGCGCTTTAATTTTTCCGATATTGATTTGATATTTCTCAACATACATTTTTAAAATAGGGAAATAATATTTTTAGTTCACAATCTCTGGGAAGAAGAAAACTTCGTGTATCTCTTAGATTCCAATATGCTGTTCCAGAAAATTTACTCTACATATTGTCGAAATCTTTCTTACCTGCAATTTCAAAGGGTAATATTTCGGGGAAAATGGTGATCTAACTGAATTAAGATATGGATAATGGCGCTGGGGTCTAATTCTTGAAAAAACTCGTATGGAGCGGTAAAGCTCATTCTTAGTTGAATGACTACAAATCGCCAAAATTATCTCATCTGTGGTAGTGAAAACCAATGTATCTACAGAAATACACTGCCTTCTGTACATTTTTTTTCTGATCAAATTAGTCATCTAGCTAGTGAATAAATATTATAAGTTCAATTTGGGTTTGGTCAAATCTTTTTTATATTTTTTGTGTGAACCAATACATACCAGAAGAAACCCAATTGAATACCTCAATATCCACTATTCACAAATTGAAGTATAATTTTCTATATAATGGAATATGTTGTTTGGTAGATAAAACGTAAATTTCCAAGCAGAACGTAATGGCGTCCAATACCCAGAATGTGAACAAAACAACTATGCTACCGGTACACGTGAGTCGCAGAATACTACGATAATTGATTGTCACCGCGACACTCATAGAATGGCTACCTTCGATGACGTCACGATCTCTCGACGTCAGTGCACGTTGCCCTTTTTATTTACAAAGAATGTACCCGTATTCAGAGCCTTCTGCAGTATGTCAAGTTCATCCTAGCCAGTTTTAGTTGGCCGCAATTTCTTTAAGAAACTTCAAGATACGTTTTGAATATAGTGTGGGATATTTTTTCTCATATCTTCGCCCCGAGCGCTCTTTATGGGCGAGGGTGGAACATTGAACCCAACGTGATAAGTAGAATCGTTCTGAATAAGAACTTTTAATGAGGTCTTCATTTTCCAGAAAATCTAGGAAACCAGATGCAAAGATGTATGAAATCACGAGTTTCTTCTTAATTCTGTTATACAAATTTTACCAAATGAAAACGTTATCAAATGCAACTTGAAAGATATAATTAGGTAAACTATAAACTATAAATGTGTTGCCGCTTAGAGAATAGATTAGTGTGCATGGCTAAGTTAATCTTCACAAATCATTTGTTTTGTTGCTGATTTTTATATAATTGTTTCACATTCTATAAGATGCTCTTCGCATCTTATCTCTTTCAAATTAATAATGTTTTTAAGAAAATGTACAAAAACAAATGTTCCGATGCTGGGAATCGAACCTGAGTCTGTTGAGTGGGAGCCGAGTGACCTAGTCCCTACACCACATCGCCGTTTATTATAAACTGTTGAAGTATGGTGTAAATTTTATCTTTTTGTTGTTGTCGTTGTTTAGCGATTTTGTTGAAATTTGGGTAAAAGCAGTTTTAAATTAACTTAAATTCATTGTAAAAGTTCGATACCTTGGGAGTCAAGATTTTCTAAATTTTCAACCCTTCAGAATAGGTGTTGAAAGCAAAAGATTTTTTGTGAAAATTTGAATATGACAGGACCTTTCCTTTTTGAGTTTGTAACGAAGCTTAAATTTCGAAAGATTATTTAATTTAGATCAGGCAATAAATACGGATGTTACATGTAATTTCAGTTTGAACATTTCATTATTTCAATAGATATGCGTGAGTTCCGAATGTGTATTCCGTGATTGTCACTTGTCTAAATCTCCGTAATTTCGAATAAGTATAATTATTCAAACAGATGAATCAAATTCATGCCCGTTCAAAATTGCATTTCATTCCGGTAAAATATGTTGCAAAAACAGGGGTCTAGCCAGTTAAGACACCAAACTTTGTGCAACCTTATGTATAAAAAAGGCGAACAACCAAAAAACTCCGATAACACTTGCTTAGTGCGCCGAGAGAAACTACCGGAGCGTCATGTGCGCGAATTTTAGATCTAAAAAGTAGCGTTATACATTGTTCGGGGCATAAGTAAAAAACCCTTGGCACAAAATAAGGAATTGGTGGAGCAGACCTGTCCAGAACCTCAAAAAAACATATAAAAGCCGTGACAGCCAAAAGATCGCTCTCTTGTGATTTCGATTTAGAATCCGTACCGTTAAAGTGTGATTATCATATTAGAATCAAAGTGAAATAATTATTATCCGAGTTCAAGTCAGATTTGAAAAAGTGAATTAACAATAGTGTTCCGTTTAAGTGAAATTTCGTATAAGGTAAATGGCTTAATATTTTATATCCGGGCATTACGATATATCTTCCGAATCCGGACCGACCGTATTTAAACCGTTAGATATATCGTAGTGCGTTTTAACAACATTTCAAGTAATATGGCTATCTCAATATTTACCGAATACCGCTATTACGCTAGGACCTGTTTGATTCGCACTTTTCCGCAAATTGATCATTCTGAATCGCTGAATTGAATTTAGATACCAAACACATCGTAGAGTAGATATGATGAAAGAGTTTTCATTTACCGTTTGAGCTTCATTACATTTTCCGTCTGGGTGAAATCTTTGTAAATAATACCGTCCAATTGCATTTATATTGATTATTCTGAAAGTGTACTTGTTATGATTATTATATATTTTATTATTTGGAATTCCCCGTTTTATTGAATTATTTCTGCTCCATCTTCAAACGAGCTAAATTTTAACCAGGTATCAATTGTAATTAAAGCCTACAATTTTGATACTATTCTGCCCATTGGACTCTGGTTATACTTCACTGTAGCTACCCTAGGAACAAGGCTATCTATAGATAGCAAAGTGACAAGCCTTGTGGTGAAGACCCTAGCAGAAGTCTTCAAAAAGGAGTAAACCTTTGGAAAAATCTGGCGCCCGAGGAAAAGCAAAATACCGAACAGCGACAAGGTACACGTCATAAGTTATCGTGTAGTCAAGTTTCGTGACGGGCAAACAGACAGGCAGAATTTTTTCAAAAGTTACTTCAAATTCGATGAAAAATACTATGGTGAAGGAATTTGTGTTCTAGGAATTATTTTAACGATTTTAGGAATAGCTTGAGTAAATGCAATACACTCTTCCGACTTCGTCGCGAAGAGCATAACAATAATAAGTGCAGCTGATTGTACTGATAGAGAGAGTATTTTCGCAACTACATACAAGAAAAGTTGATCGACCACGTGGCACTAAATTAAAGACCATTACAAACCACAAAAAATTACCTCCAACTCTTGCCTATTGACATAACCGTAGAATCAACTGCGGATATCCTAAGAATTTCTATAGACTAACTTACTATAGATTCTGTAATCTGTTCCCACGTTTACTAGACCTGTACTTATCGGTCAGTCGTTTCACGGTTTTCGTTGCATCACACCACATTCCATGGTTGACTTGTAGTAAGTATATGCTCCAAGAGTTAAATAAACGTTCCAAAGTATGAATGCGACAGAATGAAACCTCGGTAATTACATAATAACAGAATAGAACTATGGTACAAACTGTAGAATACAATTAAATCATCACCTCTTGGAATAGTCACCGTACTTCCGTGTGCTGAATTCTTGAAATTCAGACATTCCAACGAGATATTGCATTCGATGCAGCGTTTATATCTTTAACGCTAGAGAGCTTGCCTATGGGTGTCCTTGATTCTAAAGGAGGTATTGACCTATTCATAGACTTGTCTAATATAAAATGCCAAGGCAATTTTATTATACATTTATTATCGTTTATGTGTTTTATAATTCCATTCTGCTTTAGTTTTTAATATTCTATTGCGTTTTAAATAATAACGAATACCATAAACCGCAGCAAATTCATTGGAAACGCTCCACAATAGAACCTAACGTTTAAAAGTAAATTGATTTTCACATGCTCAAGTTTTACTTTGATAATTTTAATTACTGTGGTAATCTTATTCAAACCGTTTGTTTTATGGCGGACGCTTACATGTTATATCATATATTACATGAAATTTTACATACCGATGGATGTTTGAAAATATTCTGACGAAATATGTAATGTTAACTCAGAACGCAATTTTTTTTCGTTTAATGCCTTAGTGTTATTCATCAGCTTTTTATCCTTACTGTAACTACTAAAACTAGTAAATTGGAAGTTTCAGAAGGAATTGTAAAGTTTAAACTGGAAGTTCCATAGTTCATATCCATTCCTCAGGACAATTCAGCCGATGATGAGTAATCGCTTGGTTTCCTGAATCGTTTATTTTTATAATCGGGGGGCACGGCAGTGCCCCCGCCAAGTCGAGCGCGAAGCAAACACTGCCGTACCATCCTTTATTGGAACCATTTCGCCTCATTTTCAGGCCCCTATTTGAGAACCTCTGGATAAGACCAGAACGCAGAAATTCGTCATCCAGTAAGCTATAAAATCACATACTTAAAATGAAAAATTTCAAGTCTGTAGGTCATTTAGTTCCGAAGTTAAGCGAAAGCAAAGTTTTGCATTTATGACACTCATTCACTCACTCATGATCATCAGAATAGAACTAGTACTTCCCATAAACTCAGAGAGCTGAAATTTGGTACAGAGTTCGGGTTTAATGGCCACATAAAGGGAAAACTATAAAAACTAGGATAATCGAAGATCTGGAGTACCTGGTGACCCTTATTTGAAAACACAAGAGCCCAACCAAACTATTAAAGATCGACATACCGCCTTTACAAAAAATATTCAACTTTGTTTGCCTCTTCATTTGATGTCAAAAATCGAAGGTCTGATGTATCTGATGAAGAACCCTCAGCTTGTCTCAGCTGTATTAGAGATATGGTAATGCCCCCTTCTACTATTGGTACATAAAAGAATGCCGTGAATTTGATTCACGAATTATTGCCTATTAAGTCAAAATTTGAGATCATACCCCGGGCATACGTGTACAGAGAACAATTCCCAATCTGTGTGGCGTATGCCCTAACAATTCACAAGAGCCAAGGTCTAAGTTTAAAAAATGCCCTCATGGACATTGGCACCTCCATATTCTCTTGTGGCCAAGGCTACGTGGCGCTTTCACGAGTAACCAATCTTCATGGGGTGCACCTCATAAATGTTGACTCCAAGAGTATGAAAGCTCAAGCTTCAACGATCACCGAATACAACCGGCTTAGGCGTAAATGCCGCGCCGATCTTTCCGAAATTAAACCGTCTAAAAGAATAAATAATGAACGCGAATGAGCAATACGAAAAACTGTTGCTACTGTACAAGAATCAGAACCGGAAAAAAAGAAAAGAAAGATTTGTGATAATAAAAAAACTACTCCTAAAAAGAAAAAAAATGTGTCAAATAAGAAAATCTAATGAAATAAATCAATATGCCCATGTTTCTACAAAAAGAAGTGAAATCCCACCAAAAACATTCTGTAAAAAACTAGCCAAGTCTCGATGGAGCTGCTTGTTTATCTCTAAAAAGTAATGAAATCTAGACAAAGTCGTGCCAAGTCTAAGGTTCCTTACTGCGATTTCTTTATTATTATAGTTAATATTGTGTGACTTGGCCGTTGAAGGGTACACAAGGGTACAAAACCAGGTGCTCCATGACACCATTGCACCAATCACCAAATTGCCACTTGGAAAACGTTGATTCAATAACCAGTCCATTGTAGGCTTGATAAAGCTGCGTATTTCTATAATACTTATGTGGAGGCGAGCCTGAAACAAACAGTATAAAAAATTATTTCCAGTACAGACGGACTTCTAATCATTGATAGAAGTCTGTCTGTACGTCTATTTTATGTTAGATCGGTGGTGATTTGACGCTCCAAAAAGAAGAGAGCAGAAGTCAGCATTGTCAATGCTGAATGCATGTGTTGCACAATCAACAACAGCCTAAAATGAGACACTAGCGTCCAATTACCAATACCAGTATGGGCTATTATCTCGCTTAACAAACATAGGTAGTTACAACAGATAACATTACGTGTAAACAAAATTGACTTGTACCCACTAACGTATAAAGAATGTTCAATGGCCAAGTCACACAACATTAACTATAATAGTAAAGAAATGGCAGTAAGGAACCTTAGACTTGGCACGACTTTGTCTAGATTTCATTACTTTTTAGAGATAAACAAGCAGCTCCATCGAGACTTGGCTAGTTTTTTACAGAATGTTTTTGGTGGGATTGCTACTTACTAGAAAACATTCTATCTTCAGAATCTAGCAAGTTTTCATTAATTCCCTCTTTTTCGTCTTTGATTTTTTTTTTAATTGTTACCATATTCGGTGTGTCTTTTATCTTTTTCCTCCGAATTGTTTGCTTATATTCTTTTCCTGAAATCGGAGCTTATATCGTGATGGTAAAAATCGGCGATGCTTGCATGTTTTTTTAAACCCCACTGCTTGAACGACATATTAAAATATTGGAAACATTTATATTCGAGGGCAAGGTGAAAAGTCTCTGACAAATAAATCTGATCCCAATCCCAATCAGAGTGTTCAAATGGGACGCAACATGTTTTTTCCTTTGTCCTAAAAATATCAAGGTTATTGTTCCTAGAAGTGCAAGGAACGCTTAAGAGGTACACTCTGCTCAAACAAAAACAAACATAACCGCCATGTTCACTTTTTCTGCGGCCGGTCAAGTAACAGAACCAATGCTAATATATCCATATAAGAGGCTTCCAGCTACCATCATAAATTCGGTTCCTAGTTCTTGGGGAGTTGGTCATAGTGACAATGGTTGGATGAAAGTGGAATTGTTTTACGAATATATTGGCAATGTATTATATTCATGTTTGAAAAATAGTGGAACTAAATTTCTTGTCATCCTTCTCGTGGATGGGTATTCTACTCATCAAACTTTGAAGTTAAGTCAGCTCTGCACGAAACTAGAAATAATTTTGATAACAATATCAACTTCCTCAGTCAACCCAAATATTTCATGAAATAATTATTTTATTTTGAAAATTAAATGAATTGAAGACCCGATAATGTCTCGTTTGATCTGGGTTATCACTGTTATTATTATGGCCAATAACTCTAATGAAACGGCCAATGACTGTAAATTTTGCATTCATCGAAAATTCAATTCACCATCTTTAACTAGAACGCATTAAAATTTTCAAACTGATATGCCATTCAGTTCTGTTTTGACACCCATCGAGAGCAAACAACGTGAAGATTTTTGTAAACATGTAGAAAAGTGAATTTCGCGCCTTGATCAAAACATATTGGACGATCGGCGAGTTAAATAGCACGAGATGGCTGAGGCTATGGGCTACTCCACCGAATGGGTATGGAACGTTTTCCATAAATTTTTGAAAATGAGAAAGCTACCTGCCAGATGGAATTCGCATTTGCTCTCTATTGACAACAACGACCGTGTGACAACTTCAATGGAGTGTTTGGCAATGTTCAAGCACGATAAGAAGGACTTTTTGCGCCTTTTCGTAACCGTGGATGTAACATGGATCCATCACAACACACCAGAGACCAAAGAACAGTCGAAACAGTGGGCTTGTCCTAGCGAATCGAAGCCAAAATGGCCAAAGTGGGTTTATCGGCCAACAAAGTAATGGATGCAGACGGTATCGTCCATATTGATTACCTTGAAAAGGGCAAAACGAACACCGGCATATACTATGCAGAGCTGTTGAATCGATTCGACACCGATTTGAAGAGAAAGGGCCGTATTTGGCAAAGAAAAAAGTGCTGTTTCACCAGGACAACGTACCTAGGCACAGGTCCGCAGTCGCAATGGCAAAATTGCATGAGTTACGATACGAATTGGTTCGTCATCCACCATATTCTCCAGATTTGGCTCCCTGCGATTTTTATCTATTTTCAAACTTGAAGAAATGGCTCGGCGGAAAGAGATTTGGCTCCAACAATGAGGTCATCGCTGAAACAAACGCCTATTTTGAAGGATAGCCGAAATCGTATTATTTGGAGGGGATCGAAAAATTAGAAAAACCTTGGACGAAGTGTATCGAGCTACGAGGAGGATTATGTTGAGAAATAAAATAAGTTTTGACCAAATAAATCATTTCTTGTTTCATTTTTCAGGGACTCTTCAGCTTGCCCTCTTGTATATATACTTGTATATATATTAAAAGTGTAATTGTTCAAATTAGAAAACTTAACAACACCAAATTTAGTGAATTCTATTTGTTCTTCCTGGAAACTATTATGATTGTCTATCTGCATTCCTGCATGATCTTGAGTTGCCACTAGATCTTGCTGATGAAATATACTTTTTGAAATTTTCAAGTTATTGGCGATGTTTTCCTCGATATATACCCTCCAACCTCATTAGTTGACTGCCACATTCGATGCCTTTTAAGTGTTTGAATGTCAGCTCCACAGTCAGTGAGGAATTTTTCAAATTTCTAACTTTGTAATGCTTCTTTATCTTGCTTACAATTACTAACACAAAATACGAAAAAATTGAATAAACAAACCTCGTAAGAAAAGCAGTTTTACTAAGCTCATTATAGCTTTTAAGGTACTGGCTCGCTGTGCACGCTCGTACTCAAAAGCTATATTCGTTTACTAAAACTTTGCTTTTCTAAACTTGATGTTTAATATATCATTTATATGAAATTGTCGTGGAGTGGTATGGAAACGACCCAGAGTTAGGATGCTACGAGGCAAAATTAATCAAACATTGTGACAACGATTGGAGCACACTGATTTGGTAGAAGAGATTCGACTCTGTTATAGTTAACATCGAAAGTTGACTTTAGTGTCTAAATGCTGAAGGAGTAGGAGATAATTTTATGTAGAATTTGATTCATCATTCTCACATTCCTCTATTCTCATTTTGCAAAAGTCTTATTTACGTGTAATAGGTGTTTTGAATTCTCGATGATCTCGATGATTTGAGACATAGCTTTTCAATTTTCATTCTCTAAGGGAAATACATATATTGAGGATTTATTGTTTTATATCGATATTGGATCACAGATGAGTTAGTATCTTGAGTTCCATGAATCAATCTGATGGTGATGAGCTTTTTGATTCGATTCCAACAGTAACATAACGACCTAAACCAAGAATGTTCATAAATCTACAAACTGAATGTTTCAAATTCATTGGTTTTCTGGGGTTCTAGACAATTAACTATCCGTGTGTTCGCCTCAACATCTTTCAGATTGAACATTTCTTATCGTGTTGTTGTATTCCTCTATATTTGGCTAAACATTTCATTTTCCAAGTGTGATGACTTTGAGATCTTTAAAAACGTGATTTCAAACTAAATTCAACCATACATTCCAGTTTTCTTATTCAAAGTATTATTCAGCTTTAGTATATCATGGATGGAACGAAAAATGATCCTGGATTTTCTGCTGGTTCAAATAGATTTCGGGAAAACAATTCTCTTCATATAGATATGTGCTCATTATGTTACTCCAAATTTAACTAAATGCTAGATATCTTTATCTCACAATCCGTATTGTATATCATGTGAACCCCGATATTTGCTTAACTTGTTGCTCATAGTGCCAAGAATCAACGGATACGTAAAGGTTTTTTTAAGGATTAAAGCACTACCATGTGCGAAAAATTACATCAATTGCTAACGGCATGCGTGACATTTGCTTCAAGTTTCTAAATTAAAGTAAATAAATATTATGACGAAGCTCGTAAGTTAAACGAGAGAGTTCTCATGGTAAAAAATTACAAACAAAAGCTATTTACGGAAGGAACCGTCACGCACAAAGCGTCACAAATTTATTTGTATAGTGGAAGTCTTTTTACTTGTTCTTGTTAGTTGTTAGCCCTTTATGTAATATGTCACACTAATATATCGTGCATAGTTGCGGTGAACGAGTTGATTCTTGGCGTCTTACGTCTAAACGGTGCACAGTCGAGGAGCAGAGCCTCTCAATTTGGGGAATTCAATATTACCTCAATATCGTCGAACAGACAAAACAAGTCAACACTTGATCTTGAAGATCTTATGGTCATACAGGCTGTGTATTCGAATGAAAATTCTTTCAAATGCCCACCTCTAAACCCATTAGAAGACCTTGTAGATGAATCAAATCTAGATGTCGAACAGTTGAACGATCTCGATTGACTGAAATAAAAAAGGCTAAACCAAACTGAACGTAACAAAAAGTTGATTTCTTTCGACCGTGTAGTTTGCACCACCACTTCGTAAATATCGAGAAAAATTATGCCATAATCTTGTGCTAATTTTGTCTCTCACAAATCGTTTCAATTGAGATGCTAGCTAAACGAATACTCGGAAACTGTCCTACACTAAACTGTGAGAACGTGGCCAAATTTTGTACTAATTATGTGCTCTTCAAATTCATCACCAAAAACCCTAAGTTAACGTTATTTCTATTTCAATAATTTGTTACATCTTCCAAGTCTGGCTTGTGATAAGAAAAAATAAGATAATGAATACATCATGGTCCTATACATTGTTGGTAATGATGAGCTCCTTATATGTATGCATCATGAAAAACCGGAAGTGAATGTATGCATATCAATTTTTGACCATTTTTTATGTAATGCAAGAAGTGCATATGGATTGGTTTCAGATTTGTGAAACTTCTGAAATTTGATGTTAATTATTCCTAATTTCAATTCATACCACGTTGTTGTTTTCTACATAGCGGTCGAACACTGATTTACTCTAAATTTTCAAAGAATGTGGATATGATGCTCGAAATTTACTATAGTTTGCAAATGCAATGTTGTATCTTCAGCCGTTTTTGAGTTATTGAGCAGAGCGGTCCTCAGAAATACTCGACGCTATTCGCTTTCGCCGATTGTAGAGAGAAATAGTGGTTATAAACTCGGCGATTAGTACACGGTTCCGGAGCGCTCTTTACAATTTAGGGGCGACCGTTGAGAGAACTAGGTTTGCCAGATGTCTTTGTTAGCTTTGTGTGCCAAAGGCGCTTTCTTTATTTTGTTGCCGACTGATTCATTTTCATGGATTTGTAGCTTACTATAGTAGTCTATCCACTTCCAAGATAGAGCGCACGTAGGCAATTGCATGCGGTCTTCACGTGAACAAAATACACACAACGCGGTTTGGCTGACCAGCTTAGAACAAACATGCACATTTTTTTGATACATTAATAAATTTAATGAAAAGGAAATATCCTCAATTCGGTTCATACGACACGTTTTTAGTTTCTACATAGTGGAATCGCGCTCGCGCAACTAGACAGACTGCAGCGCGCGCTCTTTCTGAACTTATGCGAAAGACGATCCTCTCGATACATTGACATACTCCGTCTTAACCCTTCGAGCATGTACGTAGTGCAGCGTACTCACCGACCTCCTACTATACATTATATTATTTTTTTCTCAAATCAGTGGATTTCTTCCGTATGTCATACTTGTAAAATTTGACAAATAATTAATATTTTGAAGATTAACGTTCACTTTCGGTTTTTTAAACTATTTAAAAGGCACATGATTTGCACATAATTATAGGCTGATAATTTACTCACGTTGTTGCAATTTAGTGTAGGACGGTTGCCGACTATATACCGTTAGCTATCACCTCCAATGAATCGATTCCCGTTTTCACTGTTTCCGATGTAGCGCTAAACTTTTAATGTTGGAACTAAATTTATACAAAATTATGGCTTAATATTTCTTTAATTTTGATGAAATGGAGGTACTAACTATAAGAACTATAAAGACTTCAATATAAACTAAATTCGAAGACGTTGAATCTGCAAAATTTTTGCATGGGGTTCATAATAATCATCTTTGTGAACCCAATGCAAAAATTTGCAGATTCAAAGTCTTCGAATTTAGTTTATGGTGAAGTTTAATTAAACTATTTGTGCATCTGCAGAGTATAACAAACGAAAAGTTAGGAACTTTGAAGTAACCCTCGCTCATGCATAATGCGTTTTTAATTTAATCGTTTGGGTCTCCGAATGTGTACACTAATTGTCTTAACTCGAAACGCTCATTTTTACTGCTAGCCGATTGCCGGTTGGGTCGATTGTTTAGTCTGCTACTAATAACCGATGTTTCGCCATTTTAATCCACATAAATAGAATGTTATGACATCATGGAGCTAACGAAAGGTTAGATAGGAACGACGAACGAGCCTTCGGCTAATTAATATTCTCTCTTTGGCAGATATGTTGCGGTAGGTTGGTAGTATACGATATAAAAATAACTCTTGCTGCATAATGATCTAGACTGCGAAGGATTCGCGCTAAATTAAACGGGTTTATTTTTTTCACTTGTCATGTGAATAATTTTACGCAACAATTCAAAGCTGTAAACATGTTTCAATATAACTGATGTAATAATTGCTTAGATTCAGAATATTCTTATTAATACTACGTACTTTAGTTTACAATGAAACAGATATGACCAAAGTCTAAGCTTGCATAATGGTTGATTTAGAGAGTTAAATCATTCTTATATTTTCTAAATGGGTTTAGATAACTCAGCTGAAAGAAACTGTAACTGCTCAAAACGTTGGCGTCAACTTGCAACTACCCTAAACTCTCAAAATTCAATATTGTAAGGGTTACAATTTACAGTTACTAAAGGATAAACTAAGTTCTATTTTATCACTTGGTTGCCGACAGCTACATTGAAGATGGTCGTAGGTTATATTTTAGATGTTAAAAAAATTAGGGCATCAGAGTATTTTAACCAACCAATGAATTATGTATATAACTAGGGGATGCAAATACTCAAGTCCCTAGGTTGAATTACCCTGAAAGAAAGAAAATAAAAGACCTGTACCCAGAATGATTGAGATTTACTTTGAGATATTAATATTGAAATAATTTGAGACACAACTTATATTAATGAGGTATGAAGCGAATGAATAGCAAATATGGATGAAGTTAATTACTTTTAAATCAATAACACAATGAACAGTTGAATTTACACTATATGATTCTCAATGATTATTAACAAATGTTACATAAAATCAAAATCGATAACCTGACTTGAGAGCTGGATGTTGTACTTGCTTGATGATGTTTAATTACTCTACTTCATGTAGGGGTCCCTGCCACAATTGCGATATTGTTTCCACGATTGTATTTCACAAATAATCAGCCACTCCTAAGTATCTTCCACAGTAGATTCAAGCCAACCCTCAACACACTTCTTGTTGAATTTTCCCCAACGTAGACAAAAAGGAAAAAAGAAGGAAAACTAGAACTAGAAGTAGAACCCTGAAATCACGAAATGTTCAAACTCTATTGTTCTAATGTCGTCAGCAGACAGACATGAACGAAATACACAACAATTGTTAACAAATTAGAACTAGGTTATGTTCTGTCAGATACCACCTATGAAGGCAATTAATTCCTGAATTTAGTGAACAAATCAAATGGAATTACAAAGATATTTACCTCTAACACGATAGGGTTTTCCTTCAAATAAGACAACTTTTACTTCCGTTCTCAGCCTATCACGTCGAAAACTAGGTTTAGATCCCCGAAGGTATATCAATTACCCTATTAATCACAATGATTCCAATCCAAATCGGTAATTGATGTTTTTGTTTTCAACGGGAGAAATATTCCCATAATTTGGTTCCAAACACGCTTGGTATCACCTCCCTGTTGAATAACCTAGAAATCGACTTTCCACTCGAACGAATTTTACAGAAGTAACATTTTCTCTTCCTTTCCGGTGTCTTATAGAACACCCTCGAAAAGAAGCGGTAACTGACACCGGGCAACCAAGACCCTTAGAATATAGGTACGGTCCATGACTTTTAGAATATACGGATCCTGACTCTTAGAATATACCGAATATACGGTCTAGCATAGCTGACGTCACAGGATTTAACCGATTGCCCAACAGCGGCCATTTCTAAGCCGTAAAGTGGAATTAACACGTTACAAAACCCAATTTTCCAAATGAGGTAGCACAATGTTTTACTTATCTATACAGGGTGTTTCACCACGAACTGCATCGATGGATATCTCAAATAGTAAACATAGAATTTTTTGGAAAATTTGGCAGTTGACCAAAGTCAATGACTATTATTCATCTAAAATATTTTCAAGATGCGGCACTTCCGGTTATACCGGAAGTCGATGATAATTTTAAATGGAACATTCTATAATTTATTGCATTTTTGGATTCTACGGAAAATTCAAAGTACATGTCCTATACCTGAATTCAACCCTTTTTGAGATACTTGCAATTTTAGAGAAAAAATTACAGATCCGCATCCATACTTAATTGACAACGGCTGCATATTTCGTAACGCGCTTTTGGCATTCTGTACTCAAAGATTTAGTGCAGAGAAATACCATAAAGAAAGGTTCCGATCTTGTACAGGGTGCTCACAAAAAATTATTGAAATATTTATTCAAAAAATGCCAAAAACTCAATTTTCAAATGGTAACCCCCATTTGTTTTATAGTAGCCGTATTCGGCACAAAAAATTAGGCCAACTTTGTGTTTCGTTCCCTATATCTAAATATTTCTTACAAAATACTACTTTTCTACCTTTATCAAGCGGGCGTTTTTAACTTAGTTAAATCTAGTTGGTCATGGCTGGTTATACGACTGTGAGAGACTGAAGAAATGTCACTTAATTTGAAATTATTGTAAACATGCCGGCACGGTTAAATTACACGAACGTGTGTGTTTATTATTCATGGAGAATGCAACAGAATTATAACAAGAAAGTGTACATTTGCTGCTCGATATTCCGAAAAACAAAAACCTAACCTAACTAACCTAACCTAACCTGACTTTGTTGATATAGAATACAAATATTGTAATCGAGCTAATCTTAATAACCAATAATGACATCAGCAAACACTGTTGAGCGAATAATACCATGTATTGTTAAAAACTCAAATAAAAAAGTAAATGCTCAAAATTTTACACATTTTTCGCATCTACGAAGTAATTCAGCATGTGTCGCTTTCCTGATTGATTTTTGTTTTAAATATTTTCAAAGAATATTTCAATAATTTTTTGTGAGCACTCTGTGCAACATAGGAAACTTTTTTATGGTATTTCTCTACGCTAAGTCTTTGACTACAAAATGCCAAAAGCGCGTTACGAGATATGTAGCCGTTATGAAGACACTGTCAAAATTGGGTACGCATCTGTAATTTTTTCTCTAAAATTGCAAATATCTCAAAAACGGTAGAATTTAGCTTAGGACATGATGAATGAAATGTACCTAGAATTTTCTGTAGAATCTAAAAATGCAATAAATTATATTGTGTTCCCTTTAAAATAACGAAGTTGTCATCGACTTCCGGTAAAACCTTTAGTGTCGCATTTTAAAATATTTTAAATGAATAGTACTCATAGACATTGGTCAGCTACCAAATTCTCAAAAAAATTCAATGTTTACTTTTTGAGATATCGATCGATGCAGTTCGTGGTGAGACATCCTGTATAATAATTGTACCAATAATGATGCGAAAAATTTGAAATATCAATATTTCTGATCTTGATGGTATTTATTGGATTCTAGGTTTGCAATTTGGTGAATGCGTCAGAATAAGTGGATATATAGATAATAATTAGAAATTTAGAGTATATTAAAAAATCTAACTAACCGATTTGAACTAGCTATGCTATGTGTTGTGTGGCCACTACATATTGCAATGGTATGAAGCATCGGTATGTTTTAACTTCTCGTTCACCCTCATTAATGCTACAAGAGAAAATAGTATTCCTATATCTCTTTCTATCTTCTTCAGGGATATTTGAGTTATGAATGAACAACTCGATCCGTGAGAGTGAGTTTTAGATATAGGCCTTTATCGCCTTTGGTAATGTAGTGGTTTGTGCGGTTTCCACTTATTCCGGCGACCTAATTCGTAGTCGGGTCGTGGCTGTGGTATTTTCGATACACATCGTAAATATCTCAGGAAAACGGCGATGATATTTATTGGGCGAGATAATATCTAACCGTGACTTCCTTCGGATGGGAAGTAAAACAGAAGGTCCCGTGAGCTATAATACGATGTCACCGCACGTTAAAAATCCCTAACTGCTCTTGGAATTAGTCAGGATTCGCGAAATTTCCAGGTTGAGGTGATCTTGCCTCCTGGCGTCTTTGATTGGCCTCAGTAGCAAAAATAGACAGACGTTAATTGAATAAATAGAATAGAATAACAGATATATACTTCCGAGTTACTGAGGAGGTGTTTCAATTTGAGAGTATCTCTACGAACATTTGAATGCACAGAATACATAGAGAGGCGGAACAGACATGGTCCAACTGGTTCCAAATTGGTATGTACCCAAAAAAGTGAAACAATTTAGCATGACTAATACGAAAAGGCATTAATTATATCGGAATACATGAAGAACACATGACATGACAGAGAAATCAATATATCACCTTTCTAGTTGAATAATGCACTCGAAAAAATAATTCATGCTAATTATATTCCCAAAAACCAAACTCCTGGAAGTTTGAAAACTACTGTCAAGCTAATGGAGTTGTCAGAACTATAACGGCACTCTTTCTCTCTGGTTCGACAGTAACTGTAGTATGTTTTGAAGCTTTAATGGATCTCTGGAATTATTGATTATATTACGTTTGTTAGTGCTGGAAGTAGTTCGTCAAAGGATCGTTTTACATTTTCCACGGCCTCTTCAGGCTTAACGCTTGAAATTGTCGCATGTATACCAACCTACATACCGTTTCAAGTTAATTAGGTTCCGCTCTGTAAATAAACTCCCACCTTCGTATTGTTTATTCAGGAAAATTAACGTTAAATAGACTAAAACGTTTTATTTTCTCCAATTTGAAAATTTACAAGTGGCAATTGCTTTCCCATCTTGAATAAACCCAGCTCGTATTTGATATTCCATTCAGTTCTGATGACTTTATGGTTATGCCACATTCAATACTCAGTTGTATTAATTGTATCAACAGGAGTATGTAATAATAATGAGTGGTCAGATGCAAAAGTGGCATATTTTCATTTATTGCAAACAATTTTGAACCCCGAGATATCGAACCGTATGCAAAATATGTTTAGGCAATGCATGTGAAATATTAGATGTTTTCAATTTGATAGTGGTTTATTTCACTTTTTTATAAAGATGGATAGGTGAGGCTCTATTTGATTCCGTCATACTAAAGGGCAACAAACCCAGAATTGCGTGGTTAACTTGATGCTCTCAAACTAAATCGTTTACATAATGGGATTGCTATGAATAATCATACGGTGGTACTGTCTAGTCTAGAGAATAGTCTGTTATTTTAACAGTTTCACTTGCTAACGTGCGCTTGGATGGCAGCTAACATCCAAGTTGAGTAGGACGGTGGCCAACTTACTTGGATCAAAGTGGTTTTTGATTGCGAGTTAAATTGGCATCGCTTTGTCAAAAATGAAGTGATAAGTGAATCAAAAAAGAAAAATATCCAAGATGGACAATGTAAAATTCATGGAGTTATACGAGGCTGAGGATGAGTTATGGAATGTAATGTTGGAGAAATATAAGAATATGGATGCCCGAAATACGACCTTGAAGCGAATTAGAAGGGATATGAATATTCCTTGTCTCCAAGAGCTTACGGTCCAAACTCCTTTTTTCTTTTTATGCCTTTGTTATAGATTTCAAACTCTTTAATGAGTATATCAACAACTGGAGTTCTCTTGCGGAACAGTATGTCCTAGACAAATCTATGAGAAATTATGTCTTGGAATAATGCATAGGGGAAAACAAGAACAACCTAAGGATTGATAATGGGGTACTGCAATAAGCAAATGAGAAAAATTGACCTAGTTTAATGATGAGACGTATAGATTCTATAAAGATGCGGAGGTTAAACCAATACATTTGCACACTAAATGCGGATCCACACCAGAGAAAATATTTCGCGATACGACTGTAAAGGAAATTACGCCATTGGAGCCGGGGAAAATCTTTCTGAAGGATATGAGGCTCACCGAAAGAGGGATACAATAGTCCTTTAAAGACGCAATATGAACAATGCCCCTGATAATAATAACAATCTATCCACACGCACACCTTCCATAATAACTTCCGTCGCTTCTACAAAATTTGTCAGACAGAGTTTGCGATGAAAACCAACTTGGTTCAAGTTGGACTTTATAGAAAGTCGATCAGCAGATGAGCTTGGATGAAAACGGGTCTGAACATTGAAGGTGATAATGGGCCTGTTTGACTATATACAATCATTAAAGATAAGAAAAAAATCACACTTATCCACTAAAAATACTATAAAAGTACTGAGGACCTTTCGGCTACCAAGTAACCATCATCATAATAAACTAAATTATAAATCAAAATCTCCCTTTTTAAATACTATTTGGAGATAATAATGTAAATAAGGGGTTACCCTCAGCTGGAGATAAATCAAATTTTAATAAATTGCTTTTTCGCTTATACATTTCCATCCCTTCTGAATTACTTAGATATCTAATGTATTGTGTTTCAAAAGTGATAAACTTGTAACCCCTTGTTTACATTAGTATCCCCAAATAGTATTTAAACAGGCACATTTTGATTTCTAATTTTGTTTACTGATGATGGCTACTTGGTAGCTGAAAGGTCATCAGTACTTTAATAGTATTTTTAGCGGATAAGAGTGATTATTTCTCATTTATAGTACGATAGTGTCTCTACAGTGTGAACTCTTTTATAGTCTGTACCAGTGTTTTTCAACGTGTGATTGAAACCCCAAGGGGGTCGCCAAATCTTGCTCGGAGGTTCCGGTCGCAAGCCAAAGCCAGGTAAAAGTTAAAATCAAGAGTTGTAGGTTCTACATTACAATAAAAATACACCAATTTCGGTGAGGAGGCCATATCATTTTCTAATTGGAACCTATTTGTCTCCTTAGATTTTATATTCACATTGAATAGAACTTTAGTTCACATAGCCAGGAAGACGCGAATGGCACAAATAATTTCACAGCTTCCCTTGGCAGCTCTGGGTATTCTTCTCTTCTCTTCATCCAAAACACTTCAATACTTTGCGAATTAAATTCCATCTTAAGCATGCCGTCAGAATCGAAATTAAAAGATTTTCTTTCATCTTCAGATCAGCCAGTTATACTTACATACAAGAAAGGATTTAGTATCATCTATGCCCATTGTTATTTCCAGAATCCAATTCTGGAAAGTAACTGAATAGTTTCACTTCCAAATTATGCGAGGAATGTGAGAGCTTACTACCAACGGTTGGTAGTAATGCCAATTTCTTCACCAATTTTCTGAACGCAAGAGAAATCGTACATCCTTTTTTGTAAAGACGTTGACCACAAACCAAGGTTTGAAAGGAATCCTTTAATTTTTACCCTCGGCCGTTGGAATGTTTTCTTTAATATTAATAACATTTTATATAGGTTTAGAATCACATAATCGCTGATGATTCTTGTAAGAACATTTACAATCTAGCTTTTAGTTCCAGAGCTGACAACTTTGATCGCCCATTAAGCACATCATTTGAATCGGAAGGTCCTGGGGGGTAGCCAGAATTTTTACACTCGTAAAGGCGTAGTTAGAATTTATTCACTAGTAAAGTGGTTGCGTATTCAAGAAGGTTGAAAATCACTGGTTTATACAATCATATAAACGCTCGGCAAAAAAATGTCCGTCCCTAACGATGAACGGCGAAATATCTTTCATTATTTCGTGGTATACATTCACGAGCTATTGATTCTGTTAACCAGGATCCAAACATTAATGAGCAATTATAGCATAGTGTAAATTCCATAATCTGTGTCTTGTTTTTGTTTACGTTTAGTATTCAAGATATTGTCGCTTCTCTTCTATAACTGTTGCAAGTGTAGTGTTACGAACGTGTTTAGAGAGAACGTGTATTTTCAAATTCATGTACGGAAAATGATACCATCTATTCGACGCCCATTTCGCCGCTGGCGCTCTTCCAACTTCTAAGCGATGTCTTGAATTTTCCATTATCCTTGTGCAGAAGTAAGAAGTGATGGCTACAATCTCTTGATGGATCTTTAAGCTGAATCAAATTTGTTGGGGCATTGTTATAAACTCGACTGATTATTAAAATCATAAAATTTTTGAAGCACAGGGCCACAAAATTCACGGATCATTGCGGCATACCTGTCAGAATGTAGAATAGCAGATTGTCCGTTGTTATCTTTAAAAAAGTATGGGCGTGTTATGTCTTTGGAGGATTTTGCTGCCCAAACTGTATCTTTAGGGCTATGTTATGGGGTTAGATATTTCTCCTGTGGATTTTTTGCGTTCAATAACGACAATTTTATTGTTGACAACCACGCTGATAAAAATAGGCCTCGGAGAGAACTAAATTTGATTTAAGTCGTCAAATCCTCGTAACATTTTGTTGGTATAGGGTAAATAAGTTACCTTCAACAGTAGCTGCAAAGCTGAAGCTTGTTTTTGCACTGGTGTGGATCTTATGCCAATTCATTACGATCATTTTTTTTTGTTGGGAGTTGGTTGAAACCCTTTATGGGCACCTTATGGGCCTGTAACATCCCATAAGGTAGTGTGGTGAGAGTCCCTGAGTCCAAATTTAATCACCTCAGATATACCCACTTAACACTCCACCTTGTGTGGTATGCTCGATCAGCAACCAGGGCAGTCTCGATGACACTTAGGCCCATTGTATCTTTTCTCATTACGATCACAGTCAATGTTTTGATTAGTGCTAATATGTAACGGGAGTCGGAGGCGAATATTCTCTGTCGAACTTTTTTCTTAAAATATTTTTATCCGGGAATATTAGAATGGTACTAGATATTTCATTTATGTTGTAAGACAGAAACCAATGCTGAACTGCGATGTCCGAGTGATTGAATTCATAAAAAAGTGAACACAAAATGCTCGTTTCGAAAACAAAATCGTTGCATTCTGACTTTGAAGTTTAATATTCACCTGTTGTTTCTAACGGATGTGCCTTTCTACGATTGAAATAATAACTTTTATGCTATGCGCAGAAAACGAAGTATTACATCGAGTAAATTCCAATGTTCCATATGGTGTTGAGTATTCAAATGTATTCCGAGAATTTTTAATTACACATGGGATCGTTAGAATGCATCCGTGATTGCTTAACAGTTTACTATCGGACATGACCTTGACCGAAGGGTGAGCGCATCGCGCGTACAGAATGCAGTCCAGTCCAGTCCGGTCGCACTCGGATATCGGGCGGTAATAGCGGCGTATCGCATTCCTGCGTTTGGAATTTGCAATTCTGCCACACACAGCACTACTGCAACCAGTAAGTTGTTGTTGCCAAGAGCCCAGTATGCTTGCTGCACCCAACACCCACCTAGAAGAAATTGGAAATCGACCGGATGTGGTGTTGGTGCTGCAGTTGAATAATTGTGGGCGCACAGGTAGGCAGATCACTCCGATTTTGATTCACTTGCACGTTCAATTTAGAAATGGTTCTTCCCATTATGGTAATGCCAAATGTACGTGTACGACTCACCTTTCTACCACATGCTGTTTCACGTAACACGATGAATAAGCGAGTTATTCGCATTCCTGGGTAGTTCGCGACCAACTTAATAATTTCACAAGCGCGATACACAATGCGAAGTATCTTTCTCCTGTGGACAATACTTCCATATACGCATACAGGGTGTTCCATCTCAGACGAGCCACCCCGTATATTTCTTATCCCATAGTGAGTGGAAAAATCTCCCGAAACACGTCGAATGATTTTGTTTGGGGGACATCTTTTCACGTATATTTGAGGCTTGAACAAGCAACCCCCTAATAGGGGGCGCTGCAACCCCTCAAAATTGAATAGGGGAGAGAGGTTGAGTGATACGTCATTTGAAAGGTCTTGGAAGCCTCTTTACAACGGTGTATGAAAAACGTAAATTTGATAAACCGTTTTCGCCAAAAATTAATTTTGTTGCTCGAATGCGCCACCTTGAATATTTTGGTTACTTGTACAATGTACAAACTCATTTTTATTGAGCCTTTTTTAGAAACTTAAACAATCTTCAAAAAATCACATTCGTGAAAAAATTGAATTGTGTTGTCATACTTACAATGAAAAAAATTAAATCTGCGTGTTTAAATCAAATGTTCAAATTGTCCTCCATTGACTTCCATACAATAATACAATCTTGACTGAAAACCGTCTCTAACATGGTTCAGCATAATTGGAGTTATTTGACGACACTCATTTACAATTCGTTGGCGTAGTTCGTCCAAATTTTCAGGCTGAGTCACAAAAATCTTGGACTTAAGATGTCCCCACAAGAAGAAGTCCAGAGGGTTCCGGTCAGGAGATCGGGCAGGCCACTCCATAGGACCTCTTCTTCCAATCCAACGACCGGGTATTGCAAATTGAGGTATTGGCGAACTGGTGCGGCATAGTGAGGATCGTTTTCTAATTGTTCAGTTATTAACGGATCAATCGCATTTCCCAACATTTCAAGATAAATTTCGCCATTCAAATTACCAGAAATAAACAGAGGTCCAATTAGGTGGTCTCCCAAAATTCCTACCCAAACGTTTAGCTTCTCCCGATGTTGAGTGTGAGCTTCTCGAAATACATGAGGATTTGTATCGCTCCAAATTCTACAGTTATGCCTTCTAAGAACAAAAAATGAAGGCAACATAAGGAAATGTTTTGCTGTTTTTTTATTTGTTAGTTTGAGAGAATGTATTATTGTATGGAAGTCAATGGAGGACAATTTGAACATTTGATTTAAACACGCAGATTTAATTTTTTTCATTGTAAGTATGACAACACAATTCAATTTTTTCACGAATGTGATTTTTTGAAGATTGTTTAAGTTTGTAAAAAAGGCTCAATAAAAATGAGTTTGTACATTGTACAAATAACCAAAATATTCAAGGTGGCGCATTCGAGCAACAAAATTAATTTTTGGCGAAAACGGTTTATCAAATTTACGTTTTTCATACACCGTTGTGAAGAGGCTTCCAGGACCTTCCAAATGACGTATCACTCAACCCCTCTCTCCTATTCAATTTTGAGGGGTTGAAGCGCCCCCCATTAGGGGGTTCCTCGTTCAAGCCTCAAATATACGTGAAAAGATGTCCCCCAAACAAAATCATTCGACGTGTTTCGGGAGATTTTTCCACTCACTATGGGATAAGAAATATACGGGGTGGCTCGTCTGAGATGGAACATCCTGTATATACTGTTATGATTTCATTTCCGATATAAAATAAAATGGTAAAATTATGATTTACCGAGACATAAAAAGTTAAATAAGTATATAATATGGAATTAAAAAACATTATTTAACAGTTAAATATGTAATTAGAATATGAGATTAAAGATTGTAATGTACATTGTAAGAGTGAAAAGAAGAAATAGTGAAAAGTGGAAAAACGTACAGTGCTACGAAGTGAGAAAATCATAATTCAAATGATTATGGACTATCTGAAGATAGAAAACTATTAGAATAGATTAAGAATATGTAATAGATGTAAGTTAGTATTAAAACATTTCAGTTATACGAAATTGTATAAGTTTTATTTATATTTGAAATCATGTATTAAATTCAAGAAATGGTAACTGTCAAATAAGATCTAATAATGGGAATTATTAGGTTAATTGGAACCTAATCATAGGTTATTATATATCAAAATGTGAGGAAAAATGTTGGTAACATGACTTCATAAATTAGAATGAACAATAACTTTAATCAATTAGAAAATCTTCAAAATATCAAATATTTAAAAATACTAAATTCCTTTTGGTCAATACAACAATTAAGACAAGTGTCAATTACAACAATCAGAATAGCTGACTAGATGTTGAGAAATAATTACCTCATTGGTCGAATGATATGAAAACAAGCTTCCTTTTGTGGGCCCTATAAAAGGCAAATGAAGGAAAGCTGGTTTAGTTTTGCCATCAACATCTGAAAAGAGCATATCATTCTCAGCAACTCAAAATTAAACATCGGAGCTAAACATAAGCTCGACTGCAAATCAACATAACCAAAGTTTTATTAGTACTTCCTACGAAGCAGTTAAAGTGTTCGTAAATTTTCCAGTTCAACTTCGATAAAGGTTAACATAACCAAAGTTTTTAATAAAGTAGCATTGGAGAAAATCCAAGTCCCGATTGCAGATCCAGTTAGTTACAACGAACAAAATTTTTATATCTTAAAAAGAATAAAAACCATTATCAACAAAAATATCAACAAATTCCTAAATTGGAAGGAATATCAACAAGTGTTACCTGTGAATGTGCACGCACTTAGTTAATAGCAGAGTAAATGTGTTTTATGTGAATTCTCAATAAAAATATTAGAAGAGGAGATCAACACCAACGAAAGATTACCAACATTTATTCCAATTATTAATAGGATATAACAAGAGAGTCCATTAATTAAATTAACTAATATAATTAAGAGTCTCATACATATAAATTGTCACCAACTTAGGGGAAATAAAATAAAAGAGAGATTGTAACAATACAGTGTGTTCAAGATAAGAATGTCCATCATGGGAATATCATAAACAGCAATAGATCCAGTTTTGGTTAAATGTGAAAAAGTTGCGTAACCAAAGAGCCATTCGCATGGCTTATAACATTTTCAATATTTTTGATTTTTAGGAATTTTGAAAAACCCGAATAAATTGATTTCCAATTTTATTTTTTTTAGTTTTACCCCAGAGATGGAAGAATGTAAATAACACTTCTTCAGAGTAACTTTTTATAAGCTTTTTTGTAGTAATGTCAGTTTTAATTTCCGATCGTTTTGTTTTCGATCAACCAGGTCATAGCACGATTCGATGTCGACATTTCGTTCTGTTTTTTCCAAGGTAACTTGAAAATCAAAAATGTTGGCAGCACTGGCAGCTTTAATTATGACCAAATTTGGAACGTGGTATAACACTTTCTTACCGGGAGGAAAGTGTTTGTTATCAATGCTCATTTCTCGAAAACCATACGCCAACATTTTCTATGCGTCCATTTTCAAGAATTTTGGCCATGTCTGAAATCAACTTGTAGTTTTTATATAAAATAAAAGCTTGTGCGAGTGCCAACATTTTCTTTCATGTTTAACCTCCCCAAACCCCAAACAAAATTCTTGAAAATGGACGCATAGAAAATGTTGGCGTATGGCTTTCGAGAAATGAGCATTGATAACAAACACTTTCCGACCGGTCAGAAAGTGTTATATCACGTTCCAATTTTGGTCATAACTAAAGCCGCCATTGCCTACTGCATGGAGAAAAATGTTGGCATTTGTTGAATATTGATCGCCAAGGGACCCTCTTCGACTAGCACCAAACACCAAAGTGTTATAACCCGTTCCAAAATTGAATATTTTCTGGGGCGGCTAATTCAAAATGAGGCGGGGTGGGAGGTCCAACTCACATAGGAAATATTCTGATTAATAATTGCTAAAACAACACATATGCCAACATGCTATATCTCAGGCCCAAAATATGTGTCTATCTGCTAGACTATAAACGAGTTGATAAAATAGACGGGTTGTCCGCCGCATTTAAAGAAAATTCAAATTCCATCGGAGGACGAAAAACTCAATATTTTCAATCGGAGCAATATTGTTATTCCTTCATTAAAAAACCTGAGTCATAGCCGCAGTATGTGCCTGCATATATCCATTATATTCCTTCTTTTGAAATTGTTCTAAAGTTGTTTCAGTTCACAGTGCATTACGATCAATTTTTATGAACTGGAGTTTTTGATCGACGTTTGCGAACCAATTTTAGGTTTATGCTCCTCATAGAATAGTAAACGGTTAATGTAAACCAACCATGTAATTATGTTTGGTATTTTCTATGTGTACCTGAATGCATGATAAATTATATAGCTTGTTTTTCATATATGTATTAGCAAAACAAATGTCTAGAAGTGTCTATTTATTCTAGTTTACTTTGGTATCAACCGAATCGCTATACAATGCTTCAAATTCCCTATACATTTCTTCAAATTACACCCCTGCTTTTGAACCAGACTGAAACATTGTTACGTAATTGTACTTTAAACCATTAATCAATTGTCATAAGATCTCCAACAACATTTTTGTTTTTTGATGATGCTATATTGTTTAACAACGTTGTAAATCATTCAGACTCTATTTTTTATCCTTCTTGAAATCAAAGTTCGAGTATATAATAAGTACATTAATCTACACAATTTTTTATTTGCGTATTTGGAAGAGAATCTGGGAGAGCTGCAGATTAAATACATACATCATTGATTGTATTACATTAACATTGACTACCATGCCAACAACATGATTGATTATCAATTGACGTATATTAGGAATGGTGAATCATTGTACTCTCGATATTGATCATAAAATAACAATCAAATCTTTTAAACTCGGATATTTCAGTCCTAATGCAAGTGAAATTAAAATATTGTTATTTTGCTTTGGATACTTTTTGGACATTTTGGTGGAATTATTTCACAATTTGTTAAATTTCTAAAGTACAAAAACTAATTCTTTCCCATGGTTGTAATTCTACGTACATTTACGTCGTGTGTTGTGTAAACTGCGAAACGGGTACATTTTTTACTTCTATTTGTTCATCTCGACGAAACACGGATCTTCGAAGATGATATGTAGCTTAGGTGAAAACGTGGAACCTTGGTGCCACACTGGACAACTCCCACAGTGTATATTGTAGCACTAATATTTTCTCCAACAACAAAGGCTGTCGCGATTGTCCTTTTTTTGCGTAGAGCAGGAGAAATCCTGCATAGACGCCTCGGGTGCCCCGGGTATGCCGGATTCCTACCAACTAAAACCCCTCCTCCGTGAGGTTGGTTCTCCATCCTAAGGGGAGCCCCACAGCATTGCGGTCTTTATAGTCCTATTGTGCCCTCACATGTTGCTACCTCCTCATCAGTCCGGTGTATTCTATGAATTTCAGTAGCCTGATACCGAAGATACTTCTGATTTCCTCGGGTGTAGTTTTATCGTCTCCGAGGTATGTCCGACGACCAACCGCGTATGCTGTGCACTGACGCAGCACATGCATAGGTTTCTCATCTTCTACGCCGCAACCCCTGCAAGTGGGCTGATCTACCAGACCCACCGTGTAGAAGTGTTTGTTGCATGGGGCGTGTCCGGTCAGGAATGCAACAAGATTCCGTATTTCTTGTCTGCTGAACGTCAGCAGATTTTTCACTCGTTGCTGCTGGAGATCTTCCATCAGTCGCTTGGAGTGCGACATACGGGGCAGTTCTCTCCAGTAGGCACGGTGCTCTATCTCGAGCCATTTTTGGATTACAGATTTCGCTGTGACATGAGAAATGCAACAGGTTGGCTCTGGACCAATCAGTGGTTTTTCCGCCCCCGCTTTAGCGAGTGCGACGGCAGTTTCAGTCCCTTCTCGTTTGGTTTCCTCAGACTCCCACACGAGTGTTACTCTATTGGGGTTCATTACTAGTGCCGTTAGTTCTTTGACACAAACAAGTACACATTGTGAGGTGATTGTGTATGAGTCAATTTGTCTTGGTGAAATGTAGCTTACCAAATTGGTTTGAATTTCAACTTTTTGTGAATATACAAGAAGCTTCTTCCACCATCGTTGTGGATAATGAAATAAACTGCCAACAAGCACCTCCAAGGAATATGATATATAAGATTGGTTAAGAATGAATAATATACCTAGATTATAAACATTGCATTGAAAATAGTTGAATGAAGAAGTAGCAACCACTATAGGTAGCAGGTATTATCTGAAAAATATGGAAAACGAAGTGCATTGTCTACCCAGTCATCTAATTTTTACTCCGTTAAACACATGTGGACTATAACTGAAAACTACTACAGTGGTTGACACAGATGGTAGTTAGGCGGAAAAATCAGTGACTGTGTGGAAAGGGACTAGGAAAACCAACACCAGAAATATGGGCAAAGACTATTCGACTCATCAGGAATCTCGTCTGTTGTTCTACCACAAGAGATTCCAGATACACGGACTAAATGAGCTCAAAGTAGTCACCACTTCACAGTCAAACTCGAGACCTGCCGAACTTCTTTCTACCAGATTAAATTGTTTTATCGAACAGCGAATCTGGTTCTTTCTGGTGTAGTAGCAGTTTGATTTCAATAATCGATCAAGTAAATATCTTAAAGCATTATTTAACCCTCTTGAACCTCCTGAAAAATACTTCCTTCCGCCATTCATTCACTGTCTTTCCATCATATAATACTAAAATATATATTTTTGGAACGACTAAATTTGAATTCATGTCTCTTGTCACATTTGGTAAACGCTACAGTTGGTAAATTACATTTAAAATTATAAATAACTTCTTATCACAGTATTTGTATTTAAAAACCATGAATACCTGTTCAACCTGACAACAATGGCCGACCTTGATCCATGACGTCACGTCATTGATTTGGTGAACAAGGTATAATAACATGCATCTTTTAGAGCTAAATCCTGACGTCTTTAGTCTCAACGATTTTCCAGCGATGAATATATTTATTATCTGAAGATTATTTTTTAGAAAATCATAACCATTAAGGGCTACATATTATAGCTGATTGCGGAAACATCAAATTCCAATATCAAAGAAAATGCCTCGGGATTCAATTTCCTATTTATTCACTGTCAGTAACATAATAACAGTAAGGAACATGAACAGTAAACGTTTGATCATCTACAGATTCCATATCTTTATCAGGGTGTAGAATAAATATTCACGAATGTAGATCAATTTTGCGTCCATTCTGGCCATATTCAACACATAAATGGAAGAACTATATATAAATTCTCGGGAAATAGGTCACATTAACACTTATGCTTCATATTTTCTCGTCTCATCAGAAGACTTATTATATCTAAAACTGGATTACTTAAAACTAATTGCTTTACACAAAGCGTCCTTTTGCACCAATCTCAATTAGAATGCCTACGTCGCCGAAACGAACAGAAACACGAATAAACGAAATTGTAACACATCAATGTTATAAGTATAATACATCAAGAATCCACTGTTACTATAAATTTGACTTAGTGTCTGAATATCTGTCCTATTTCCCGAGAATTTATATATAATTCATACCTAGATCAAGAATCTTTATTATAAATGGAGGAACTTTATAGATATTATTCCACCGGTTCAGGTATTGACTAAATTGACTATTCCATAGGGCTCAATTATTGTTTCTACATGAAAATAGTGTATGATATTATATATCCCATATATTTCATTTTTTGGAGAACACTCTGAATCGATACTTCATATACTATAGAACACGGAATTTGTGTTTGTTAAAATCGGTGTTTGGATCAGTATCGTATTTGGATTAGATATAACAAATTTACCAAACATTAGTCATTACGTCCCAAATCATGTTTCGTAATATGTAATTATAGCTTTATCGAACATGATTGATTGTGCTCCACTGGTTTATTTGTATAGTATTGGAGTGTAGAGTTAAGACACTCAAGTTCCGCATTCAGTCAAAGGAAAGAAGTTTGTTAGCGGGAACACAAGGACTTTAGTAATTTCCTCTGATTACAACAGCGCTCTTTGTATCGTGGGATTGTCTATGAACTTGTCATTATTAATAATATCAATGCGTTCGTTCTCTTCACTTTGTATACGACGAGCGAGTGTATCATCGTCATCTTCCACCCAGTTCCTTTCGTACCAGTTACAGACGTTTAGACTACAAGGGGCAAATTAATCTCGACCGAACAGTCTGGTGTGTTATCATTCCATAACAGTCTAGTCTAGAGTATCAGTCACTCCACTCGCTCCAAACAAATCACTTCCGCTCTATATACCTCTTTAAGATTGTTTCTTTTGTCTTGCAGATCAACCGTTCACATTCCCATTGCCTATTAGACGATGAAAATGTCTAAGTCTAGCACGAATGTTTTACAACTTTGGTTTATAGATTCGACAGAATCATACGATCTAAATATTATTGTGCTCTTAATCGACTTTGTTTATATCTAGCACAAAACAACTCACCCACATAACGTCAAGCATATATTAAGAAACAGTCACATCTTCTATTGTCTTGTACACATAGCTAAGTTGATCGACTTTAACAATAACCGTAAACGATCTAGTAAATATTTATATCGCCACTATTGGAACTAATTTTTCAATGGACCTTAACCTTCGATTATGAAATGTAGCTTCGATGGCTCAATTATTTTGTTTAGAAATTTTGCTGCTCGTAATCTCATCATAAAAGTCGCAGTTTGTGCGACGGCGCAACAAGGTTTATCGCGTGATTGTAGGTTACTTTATCTATTCTCGATTGGTATTGTGGTTAGTAGTGTCAGTGTGGTGTGCTGAGCGCAAGCGTTCGGTGTTACTGATAGAGCTTAGCCCAAGCTAACACTCTTCGCTCAAAAATATGTTGAACACATGTATTCATGTTTGTAATACATTTCTTTTGAACTTCCCAAAAGTAAAATGAGACAACGAACTAAAACTTTGATGAAAATAATTAACATTGATGCATATTGAATTATGAATAGTATTTGAATCGAAGGACACTTTCAACGTCTTATAATAAAACAAATTATTCATTTTGAAAATGATCTCCCAAAGAATGAGGCTTTATTTTCAATGTTATTTAACATGTTCCTTTCCTCCAGTATAATTGGATCAAATTTTGCTAACATTTCAACCAATTTTAGGAAACTTCGATTGTTGTGTTGGTAAAGTTTTTGGCTAACCTTGTTTAAGAGCTAACCAACAATAGCATCTCTGATGCAGCACGCACTGAACACCGTGGAAAAATGGTACAACAAGAAAGGAATCCTTCGAAAATAACCATTGTACCCTTCACAAAGAGAAAGGACATTGGAAACAATCAAGACTTAGTTTTGCATGAAAAAAATATACAGATGACGGACAAGGTCAAGTACCTTGGGGTAAGCCTAGATAAAAGGCTGACCTTCGAGAAGCATCTGGAGAAAACCACTAACAAAGCGAACAAAGACTGTCATCGTACAGTCGGGAGAACCTGGTATCTCACTCCATGGATGGTACATTGGGTGTAGACAACCATAGTAAGACTCATTGTAACATACGCCGCAATCGTGTGGTGGCCAAAAACAAAAACCAAAGCATCCCAGCATTCAGAGGCTGGCATGCTTAGGAGTAACAGGTGCAATGTCGACCATCCGAACGGATGTGATGGAGAAGCTGTTGGGGTTGGAGCCACTGCACCTCGCCGTTCAGGCAGAGGCAATAAGAGGAACGTATCGCTTCGATCTTATCGGCTGAGGAAGGGCTGACCAAAAAGGCCGATGCATCCTCAGATTGCTCGGATCACCTGGGCCATTGAGGATGAGATCCGACAGGATCAAGATTCACAGCATGGCTTTCATGATTCAAACCTTGAATGGGCGGAGAACGCTGGGGGTAGTCCTCATATGATACCGGGGGATTCCATATGGCTTACCGAAGGTACCAAGATGGAAAAAAGTAACCTCTGTTTAAGAGGCTACATTTTGGCAAACTAAATACTGTACAATACAAATCATTCGCTTAATAATTGAAAGCCATCTTCTTTTTTCAATGTCGAAATATTTCTGCTGTTGTTGTTTGTCAATAGTGCATTCTTTGTACAAGCGTAATTTAATTCATGCTATTTCTGTGCGCTTTGCGAATGCTTCATATTATTTTCATGGCGATAAAGATGTATGGAAAATTGTCTCCTATTTGGATAACCAAAAATTAATTTAAGAGTAAATATTTTACAAAAAATGCAGTATACGTCATTTGTTTTGTTTGAATAAATCAGTCAATCTATATTTACTTTGTCACTGTTTGCTAACCTTATTCGCATGTATTGCATGGCTTGAAATTTTCTTCAAGTTCCATCGAAGGGAAAGTTTTCTTTGATTTGAGCAGCGACTCTAGTAACAGTTATTCCAATTGAGCAGTGATTTAAAGTATTAGGCCATGTATCGATATTGACAATGGATAAAAAATAAACAGATACAAAATTTTTTTTTTTTCATAATAGCACTTCGCTGTTGAAACTATATTAACGTTTTCATGTTATTATTAAAAGTGGCATAAAAACAAAATAATTGTTCTTTCATTTAATTAATGGATATAGTATTGTTCTTAACCATTTGATGCCACATTTTCTCTTCATTTATCGCTAGAATTGGAGTTATGTATTGACATGAATGCTTATCGGAATGTAATGTAATTTCTTATCGAATTAAAAACTTCTATTGAGTCACCAAATTTCTACTTATTCACACATATAATATTATATTTCACATATTTGTGACATGATGTCAGCGAACTGTTCGATCAGCTGTTTTAAGAGAGGCTCACAAAGGAGAGGTCTCTGGAATAACTTGCGGATTTAGGAGAGTAACCTGTCAAAAAACCTTGTACTCAATGATGTAGTTTCATTGCACAGCCGGGATGTTCGATTTAAATTATCGTTATATTCATCTCGCAATTTATTTCGCTCTCGCTTAAAAATAAAATAATCTTTTTCGTTTCAGTAGCGAATATCTAATTAAATTTTCCTAAATATAAATAATTATAGTGATTAAATGATGCAGTGTAAGAAACTTAATCAAACCAAGCGATTTCATAATTAGGTAATTTCAAAGGACAAAATACAAACATGGATGTTCAGAAAAAGAATCAAACGCCCCCAAATCAGGCATATACCAGAACATAACATAACGAGAATAAAACAATACCACAATCGTAAAGTTATTGGATTAAAATTGTAATTCATATTGATGTGATGAACAAGAATACGAAAATTCATATGAAATTGTGATTATATTTGTTAGAGTTCTTAGAGAAACACTTATCAAATAAAAGATAATTATATTCTAAAAGAATAACAGTCTTAAGAATGACTATTTATAATTAATATCACATCAATAATATGTCTCTTGCCTTCCTCGCACTTCTATATACCTTCCTCATCGCCCACGCGTCGAGGGATCTCCCCTAACCAACTATGGGACTTCTCCGGACCGTCCCTAACAGTGCTGTACTCTAACATATTACATCCAATAATGGTAGATGGAAAAGGTTATGACCAATCGCAAAAATAACATGAAACCACCTGTAGACTCAAAATTTTACAATTCTTACATCTATGAGAACATAATTAAATATTTTCGAATAATTTATTATTGACAGTTGGATCTTTAGTAAGACCCAATACATACACATACACATATATAGTACAGTCATTTTATGGATTGGTCGTACTTTTTTTTTCCGACTGAAGGTTTGAAAACACAGAAAGTTAGGACATTTTCCGTAGATTACGAAAAAAATATTGGCTGAAAACCTCCAATGAAGGAAAATGTCTTAATTTATATATATGTATATATATATATATATATATATATATATATATAGATATATATATATATATATATATATATTATTATATTATTATATATTATTATATATATTAGGAGCTCGGACCCCCTCCTGTGCCTTGTTAAAAGTCACGAATTGGCCGGAGTGGGGGCATTTATCGTTAAGACAGCACAAAAAGCTGCGGAAGAACTTGGTCTCGAATTTCAGATCAGTCGAGAAGGCCGACTAGAGGGCAACCTCGAGCTCCTACCTTCTCGCCTGAAAGCCCAGATAAATGCCGCGGAGCAAGATCTTACGCTCAGGCGGCATGTTGACAAGCCGATACACGGTGTTTTCTATCGAAACATCGAAACGCTCGGCTTGTCAACTAGGCTGACCTTCGGCTACCTAAGGTCAGCCGGGCTTACATCCGAGACTGAGGGATTTACCGCAGCTTGCCAAGATGGCGTAATTAACACCTTGGTCTATCGCCGCAATGTGATGGGTGTGCAGGTCCCTGATGTCAGCTGCAGGGCCTGTCGAAAGGTGCCTGAGACGCTTTTCCACCTTCTGTCGGCATGTCCGGCAAAAGCGGCCTCGGCGTACACCCATCGCCATAATGCGGCCCTACGGGTGCTGTATTACCATCTAAGGCACTCGTACGGAATAGACCAAGAGCCGGTGCTGCCTTACATGCCAGGAGATATTGAGTCCGTTGTCGGAAACGAAAAATGCCAGATCTTCTGGAATTATCCGTTTCCGACCGTCAGGTCCATACAAGCAAATAGGCCTGACGTTGTCCTCCTCGATAAACTAATCAAGACTATGTATGTCATCGAATTCTCCGCTCCGGCAGAGATGAACATAGTCTTGAAAGAGGAGGAAAAATGGACAAAATATCAAGATCTCCTGTTCGAGCTCCGCACGCTATACATAGGCCACAAGGTCGTATTAGTGGTTCTGATCATCGGTGTTTTGGGCGGAATTCGGTCTTCGCTGCGTTCAAACTTGAAGATCATTCCGGCCTGTAGGAACTCGGCGCAGATCTTAATAGACCGGATGCAAAAGGCAGTCATTCTGGGTTCAATTAGAATACTTAGGGCACACGATTTAGGAACCTGAAGCTACTTACCGACCGGAGGGGAGGAGTAGCTTCGGTTAACCGCCTTTTAGGTTTTTCTGGCGCGACTGCTGCGATGTCGTCGGAGCTCGCAGCAGCCCCGACCAGGTTTGAATGTATATATATATATATATACGATTTTCCGTGTTTTTCGGGGAAAGAACACTTATATCTTCGAAAATAAGCATTTTAGAAGGAAAAGTTTCGAACAAAAGTTGTTCAACATTAAATTTTACATAGGAATTGACTATTCTGAATTTAATTTTCATCGAATTTTCCAAGCATTGGATGGGAAAACAAAATATTTTCGAATAAGAACAATATATGAGAAAAATTGCATTTGGCTGGTAAATATGGTATGATAATTTTATATTGGGGTATATATCGTTACTGTAAATGATTATAATTAAGAATTTTCCAATATTTGCCCTAATTTTCCGGTTAGGAAAATATTTTTTTTTCTCAATCTTAGTGTATGATATGTCGATTTTTAGGTTTTATAGAGCTCTGATAACGATTTTTCAGTTCATTTTGTCGTGAAAAGTCATTGAAAACGTACATTCGGAAAATGGAAAACTTTTTTTTTGTTTCTATCATGGCGTGTGACAGATCAATTCTTATATTTTTTAGGGTTCTGAAAATGTTCTTTTACTTTGTTTCATCGTGAAAAATCATTGAAAATATATATCCGAAAATTTTAATTTAAACAATTTAATATTAAAAACGAGGTTGTTAGAATCAAATTGTTTTTCACTCAAACGATTTTTTAATCAAATATATCAATGAAATAATTGGTTACACGGAATACACAACAGCTCAGCTGTAAATATTTTATAATAACGTTTAACGTATACAATAACAGAGCACATGTGGCGTTATTTTGGGCATCATATGATTGAACGCTTGCGCACAAATTCATTGCAGTGGTGCTACATACATAGTCCAGCGCATCGAAAGATTTAACGCAGTGGTGCTCGATCGAGAACGCGGGAGATCAAGAATTTTTTTGATTTTTTTATAATTTTATATAATTTGTTTTTTCTTATTGCTTTACATACTAATGAAAACAATTGAATTTCGTGACAAAATTAACTAAAAAAACGTTTTCCAAACCCTAAAAAACATAAGAATTGATCTGTCACACGCCATAACAAAGAAAAAAAAAGTTTTCCATTTTCCGAATGTACGTTTTCAATGACTTTTCACGACAAAATGAACTGAAAAATCGTTATCAGAGCTCTATAAAACCTAAAAATCGACATATCATACACTAAGATTGAAAAAAAAATTTTCCTAACCCGGAAAATTAGGGCAAATATTGGAAAATTCTTAATTATAATCATTTACAGTAAAGATATATACCCCAATATAAAATTATCATACCATATTTACCAGCCAAATGCAATTTTTTCTCATATATAGTTCTTATTCGAAAATATTTTGTTTTCCCATCCAATGCTTGGGAAATTCGATGAAAATTAAATTCAGAATAGTCAATTCCTATGTAAAATTTAATGCTGAACAACTTTTGTTCGAAACTTTTCCTTCTAAAATGCTTATTTTCGAAGATATAAATGTTCTTTCCCGGAAAAACACGGAAAATCGTATATATATATATATCTAAATTAAGACATTTTCCTTCATTGGAGGTTTTCAGCCACTATTTTTTTCGTAATCTACGGAAAATTTCCTAACTTTCTGTATTTTCAAACCTTAAGTCGGAAAAAAAGTATGAAATCTCAAAAAAATCCATAAAATGACTGTACAGGGTGTCCCATTTTAGGTACTTTTGCGGGTTATCTCCTTTATTTTTAAAGATAGAGAGTTGCGGTTTTCGCGACACTGTGCTACTTTTTCGTAAAACTCAAGATGCCGTCAACAGAATCTTCATAGCCCTCTTAGTTTTTAAGATACAGGGCATTTCTGAAAATGTTGCATTTTGTGACCCCCCTCGTATCTCCGTGATCCTTCAACTTATCGGAAAGGTAAAATAACATTCTAATAGTTTTTTTTTCCGTAGAATGCAGTGGTGTAGATAACTTTTGTTACATATTTACTGTTTTTGAGTTATAAAGCAAACTTATGTTTTTTTGAATGGAACACCCTGTATATTTATAGGCTATAAAATTTGTCTTTTTTTTACCTTTTCAAAAATATATGATAGTATAAACTTTTTTTCAGAAACACGCAAATATTTGACAATTTTCAGAAATTAAATACATATTTTAATAGTAGGCCATTGATATTGTTTATGACAAGAAACGAGAAATAAACATCAAATCTCTATTGCATTTAAGCTGTTTATTTTCGTTCTTTTGGTATCATTATTCAATAGATATTTATCAATTTTTCCGAATAATGGCAGTTTACGAAAATTATGAGAAATATGATATGATGGTATGTTTTATACAGAGTAATGAAAATTCTGAAGAAGCTTCGGAATTATACTTCCAAAGGTGAGTAAGCTATTATGGCTATGAAAATCTCTATTATCATTTAAATTTTTGCTTGTTAGATATCCAGAAAGAAGGCAACCGTTTTTTGGGATATTTGCCCGTTTAAAAGCAAATTTAGTTGAGCACGGATCATTTGTTCACCCGTGCCCTAAAACATACAACAAAGAGAACAGGGAAAGAAAAGAGATAGATACTTTAGGATATATAGAAGCAACACCTTCGTCCTCATGTAGAAAAATTGAGAAGGAAATTGGTGTGCCAAAAACTAACGCTCAGAGGATCTTGAAGAAATATAAGTATCATTCATACAAATTTAATATACTACAACATTTGCATCCTGGCGATGCCGAGCGCCGGGCACTGTTTTGCCAGTGGTATTTGCAACAAATCGATGCTAACGATTTATTTGGCAGACTTGTTATCTGGTAAGACGAATGCTTTATTTCAAGTGCTGGCATTTTCAATCGTCACAACACCAGGAACTGGCGTAGTGAGAATCTGCATTTAATGTTTGAAAGGGCACAACAAGGACGCTTTGGAGTTGGGGTTTCATGTTTTATTTTGGGTAGACATATAGTATATAGGATTTTTGAAGGAGGTCTTACAGCAGGTAGATACCTAGAAATTCTTGAGGAAGTTATTCCAGAACTGCTCGAAAACATTCCATTAGCCCAGTATAATGCTGTTTACCTACAGCAAGGTGCCCCAAGTCATAACTCTAGGCTCTTAAGGGCCTTTCTAAATAATAACTTTCCTCAACGATGGATAGGTACCAACGGACCTGTTAGATGGCCTCCACGATCACCAGATCTCTCAATTTTAGATTTTTTTTATGGGGCTATATACAAAATGAAGTATATAAAACTCGATATGACGGCATTGCAAAACTTCGAGAGGCAATTCATTTAGCTTTTCGAAATCTGCGAATGAGAACAATGGTTCTTTTGAACGCTATTCAAAGAATCTCAAAGATGTGCCAATTTTGCAATAGAGAAAATGGTGTTCAATTTGAACATCACATTTAATTTTTTTTAATAATGTTATTTTTTTGTGTTTTTGTTATATTGTCACTTTACGCCACAAAACTGTTGTTACAAACTTACTGTTAGAAAAAAGATCTATGGGAATTTTTTTTAATAGATACCTATATACAAGGTATCCAATTATTTGTTAGTAATATGTAAGTTGCACTTGTTTATTATTGTTATCCATAGCCTACTATTAAAATATGTATTTAATTTCTGAAAATTGTCAATTATTTGCGTGTTTCTGAAGAAAAGTTTATACTATCATATATTTTTGAAAAGGTAAAAAAAGACAAATTTTATAGTCTATAAATATACAGGTGTTCCATTTAAAAAAACATAAGTTTACTTTATAACTCAAAAAAAGTAAATATGTAACCAAAGTTATCTACACCACTGCATTCTACGGAAAAAAGTCTAATAGAATGTTATTTTATCTTTTCGATAAGTTGAAGGATAACGGAGATACGAGGGGGGTCACAAAATGCAACATTTTCAGAAATGCCCTGTATCTTAAAAACTAAGAGGGCTATGAAAATTCTGTTGACGGCATCTTGAGTTTTACGAAAAAGTAGCACAGTGTCGCGAAAACCGCAACTCTCTATCTTTAAAAATAAAGGAGATACCCCGCAAAAGTACCCAAAATGGGACACCCTGTACTAATAAGGTACTAGTTCAAAGTGAAAGAAATATGTTGTTTACAAATTTTAACTGGAACTTTGCGCACGTAATATTATTCCCTATCTTCAATGAGAAACCTTTAAACCACATTTTCTTTATCAAGGATTAGAGCACGTAATTGTGAAATGTATTCTGTTTAATTTCCCAAACACTTGCACGGTTGTGTTGTGTGAACCCTCGATGCAATTATTTAATTGCGCGCTTCTGAAATGCAAATGCCTTAGAATTGTTCAATGAAATTAAACATATTTAGGTGTATTCCTGTATCGCGTGTTGCAACAAGAAATACCATATTAATTCATTAAGCTTATCGCAATATTCCTTTGTTGTCTATTTTTACTTTATGTACAAAAATAAACTACTACTTGAATGTTTGAAAATGTACACTAATATGATATGCAAATTTAATTAATATAATATAATAATATAGTACACTAGAATACTGAAATTATTGAAGAAATTATTCATTATGGATATAAAATTTTAATGCCATCTATAGAATGTCATCAACATGTGTCAAAAAAGGTCAATAGTGTGTATGTTTTAATAACATTTTTTTCATGACACACCAGCAGTGCTATGCTGCTAATAGTTATAGCCTCATTTCGGACTATAAAAGCAACTGTAGCTGCATTCACATTTATCTTATAGCCGGTTTTTGAATATTGGTATTCTACTAGCCGCTAAAGTCTGTTTTCGAGTCTATAATGAAAGTCGATTTTATAGTCCATCTTTTAGCCGTCAAGATAGCTGACTAAAGCTTTATAATTTCATTTACTGCAATTGAAAATGGCATTCATTCTTATAGCAGCTTTTTTGCGGGAAAGAGAAAGAACTCATGCTGATATTTTTCATTTTAACATATAACTCAAGCATTTACGGGATACTTCAAATTCGTTCGACCTACGTAATATTGAGTTTGTGCGGATATTCCGAGTGGATAAAACAAGGGCATCGTTCTTAATAAATAGGT
Organism: Endomychus coccineus; assembly: GCA_958510875.1. Classification (NCBI taxonomy): domain Eukaryota; kingdom Metazoa; phylum Arthropoda; class Insecta; order Coleoptera; family Endomychidae; genus Endomychus; species Endomychus coccineus. The sequence goes on along the minus strand of OY294068.1, from coordinate 173,229,983 downwards.
TGAAAACATATAGCCTAATATAGTTAGATAAATCAAAATCCTTTACTGATTGCAATTTACTTTATTGCACTTAGATTAAAAGTATTTAATCAAGTGCAATTTAAATGTATAATTACTATTGAAGATTTCTTATTGAATTTTCCAACTGTGATCAGTTTATTAATGTCAATTGGAAATACTCTCAGGGTCCAAATACCGATGGAAGAACAAGAGATTGAGTCAGTGCCTCAGATTTTACTGAATATTGCTAATGCTGAAGATAGAGCAGCAGGAAGACGGATTAGGCAAAATATTATCACCACTTATTTCAACAATTAAGGAATCATATTTTTATTTTTTTTCTTTACCACGTATATTAACAAATTTTCGTGTGGCAACAAAGTCTTTATTCTTCAACATAAACTTCAATAAAAACTCTATTTGCTCTTCGGAAAACCGAGACCTCTTCTTGCATTCTCCATGAATAAATAACATAATATGAATGAGATAGGACCGAATATATTATATTCTTTGTACTTACATAATATGTCCTTCTATGTCCACTTCTTTTTAATCGTAAACAGAAAATGTGAAATATGAATCTGTGAATAATGTCTATGAACAAATCAAGCACATAATCCATACGATAATTCCTATAAAACTGCCAATTACTGTTGTCATTTGTCAAATATATAAAATATGCAGCGTTGCCGGTATATAAGATAAAGCTACATTGAAAACGCTATAGTCTTTCTTCTAGTCGATTTATATTTATAGTCCGACTTAAATTAGAATTAATAGAATACCAATAGACTATAATTTTTGGTCTATATCTATAGTCGGCTATACTTACAGCCAGGTTTATAGCCGTTTAGCAGCATAGCACTGCTGTAATGTTGAAGCACATAATCGGGTCATTTTCAATGATAAAAATGGTTGTCACCGTTTCTAAGAAAAACCACTATGAGATAAGGTGATATTTTAGAATGCATCTATAAACATTTCGACCACAGATTTTGGAATATATTTTAAATTGAGAACAAAAAAACTACATTCGTCTAGTGTTAAAGAAAATGAAAGTAATAAAAGCTGGCAACGTTATAGTATAGTCGTAGTAGTGGGTGAAATGTTCAAGAATTCTTTGAAGCTTTTCTCCATTAATGACCGTGACACCAGTAACACAAGACTAAAATATCAAGAAGTTTTATTTTGAGATTCAGTCGACCTGGTAGGGAAGACGTCTGCCAAAGTCATGAAATCCAGCTAAATAATTCACTTTAGATGGATCGTGAATATGTCTGAGCCCAGCAAACAATCATATTCGGTAAAGCGAATATGTGCATACGTCATTGTCACTGGACAGTGAGACAAGCAGGGGGTGGCTTTGTCCCTATCATAAAACTGAGCGAATTGGGAAAATGTAGCAGGATAGCAGATAGATGACACGAAAACGGTGGGAAGCAGTTATAAGTTCGGATAGAACTTCTTCTTTTGTTCTGTTGGGGTTCGGTGTAGTACCTGTGAGGTGACAATTATGTTGTTGGTCTTGTGTCTTTTTTCTAAAGGAGTGTAATGACGTAGTGGAAAAGGATATATTCAGATATGAAAATGTATGTCGTTCTTTAGAGAACCAACTGGGGCAAGGATCATATAATTTCAAAATCTTCATTTCAAACAAAACTTAACCCCAGCAATACTAGAGTTTGGGATAATCAAGAAATTTTAGCTAGTTAGATCGATGTTTTTTATGTACATAAGAGCTATCGTTTCGGAGAGACGATGAGAGTAACAATTATTTTCCGAATTGAGGTCATTTCAAAGAATTAGTAAAGGCTATATTCAATAACGCAATATTTTAGAGATATATTATATTGATATCATCAACCAAGTCTGTTTTTGCTCGTCAAAAACTATACAGAACGACTTGTCTATTCCATTGGTTTTGTTTTGAATAAGAAAATTGACGAAGAAATTTCGAAATCTTCATTTCATGGCTAGTTGACGAAATCACGTATTTTAGTTGTAAATCGGTCTTGCCCGCCATTATATTATTTGGAACACCCGGAGAAACATCTTTTAAGATTGAAAATAGTGTCAAGTAATAGTCGAGGAAATAAATATCGAATAAATAAATATCGAATAAAAAAGCGGCTGACCGATTCTGACCCTTTTTAAAAAATCGATTCTTGAAATCATTTAAAAAAAATGTTATGCATTTCATCATTACTACATAGGAAAACGCATATTTTTGAATGCAGTTTCAGGAGCTAAAATTCAATGTGAAAAAAAAGTGGCCAAATATAAGCGGAATAGACCAACATTTTTAAGCTATTGCATGGCTTTTATCGCGGGCTTTGAGCGCGGCGACCGAATCAAGAAATTCCGTAACGAAAATAACCTAACACCCCCCACTCGGCCGACCGTTCGCTTAACGTGTATGTATATGGTACGACTGTACGAAGCTCGCACGGATCGAGACGAGCTGCACCGAAATCGGACGAATACGTAAGCAGCTGTTTGTGAGAAAGTATATAGGTGTATAGGTATCTATCATATCTTTATAATGCCACACTCACCGCATGTGCGCCCGTAAGTATACATGTAGGTATATATACTGTTGTAGGTATATATACTGTTCCAAAAGGTGGGGTAGCTATTTACCAAAATAATAATAATGTTACTAATATTATGACTCCGAATATTGAAATAAATATTGCACACGTTAGCGATGTTAATGTTAGGCCCTCATTTGTTGGAGATATTTGTGCGTGTTTATGCAAACTTAGAAATGGCTTACACATAGTCATGGTAGTAATTTACATTTATCCGAATCCAAACTTGGACGAGGTAGAGCATTTTATTCATCGCACTTTACTGGAGGACACTGAAGAAGGGTCGAAAATACTTGGTACAAATGGTAATAAATTTCCACTTATCTTGGCTGGCGATTTCAACATCAACTTCGCTGATAAAAAATCAGAGCGGTTCACAACTTTTCTTTCGGAAAAATTGAATTTGAAAAGGAATAATGATCCACAAGAATCCACAACAAAATATGGGACCACCATTGACGCGGTATTTTCCAGATATTTAGAGGATATCAAGTCTCAACTTATGTTTCTTTTTTCAGTTACCATAAACCTATAGTTTCAATGATAAAATTCCTGAATAACCTACATGTATTGTAAGATAATAAAAATATTTTAAACGATATTAACTTCTCATTTATTCAATAAAAGTAAAAAAATTGTTTTCTTATTGGTCACCATGCTCAAAAAGTGTAACTTGAATTAATATCAAAGAAAAAAAAATACTGCATAAATAAAAAATAAATAAATAATTATAATTGCATAAGTTGATAAAAAATGCTATGCAATAGTTTTACCGCGGCAGTCCAAGAGTGCCACACGTATTTTTTTACTCGGGTGGTTTTTGGGGTTGCTGATCACCATTCTGAAGTCTGATTGGAGCAACGACGCACATGGGGGCCAGGGCACCCTGGCACCCTTGTCGTCTTCCGGAATTTCGTAAAAATATCTTCTGCAATGGAGTGAAACTCGTTAGGGAAGTTATCTTGAGGTTTTCGGTCATTACGATTACCCTCAACCTGTCCTCTCCAGGGATTGTTCTATAATATCGACGAAGTGGGTACCAAAATTCCCTGGCCCCCATGTCCGTCGTTGCTCCAATCCGACTTCAGAATCGTGATCAGCAACCCCAGAAAACCCCCGAGTGAGAATTTTTGTCCTATTCCGGCTGTATTTGGTCACTTTTTTCACATTGAATTTTAGCTGCTGAAAGTACATTCAAAAAGATGCACTTTCCTCTGCAGAAATGCTAAACATTTTTTTAAAAGACTTCTTGAATCGATTTAAAAAAACCGTCAAAACCTGTTCAGCCGCTTTTTTATTTTTTACTTTGGCCTTTTTTGCCTTTAGTTCTTCGACTATAAAGCTTAGTTGTGAAAATGTATGAAAAAAAAGGTTTCGGCCCTAAATCCCTTTCGAATTCGCTATTAATAACGCAGCTTAAAAAAATGTTGTCCTACCATATTTTAAGGTCACCAGTCGCCACTTATCTGTTACGTTTGCCAGATTCTATGAAACTTCTCTGAACTAGAAGAAATTTTGGTAATCAAAGGAAGTCTAGGAATACTGAATGCATTGAAATGAATACTATCTGAAAGATCAAATGGAGAGTTTTCAAAATTGAAATTATCAATGAATGTCCATCAGTTATTCTTCTTAATTGATTCATTTTCCAATCGAATTTCTCTCCTGATTATTACATCGTTAAATCCTCAACAAACATTGAAACCATCTGAAAACGTTAGTTCATTAATTGTTTGTTATTCACATTGTGAGCGATAATGCTTATCATCTAGAATAAAGATTGACGTACTTGAATCATTCATAATGAGTAATATTCGATATCGTTACGTTCAGCGTTTACAAACAGTACAATCATTCAAGTGTTCGTTTCCAATTCATAACACTACTTTGACTTTCGATACAAGGTAACCATTACCAGCTCCACCATGGAAATATTGTATCTAATGAGTAACGCTCTTGTCTATTTTGCGAATGCTCCTCTTTCAAACATAGTTATTCCTTGCGCTTCTTCCACTGGAAATTGGGAAAAATTTTATATTTCTGCTGAAAAGTGGTTATGAAAATTGTCAAGCTTCTCCAAGCTTGTTGTTCTTCTTGAACCGCCCCAAGCAATGCAAGGTTATTGGCTAGGTACTAATCTTCTTCATCATTTTACAAATTCGTTGCTGTTAGTTAAGGATAGACTCAATTTTCATGCTTCACTAGCAATCTTATCCGCTAATTTTGGCAAAAGGCCACTGAAACTGGCATCATGAAGCCCGCGATTTCGTTTTCATAAATTCGGGTAATCCCGATGGCGTAGAATATTTGCAAGTCATTATGATCTCTAGGAATTTACATGTTGATTCATGGGAGGTAGCTTTCAAACTACATTGTCTTATTTGTTTCTAAAAAAATGACGCCCAACGTGGGGCCTAAAATTATTAATACTAGAGGACTTCCGAATTTGCCTTCTGAAGATTTTATTTCTTATGTACCTAATTCATATGATCATCAGTAGAAGTTATACATGAGATGAATAATTATTGTTTTGCGGTTCCGTTTGAAAACCCGGACGTCCGTAAGCGAACATGAAAGACAAACTGCTCCGATGATGAACAGCTTTGGTATTTTGAATAATGACATTTCCGTTTCATTCATGCAGCTGTGAAAATAAAGAACATCGCAGTGACTATAAATACAAAATTGTATTGTTATGTTTATATACTCCGTATATTTAATGGAACAGTAAATTAACTAAATGCGGCTCATTTGTCTGTATTGGGATGATTATTGTCATGAGATGAGATCATATTATCTAGTCCATGTAACCAAAACATTGTCTAAACGCTTTAAAAACAGGTTCATATCTTGTTTAAAAAAGGTATTTCCGCAAAGTTAAGCTTGTCATTCGACGGAATATTTGTTGATGACGAAAAAGAAAATTTAGAGCTTGTATCTTGATTTGTGTATGAACATTTTTCGTCGGGTTGTAAATAAAATCATTATTGCAATATCGATATCATCAAATTACTTTCCGATTTTGAAAATCGTGTGTATCGCTAACATTTCCATACAGTCTGCTAAATGTGGAAATTTTCATCAGGGCGACATCTTTTGTCAAAATCAAATATGATGGGTAAGCGCCACGCCCAGCTGATGTCGCAATGACGTCACGACGCGCCGGGAAACCGATAAGCCCGATGTCCTTGACGTCATTGGGGTGAACGTCCTACATTGTAGTTTTTCTTTTATGTAAACCCCGGAATTTTGTTCTAGTTTAGTCTAGCTGGGATCCAATAGCGGTCAGCCATACAAATACCCCGTAATGCGTTCGCAAGTCAACTTAATCTCATCCCTCGAACTGTTTCCCTATTTTTCTATATATACATACTTGTTTGATGTGCTAATAGGAACTACCCCTAGATATAACTAGTTTCATCCAACGAAACATTTATTAAATGAAATATGAATATCGTAACTAACAAAATTAATATCTTTTAACAAATATAATGTAACAAAAAATATCTTATAGTATAGAATTCAAATCAGTCAACCCCCCATTTCAAACATTATTTGCTTGTTTTAGTTTCATACATGTTTAATTTGAATAAACTAACACCAAATCCTACAAATCGGGTTATGCGCGTTATTTTAAAATGTAAATGTTATTCACTAATTGAATTTATGCCAATTAATTCAGGCCAGTGTCCATAAGAAATGAAACGAATGCATGATAACATTTTTTGTTTCTTATGTAATAATACAAAATACGTAACATTTTCAAAATTTCATTAATTATTATCAATATTTCAACAATTTAAACAGTTAATTTAGTGGAAAAAAAATTTACGTTTTGCTCATGAAAGTTAATTTTCTCATATCATTTTCAAACATCGGATCATCGAAACCAGAATAGTTTCTTATGTAATAATACAAAATACATATGGTTTAAAGAATTACATTTTCAAAATTCCATTAATTTTTATCAATATTTCAACAATTTAAACAGTTGATTATTTAGTGGAAAAAAATTAGTTTTGCTCGTGAACGTTAGTTTTCCCATAATGATTTTCAAACATCGGGCCAAAACCAGAATAGTTTCTTATGTAATAATAAAAAATACATATGGTTTGAAGAATTACGTTTTCGAAAATTCGTTAATTTTTATCAATATTCCAACAATTTAAACAGTTGATTATTTAGTAGAAAAAAAATGGTTTTGCTCGTGCACTCTAGTTTTCCCATAATGTTTTCCAAACATCGGGCCAAAACCGGAATAGTTTTACGAAGGATATAAAACATAGAGAGACAAGTGTGTGGGATTATATTGTTTCTGACCAAAGATTGACAGTAGGAAAAAGTCCCAGTAGTATAGTAAGTTTTACTAAGTATTAAAATTAACAGTAATAGTAACCATTACTACTGAGAACAAGGGACTCAAAAACAATTGGAAGAAGCTGCACTTTCCATTCCCTTATTTTTACTTCCCTCCCTATACGTAGTTGAGAATTTGGGGGCTGGGCCCCCCGTTTACCTATCCAGCGGACTTAAAACGTTCACGTACTTGCCCTCTCCTAACTATCAACAGCACGCCACTGCCCGACAGAGACCAACGCCTAGATTGGAGTGGAGACGGTCTTTTGAACCATCTGGGCCCCTCTCCCCCTGTCTACTCGTGTTCGCGTCATTTTACGACTACTCCGTGTGACGAGTCACCGTCGACCTCTTATCATCGGTCTACCACACATCTTTGCCTCGGCCGCGAATCAATTTCCCAGAGACCTGGCATATGAAGCACAGACACCGGACTTTAGGGGTAGTGCCGTGTGGTGCAGCATTTACCCACGCAGAGGCAGCTGGTTGTTTCGCCCCCGGCGGGACTACTTTAGGTGGACCCTGTAATGTGAAAAATCCTCCACTCTACAGGGCTCTGCTTGCTAGACTATGTTACTGCCCCTTCTGGGCAATAGCCAACTCCACCTCCTCGTAATTACCTGTTTCACCAGGAACGCTACGAGTAAGCGCTCGGCTTCGTTCAAATAGCCTACCGCATATGTCACCACGGCCGTGAATCCATTTCGACCAGTCGTCTGGGATAGGAAGGCACCGCACCGTGGTTTTTATGGGTAAACGACATGTGGTGCACCGTTTACCTGACGTTTCGCAGAGGTACCTTCTTTCGCCTTGCTCGATCTGACAAGGGTTACTTTAAGCGAGAACCCACATACATTTTGGCGTAGTAGGCACCGTACTTGCTGACTATTCCCCCTAACTACTGAGGAATAGCCCATCTCGCCTGCTCGTGTTAGCCTAAGCTGCGTTTACGAACCATCGCCGGCCTCGTTCAAGTTTGGCCTTCCGCATGTGTCTACCAACGCCCGTGAATCCGTTCCGACCAGCATCCCTGGGATAAGAAGGCACGCCCTCGTGGTTTTACAGGTGAACTGTATGCGGTGCCCAGTTCACCGGATCTTTTGCAGTGGCAACGTTAGTTTCGCCCCGAAGGGTTTACTTGTCTCGAGAACCGCGAAGAGGTGTTGCTTGCTGAATCTACTGCCAGTATTCTCTCCGGCCTGGTAGTTCTCTCTCGAGTCGCTATACGTAGTGTAAGGAAGCTTATAACATTGTAATCGGCCTGAATATTTATTCTAGATTTTCGAGGAAATCTCCGTTTTGAGCCTTCCTGAATCCATCTAGACTATTTTTGGATATCTGTGTGCGCGTGCGTATCTAACTATGTATCTGTGCCGTTCCTTTTGATCTTACGAATAATAATGATTCTTGACCCAGGTATGAATTATTTATAAATTCTCGGGAAATAGGTCACATTAACACTTATGCTTTATATTTTAGTCTTTACGTACGTTTCGGTCTCACGACCATCGTCAGAAGACTTATTACTTCAATAACCTGATTACTTAGAACTAATTGTATTAACACAAAGCGTCCTTATCGCACCAATTTCGTTTAAATGCCAACGTCGCCGAAACGAACAAAAACATGAAATTCCGTATAGATCTTACGAATTTAATAATTTGCAAATCAAGTGTTTTTCTAGTCATAAATATATCAGAATCATACATTTAACCTGTAGAAATGCTCGAAATGACGAGTATAACTTGACATCTTCTTTCTCCTTGAACTGTTTCTAATCATTTGTAATATATTAGTTTCCAAAGTTAACGGACAATCGTTCAAACCGCATAAGTGTCTGAAAGGGAAAATGTTGCTAACAAAACGAGGGTAAGGGAAGTTAAATGATCTATGGATCAGTTAATTCAAGATAGTCTAGAAAGTTTCCGAGTGTTTAAGTTGTTTTAAAGGAGACAGTCACATAACCAAAATTCCGAACTGTGTATTCTTAGTTGGCTGCAATTCTTAATTAAAAAGAGAATTTATTTCATTCTGGTGAATAAACACCCTTCAACCCCATTGTTAGTTTTATGAAATTAAGATCGAAAGTGGCTTAGACAGAGAGCAAGTAACATGTTTATATTATGTCATAATCAGGACGTCGATTTACTGTTTTATTAGTTATCTGGGACATAACACTTCCAACGCATGTACTTAGTTCAAAATAGTCGGCCGAAGGAAGCAGTAAATTACTTTAAAAGGCGGAAGTATCCATTGAGAGCACAAACTCGATAGGCGAAAGAGGAAGTGGAAATAATACTTTTGAATCACCTGTATTTTGAAGGGATACCTTTTTTAGCTCGTTGATTCAGTGAAAGTGTTTATATTCTCTAGAACTTGTCGTGAATGAATAATGATGATACATTTATGACGTGACATTTAAGGTGCCTTAATAGTTAGCTTGACTCATCTTCCATTAACACAATTACCTATATGTGCTTGCAAAACCAATTCGTATTGGTACCGACGAGGAATTTACGGTTACCTATTATTATCCTGGACTGGAGTAAGATGCTATTGGATGTTTTCTCCATTTGCATGAATTTTTGAATTCATGCATATTAAGTGCCTTTTAAACGCCTTTATTCTCTATGTATAATTTGATATGCCGGATGCATCAGGGTCTTTCACCTGTCGTCTCCGACAAACATCACCAGAACAGCTGCTGCCAACGAGCCGTGCCAAGTCAAGCGCACCGCTGTCTCAACACTATTCCTTGTGCCTTGCTTGCACCTCTCAGCTGACGTGGCCCCTAAATAATAAAAACAATGTGTTGGCACCAGCTGCATATCGAAAATTAACCTGAATGCGAGTATGTTTACATGTACAATATTTGTTTCAATTTGTAGAAAATACAGGGTTAGTCAAACCATAGGTGTATTTTGGCAATTGTATTGCCATCCTCGGAAGAACCGGAACTAGTAAAATGATGGATATATTTCATAATATGTTCTCAGAAATTATAAATGGAAGCTAATGAAATATTGTCCTTTAATTGTTCTTGTCCCAAACAATGAGAATAAGGAAGAACTATTCTTCAAGCCGAAAAGCATAATATCAAAATATCTCGTATATCGTTAAATTTACGGTGTGATTTCAATGAACAATTTGATGTTAATTGTCTCTACCATTAGATTTTTCTTCCATATCCGAAATTATTACTCTAATATAATAATTCATTTTCCTCTGGAGCTTACTAGTCAAAATTCGACAAATTCACTTTTTGCTATCACTAGTTTTTTCAATTTCAATTTTCCTAATTCAATAGTGGTTTGTGACGTACATTATTGTGCAGAATATTGAAAAGCCTAACCTAACCTACTACTTTAATAGAAAATTGATTTCCTTTGAATAGAATTCCAGTCGGAGATATAAGGAAATGATTTCACATGTGATATGTCATTTTAAAGGCCTTGGCAAACTGTATCCAGCATATATAGATAGAAGTAAGGTTCAATATGGCATCTGTCAATAATTATAAGTTTGTTAAAATTTAAAATTTGCCTGTCAAAACTTCAAATTCCATCAGCTTGTTAATGGGGAAGTAATTTAAGAATTGCAGTAAAATTCAGTTTTCAATAAAAACCAAAGACTTGACAGAAAAGTTCTTCATGACTGAAGTTCTACGTATAAGCATCAAATAAATTTACCCAAATTTACCACATTGACATTTCTAAACTTTCGACAAAAACGAATCATCTGCAAATGGAGATGCCAAAGTAACATCCGTTCTTTGGCTGACGCTAGAACTGACCCAACAATCACAATAATATTCAGTAACTTCAATAGTTAATACCTGTATATAAAAGCAACCTCAAATGGCGGTTTCATCTCGCAACGAGATATAAAAAGGCAACAATCGCGTCTGGTAGTACATCGAATAATCTCCAAAGAGAGCCTATGACTTTACATGGCAGTCATAAGACCCTTATAAAACCCCCTATAAAACGTCCAACTGAGTAAGCACAATCAACAGCATGCCTCAGCATTACAAGCCATACAATCAACAACCTCCGAAGCGATAGAAGCAACACCCACCACAACTTCTCTCGGTAGAAAAACAGACACCTCACTCACCTTCGAAAGGCTCTATAAAGTATCAACCCATACGTGAGCCATGTATAAATAGATGGGACTGGAGACTCTAAAACCAAAATGGGAGCTGGCGAGAGTATTTACTAGAAATATCTAAACTACCGGGATATCAAAAATTATCTTGGTCAAGGGTGGTTGTGGAATCTAAAACGTGTGTCTTACTTTACGTTATCAAAACTTGTGTCAAATTAATTAATTTGAAGTTTCTAAAAGTGAGAAATTTCGCTATTTTATACGAATGTTGTAACACTCAGAAGTCTCTAGCGCTTTAGACTTTGGCCTATCGAAATTAGAAGGTTCGAATTGTATAAAAACACAATTGCATGAACGCCAGACGTCCTATGTAATTAGCTACGAACGTAATCATTTTGACATATGCCTCGAGGAGCTCGCTCCGCGTCAGTTAGAGTTCATACTTTTCACCTCGATCTTGTTAATTCGGGGCCGTTTTATTATGCCCCGTGCGGCCGGCGCCAGTTGTAATGAAGTGTTTCGGCTATAGGCCGCTAGCTTTTAACCGCTCTTGGATATATTTTAGTAGCTAGAAAATTTCCTTTGGTACGTCGCACGTTAGGCGCGCGTAGCTGAGACCTGAGAGTACCTGTTTCTATTTTAATTAAATTTCCCTATCTAATCGACATTTTGGGGCCCGAGACTATGCTATCTAGTTGGCCCCGTTCATAAACTAACGACATGGACCGAAAACCGCATGCGTAAAGTCCTCGTAAAGACGTTCTATGTTCCGAAGATTTGCACTTTTCTAACTCGCGAGCTACGCGCTCCTCACGTGAACGTGATTTATCGAAAATTTACCAATTTAAAACAGTTTTCGACCCCGTTTGTGGCTATTGCGACCTTGGAAAAGGTTCAAAGTTAACATTTCGTTTTACATTCCACAACCACCCTTGACCAAGATAATTTTTAATTTGTAGTTCATCATTGTTTTACAACTGAAATAAATAGGTATGAAATTTGTAGGTTATTGATGATGTCAGTGTGACAGTGACATAATTATTTCAAACGTAAACACACGTTTTAGATTCCACAACCACCCTTGACCAAGATAATTTTTGATATCCCGGTATGATACCTCTACCCAGATTTTCTTGTTGCAAATTTCTCTAGAGGTATAGAGGCTTAGATATTTCTAGTAAATGTCATAGTGAGTTCCAAAATCCGTGCTATCAATGAAGGAGTGAAATAAACTCTAAACCTTGAGGACAGCCGAATTACAATACTAACAATAAGTAGATTAGATTAGATTTGTGTGGGGCTTGTGAACTAGGAGACTTTTCACTGCGATCCTTGCAGATCTATTGTGTGTTATCTCGCGTTACGTTAGTTTCCTGCTTAGTCTTCATAAGCCAGACCTTAGGTCCTCCATATATTGGTAGGGTTGTGGTGGCTTTTCCTCCCATATTGTCGGAAACCTCAGTCTTATGAGACCTTCGCAGTAGCACAGTATGTGTTCTGAGGTTTCCTCATATTCTTGACAGAACCTACAAGTGGTTGTGTCTGTCAGTTCCATGTTGTTCATGTGTTTGCTTAGTCTGCATTTCCCTGTAAGGAGCACAACCACAATCCTGTTTGATCGCCTATTCTGGCTTAGTAGGTATTTCGTGAATTTTGGCTATGGTTATTTAATGAACTCTTTGACATGTCTCATTCTCGAGATTGCTTTTCATCAAAGTGCTGTTATATGATTTTCTGAGCGCTTTTGCTATACCACAGAAAGATTCAGAAGCAATTGAAGCAGTCCGTGCTTCCTCCCAGGCTAGTGCGTCAGCCTCTTCATTGCCGTTGTAACATGTGTGGCCTGGTACTCAGGCTAAAGACAATCTGTTTTGTAGGATTTCTAAGCAGTCCCAGACAAGGCTGGAGTTAATTTGCGTGGAGCTGATTACTTTCGCTTCATTGGCTGTTCGATACAGTGAAGTATTGCTGCAACTTCTGCCTGGAATATCGTCACGTGCTTACCAACCTACAGAAACACGCTAAGGGCTCATTAAATGTTTCATCTGTAACTGTTCATTACAAGTCCAATTTAATAATTAAACTAGGACTATATCATTTTATTATATAGCTATTGAATTAGCCAAACTTGCGAAGTGCCGGGTGTTTTGTCACGATAGTGTTTCGTCAATAATGTTACAGTTTGTGGCAGGTGCAAACATTCGGGGACAACTCCTGATGTTAATCGTCTATGAGCTAACATATTATGTAATCATCACAACATTAGACTAATTAAGGACTGGCTACATTAAAGCTGAGAAATAAATTATGTAAACAATATGAGGTTGGTGTTCTTATATCATTTATAGAACCATTGGAAGTATGAGAACGTCTATAAGACATGATGTTTTCTTTAATGAACGAGTTTATACAAATTGCTCTAGTCGACTTGACGACTTGTTATCGCTAGGGTAAAAAGTTGCAATCCTTCCCATTATTTTATGAGTTTTACAAAAATTATAGACACATTTTAACACTTTCCTCCAATTACTATCCAATTCAATATTGTCTTCGGTTTGAGGTCATCAATTGTATCAAAAATGCACCTATTAACATGCTGGTATAGTATTTTCTAATTTCTTAGGAAAATTATGCCCATGTCGTTTTTTTACTTTAGTTTCAAAATCCATTCACAGTTAACTACAGAACCGTGTGGTTTCTGGCAAAAGTGCCCAAGTGACATTTGATTGATTGTAATTTCGGGAAACTGCGTGTAAAAAATTTGATTGTGCTTGTTGTCTAGATTATTACTGCTTTGTCATTATCGTCATGTGGATAGAACATGCCTTTGTTGTAGGACTGTGAATTTCACTAATGGGAATAAAAACATGACTTGGTCATTCTTGGAGTTTTCACTTAATGCCATTTGGTCTCTTTTTTCCTCCTCAAAAAAAGGGCTATTAATGAACTTAATTTTGATTTTGACCGTCTTTTTTTGTAATGCATGGTTTTCCTGATTTCTTTTGCTTTTATTATACAGTTTTTCATTTACTCTGTTCCGACTTTTTTTCTAATGGAGATTTCGTCTTCAGTATCAGACGAATGTAAGTTTTCAATATCAGGAGGCTTATACACATCAGAACTACCGTCATCGGACAAGAATAAATTAATGCTGACATATTCATTGTTGTGTTGAATCATCACAAAAATCATCCTTGTTTATATCTGATTGATTGTGGCTGCTTCCGGGGGCATCATCAGATATAATCAAAACATTACGATGTTAACTCGTTACATCATTGTTAGGGCTATTATCATCTTCACCTCGATTCAAAGGACTAGTGTCTCTGCATTATAACCTAAATATCATTGCAATGATACTAACAAACTCACTTTATACCTAAACTACATATCAAATTATCAATGGTTGCATTGATATAAAAATGTAAATAGCAACAAGCACTTGTATTTTACAAAGTATTTCATCAACTGCACTAGTGCTTTCATTCTTTTCTAATGCAAGTTCCTATATTTTCAAACCTCTGTGTGATGCTGATTTACTAATTTTCCAAGTTAATTTCAATTTCTTATAAATTATACAGGAATAACTAGACAAAATACTCAAATGAACATGAATACAAAGTACACAATATAACCTCAATAACTAAGTTAGTAAGTAAGTCCCAACCGTCCAAGTTGGCTATGTACAATTGTCAAATCCACTAGATTCATGTAGATGTGACCACGGTATAGGACAGGGTGGTAGTGCATCTCCCTTTATGAAAATGAAGCGATTATCGGACCGATTCGTGTAGACTCCACAAGGTGGCGTTACTATCGGGACCCGCATCTTCCAATGTTTTAATGGGAGAGGATTGCTGGTAGCATATGTACACTCATAAGTCTCTAGCGCTTCAGATTCCGGGATTTTCACTTGGCCTATCGAAATAAGAAGGTTCGAATTGTATAAAACCACAATTGCATGAACGCCAGACGTCCTATGTAATTAGCTACGAACGTAATCATTTTGACATATGCCTCGAGGAGCTCGCTGCGCGTAAGTTAGAGTTTATACATTTTACCTCGATCTTCTTAATTTGGGGCCGTTTCGTACCCCGTGCGTTCGGTGCCAGTTGTAATAAAATGTTTTCGGCTATGGGCCGCTAGCTTTTACCCGCTTCGTGTATATTTTAGTCGCAAGAAAATTCCCTTTGCTACGTCGCACGTTAGACGAGCGTAGCTGAGACCTGAGAGTATCTGCTTCTATTTTAATTGAATTTTCCTATTTAAACGGAATTTTTGGAAAAAAGAAGGGCCGTCGGGTGCGTACCGCGACTAAATCTAACTACATGGAGCGAAAACGGTACGCAAAAAGCCCTCGTAAAGAAGTTCTATGTTCCTAACTTTTGCACTCTTCTCCAACTCGCGACCTACGGGCTTCTCACGTGAACGTCATTCCATTTATCGAAAATTAACTATTTTGAAACCGTTTTCGACCCGGTTTGTGGCTATCTAGATCTTATAAAAGGTTCAAAGTTAACATTTCGACAATTTTTATTACTATATTAATTTGTATGTAGTTCATTATTGTTTTACAACTGAAATAAATAGGTATGAAATTTGTAGGTTATTGATGATGTCAGTGTGACAGTGACATAATTATTTCAAAAGTAAAGTAAGACATCCCGGTACATAGCGTAGGTTCGGGACCCGATCGTAGCGACGCCGTGCGGATTTCTAACGCACCGGGAAGGTAAAAGACTCACTCCTACCACGTATTAAAAGTATAAGAGATGCACTACCAGCCTATCCTATACCGTGGATGTGACTAATCGACTTTGTCAAGTTGTTTCTTGTCTATTATTGTTTGCTATCTCCCAAATAAAACTGACTCTAGTTGCCGTAGTCATCTCATGACGTACAGCTCATGATAACATTGACAAAATAATGACAGCTTGTTTACAGTACGGATCACTAGATACAGACTAGGACATTTTTCTATGACACCGTCCTCACAACTGCCATGTAGCTCGGCAAATATCACTATTTTCAAAAACCCCATTTAAATCTAAAAGTCAAGAATATATTACTGTTCATCACTATAACTTTCGAGAGATATGATAGTAATATTTATTTCAGTAAGAACACTCTAATTACAACAATATTGATCACAAATACACTTTCTCTCATAATATTCGTAAAAACCAAGGATCTTTAGAGCGATGTTATTTTTATGCAGTTATGCGGTTCATAAGTTGGCGGGAAAATTTTGTCCTTTTTAAGCGACCTTCAAGACTGCATTTTATAAATTCTACTCAACAAAAACATCGACTTGCAGAACCTCTTGCGTTGCGAGTTTGACTTGTTCAATCCATATAAACTTCTGTAGAAACATATTTCTCCAAAGTAAAGTTATCAACATGCGATGCGAAAACCCAAGGCGGTAAATGAAAACAGCTGACGCCGATGGTAGATATAGTAAGTAGCAATGCGCTGAGGAGAGTGGCGCCATTCGCGGCCAAGGTTAAGCGCATTAGCCGCGCGATAATATGACTGGAAATGTTGCTTCTTAAAATAGAATTCAGCGTAGCCAGCCTAGCTCACACACAGCCACAGTTCACTCGATATAATATACAACATACGTGTTTATGTAATGTTGCTAAGCCAACCTGCCTGTAATTATAGTAGCGGCGACTCTTACCAAAGCGCACCACATAGTTCCCTTGCAGAATCGTGCAATAGCGAGATTCCCATCGAGTTCTTTTGTTTCATTCATGAAAATGCCATGGCGTAGTAGTTCCTATTATACGTTTCGGCGTTGGGATCATTTCTAAATCTTGAAGATGAGTACGCAAAGCGGTGTTACTTATTATTTTGTGAGCAAACAAAACACCACTTATAATTTGTTATGTTATGTGTTTATTGACAATCCATTGGTTTCGTGACCGCTCCGTTTCGGTACAGTGAATTTCTCATGTCGTGGCAAAGTTATGTTTCTATGCCACGTTGCCAGATGCTATTCGTCGAGTACGCGTGATCTATCAGCTGTTGACTATTCTCCGTTATCGTCTTAGGCTGAAATTCCGATGATTAATAGTCGATTTGATCCATGTTCGTTGCAAATGGTATTTTAATTATATATTGGAGTAGCTTAACATTATTATGAATAAATTAATACAAGAATGTAGGTTATTTTTCAGTTCCACTGTGGTAAATAATGTACGCTATTAGCTGTTATTTCATTCATCAACTAAATGGTAGATTGTAAATTAATAATTGATACATTATGATTAAGTCTATTATTCTCGAATATTTTTCCACAAATTGATTATTTCATTAACATTATTCTCTGAATTTTATTATCCCATCAAAATTGTAATAGAGACTGACCAAACTTTGGGAGAAGTTGAGGAATTGTATTCTCTGTAGCTTTTAGCAAATTCGGTAATTCTAACTATAAAATAATAATTTTAATAAGAGTTCCATAAATAGCTTATTATTTTAACTCTAGAATCTATATCCAATATAACATAAACTTTTCTCATAAAATGACGTTACTCATCGTCTTAAAATTAGCCCTTAATTTTAGTTATTTCAGTATTTTCAATAAATTTGAAAGCTCTGGTACATACTTATTTCCAAAATTATAGGCACCTATCTATTACTATACCATAATTTTAAATAGAGTTGTTCGACCACCCTCGCTCTATAAACAAAAACAACTCAACTGTATTGTCGATATACAGCACATAATACTAATTAAATAAAAAATGTTGGTCAGATATTCTATATTTAGAATGATCCTTTCACATTCACCCAAAAATAAGTACTCGTATTAGCTCTTGAGAAGCTAATATGAAGTTTACTAAATTGCCTAGGCCACGTAGAATCAAACACTCCTTTACAATATTCTAAAGACGAAAATAATCAGCATATGTGTTCAGGGCCGGATTTAGGGGTGGACAGAGTGGGCGGTAGCCCACAGGCCTTCACCAAGAAGGGGGCCCCACCAAGCATAACATATTTTTAAAAAATTTGGCTTTCAGCAAAAATGATAGGATGATTTTGTTAATATAGTAACAAATTTATAATATTTGCGAAATTTTGTGCAAAATTTGTATTCACATATTATAATTATTTATTTTACATTACAAAAGCAGGAAATATGGTATATATAATATTTATGTAATGGCAGGTAGAAATTGAAATAAGTTATTTCTGATGTCACATCGCTTTGAAACACTACATAATAACCAGTTCTTTGAAATTAGTATTAGTAGTATGTGGCACCATATTGAAGATAAGTTTCTAGTTCTTGTCACTGCGTGCCTCAATGATCTCGCTTTTGAGAAGCAATAGCGATATTTTGAGAACCTTAAAATTTGACGACTTGATCGACGATATCGCGGCGAGAAAAGTTCGAAATGTGACTTTGTAGCGATAGTTAATATATGTAAAAATGAATATTATTAAGCTACTGCATATAGCTTTTATCGCGGGCTTTGAGCGCGGCGACCGGATCAAGAAAAAAAAAACTAAAGACAAATACCGTAACGAAAATCTAAAAAAACAAAAAAAAATACCGTAACGAAATATCCTAAGACCCACCACTCCGCCTACCATGTAGCTCGGCCGAGCTTAAAATTGTCGAAATGTTAACTTTGAACCTTTTAAAAGGTCGTGATAGCCCCAAAGTGGGTCGAAAACTGTTTTGAATTGGTTAATTTTCGATAAATCGAATGACGTTCACGTGAGAAGCGCGTAGCTCGCGAGTTAGAAAAGTGCAAATTTACGGTACATAGAACTTCTTTACGAGGACTTTTCGCATGCGGTTTTCGCTCCATGTCGTTAGTTTATGAACGGGGCCAACTAAATAGCATAGTCTCGGGCCCCAAAATGTCGATTAAATAGGAAAATTTAATTAAAACAGTTTGAGGTATTCTCAGCTGTCACCTACTAGCATCTGACATGCGACGTATGAAAGGGAATTTTCTAGCTACTTAAATATACCGAAAGCGGGTAAAAGCTAGCGGCCCATAGCCAAAATACTTTATTACAACTGGCGCCGGCCGCACGGGGTTCGAAACGGCCCCGAATTAACAAAATAGAGTTAAAATGTATAAACTCTAACTTACGCGCAGCGAGCTCCTAGAGGATATGTCAAAATTATTACGTTCGTAGCTAATTACATAAGACGTCTGGCCTTCATGCAATTGTGTTTTTATACAATTCGAACCTTCTAATTTCGATAGGCCACGTGAAAATCCCGGAGCCGGAAGCGCTATCGAGATCTGAACGTTAAAACTTTCGTATAAAATTGTGTTTTAAGTCAACTGACACTTGTCACCATAGATAACTCTACTACCGGTAGTAGAGTTATCTATGCTTGTCACAGAATACTCTTCATAGAGATCAAGATGATACTCTTTTTTACTCATAATTCGTGAAGATTTTGAAGGGGTAGTGGATGTTTTTCTGCCCAACTTTTTCCAGTGGCATAGTGCTATGCAATAGCTTTACCGCGGCAGTCCCCGAGTGCCACACGTTTCATTTTTTAAATGACATTACAATTGCATTGTAATTTTGTATAGTAAAAATATTTTGTGGCATTTAATATTACCGTCTACCATAGGACCCCCACGAAAATTTTGCTCACGGGCCCCCACCACTCTAAATCCGGCCCTGTATGTGTTAGTGTGACCTATTTCCTTAGAATTTTATATATAATTCATACCTGGGTAAATAATGATTATTAAAAAATATTCTATAGAAATGTGAAAATTAACTTTTTAGAGGGTTCAGTCGTAAATGGTCTTTCAAATTACTGCATTGTACCAAATTTTACCCATTCCCACTTGGACTGGTCCAAGTTTTGGGCTAAAACAACCTCACCCCTAGAGGAGCATGAGGTGTAATCGGAAAGGATCGATATAGTGACACTCTAGATGTCGTTAAGTCCAAGATCAACCCTAAGGATGCTAGGGAAGAAGGGGTGATATGTTAACATATCCTTCGATTCTGTAATACCGGTCAACGCCGGGTAACCATAGATTAATGATAAGCTCGGAAGAGAATCGTAGAAGACATGAATCGAGCTGAGCTCGTCGCTAATATAAATATTAAGGCCGAAAACTACATTGCTTTTATTACTTCCTACCACTATTTATGTTCTTTTCCGAAAAGGGGGTTCGCGTGGTAGGCCGCCATTGGTATCTGCTAAAAAAAATGCATGTAACAATGTGACGTAACGTAACATTTTCTCTTGCCCATTTTCGAATAATGTAGATGGTGGTGGAAACAATTGCCACTGATAATTTTTATCAAATTTTCATCCTTCAAATGCATTCCTTCTGCAGTAATGAAAATAAAATATATAAACATTCCTAGCTTAGAATAACTTTTTAGCAATTGATTATTGGAAAACTATTACTATCGAGTTACCATAATGGAAGATCGATTTTCGCCGTGACTAATTTCATTGCCATGTTGGCAACGTCGCGCGTCTCATGTAAAGTTTACTTTGCGTGTTTGTCGAAGTTCTGCATTCCGACGGCGCGCGCGTTCACTGGCAGCACCGTACAGCTAGTAGTACAACTCGATTCTATTTTTAGAATGTAGGTACTTATCAAACTTACCTTACTAGTTTTTCGAATTATTATACTAAAAGCATGAGCATATCTCGTCGAGTCATGCTTGACGTCCTTTCAAGTAAAGGACTCCCACCGCGAATTCTAATATTACTTGCTTTATTAATTGGTTGTACCGGCTTAAAACTCTGTGTTTAATGTTGCTTATCGAGTTATCAACCACGAAATTTCTTCGTTTATGAATATGAATAGATATCATTCATAAATATTCATCGTTTTATCACAATTAATGTGATTATCATAATATAGATTTATCCTATTTCTTTATACTAATAATTGTTGATAAAGGGAATGTTTTTATAGGATGCCCTATCATTATATGAAAGCTTTTGAAATTTAATTAATTTAAATATTTGATTTCGATATATTTACTCAATATTATTTCAAAGCCACTCAATAATATTCGCTAGAATCTGGTGTCTATATTATTATGTAGGTAGATACGTGCATTTGACCTGAATCGTCAGAATGAGGACACAAAAGACCTGCAGGTTTAGTCGAGTTCAAGGATCCCCATTTCAATGGCCACAATAGTTAAGTTTCTAACAATGCATCTCGTTCCTTGTTATTGTGTTCATGTTTTATCCCCACGGACCCATCTGTTTCTGGTGGGAACCATGGTTGAACATTGGCAGTCTTAGAACATCTGTTCCTTAAATACGAAAATCATTGTTAGATTCTGCGATTTGCTGCAGTGCTTTACGAGGAATCAATATTTCAGTGTTTTTTTATATTTACACAATAACGATTAAATTATTAAAAATTCGTACAACAAGATTAAGTATGTACAAAGTGAAACACGTCGATCCTTGTATTTATTTATGACACATTAGGTAAAAATCTGAACTCGATAGACTCCATATAAACCATGTGGCATTCCAAAGGACGAATATGTTTTTATCTACACACAATAGTAAAAATTATTAAATTACTTAAATAATTACAGTTTATTATTGAGGGTTTATTATTATTTATTAGATAATTTCTTCAACTTCATTTCGTTTGTGAAAATTATTTTAAGATAATTTTAAAAACAATACCTCGGTCTAATATTGTGCAAACTGAACATATTTAATAAACTAATTGGAAATAATTATCGTATCAAGTGAAAAGTTTCATTCTTATGTAGCATGACTTTATTCTTTTGAAATTTTATTTGAAAAAAATAGCTAACTAGATACAATTTTCCCGTATTTATTCAATAATAATAAGCAAAAATACCAATAGCTCGTTAAATGTGAAATTCATATTAAATTGAAAAATATGCAGGTGCGAATATGTGTGTTTGTTGGATTGTCGCCTGAGGTGAAACAAGAAGAACTGAAAATATTCATAGCTGTATCAAATATTTACAATATTTAGACAATTATAACCGTAACCTAGTTCCGTTCCGTGAGTGTTATGATACAATATGCACTGCGGGAATCCCTCATGTCCATAGTGAATTGTTGTATCGTAACTTACGTGACCTATAGGTTCGTATAATTGTATCCGACTGTCAGTTCCATTGTAAACATTGCGTATATATACAACATTAAGATTATTATACATTGCTGCCTAAACTCCTATACAGTAAGAAATTGATAAATAATTTGCCATAAATATTTATAGTCAAATTAAAAGTTGTTTACAAGTTTATCCATAGCACCAGAGTTTGGCAACAATAATTCATGGAATGGTTCGCCGAATTTGATTTTTTGAAGTAGTTGAATAATTTTTTGCACCAAAATAACTTGTAAACTGAATATTAAGATTAATAATATTGTGAGGCCCACAGTCAAAGATTCGATTATAGAAAATTAACTGCATACTTGTTAAATTAAAATTGATAAATAAATAAATGAACAGGCAAATTAATATAAAAGCAATCAAATAAATAAGTAAATATGATCTCTGATGATGTGATATATATTTTGTGTGATCCTCGTCAATCAGTCGTGATACGGTCCAGACTATCGTCTTTATATCAGATCCATCATAAGAAGGTTCAATACATATATGCTCGTGGCCCAATAATTTTAAACGTGAAGCAATTCAAACATGCTCATTATGGGCAGAGTATTATTTTGATAATTCCGTATCAGCACATTCTATTTCACTAAGAACATTCTTTGTTCCAGGCTGCAATACTACAACAGACGGCAGAATACATTTATAATCTAGAGCAGGAGAAAACGAGGCTGTTATCGCAAAATTGCCAATTGAAAAGGTTGGTCAATCAACACGAGGGTGGAGAGTTGCCGCCGAAGAAACGCAAGACTGAAGTGATTTTGCCCAAGATATCCGTCGATTCGTCGAATGATGATGTAGGCGCGACCGTGTCCCCCGAACCAGTGAGTCTCATAACTGTAACCGTGAACAACTCAGCCAACAACACCGAAAGTCCCGCGGACATCCGGCGGCAATTGGAAAGAGAACATAGCATGCGGTTAGTCCTGGAAGAACAAATCAGACAGATGGAGGCTCAAATGTACCAGCTTCAACAGGCGCAGAATTCAGTGTATCACGTGGAAGAATCTGAAGATATAGCCCTACAACTGGTCGCTCCAGACAGTTTACCCCCAGTAGGTCATACTCAAACAGTGGTCTGCTCGCCAGCTAGATCAAGGACGGCGTCTCCTGTACCTGTCCCCGAACAGCGACTACCCTCAGTTCTCGAAGCCGCCATCAAAGCGGAACCTAAGGTGGAGGTAGAAAGATTACCATCACCCATAGCTACACATGGTGAAGAGCCAACCGGTTCTAACCGATGCTCCTACGTTTCGAATACATCGCGGCAAAACCTAGAAACCATCGTCGAGGCTATCAGGCACTTAGAAGGCGATCACATGTTCGGTGACGAACTCCAACCCCAAGAAGTACCTTTAGCATTGACGACGCGACCATCATCCGATCACGCGGCACTCAAATCGGAAATGAACACGTTTCTCGAGTTTCGCAATCAGCAACAACAGTCGAGACCGGGCGTAATAGTCGTAAAGCAGGCGTCGTGATCCCACATCATCCATTTTGCGAGTGTTTCTTCCTGTCGAGGAGAAGTGCCCACGGTGGAGCCGGCCCCGTGCGATGACTCTAACTGAGCGCCCCGCGTCCCGCCATCGTGGGCCCATTCTCGAATCTCTCACGTGATCGCAGCCGGCCCGCATTATTCTGATATGTAGATTTTTATCATGACGATTTTTTTTTATTTTGTTACTTAAAAAGATGAAAGTTTCGTTTTATTTGAAACGCCAAAAATATATTTATCATGAATAGCATATGTAGTGAAATGTTTTGTTCCTTTTTTGTACATAAATATTTTTAGAATCCGTTTTCGCGGTAATAGTTATATGTATAATTGTGCATTATAGCACTCTGAGTAAATTGGGAGTATGTTCATTTTTAGTTTGTTTGTTGTTTTTATTATGTAGATTATGTTTAAAATCCTGTACATAAATTCTACAATTTCGTATACGTATGATGAAGTTTTTGAGAATACTATTGATTGTTTTTCGTTATTCAATAATAATAATAATAATGTAAAGTTGTGATACAGTTACACAGCAGTCAGGTACTCGTTTATTTGTTCAAAAGGAAATACAACCAATTAAAATGGGGGAAATGGAACGGAATCCCTCAAACAAGGATAATTGTGAAATAATATAAAGATGAAGGCTATACAGAATTACCACATACTTAAGTAAGTTTTTATCAAAATCTAATTGTTATTGATAATTTTAGGTAAATTTTGACAGAATACCAAGCAAATAATAAATAATATTTATCTCGAATGAGACAATTGTTACAAAAACAATCTTATTAAAAATTGTTGAATCTTCAATATTTTCTCAATGAATCGATTAAACCTTTAATTATTAAATATATACACAAATATATTATTTAATTGAAAAAACATTCTATTTCCTAATTTTAAATTCAAAAGTTTTAATGAAGTATTTAGTACAATTACAATTAGTCCAAGTTTCGTTGATATTAAAATTGCTAATAAAAAAATATCATTTAACTGAAAAAACATTTTATTTCTTAATTTTAAATTCAAAGGTTTTAATGAAGTATTTAGTACAATTACAATTAGTCCAAGTTTCGTTGATATTAAAATTGCTAATAGAAAATTATCATTTAACTGAAAAAAAAAATTATTTTTTAATTTTCAATTCGAAGGTTTTAATGAAGTATTTAGTACAATTACAATTAGTCCAAATTTCGTTGGTATTAAAATTGCTAATAAAAATATATATTTGTATATATTTGTAAAAAGAATGTACATTAATATTTTTAGGATGCACAGTTTCAGTCATGTACCTATAAATATATAAATCATGAAATGATTTTTTATCTATTTATTTTTCATATTTTAAATATTAAACCACATTTTACATTTTGTATATCAGTTGTGGATAATATAATACTGCCACATGAAGTTGTTGAACATGAAACTAAGAACGCAAATGCTTAATAAAATAAAATTTTACATTATTTATTCACTGATGGTAATTTGATTCTTATGGAATAATCTAGTTTGGCTTGGTAATCAAATTATTTTGACTTTGCTGTTTGGCTTCGCAAATGCAATCGCAGCGACCATTGAAACAAATTTAGATGCAAATGTACACGTAACTCGTCATTAAGTATTTATTTTTTATGTTCAGAGATATTACGAATTTAAATTTGTCGGGTCGGTCTGCACTGCATGTCGAGAATACGACCATGCAAGCGACGTCCTTCATGTTCCAATCGATAATTCTATTGTTTCCAACTTATTCTATGTAAGTGAGCTATTGAACATTTATAGACTTACTTTGTCTTTGGTTGAACCTGTGGCGTTGGTCATAGATTATACCTTCAAGCAATAGTTTCATTTTAAGTTGCATTTCTATAGTTTACATGTAAATAAAAATAAAAGAAAGAAACATCTGCAATTCACATGTTTGGCATTTAGTAGGTAACTCTAACTCGATTTTTAATTTCAATTAAAGAAGATAATAAATGGGGAGCAAACGAAAATTCAAAAGTTAGTGCTTGTTGGTTGTAATAAAATCTTCCTGATTGTAAGTAGGAATTCTTATAATAATAGTTCATAAATACTGTTTTAACTCAGGTTAGGCCTTCTAGAGTAAATAATAAGTACATACTTGAGTATGGCATCATCTGGAATACTGAAATGGTAGATAGAACTCGTATCGTAAGTTTTATCTAGTTTATTCCACCTTCAATTCACTGTCTAGGATCTCTGAAGGTGAAATATTTCGGATGAAAAGCTGATTACAATATATTATTGTAACGAGATCTATCCATTCGTTTGATATTTACACTATTACCATATATTTGAGGCCTTTCCATTTCCCTGAAACAGAAGCAGTAACATAACAAGATGTGCCTCCTGTAAATTAACCAAATAACCATGGTGTGTATCTGGGCATGTGTAATCTTTGTCACAACTCGTATGGGTGTGAGCACAGAAATGTTTCTACTAGATTGATGAGTCTTGTAACCTCTGGTTCGGGACAGAACTGAAATTTTGCAAAACTGCGATATTGATGAGTAATAACGTTTAAGCTAGAAAGATTTGTGAAGGAGATGCACTGTGATCCGTGGTTTAGTATATATTTGCCGTAGGTAATTGACTGTTAAGATTGTAGGGTTTAGAGGAGAGGTAAGGTAATATCACAGTGCATGCCATGTTGTTGGTAGAGATAGGTGTATTATTAGCCTAGTAAAGTTAGCTCAAAATTAGGTGGTCTTTGAACTAATAATTGTCATATAATTTATGTAACATGTTGGATGTTTTCCGAATAAATTTGAACTACAGCCTAAGATTCTACAAGGGTGCGTAGTTATGCTACGAAATTCAAAAAGTTCAAATGGGCTACAAGCGCCCTTGTTCCGCTTTATCTTTCTGGAGTTTCTTTGGTATCATATATACGGAAATTTTGCTATACTTCTGAGTTGTTCCACATAATGTTATATGTTGACTAATTTGTGTAAAATAAAGACACTGCTTTCGGTATTAATAATTTTACTTGTATTTTTACTACGCAGGTGATCAAATCAAATTTCATTGAGCAAATGAAAAGTTAGGTTTGTACACTTTCTTCAAAAACAAAACGATAGATTTAACTGTAGGAGTTATGAGAAAATACAAAATTCGCATGTAGCAACCACTAACTAACTATGATTATATCATAATTGAGTGTAATTGTGAATAATAAACAATAAGACTATGTAACACCTAACCTTCTCGATGTTTGTGTTCGATTCTACATCTATTTCGAATAATTAAAAGTCACCTTAGAAGTTAAAAAGTTTGTTCTTGCGCTCAGGGCGAATTTTTTCCAAAAGTAAAACTTCGCTGTGAATATCCTGGAATAACTTTTTATAAACTTGACTCAGCAGCACCAGTCTATGATATATCAAATTATTCGCAATTGTGTGAAGAAGTGCGCTAAATTTTCATCAAATTTGACGTAAAAATCGCCAAATAAAAAATCGTAGAACCAAATTCAGATCCAAATACCGTTTTTTCGCAATTTGTATCTGTAGAGTGACTCATTACGAAGAGATTGATACCATTCCGAAGTACATATGGACTTCTTTTAAAAGTTATAGCGCGTTAACCGATTAAGTTTCGTGAAAATTCAAGGCCTAGGCAAAATGCAGCCTAATTACAGCCAAACTAACTACGCAGTTCATAGCATGAGCGGAAAAAAATTACCCGTGTTTTTTTATGCCAAAATAATTGTTTAAACAATTATGAAAAATCATTGGAATTCTTCCGATCAACTAAGAAGACCAAGTTATTTCACGATATGGACTTATCCTCCCATTTTGCACAATTGTTTATTGTTAAAACGCTAATAAACAATTGAGATGTTGAAAAGTCCGTTATATCCATACTCGGGAAACTGCAAAAAAAATGAAACTAACTACGCAGATCATAGAATCAATGAAAAAAAATTACCCGTGTCTTTTTGTTTAGCCAAATTGATTGTTTAAACAATCAATTTGGCCAAACAAAAAAAAACTGGTACTTTTTCTCACTTATGCTATGAACTGCGTAGTTAGTTTGGCTGTAATGAGGCTGCGTTTTACCTGGGCCTTGATGGGTTGAATATGTGGGAATTTTCACGAAACTTAATCGGTTAACGAGCTATAACTTTTTAATAAAAGTCCATATGTACTCCGGAATGGTATCAATATCTTTGTAATGAGTCACTCTACAGATACAAATCGCGAAAAAACGGTATTTGGATCTGAATTGGCTGTACGAATTTTTATTTGGCGATTTTTACGTCAAATTTGATGGAAATTTATCCCTTTTTTTTTACGTTTCTGCAAATAGTAGCCAAACAGTCTTACATATGCAACTTTTAACTTCTTACCTCACTTCTCCACACAATTTTGAATAATTTGATATATTATAGACTGGTGCTGAGTCAAGTTTATAAAAAGTTATTCCAGGATATTCACAGCGGTTTTACTTTTGGAAAAAAATTCGCCCTGAGCGCAAAAGCAAACTTTTTAACTTCTAAGGTGGCTTTTAATTATTCTAAATAGATGTAGAATCGAACTCAAACATCGAAAAGGTTAGGCAGAAAAAGTTGAATTTCGTTACACAGTGTTATTAAATTAACTTTTTGTTTTCTCATCGGATAGTGCATCAGGAAGTTTTTCAATTCACTTTTATGCTTTGTTGCACCAATTTAAAATTAACCGGAAAAATTATGGAACATAATTTTATACGAACTCTGAATGGCGTAATATGATACCAAAGACATAAGCCAAAAAGTGCTCATGTACCAAATATAGAGAGTGTGATGGTTTATGTTAAAAATCATCCCTCATATTGATTAACTTAAATAAGTTGAATAACTTATGTAACACTTTGTACACTTGTCAAGATAATTTTCATTAAGGAACAAGAATTGTATTACAATTACTATTAGGTTCAACCACTATTTGACCAGGCTATGTGTACTTGCACCATCCAAATGGGGATTTAGGAAATTTGTGCACTCAGTTCCACTGCTGTTATCGTGGTGGATTTTTTCTATGGTTTCAGTATGTACTTCTACCACACTTAAATTGTCTTTTTCATCATTCATGTTTTGTAACGTAAAGACTGGGTGTATTATAGTAATAATATTTAGGTGTAATACAATGTCTAAAAGAGATTATTACAGAATCGGAAGTTGTTCTAACTCTTATGTAACATCTTGGTTGTTAATTTACATATTTTGATTGTCAATTTCTTCTCACTTTTCATATTTTGAATTTACATAGGGCTAGACTATATTGTTGAGAAGCTATAATGAAGATAGCATGGAAGTCCAAATCAATTTTATAAATATGTTCTACAAAGATGCTGCATCTTCGATAATTTCATTTCTTATTATAGAATTCAAACTTTCTAAATTTGTGGAAATATGCATTATCAAACCATCAAATCTAAGAATAAGATAGAAGATGTCTTAGATGTATTTCTGTTGGATCAAAGTTAACATTATATTGTACCGGGATATCAAAAATTATCTTGGTCAAGGGTAGTTGTGGAATTTAAAACGTGTGTCTTACTTTACGTTTGAAATAATTATGTCACTGTCACACAGACATCATCAATAACCTAAAAATTTCATACCTATTTATTTCAGTTGAAAAACAATAATGAACTACAAATTATGAAATAACGGTTTCAGTAACAAGAAAAACTAAATTACAGTAATTGTTGGAAATGTCCCCCGTTTTGTTCGATGCACAAGTTGACGCGTATCCTCATGCTGTGAAAACCGTTTTGCAGCATTTCTGGCGTTATGGTTGCACATTGCTGAACTATTCTTTGTTGAAGTTCTTGCAAATTATTTACCGGAATTGCGAAAATCTTGTTTTTTAAGTAAGGAAATATAAAATAGTCCATAATTGTCAAACGAGGTGATCTCGGAGGAAACTCAATCTGTATACAAACTTATTAGCCGGTCATCAAAAAACTCGAGGAGAAAACCAATATTTTCTCGTGTAGTATGTGCTGTTGCACCGTCATGCTGGAAATAACCGTACCGAAGTTCATCATCGTTTAACTGTTGCACAAATTCAGCCAAAAAGTTGTGTCTGTACCTTTCTGCGTTGTTTAATTTGTAGTTCATTATTGTTTTACAACTGAAATAAATAGGTATGAAATTTGTAGGTTATTGATGATATCAGTGTGACAGTGACATAATTATTTCAAACGTAAAGTAAGACACGTTTTAGATTCCACAACCACCCTTGACCAAGATAATTTTTGATATCTTGGTAGTATTTAGTTTTGTTGAATGTGAATAAAAAACTAATTTACAGTTCATTGAAGTGTACATTTGTACATCTTACTATTCAATTTCAATGAATTTACAAATTATAAACGCTGCAACTTTAGAATCACTTTTGTATGTCAGTTTGAATTTCCAATGTTTCTTAGGTGAGAACAATGCATAGAGATCTAGAATAGAGTACTCGTCCCGTATAAGCACATTGTATTTCGAATTGTCTCCTTGTAAGAAAGAAGAAAGTAAAAAGTAATAGCTCCGCCCACTATTCATGGCGCGCTATTCAAAAGTGAAAGTTTGATACATTTTAAGAAATGTAGAATAAATAGGAAATGCCCAATTTTTTTTTTATAAAGTTATATTCTTATAATTTTTACAATATTAACTTATATACCTACTATATTTATGTACAAAAATTTATTGGCCTAAAAATAACAATAATTTATTAGAATGCATTCGCCGTCGATTTTTATCAATGTCGTTTTCTTTTTCTAATCTTGATTCTAATAATAATCTGATATTAATATAAAATTCCAAAATGTCCTCTATAATCAAAAATCTGTAATTTTCGTCATGATTGTTATCAAAATCAATTAAATATCCAATAAAGGATATTTTGGATACTTTTATTTACAAGTTTTTCAAAAATATCTGAAACAAAATAATCTTCTCTAAGATTTTCTAAGATTGCAATTAAATTATACACATCATGACTAGTTTATTTTAATAAATTAATTTTCATCATCATGGCCAACAACTAATTTGATACACTTTAAACATTTATTTTCGTAATTATCAATAATTAATTTTGTGCATCAACCAGCTATATTTTTTATCACTTCAATTTATAAACGACGCGAGCGTTGAAAATAATATAATGCTCGACGATCTGTCGCGTTGCCGCGTCGCCCCGTGAAAACTGAATAAAAAGGGACGGAGCTATCGTTCGACTTTTTTTTACAAGGAGGCTATTGAATTGTCGACACGAGTACTCTATTCTAGATCTCTATGGACCAATGACGGCATGTACTAATATGTAAAAATGTTCTACGTTTCAGGAAATGACAATTGGTTTTTGAAAATTAAAACTAATTGTTTGACTTTTCCCATTCCATTGCTTTTGTCCGACATTATAAAGTTCACACAAATTCGTTTAATACATGGGGTTTTAACAATGAGCAATTATATGTAATCCGCAAATTCTCCCAATCTAGAATCGAATTAATTATACATTAAAATGTTAATCGCAAAAAATTACCATTGATAATGACAAATTTAACGCTAGATTCTGCAGAAAAGTTAGACAATCCGGTTCTATTGAAATAAATCTCCTAATAAGTAATTGTTGGATGGATGTAAGGTTTGCATAGACATAAATTAAATTAACATTTCTTTAATCGGTTCCCGTTTGTTACTGTGATTGTATTTATATAAAACTGATAATATTAATAATGACTACTGTAATGCTAATTTAGTATTGGACGGTACTTGTAAATGTACTGGCACATAGGAAGCCGTGGGCATATGGATGGCTTGTCTGTTTATATTGTTGCTTTCTCATATAGCACTTCATTACATAAGTGTGGTGTAAAAGAATAGTCTTATAATTATATATCAAAGTTCAATGTTGTTGCAACACGTGTACTTTTCTGTGAAAACTCGATTTGTGGCTAGAACAATAATTTGGAATAATAGCCCTTTGTACTGGTAACTAGTTAATACATAAATCTTTCAACTTCAATTCGATTTTTTACGATCTTTTTGTATAATTTAAAAAAAATGATTATATGTGAGGTTTCAATTGATCAGTGAATCAAATTCAGAGAGCGTCCTTCCGAAATTGTATTTTTAACAAAATTTGATTCACCAGGTATTTTTACGTTATGAGCAATAACATTTTCCGT
Source organism: Endomychus coccineus (assembly GCA_958510875.1). Classification (NCBI taxonomy): domain Eukaryota; kingdom Metazoa; phylum Arthropoda; class Insecta; order Coleoptera; family Endomychidae; genus Endomychus; species Endomychus coccineus. The sequence continues at coordinate 173,198,103 of OY294068.1, read as the reverse complement.
TTATTTCCTTGACTCATTTATTTATTATTTATCTTGATTTTTAACTACATATTGACAAGACTCATGACAAATAAAAAAAGAACTCAATTAAATTACTGTTTTGTTCCCAAAAATTGATTTGGAGGAGCACTATGTATTTTGAATTTGATTGAATCAATGGAAATGGAATGATGCTAATGCAACATAAATTTGAACATTCCAGAAATGAAGCTATTTAATATTTTCATTCAAATTGGAAAAGAAATGGCTAGTTGAAGAGTTTGATTATTAGTGTTCACATCATCTGAAACTGGTAGAAAAAAAAATAAATTTCAATTTTCATAATAAAATTCCATATAAATTTATTTGCCGATTATGTTCGTTTGCAACAACTCAATCGGCAAGTTCACGCAGACACGTGTTTCAACAATACTGTTCACGTAGCAACTTTGACTGTCAATTTTAACAATTGATTAAAATATTTTCAGTCAAGTTTGCATCATGTTTTGATCCAAAATATTCACTGCACACATGAGTTAATTAAGGTTGTGTGGTTCAATCAATCATACTTATGTTGTGTCGCTTGTATCATACAAAATTTAAATAAAAGCATTAAAATTATACGGCATTTTGAATTCATTTTATAAATATAATAGTTCATAGTGCTGCCATCTTTTGGTAGCGTTAATTCTGTTTGATGGTTTGTAATGCAGCGCCATCTAACAACCAATAATTAAACTGCGCAAACTGCAATTCAATATTCGCATATTACAGGAAATTTTATTCTCGTATATGGCGACAATTGAAATTGTTTTTAAAATGCTTATAATAGTGCGTTCTAGTGAAAATTCAAATCGTAGATGCAAGCACACATACATTTGACATTATTGATATCATTTATAATTTAATAGCAGATATTCATACATTGGTAGGTATTATTCCAAAAACTGTGATGTGTAAGCAATATAGTTGATTTGCTACTTTCATTATAAATAGTTGATTGTAGTTGCTACTTTGTGTTTTAACATATAAGAATGATACTTTGAAATGTCAAACTTGCAATTAGTAACATCAATTGAATTAGTTGTAAAACACGGCAGATCGTGTTGTTTTCCTCATTCACCACTATATCAACTACAAGTTTTTTACATATTATGAAACAGCTCTTTTTTCTTTCACACAGGGAAAAGAAATTCATTTTCATAACGTGCATGAACATTTTCCTTTTCGTGAAATACTGGAAACAATTTAAATGCTTATTTACCAATAATTCAATTTTCAAACAAATAAAAATGTAATTAATTTAAATATACAATATACAAAGTAATGGGGAACACAATTCAATTTTCAATGTAAATAATTCATAAGTAGGTGAATTGAATGAAGAACAAGGTTCATCTTAATTATATAAAAATAATGTCTACATGGAAATTTTTATTGAAATAGTGTATATCGATATCCTCGCTTATTCCGAGCAATATAGTTGTCATTGTTTCAATTGCCTTTAATATATTCTAAATGTGTTCAGCTAAAGCTAAAACTTCTGATTTATTCGAGTGATTTTTTGTATGTTGTGTACCTGATATTCTTACTCATAAAATAAAAAATAGTGTTTAACAATTGGTATTTTATTTTACTTTACTAACATTTTTCAGGGTTTGTTTCCCGAAGACAGAGGAAATGCCATCTTACTCTATAGATAGTTAATAAGAAAAAGACATCCTCCATCCTCCAAGGTAAGTTATTAAACATGTGTTAACAAATTCACTCAAATCAAACAAATCTGGATGAGATTCCTAAAATCTTTGTGTAGTCAGTACCCTTGGCATGAGTTTTTTCTTTCAGTATAGTTCTAAGAATTGTTGGGATTGGCACGTGTATTCTTGTCCCAAGAGGTGTACCACTGTCGTCAATGAGTACTAAGTTATTACTGTCAAATTTTGGAACGTTCGGTTTTTGATTTTGTTTCAGCCCTACAAGAATTCCTTTCTTCTTTTCTCCTTTGATTGCAACCAATACTTTATCACCTAAAATCAAATTGTGAATGTAATGAAAGTTCATATTTTTGGTTATTTAGATTCACACCTATTCTACCTACACCCGTTTTATTGTAAACGTGAATACATTTTGGAGGTTTGCCTTCAGCCATGGCACGCTTTCCAATTTCACTGTTGTCAACCACTCGCAGTCTTGTCAATTTTTGAATTTCAAAGTTACTGCATGTTGTATGGAACTTTGTTATTAAAGTTGATGCAAATGAGGGTTTCAGTAGCATTTTATAACTTAACAGGATATGTTGACAGAAAATCATAATTTACCAACTTATAGTAATGCCTCAATTAGATTCAGTTAACAATTTGCTGTTTCATTCGAATCTTAACTCATTATTTCCTCTGTTTTTTCATGAATCTTGAAATATACTGTAATGAAATAATAGTAGCTAGCTATTCCTCAACCTCTATAAAACCACAGAGCCCAGATAAGAGTTAAATTTAATCTCTGTGCCATAGAGCATAGAATTTTAATATGTCTGTTGGTTTGATTGCTTCTGACCTCTAGCTTTTTAACTATCAAGCCTACAGTACAAACAAAATTCTTGAGGTTATGATAGCCAATAGGTCTTCTACTATGCGGAAGATGGCGCAGTACCGTCACTGTTTATATAATGCAGAAGTAATCAAAATGTTATCAAATACTAACCACATTGAAAATGATTTTTTTAGCTCCTGAAGTTAATGGTGCAACTTACAATACCAAATATTGTGGTTGCTGTACATATCATAGTTACTTTTCTTTTTCGGTATCCAACAAATTTCGAAATTTTATGCATCTTCTACTGGCAGAATTATTACAATCGTTTAATTATAGAATTATTCCTACAGATTTATTTCCTGGAAGAGGTGATAATTGAATTAATCAAGCTCGAATGATTATTTAATTTCAATTGTGCAAATGCTTGAAATCAAGATCAATATTGTATTACATCCTGGAAATGGAATTCCAAGAATTCAGATGAATATATGAATTTGAAGATCGATCTAATATATTTCATTTCAGAATCTTATGAAAACGGCAATATTACTTCAAATTAGTCTCACCAGTTGTACTAACTAGCAAGTGTGTAAGTAAAAAACTGTATTTATTTTATCAAACCGAACATGTTTGTACCAAGAATGAAATTCTTCGGAATTGAGTTGCCTGGTATGTGTAAATACTTGCTCATATATCGTCCTTATCATATTCTTCAAAATGAATGAGACAATTGTTTTGTGTCAGGGTGATATATGAACGAGGACATATTTTAATATTATTAGTTGTATTCTTCTTGTAATAGTTATTTACATACCAAGGTGCCTCTTTTCCTTCCGAGGATATTAAAATCCAAGAGAGGAAATGCACTTTACTCCAGAGGCATGTATTTAATTTTTCCTACTACCTTTCTAGAATGATCTTTGTATTCTTTTTTCTGTTAAAATATAAAATTTGAAATCGGCTAGTATACATCACAGATACTGGTGTTGTTTACAATTCAGTGGTCGTAAACGTTATTTTAAAGAGGTAGCAGGAAAAAATAGTTATTACTTCGAAATAGTTTCTGCTTTGATACTAATAAATGTTCTTTTCAAATAATGTTGTTTTATTTAGATTTCCTCGATCGTGGCTTTTACAGCTGATGTTAGATGTGGATCGGTGACAAAATATTATACTTTCCTAATACAAAATTGAAATTTTGCAAATCATCAGGAGCATCTACATGCTCTTATGCTATCCTAATACAAAATGAAAATTTGCCAAATATTAGGAGCAAACATGGTCATGAGAAATATACCTCCTCGCTGTTATGCTATCCTAATGCAAATTTGTAATTTTGCAAAATATCAGGAGAACCACGTGCTCGGAGAAATATGCCTCCTCGCTCTTATGCTATCCTAATACAAAATTGTAATTCTGCAAAATATCAGGAGGACCACGTGCTCGGAGAAATATACCTCCTCGCTCTTATGCTATCCTAATACAAAATTTTGATTTTGCAAAATATCAGGAGGACCACGTGCTCGGAGAAATATACCTCCTCGCTCTTATGCTATCCTAATACAAAATTGTAATTTTGCAAAATATCAGGAGGACCACGTGCTCGGAGAAATATACCTCCTCGCTCTTATGCTATCCTAATACACAATTGTAATTTCGCAAAATATCAGGAGGACCACGTGCTCGGAGAAATATACCTCCTCGCTCTTATGCTATCCTAATACAAATTTGTAATTTTGCAAAATATTAGGAGCAACACGTGCTCGTGGGAAATATACCTCCTCGCTCTTATGCTATCCTAATACAAATTTGTAATTTTGCAAAATATCAGGAGAACCACGTGCTCGGAGAAATATACCTCCTCGCTCTTATGCTATCCTAATACAAAATTGTAATTTTGCAAAATATCAGGAGGACCACGTGCTCGGAGAAATATACCTCCTCGCTCTTATGCTATCCTAATACAAAATTGTAATTTTGCAAAATATCAGGAGGACCACGTGCTCGGAGAAATATACTTCCTCGCTCTTATGCTATCCTAATACAAAATTGTAATTTTGCAAAATATCAGGAGGACCATGTGCTCGGAGAAATATACCTCCTCGCTCTTATGCTAGCCTAATACAAATTTGTAATTTTCAAAATATTAGGAGCAACACGTGCTCGTGGGAAATATACCTCCTCGCTCTTATGCTATCCTAATACAAATTTGTAATTTTGCAAAATATCAGGAGAACCACGTGCTCGGAGAAATATACCTTCTCGCTTTTATGCTATCCTAATACAAATTTGTAATTTTGCAAAATATCAGGAGACCCACGTGCTCCGAGAAATATACCTCCTCGCTCTTATGCTATCCTAATACAAATTTGAAATTTGCAAAATATCAGGAGAACCACGTGCTCGGAAAAATATACCTCCTCGCTCTTATGCTATCCTAATACAAAATTGTAATTTTGCAAAATATCAGGAGGACCACGTGCTCGGAGAAATATACCTCCTCGCTCTTATGCTATCCTAATACAAATTTGTAATTTTGCAAAATATCAGGAGAACCACGTGCTCGGAGAAATATACCTCCTCGCTCTTATGCTATCCTAATACAAAATTGTAATTTTGCAAAATATCAGGAGGACCACGTGCTCGGAGAAATATACCTCCTCGCTCTTATGCTATCCTAATACAAAATTGTAATTTTGCAAAATATCAGGAGGACCACGTGCTCGGAGAAATATACCTCCTCGCTCTTATGCTATCCTAATACAAATTTGTAATTTTGCAAAATATCAGGAGAACCACGTGCTCGGAGGAATATACCTCCTCGCTCTTATGCTATCCTAATACAAAATTGTAATTTTGCAAAATATCAGGAGGACCACGTGCTCGGAGAAATATACCTCCTCGCTCTCATGCTATTCTAATAAAAAATTGTAATTTTGCAAAACATCAGGAGCAACACGTGATCGTGGGAAATATACCTCCTCGCTCTTATGCTATCCTAATACAAATTTGTAATTTTTCAAAATATCAGGAGCAACACGTGCTCGTGGGAAATATACCTCCTCGCTCTTATGCTATTCTAATACAAAATTGTAATTTTGCAAAACATCAGGAGCAACACGTGATCGTGGGAAATATACCTCCTCGGTCTTATGCTATACTAATACAAATTTTCTTTGAACTTATTTATTCAATAATTTATATTACAATCATATTCCCAATATTAATTTTCCTTGTAATATCTGGCCGATCTGTCACGTATTATCGATGACCTTTCTTGAATGTGGAGAAGCTGCAAAAAAAAGGGGATTAAAATTAATAGAACTTTTCCTATTGAGTTTTGTTTTGAAAAATTATCTTTAAGCCTAACTACATACTAAAAAATATATAGCCATTTGCAGCATTTTTGAATCGATCTGGTCTATTTTCGCGATGATATATGTGCCTGGGTGCGTATGTGCTTGTGTGATTTAAATTAGCGATTGATCACAGTATATTCATTAAAAGTTGGTGGAACTATTAAAATAAGCTGCAAAAGAGTTCACACTGTGGATACACTAAAACATTATACATTAGAAACCATCCCCATATCCACTGAAAATACTGTTGAAATGCTAAGGAGCTTTCAGCTACCAAGCAGCCATCATTAAAGTAAACTAGATTAAAAATCAAAATGGGTTTAAATATTATTTGGAATTAATAGGGGATGTAAGGAATTAGACCCAGTTGGAGATACATCTGAATTCATTAAATTGCTTTTTTGCTTATACATTTCCATCCTTTCTAAATTACCTGGATATTTGTCATTACTGTGTTTCAAAGAAAGTTTATCACTTTTGAAACTCTTATGACAGTGAGTGGTGGGGTGTGACCCACATTACTAAATTGGGTATCTAGACGAGTTCATGGGAGTTTACATGAAAACTCAAATATCTTCTTTTTTAAAATTGACGAAGAATACAAAAAATTTAGTGGCGGAGAAAATAGGATGTGAAACAGAAGAAACGTCTCTATAGTGACTCCTCTGAAACATTTTGACAAATGTTTCTAGTGTCAAATAATAGATAGAGTATCTACCTGAACCAAATGTGGAAAAAATCACTGGAACGGTCAGAGTTACGATAAAAAAAACTATATATAAATCGGATTTTGAAGGGCTGTATCTCCCTTCGGAAGCTTTTCTAAAAAAATTAAATCATGCATTCGACTTATTTTTCGATGGATCATCGACTGGTAGAGGAGATATTACACCCTTTGTGTAATTCACTTGGATTATTCGAGTCTGGCCGGATTTTGGTTCACAAAGGATATATTCATGAATGGAGAAAAGTTTTATCGAGTATTCAACTATTCATCTTGTAAAAAGTTATAAACATAGGTGCCAAGAGTTGACTGTTGTTTTGACGTCGCTGGGTCTCGTCAGAACGACACAATTATCTCAATGGGTAATTAATTTTGACTGAATGAAGTAAAATAATATGAACAAATTTTACATAATTTCATGAGATTTTTATTTTAGTTTAGTTTTAGTTTAAATATTTGGAATATTTGTGTACTTTCGGGAATATTCAATTTCAATCGAGGTAGTTGATAGAGAATTATTTACGGTTCCTATGTTAGAAAAGAATAGTTAGAAACCAGGTGGATTAATTCGCATTTATATTTTAAAAAATAACTTTGAAATGAATCTACACATTGTGTTCTATTGTTTATCGTTATTGAAACTGGAAATAGAACATTGCGTTTGGAAAGGCCGGAAAGTCAGCAGAAGAAATCGATCAAATGTTCACGCACTCTATTGATTATTTAAATACAAACGATTCACTGAACAAACCAGCTTATCCTTATAGCACTCGATACAATGAGATCCGAAATAAATCTTTCTGGTAAAGTTGTAGGTCTTTCCCATGAAGTGGACATTCTCACTTTATCAATGCAATGTTGGACGTTCGCAAAGAAGTTAAAGGTGTTTACGGTTTGAAATAAGTATGTGTGTATGTGTGTTTTGCCGTGAGTGACACGATGTTTGACAAGTGCTCTGTGGCTGTCCACACCTACTGAATACTTGTCATCTCCGGCTGGAGATTCGAACCGACATCTCAACAATGTAAACTGCTATAAATACAACCTTTCTGCAACCAGTGTCCTTTATATTTACACATCAAAATTCTAAATATCTTTTATATGGAATCTATAGGTAACGTTAAACCTATAAATGACATCACAACTAAACAGCATGTTTCAATTAATCATTATGATAAAAGTGTGCTATCTTGCTTGAAATTACTTTTTTTCTATTACACTAATAAGTAAAAAATAACCACCCTTCACCATGACAATTTTCAGTGGACAAACTTCTTACTCATTAGTATCCGTAGTTGCGAACTCTTTTATAGTTTATTTCTTGTTTATTACTTTGTTATTTTGACCCATTAAATAGCACGTGTTATAATTTCGAATATTCAGTTCCTTTTCCAAACATACATTAATAAGAAAGAATGAAAATTATCTATCTGTCTATCTACTTATAGTAACATTGTTTGGAAGGAACCAATTAGTAATGAAGAACAAATTTAATATTGTAGTGATACCTGCAATTATGGAAGGTATACAAATATTTGTATTCTTGTGAATACGGATTTAATGTACTAGTGCAATTGGTCATTTACTGGATTATTAAAGATTCTTATGTCTGAAGATATTTGATAAGTCTAATAAAATCAAGCTTTGTACCTTCATTGGTTAACTGGAGTTAGTTTGGAAACTCCAGCCTATTTCCATTGTTAAATCAATCTTCATTCATAAGAATCCAAATATAATGGTTTTGCAATTAAAAATTGTGCTAATACTACAATTAGTATGTAAACTTTTACCGGTTATTGATTTCCTTCGGAATATTCTTTCTAAAATAGGTGTAACTTTTCAATCCCTCTGAGTGTATGTTTTGGAAATGAAATATATGGTTTGAAAGGCACTGAATTCAAAAAACAATTTTATTGCCCTATTGCGTAATAAATGCGAAATGAAGGGAAATCAACTAAATGATAGGAGTAAAACTTAATAACTAAAATTAAACAAGGAAAATCGGAAATCACCCTAATCATAAGTATCCAGCTGTGAGATTAATAAGTGGAAATTTCCCTGGGTTGACAGCTGTAATAAAAGCACTGAATTTATGGGTGAAATACGGAATAACTTCATGATGAATATTGCACATATTCTTGAACAGATCTTCTTGTTCAAGATCTAGGTCAGAGTTGTTCACCAAATACATTAAATACTTCAGATTTTTATGATAAACTTGAATATGCTCAGATTCTGTATAAAAAAAACAAACATTGTATGTATTGCAATTCATTGTATTATCAAATAATTAATTAGCTATGCTTTTTACGATACCCAAGCATCAACAAGTCTATTAACTTAGAACTTGTCACTTGAACTTGTCATAGGAATTTGAACCACAGACAACTCTATATTATTATAAAGCACAAAATTATCATTTATTTTGTATGCATTATTATTTAACTTTTTAAATATTTTCCTCTTGTTTCTAGTAGTATAAAATTATGGAATGTATAAAAAATAATATTTATTTCAGATTATTATTTAAACCTTATTTTACTAGAGCACAGGGAAACAAAAATATAGTATCCACTATTATTTACAATAAAAGTTTTTTTTTTCTAGTACTATAAAGTTGTATGACTTAAGTAGGATGTTTTCTACTTTATTTAATTATCTATTCCTTATTCTACTAGAACATAGGGAAATAAATATTTGACATCAAAACCGCAATTAATGAATAAAGGTCGAACCGATATAAAATCATTAGGGGCCAATAGAAATAAGCCCGAATTGTTTTTCATCTTATTTAGTACTACAAAATTGTGTAATATGGGTAAAATATTATCTAGTTTATTTAATTTAATTACTTAAACCATATATTACCAGAGCACAGGGAAATTAAAAAATCATCATTTCATTATTTTCTAAAATTCAATTGTGGAAGCCGTTACTTTGTGATAGTTTATCATTTTAACGAAATAATAAATAAAACTACTTTGTTTTAGTATCACTGATATTTAATATAGTCGTTACTATAGTTTCAACACTAAATGTGTCATCTTCAGAAGAAAAAAAAATATTTTTTTTTATTGTTTTTGTTTCGTCTGAAGATGACATGCTTAGTGTTGAAACTATAGTAACGACTATATTAAATATCAGTGATAGTAAAACAAAGTAGTTTTATTTATTATTTCGTTATCATTATTTTCTGTTACAAAACGTGACATTTTCTTTTTGTGTCTAATATAACAAAAAGAACGCGACAACGTTTTTGAAACTTATCACCCAAAACGTCAAAATACCAATTAGTTTACCATTCCTATGCAACACACTAACTACAGCCTACTATGATGCCCCTTACATAAGTTTGCCTGTGACCAATTTAGTTCTACTAATTTTAGCATACAATTTTTTTTACCGAATTTCCCGCGAGTTTAAATTAATATTTCGGAAAGTTTTTCTCTGCTGCAAATTAAAAAAAAAAAATTTTATTTATTTATTTTATCTACAGTGAGTATTAAAGAAAATATATTATTTTGGAATTGCTTGGTTGCACCTCAAAAAAATTCGAGCTACATCTTGAAATGAACTGTGATCAAACGATCAGAGACTTCCCTCACTTTTGTTAATATTACGTTAAATAACTTTCGAACACTTCTACGTGTCAACTATATGATTGTAGGAACAGAATAATAGTATATTCTACAACAACTTTGGAATTACTCAAATTCCACACGAGCGAAAAGTTTGTAGTTCAAGCCCAAGCCGACATCTGACACCTACGGTCTCATGAACTATCAAAATTTGCCACGGAGTAATCAGATACGATAGACTAACGTTACATCGATGAATTTTAACATGAGAGTTTCGAACACGCAGGTTAAACATATGCAGGTGATATATTCATAACCAGAAAAACACTGTTTTCGTTAAGGCTCAGTAAAATATTATAATTCCATTAGAAAAAGTGAAGATGGACATTAAAAATACCACTGCTACTGCGCCCAAAACAATACAATTCCTATTTTTATCACTTTATAGAGCAGTTTGTAAAATTTCAAATCCATACGATCAATAAGAATCGACTCCACAGTTTTTACTCACTCGCGTTTAGTGAGGAAAATAAAAATAGATGCTTTGAAAAAAAAACAACACCAATACTGAGGATTGTTGTTGGGGTGTTTTTTTTGGTGGGAGGTGGTTGAAACCCTTTATGGGCACCTTATGGTCCTGTAACATCCCATAAGGTAGTGTGAGAGTCCCTGAGTCCCGAACTTAATCACCTCAGATATACCCACTAAACAATCCACCTCGTGTGGTAGGCTCGATCCTGCAACCAGGGCAGTCTCGATGACACTTGGGCTTGACAGCCCATTGTATCTTGCCGCACCATTTTCTCGGGCCATCGGAAAAATTCCGCAGTCGCTGGATTCGAACCCGCGACCGACAGCCACAGTGATTAGAAGATCGATGCTTCTACCAGGCCCCCTGGGGTGTTATTATTTGTACTTGTAATTCCAATATGAATTAGTAGTTTTCTTTATATATTGCCGCAGCAATATTTTATAAATGAAAATTTACCAAATTAAATGTACATCATACTATTATTTATCTACTCCAGCATTTGTTGCATGAAAGGCAAACTATAAAACGTTGCTATAGTATGCACCGTTTATGCTCGAAATATATAAAAATAGTAGATATTTTACTGAAAACTATACTAGATTTATGTAAAAAGTTAAAGCACGAATTAAAAAAAATCAGGTTCTTTAAATTACAATGATTACCGTGAAAATATTTAGATAATCAATTGAAGTATTTGAATAACGTTTTTTGGAAAATGTCCGAAAACCAAACGCTTTTTCCGTTTTGACATGATAAATCGAATGATTCGAATTTTACATTTTATAAATTTTGTCTTGCTGCTGCTGTGAATAATCTGAAATAATAAGAAAAAAAACAAAAAATTAAAAATATTTTTCATGACGTTCAGATGAAACGAAAGGGTTAAATTTTCAGGATCGTCATATTTTATGACCTTAAAAAGGTGTGCCAAATTTGAGATATACTTAAGAGTCATCTGACTTGAAACTCCTTTGTTTGTGGTCAATAATATCTCCAAACCTCTAATGAGATTGGGTATGTATAAATGTACGTATCTACAGTAGTTCCCGATAGAATCGTTGCTTTCATAGCGAGGAATATTCAAAGAGGAAACTATGCATCACTCAACACAGAAAGCATTAATGCAGAGATTTACAATTAGAGATAATTAGAAGTGCAGCGCACCACTAAGAGAAATCCCGAGATTAACCAGCGAAGTTTAATTGAAAAGTCACACTATAGACGTAGGAAATAGGTAGATTTCCAAATCGAAAGTATGGTAGAATTCCATGCCTTACTATCTCCTAATAAAGATGTAGGATAATCAGTAGATGAAAAAGGAAAAGCTCTTGCATGGAATATATTCATGATTTTTGGATACTTGAAGAATGTTTTGGGGTTAAACATTTATATGATTTGTTATCGTTTATTGGTACTTATGGTTGAAGTGAATAATATACAGAATGTTTGTTTTTAACCTACCTATCTCCAAACTTAAAGAATATCTATTGTTTTGAATTTTTTGTAGAAAATAATCTACACTTCTAAAATATTTTCGATTTTTCATCACTTCCGGTTCTATCAGATTGATATCAAGTTTATTACTTTAAATAGAGCACCTCAATATATTTACATTTTTAGTCTCTTCATCAACATTAAGAGTCATCACAATTAAAAATTTGACATTTTGCTAATATTACAGTTATGGAATTGTAGAAGAAAATTTTGAGAAAGTTGAAAAAAGCCATGGAAGAGTAAATGTCAATAACTTGGCCGATTGCTCCTTATTAAAAAAGATATGGTAAATTGGAGTATTTTTCGGTGAAAGCTCGACATGTTGAGTTTATTATCTGTTGATTATGAAGATAAAATAATTTCAAAATTACTTCATTAGGATACATTTTCTCGATAAACAATTTAATCTTAAGCTGATTGACAAATAATTATAATTACATTTACTTTTGAAGTATCTTGAATTTGAAGTTACACGTATCCATAGTAACTTAAATGTGTTCTACACAATAACAGCTTTTACTATAAATTTTTTATTAAATATTTGTTTTCTAATTAACTCGAACAATATCAACTTTAGTCGCATAGTACCTCAAATCTTTGTTTATGAAAATCAATTTATAAATCTGACGGTAAAAATATATACCTAGGGTGTTATTTAAAAATTATTTTATCACTTCCAAAATGTTCCTTCATTTCATGACTTATTAAAACATCAGCAAGATGTCAACACATCGTTTTTATGAAATGGTTTTGAAAATACTTGCAGTAAAGTAAGACCCATCAAACCCAATGCTTTTTTAAAAATTGTAAGATTTCAAAAACAGTTGGGAATCCAGGTAGGGTGATATCATTAAGCTCACTCCCAATTTTATTGAATGAAGAAACCAAAAATGTAATAGAAATTGGGGTGTTCCATTTAAGATAACAAAGTTGACATAAACTTCCGGTGTAACCGGAAGTGATGTACGAATGAAAATATTTCAGAATTATTGGTCCTTTTTGGAAAGGATCTACGAAACGATATTCCTTTTAAGTCTGGAGATACGTCTAGGAGTAAGTATTTTTAACAGCTATCTTGAATGATGTTGCGTTACAAAAAATATATTTTATGAAATTCAAAAATTTATCATATAAAATGACAATTGTTTTGACCTTACTGGGTCTCTTCAGAATTCTACGGTGACAGTTGATTAGATTATGGGCATAATAAGAACAATCTAAATAATCGAAGATGCTGCCACGAGGAGACTAAACCGAAGATATAGATATATTTAGTATTATGCTGTTTATCAGTGGAAAAGTGTTTTTTCTCTAATGTTAATTTATTTCTTTGAGTTTGAAGTAGTTTTGATTGTTGTTTAGTTGTGAAGTATATAAATCATATTATTACTTATCAGTCATAATATATATCAACGTCGATAGAGTAAAAAAAGAGTGATAAAACATACATTGAATGGATTTGGCATAAAGAAACAGTATAGAGCTCAAATATCTTAATAGCTGATATTGAAAAGTTCGATCCAAATATATAGCATTTACACAGTAAAAACTTTGGAAAAGTAAATCTTGCTCCAAGTACTAAATCGATTGAAAATGAAGTTGAATGTGAACTACTACTGAAAGTTTTCAAACAAAATGAAACCATAAATCGTTTAAAAAAATTAAAAATCTAAAATACCAAAAATGTAAAATAATGAAATTATTTCGCCTAAAATTAGAAGTTTTTTTTAAAAATGATTTAACGTCGCTCATACTTTCCATACGATTTGGTAATATGCTGGATTTTAATGGCATCAGAGAACAATGTGTGTTTTTGGTTAATGTTAATCGATATTTAGGATATATTATACACATTATCACTTCTTGTATCTTAACAGCTTTTAGATTCATATTGTTGGAACAAATGTGATTGATTTTTCATGAATAGTACACATTTATATAGATACCATAGACGGTAAGTATTTAGTTCTCTTTGAACAATGTTCTACAAGGAACTTTTCCTTAATAGTGTTAACTTAAAAGTTTCTAAAGTTTGGGATATTATCTTGGAGTAATATTATATAATTATAATATTACTACGAATAATGAATTTTTGAATGGTCTGTCTCCAGAATAATATCCCAAACTTTAGCTGAGGACAGATTATATATAAATTCTCAAATAACACATATGTTTATTATTCTTGTCTTTATGTACGTTTCGGTCTCACGACCATCATCAGAAGACGTATCAATGTCTAAAAACGGGATTTCTTAAAACTAATTGTATCAGCACAAAGCGTTCTTATCGATGATGAGGATAGACTTTTGCAGAAAACTCTAATTGAGTAACATGCTTTGTTTTGATCATTCCAGAGTGCTCTGATATGTTTATAGAATGTTAGATGTTCATCAACATGAACTCCTAGCAATTTTGTACTTGAGTCAAATTTGACGACGTTAGCCAATTGTGAATTAACTAAGGTATTATATATAATAAAAATGCTGCTTCATTTCGCTTACCAAAATGAGTACACACTCAACATAAATAAATAAAATTAGTTTTATTTTAAAGGAACCACTAAATTCTTAAAAATTAATTTTATAGTTAATCCAATGCATAAATGTATTGTTTTTATATGATAATTGATTAATATTAGTATTCAAAACAGTTTCTAATAATACATTTTTGTTCTCAGAATTTTAAATTTTGGAAAAAAATTATTTTATTGATAATTCTCACATTGGCAGCTCAATATTTTCTTCTCTGAAACCTGTGCTGCGTCACTGAACACAACAAGCCATTCAATAAAACCGAACATATTTCCGAAATTCAAATATCCAATATTTGGTGCCTTGCGTATCTATCACGATTTCTATGGTATTTTATTGCTCAATAAATCTTTATTCTACTATTACCAGAACCAGTTACAACCTTGGTCACCGTAGCTCGCATTATTTAAATTTTAAGGTTATCGAAGATAAATTATTATTATGCTATCATTTTCCTAGGGCTAACCTGGAATGGAATAAATTTTATGAATACTTGAATTTCTCAAAACAAAAAAAAAAGCGAAAGGCACTTAAAAATTGACAGTCACGATCACTTTTGTATACATCAGGAAAGTTTTATGATTTAGATCACATCTACTTTATTATTGTATATTACCTCCAAAACATTGCGCCATCAATCTAAAGTGCTTTGTAATACATTCTATAGTTTACTTCCACAAGTTCCTTCAATACATTTATGAACAACGTATAATGAATAATTAAATTTGCTTAAAGTAGATAAAAGGAATCTGGAGTTTGGAAGTTCAAATCGTATCTACACAGATATTTTTAATTCTATGGTAGAAAAATGATGTTAACTGCGTAATTATAATTAAGCATTTTCTTTGGTGAACAAATTTGCAGCTGGCTGAACGTCATTAGTATTCCCAATAATTAAAAATTTAATTACATTATGGTGAAATCCAGATTTTTAATTAAAAATGTGTAATGCTTTCATATGAGTACCTACGTTATTAAAAGGGATAAGGACCATTAGTATCAAAATATGCAATCCAATCTGTAATATTCATATAAATTAAGAATAATGTCGACAATTTAATAAATGAATCACGATGTCTTACATTATGACGATCAACATTTTGTAGTGGTCTGTGCGATCTTTTTAGAAGAAAAAGTACATAATAATCTATAAAACGTAGAAACTGATCCAATTGTAATTATACTTATTACTATATCGAAATTGCAACTGAAGTAACTAACCCTATTTTACAAAGGATTATCAAGATGAATAAAGGAAAAAATTGGGGGTCCTCAGGGGAAGAAACTTGTTCATAATTATATCGTAATATTAGTGTTATATATGTACTTATTAACCAATTTTACTTCTGGCCGTTTTCCAATTTTTACTTCTCTCACTATACTTAGTATGTAGGGAAGTATTCTAATCGGGGCAGAATTTGTTTTTCCTGATTTTCGCGAATACATCCGTTTTGAGGGTTTCTGAATTTTGACATGATGTCTGTCTGTCAAAATGTATTCACACGCGCGCATGCATATCCCTAATATGATGATACTAGGTAAGCTATTCCTATGAAGTCTTCCATAACAATGCTCAGGATCACAACCAACAGGACGATCATTGAGGTCCATTGCGAAGACGGCTTCACAAGAACTTGGTTTTCTATTCCGTGCCAAGAGCTGCTTTACATTCATGCAGCTCCTCATAAACTACAAAGCATTGATTCGACCTGTCCTGGAGTACTGTTCTCATGTTTGGAGTTCGGATTCAAAACATACGCTGAAGCTGAAGAGAACTATTCATTTGATTCATGATGTTACACTTACGAGCCCTAGAACATCGTAGAAATGTGAGAGATCTCTCCCTTTTCTATACATATTTCTATGGTTGGTGTTCATCAGAATCCTCGTCTGCTGTTCCACCACAAGAGATTCCAGATAGGCGGACTAGACGAGCTCAAACTAGTCACTCCTTCACTGTCAAGCTCGAGAGCTGCCGAACTTATTGCTACCACACTTCATGTTTTTTATTGAACAGCGAAGTTGTGGAACTTACACGATGTTCTTCGAACATTATAGGTTTCCCTCTTGTGTAGTCAAAGTATAAGAAAAAATTCCACTGTGGAGGCCATTGCGTCGTTTCTATTGGTGGATTCGATTCAACATTTTGCAGACCGCTTTAGTGGTGAAAATAGGAACTGCATGAGTTTTGGGCGTGGCAGTCCCGTTATGATTGGTATTTTTGACAACCATCTTCAGTTTTTCAAATAGAATTATAGTAATTTATTTAACCATAAGGACAACAGAGTTTTTCTGATGGTTATAAATATGCATCACACGTAGGTATATGTTTAACATGCAGAAGTGTCCGAAATTCTCATTTTAAGATTCAAGTGACGTCATCGATGTGAATTCGCAGTCTACTTTTTGTCTTTACTTTCGGGCAATTTTTGATAATTCAGATGACGGCAAGTGTCAGTATGAAGCAGGTTATATTATAGTGTGTATAATTTCGGAAGTCTACCCGACAGCAGGAGTGTCCGAAAGTTATTTTGATAATGAAAGTGGGGGAAGTCTCGTAATCAATTAACATAGTTCATTTTCAGTTGAAGTTTCTTGTCTTTAATTAATGGTGAAGTAGTTCTATGCTATTTGGATATCATGACATTTTTTCAGTATTTTATATTAAATATTTAGCATATATTTTAAATATCAAATTGGTGATTATCAATAAATAATAGCCAATATCTGACTGAAAATAAGGCAATAGACTATATATTAAAAATTACAGTGAAAACAGGGATGTAACGTAAATAATTTAATTAATGAAACACAAATATTCGTTGTTATCATCAACTATTAGATTTAATATGCTCAAAAGTCGAATGTGTTTTCTTTTATTTTAATATTATTATTTTTTACTTTTTTCTTTTTCATTTATTTTTCTGTTTATTTTCATTTTCAGGCCTGCGCAGCTAGTGTTCCTTGCAGAGTGGTATATATGTAGCACTTATGTTTTATTACTGTATATTACTGTAGAACACTGTATTACTACATCTGAATAAATATTATCATTATTAAACGTTTGCCAGTCCAAATATATTAGATGATTTAGTTATTTTTAATATTACACATAACGCGTAATCCTTTTCTTAGTAGTGAGTACCTACCTACTCTCTAAGTCAGCCATAATAGTGGCAAAGTGCATATTTCACATTTCTCTTGAAATGGCGTATAAAATATGATCTACTGTTAATTTGTCAAAATGTTTAAATATTTAAATATAATTATACCAATGGAAAAAATTATGTATGTACAGGTCGGCTAAATCTCGATAAGTATAAGAGATACCAAAAAATGAACTCCCATCCTCCATCCCTTTTTTTGGGAAAATGTCAAAAATTGGCTATCGTCTGTTGTTTTCGAGTTAGAGAAACCTCGAATTTTCTAGTTCTCGTTTTTTAAGTATATCTCAGTTATTTATGGAATTGGAATAAAATAATTTCTACATTCTTTTACAAGTGGAATGCAGTAGCGTAGTCGCTTTTCCACAAAAATTTCAAAATATTAGTTAAGATTTTTATTTGGAAGTCATAGTTGGCTTAGAAATCAATGGAGAGGTTTTTTTCTCATTCCAAATGTATCATATTGGGTAATTTTATAATTTTCACTGGATTTTAGAGCTAATTGTATTTATTGAATAATTCTTGAAATTTCTTCACTCTAAATAGTAGGATTATGTCATTTAGAAAATGCCTAATTCAACAAGCAATCTAACATTGCATTGTTCTAAAATTTTACTAAATTTATGGCATTTATTAATGATGATAGTCTAACTAAATACTTAATTTCTATTATTTAGTACTTCTCAATGCAAAATGGCTTTCGTAAATTATGAAAAGTATGATATGATTTGATTGATTGATTGATGTTATGATGGTGTTTTAATCTGAGTAATAATAAGTCTGACGTTGCAAGTAATTTATACTTCAATCGATACCCAGAAAGAAGGCAAGATACAACTATTTTTGAAGATTTAAGGAAAATCTTATCAATTATGGATCATTTAACAAACCAAGAACTAAGAAATTAAACATTGAAGATGCTGGAGAAGTTTATATAAATGTTATTGCTATGTCTGTTCCGAATCCCTATATTTCAAGCCGTCAAATTCAAGCTGAATCTGGTGTGACATGAGCGCGAACATTGTCAGTCATGAATAAAAAATGTAGGACTTTTAGGATTAGGAAACTACAACAACTTCACCCGAATGATCCTGAACGACGTCTGAAATTTTGTAACTGATATTTGCGGCAAATTCAGCAAGATGGTTCTATTTTCAAAAAGGTTATTTGGACGGATGAAGTATATATGTCACCAGTGTCGGCATTGTCAACAGGTACAAAAAGCTTTGGTGCTCTGATGTTAATATCCACCGTACGGTCGACGCTCAGTTATACTTTTTCATTACTTAAATGTCTTCCCCTGGGTCAAGATTAATAAATGTTTTATTTGCAGTTCCAGAATAATTGTTACGCGGAATAAACATTTTATAACATGATAATAAGCGTTTCTTACTTGTTACATTACACTTGCTGAAAAATATGAAGAATAGTTGTTACCATCAACATTTAATTATTTTAAAAACTGTGAAATTGTAGAACAATGCACTAGTTTGTTCAATAAGGCATTTTCTAAATACCTTAAGCCTATATATAGATATTTAGAGTGGAGAAATCTTAAGAAGATATTCTCTAAACTCTGGTAAAAATGGTAAAATCGACCGAACATTATATATTTGGAACAATGATGTCTAAGCCAACTATGACTTCCATATAAAAATACAACTTTATGTTATACACGCTTTGTAAAAGTGCCTGAAGAATGAAGAAATTATTATTTTATTGCAATTCCTCAAATTACTGAGATATACTTGAAAAATGAAAACTAGAAAAATCGAGTTTTCTCACAAAACTCGAAAACAAAAGATGATAATTTTTGATGTTCCCATTGACATAGTCCCAAAAGAGATCGAGAACATTTTAATAAAACTTTATTTACTAATAACAAATGAATAGACATATGTTTTATTTATTTGAAAATTCAAATTATAATAGTAAATATAAAAGAAAAAATTAATAAATTTGAATAAAATTTTCAATAAAATAAATAAGATTTTAAAATAAAAGAATAAAAAAAAAACCAATTTCTTACTTTAACAAAACATCATTTTTTTTAAATAGTACTTATTTTTCAAAATTCTTTCTCAATACTAATAAAATATAATTAAATTAATTTTTCCTTTAAAATAATAAACATGAATACTTTTCCTTCACATTTTAATCAAGAATTTTTTAAAATAATTTTTCATATTTTAATAATAAGAAGTAAATTTTTTATTTTTATATTTATTCAATTGATAATATAAAAATTAATAATAGAGATTATATTCAAATTTAATTCTTAATTATGAATATAAATAAACTTCAAAACCCATGAAAATTATATAAATTTATTAATAAAATTAAAATTAAATTATGAAAATATTCCTTTAAAATTTCATCCAAAAAACTATAAATATGAAAAATTGTTACTTAAATAAAGTTTTGTTTACTAATAAAAATGAATAAACATACATTTATTCATTTTAAAATTTAAATAACGCTAGTGTATATAAAAGAAAAATTCATAAATTTAAATAAAATTATTTATATCAAGTTGAATTTCTACAAATAATGACTTTCAAAATCTCACCAAAAAAGTGCTGGCATCTCTCATACTCATCGAGATTCTCTATTAAAACATCGAAATTTAGAGACCTTATTACCACTATATGTTGTAAAAGGAAAACAAAACTGTTTCAAATTATCAGTTTTCTCCAAACCGGCTGCCTAATTATAATGTTATCCTATGACGACACTATACTATACGCATAGTTGTCTAAACAATATTTCAAAACATTCTGTATGTATGTATGCAAATCACGTGAGTATCAGATTGCCTGTCAATCAAATTATATAAGACTAACGGTTATTAAGGCATTGTCTTGTCATCTTATTGAAGAGTCAATTGGATGATAACAAGATTGACATTTAATTTTACTCATAATTAGTATTTGTTTTAATGTTGATATCGCCAATAATATCCCGATTAGTTCCAATTCAATGAAAAACGGTAATTAATTAAGTTTGATTCATTTGTTTTTGAAAATCAGACAAAAGCGCGAGTGGCTTTATCCTAGTAAGTATATACCTAAGTACAATTTAAATCCATCATTAACTAAGGATGATAATGAATTTAGGTAATAGTAGGTGTGTAATTGTGTTTCCACCATTCAACTGTTTTGCGAGTCATTCATCAACAGGAGCTATGAACGATATTCATGAAACCATTGAGAACTTCTTGCTTGAAAAACCTGACAAAACGTAAATTGTTGATAGGATTAACGGTTCGTTGCCACAAAATTGCCATCGTTTTCTTTGAGTTTTGTGAAGAAGAATGAGGTATAATTCAATTTACCAACATCAACATCTGCTTACAAAAGACGGAATAAATGCCTTATCTGCGGTCTCGAGACATTTACACTACAATTTATTCTTCGGACAAAGCGTAGTTGTATACAGTAATTTTGTATTTTAGATTGTGTATCTAAGGAGTGACAAGTAAATGCGTCCTTTTTGATACGTTTAGCCCCGTCAACGTCACATCTGCCTCAGAACTCTACACACACATATTACCTGAAACAAGTGCAGCTAATTTAAATGGGAATTTTAGTGTTGAATGCATGCCTACATCACATTTGACACACCGTCGCATGACGTGTTCAACAACAATATATCAGATTCTCTCGTTTAAGGGTGTTTTATTTTGTAACAATCTTTGTGGTATAGTATGAATTTGAAACTCTAGTTTATTATCATTTCAACAAACTAACAAATATTTGCTTTAGGTACTAGCTGATCAAGTTTCTTCCATGGTAATTTTGAAGGAATAGTCGGTAATAAATCATTGAAAACTTGTATAAGTTCTCAACAAAACCAAAAACAAGCTTGATGGTATATTTTATTCTCAAGTGACGTGAGAATATTTCAATTACATCCCTCAATAGAATTGCGATGGTTGCTTGGCTATTCTATGTTTCGCTTCACAAATTGTTTCGTCTCTTACAACGCTTTGTAACCCTCGTTATGTTTTTCGAGAATTTAAGTCTATTCAAAATGAATATTGGAACACCAATAAAGCTTCTCCAATAAAAAAA
The DNA here is from genome assembly GCA_958510875.1 of Endomychus coccineus. Lineage (NCBI taxonomy): Eukaryota > Metazoa > Arthropoda > Insecta > Coleoptera > Endomychidae > Endomychus > Endomychus coccineus. The sequence continues at coordinate 173,176,137 of OY294068.1, read as the reverse complement.
CAAAATTCAATTTATGCCTATCGCCTATACAAAACTGACCATTCATTCAACAACAATTTGGAAATTGTGCTTAAAGAAAATAAGAGCTTTCAACATAGAGGATAGTTCCAGGATCGTGAATGACCATTATATGTAACACATCTATTGAAAAATATGGATACTCTCCTGCTGTAGCATTGGATATTTCCAAAGAATTTGACCGAGTTTGGCACCAAGGAGGGTTCAAATATAACACCAAGGAGAGCTCAAATTTAACATTAGATAGAGGATGTTCCTGTTGAAATTTCAAAGTATCTATAACTTTCTAATAGGAGCGGCAACATAGAACGTACGAAAATATTAAAAAAATGGACATCATAGGCACTTAAATAAGTTTCAAAACCTATATATTTAGTAGTTCTTCATGAATATGAATAACCCTGTATATTCACTACCTTTCTTAATAGCTAACCGAGTAACTAACATAATGAATTAAAACTCTATTTTCATAGAGTTTGAACCAAGAAAAGAGTGAATACACCTGAAACTAAAATTATAAAACTATACCATGTTGCAGGGCTTAGCTACCGCTGTAGCAGGAGTATCAACGATACAGGCCCCCGAACTAGAAAGCAACAACAAATCGCAAAATGTTGTCCACATATTAGTAACATTAAAGAATAAAAGTAAGCTGATATTGATCTGAAAATTAATAAGTTTACTTGACCAATACTGAAATTATAAATAATTGGTCAATGCGCTTTATTGCAAAGATTTCTTAGTGGGACATATTATATCTATTTGGATATAGATGGTATTGTAACATCAAGGTTACTCTAGACCAGAGTTTTTCAACGTGTGGGTCGTGACCCCCGAGGGGGTCGACCAAGTCTACCTCGGGGGTCCCGGTCGCAAGCCAAACCCAGGTAAAATTAAAAAGCAAGAGCAAAGGTGCTACATTACAAGGAAAATAGAATAATTTCAGTGAAAAGGCTGTACCTGTCGAATCGTGGTTTTTTCTATTTTCGGACGCGAATAACCAAATCATTTTGTAATTGGAGCCTATTTCTCTCCTTAGAATCTATATTCACCATTGGATAGAACGTTAGTTCACCTAGGTAGGAACTGGTCAATGGCACAATAGTATATTATACACCAAGGTGTTGAAGACTATTATTATTGACCGAGCATCAAGATTATTTCGCGAGGGGCTTTGCCCCGAGCGGAATAAGGTGCGAGGTCTATAAATGTCTTCACCACCGTGGTGTATATACAATTTTTTCCACTACTAGCACATTAAACTAGAATTTAATATTTTTAAGTTAAATGAAGTAAACAATTTGATACGTATGCTTGCGTAATTTCTGTCTGATAAAAAGTACGTAGGCTGGAAATCAATTTTGACATTTCTATTAAATGACATTTCTCAAAAACCATATTGTTGAAATATTTACGTATACATTATGTATACATATGAAAAGCCGAAATGAGGGAAAATTTAAATTGCAAACCGCCAGAAATGCGAGAAATCGCAGAAAAAGTTTCTGTACAGACAGTTTGGTGCAGTACCAAAAACGTAGAGATGATTTCTACTTACTACTGGCATACTTCCACGATTATACAAGCAATAAAAAGGCCTCTACTTTATGGGCACATTATTCTATGTTGAGATCAACTATTTCCCTTTTCTATCGTTTTCACTACTGAAATCTTGTTTTCACTTCAGTCGAATACTAACCTAAAATTTACAAAACCATCTATTATCTGTAGCATGTAGCAAGGTTACTCACTTGAAAAGTAATCAGTTTTATTCAATGTCGTCTCATGGTAATTATGTGTTCTCGTGGCCTTACTCTTATTTTGTTTAAATAGTTTTGTAACATATCCAAGCTCGGCTCTGTCCGGCACTCGTTGTAGGTTACGGTCACGATTCACAAAAATGTCATCAGTCATTCATGTTGAGCGCGAATTTTAAACTAATGGCATTTTTTTATTCAAATAATTTTATCATGTTAGGTAATTTCAAGCAGCAAATACGTTGAAGACAATCTCCTGGGTATACAAAATCACGTTGCACAAGTTTTTGTTAAACAACTATCCCTGGATTCTCAGAACATTTGAGTTTGTTCATTATTAACCTAGGTCAACAATAGAAAAAATTATTAACCACTACTAGAGAAATTCAACTTCTCAGTAGGCTAGGAGACGCAATAATTGTCAACTTCACAGCTAGTAGTGGAAAAATAATTTTAAAGCTTCCTTTGCCAGCTCTCGGTATTCTTCTTCTCTTCATCCAAAAGACATCAATATTTTGGGAATTAAATTCCATCTTAAGCATACCGTCAGCAGCAGTTTTTCTTTCATCTTCTGGAAAGTAACTCAATAGCTCGGTATAATGCAAGGAATGTGAGAGCTTACTACCAACGATTGATCTGTGGCAAATTCTTCATCAATCTTCCGATCGCAAGGGTACATCCTTTTTTGTGAAGGCGTTGACCACAAACCAAGTTTTGACAGGAATCCTTTAATTTTTACCTTTGGCCGTTAGAACGTTTTTTTCTCTAATTTCAATAGCATTTTATTTAAGTTTACAATTGATTTTCATCACATAAGGGCTGATTCTATTCAATTCTTGTACGAACATAAACAATTTAGTTTTTAGTTCCAGAAATTGTTCTAAAATTTTTCCTTTGGCCCCCTGACCTTTGTGTGATAAAGGAGATTTCGTAGGAGCGAACCCATTTCTTTACAAACAATTCTAAACAGTCGAATTTGTAGGATTTACCTCCAATAGAGTTCACAACTTTGATCAAATATTAAGCACATCATTTAAATCGGAAGGTCCTGGGGGGTCGCCAGAATTTTTTCACTCGTGGCGTATTCAAGAAGGTTGAAAAACCCTGCTCCAAACAATTACACCTACTGTATTTTGTACCACGGATGGAACAGACGATCAGTGGCAGTACAACCTGCTCGTTCTGCTGATGAATCGTGAGACGGAGATACAGCTGTCCAGAACGGTTTGATTGTGTTGTGATTGGCCGAACTGAAACAGCCTTACCATCTTTTAATTGTTCATATTTCTGTGTCATACTGATAAAAGTCGAGCCCTAATCAATGAACAGCTCTATACAATTCCGTCTCGAGGAAGTACAATATAATATTTGTTAGTTAGTGCTGTTGACATTATATCATTAAGCGATTCAAGCCGCGGCATATTGTCTGGTGAAACATTACCGAATGCGAATGGCAGTAGCAAAAAACGTTGGGCAATGTTGAGTAGCGATTCATCTGAAAAATATAAAATTACTCTTAAATGAAACTGTGATCAGTTGATCAGGTGGCTTCTCTAACTTTTGTAGGCAAAATAGGTTTCGGACAATTCTGCAGCTCGAATGCATAATTGTAGGAGGACAAAATATATTGCAAATGATATAGGAACCGCTAATAAAAGACGTTAGAATATACTCTAGGTTACATCGAAATTTTATTCAAAGTCTACATAATGTATCTTACTATTGTATGTTTTATACTGACACTGCTGTGACATGATTTACAGAAAGTTGCCACATAGTAAACGCATAAAATAGACGTGCGTGACTTCTCATATTTTTGAGCCAATTACAATACTTTCCTTACACTATACAGGGTGTAAATAAATAACTGAGAAAAAATTCAGGGAGTGATTTTTTGTTGAAAAATAAAGTGGGTCTTCCATATAAAATTTTTCTCTGAATCAGTTCGTTTTCGAGATACAGGGTGTTGAAATTGGAAAAAAAGTTTAGTTTTTTGCGAATATCTCCGGAACCGTTAATCGTACAGAAAACAGCTTTTGTAAGCAATCTCTACTCATAGTAAGCTATGTTTTGTGCGATTTTCTTCATAATTGGTGAAGATTTTGAAGGGGTAGTGGTTGTTTTTTCCTCAACTTCTACGCCACTAGAAAAAGTACGGTTTTAGATGCCCATTTGAACCGCCAATGTTTTCTTCACAAAGAAGGTACTCTTCGTTATGAGCTCTAAAGTTAACCGTTTTCGAGAAAAATCAACTTTTATGTTGAAAAACATGGTCAATTTTTGGTTTTGTTACTTGTGTAAAGAAATTCCGTTTAACTGGTAAAAAATAAATTTTATTTCAAAGAATTGACAATGTTTTTCAACATGAACGTTGATTTTTCTCGAAAACGGTTAACTTTAGAGCTTATAACCAGGAGTACCTTTTTTGTGTAGAAAACATTAGCGGTTCAAATTGGCATCTCAAAACCGTACTTTTTTTAGTGGTGTACAAGTTGGGGAGAAAAACAGCTACTACCCCTTCAAAATCTTTACCAATTATGAATAAAAAAATTTTTGTATCGCACTAAACATAGCTTACTATGAGTAGGGATTGCTGTACGATAAACGGTTCCGGAGATATTCGCGAAAAACTAAATTTTTTTTTCAATTTCAACACCCTGTGTCTCGAAAACGAAGTGATTTAGAGAAACATTTTATATGAAAGACCCACCTTATTTTTCAACAAGGAATCACCCCCTGAATTTTTCCGCAGTTATTTATTCACACCCTGTATACTACGTTATGCGAAGGAAGCAAGAATATGGAATTTTGGAAATAGCTTGGACAATCAACTTAACAACAATCAGGTATGGTATGGTATCTGACTAAATGAGATATATCAAACTAGTATTACCGCTTTGAGAATAGATAATTGTGTTCATGGCAAGTTACTCTTCGCAAATCACTTGATTTGATTACTGATGTTTATATAATTGTTGCACATTCTATAACATATTCTTCGCATTTGTGTAAAGATAAATTAACTGAAAATTTTGAAAAACATATAATAAAAAAATCCTTCCCTACTGTGACGGATTAATTAGGATTTTTTAATTTTATATATTAAATTGTATTTTATTGTACGCAATTTGATGTAATATAAAAATAATGTGTACCTGATAGAAAATGTCTTCTTTATATTCAATATGTTCTGTTCTTCAGAAAAATTAGTATTCACTTTTCTGAAACGTTTTTGCATAACTCAACAAGAAACGTATTAATTCTCACATTTTTCTATTATGTTCAAAAAATATGTGCATGTTTTCGATAAAGACTCGCATAAATATGTGCATATATTAACATTTTTTTCCTGAATATATTCCACGCTTCAGTGATGAGATATTTTTTTTGAACATGGTGTTAAAGCTTTGCATACACATGTCACAATTTAATTAGTTAAATATATCATATTGAAACTCAAACTAGTTCTGTATTAAAATGATCAATAGCTTCAACACGCAGCCCCCTCAGAAGATAAGTATGTAATTAAGGTGAATGAGATGGGCATGGTAAAGAATGCGATTGGTGTAAAGACACAAAAATATGTTGACAAAGCTATTAATTATTGGTGAATATCCAAATCGGTCATTTGAATTTACTTTCTTTTCTATTCTGATGTGTAATATGTTTAACAATATTTTTTGACGCTAATATATTCTATTTGTGCCCTTGTTGATTTCTTAATAAATTTATGTGAAACTTTCCCTTTACTAAAAATTCGGTTTAGCTTGACGCGAATGTCTACAAATTACGTATTTGAATGTAAGTATGAAACACCTATATGTCGTGAAGCTATAACGTGGAAGTTGCGTTTGCTGGGAATGTACCTCCGATTCAGCCATTGCAGCAACTATTCCGTCTCGTTTTGCGAAGACATTATCTGAAATATCCGTCCTTCTCTCACTTGTAAAGTAAATATTCAAATAATATCGCGTTTCATCATAAGATTGCTTTGCGAATTTTATTCTTTACTGTGCAAAAATATGTAAATTTCACTGAAAGCTTTATATGGCACAACATTTTACCAGCAGAGTTCAGAGAAGGGGACTCCGTGCACCGCCCCAGTGCGCTAGGTGAGGGACCACCCTAAGCTCCCATTAACTCTCCATTCGAATAAAACGGATGATAAATTAAGGGTGTTTTTTAATGGAAGCTTGCTTGCGGCTTACGTGACTTCTACTTCTCTCTTCGACTGATCTTTTCACTTTGATGGTTGCGCGATGTAAATGGAAAGGTATTAGAATGTGGAGTATGTGAAAAAAACCTGCATCGAAATATTCTTCACTGCTCAAACATAACGCGATACAAAATGGTATCAGAGTACTTCAAATATAATCAAGAATAAACAATTATTATATTTGTCAGTTTTGAAAAATAATATATAACACTATCGAATGGGACTTGATAGATCTTTTTGCATGAATATTTTCCATAAACTTCAGAAGTACATTGTAGAGTTCAATTTTTCCATTTTGACGAAGACGATAACAATGGTTCAAACAAAACAGTAGCGAGGATGACGAAAACCATACATTATGTTCTTAAAAAAGCACTCGTTAATGATGTTTATGTGAAACAGACTGAAACGTTTAAGAAAAGGATGAATATGAATATGTATGTCGTTGCATTTTTTTGGAAATATCTGGCAATCAAATCACGAAGAAACACAGGTATGGTGTAATCCTTTTCCGACTACAAGAGATATATCAAATATCTGATTACTATCAGACGAGGTTGCATTCCAGCTTTACTTAAGCTGCTATCAACTCTCAAATATCATGGTACCCAGTGGAAACATGCCAATTGTAACGTTGCTCCTCTTCTTGCAAAATAATCAACAGGGTATAATATTTGTAGCCTTAATCTTAAATGTAATTTACCAAAAATTGGAGTGTTTACCAAATGTTCGAAGAAAAATTAATCGATCACTGACTTCCCTCACTTTTGTCAGCAAAATAGCTTTCGGACACTTCTGCGGGTCAAATATATGATTGTAGGAACAGAAAATATGTTTTAGTAACAGCTAATGAAAATTATATTCTATTTTATATTAAATCCATACGACCAGTAACTGCAATCATCTCCACATTTTTTAAACAGCCCACACCAACCCATGGACACAAACATCATCTGATAGTCTAGATCCGGCTGATTACTAACTTCCCTTAGGTACCTATACAATCTATAGTTCATTATCATAAACACATTATCACATAGTTTTCAACATAGACTTCGTCAAGCAAAAATGTACCCATTTGCCTCCTTAGTTTTCTCAGTATGGTCTCAGAAATACTTGAGTTCAGTGATGAGGCTTGTGGAATATTCATTGATCTTACCAAAGCTTTTGACAGCTTGAATCACAATAATCTCTATCAAAAACTTGAACGCTATGGCGTTCTTTTTAGATCTCATCAAATCATATTTGTCTAATAGCACTCAAGTTGTCAGAATACATATGAACTACAGATCTTGTTTGTCTCAAACCTCTAACGTGATCAATGGTGTTACGCAGAAAACATTCTCGGACATTTATTGTTAATAATATTTATCAATGACCTTCATAATATGTTCAATGAAGATCTAGAATTTTTTTCCAGTTATGCATTGATACTAATACTGAACAGTTAATAAGTGAAAATGATTTCACTACTGAAAACACCACAAAATCTTTAAGGAGAATCATTGACTATTTTATTAGAAATAACCTAACTCTTAATATCTGTAAAACCTCTAGCGACCTATTTAGAATAGGTGGAAATACTAATCTTACATTTCCTAAGTCAATTGCCTTCGATAATGAGGTAGTCAAATTTGACGCAAGTACTAACTTGCTAGGAATTTTGATTTTGATGAACATCTAACATTCTATAAACATATCAGTGAAATAAAGCATGTTACTCAATTAGAGTTTTGAGCAAACTATTAATAGAGGTAAACTGGATGACAATTTAGTGTTTATTTATTTAGTTGAAGCTTGGTTTACTTACTTCTAATACTGTCTTCAACAGAGCCTTGCCCTTTGAGATATGCGAGTGGTGTTGTGAGTGGAAACAGGTTAAGCTGCTAAAGTGTGTGGCTTGGTTGGATTGAAATATTCTTATCTACTCAAAAATAATGAAACACAGAATAGACCAGAGAAATTAAGTTCAGGAATGGGGCTACCTTCCAAAAACGGTTGTAGTTCTAGAAACTCTTTCAACCGCTCAAGTATGCCTTTGTTAAGGATAATCTGTTTTTCCTCGATTTCCGAGTGAAGCTTCAGTCGCAATGTTGAAAATTTTCCGACTTTTTCCGGGTTTCCTCTAATTTCTGAAAACTGAGCGTTTAATCGAAAACTCCATCATAAACAAAAATGTGAAGTATTAAATTCTGCGGCGATTGAGCAATTTGGTCAAGTGGCCTTGTCAAAAAGCTACGTCGGAAAACGCCAATTTTTCAATTTCAATTTTTCGGTGTTGAGAAAAACCCTCATTTCGTTCCGATAAAAAATCTAAGGATCGACCAATTTAACGCAAAATCTCATAACCTCATAGTGAGAGGTGGTGGCAAAAAACCTAAACACTTTTCCAATTTTCTGGTCGTATGGTTAATAATCAACATCTATTTTTGTCATCAACCATTATCCATTATGCATCCGATTGCCATAAAATTGAAAAAAAGTTTTTGCGAAGATGTTTTCGCTTTGGACCCCATATGATCATCCCATGAGAGGGTGCTGGTGGTGGTACCGAGCATGAATATGAGAGCCTTGATATGAATAGTTGTACTTGACATCATCATATTAGGGATTGTGGGATTCACCTTCCTGGAGAAGACGCAACCTTGAGTTTTGGTTGCATTAAACTCTACTAGATTATCAGATCCCCATTTCAAAATCTTCATTAATTCCAGTAGGTCGTTTATGTGGAGCAGAAACTAAGTTGATGTCAAGACAGATCCTTGTGAAACACCAGCACTGATAGCATTGTATCGGAGTGATCTATCTGAGAGAAAACTCGACAATAAGCGACAAAGTTGAGGCGGCAAACCATATGACTTTGGTGAAGTCAAACTAGGTAAAATGCTTTGGAGATATCCAGTGATATAGATAGAGATTTCTCATGTTTCTCAATAGATTTCTGCCATGCATATGAGTAGCTTGAGCTCGTCTATCTCGAATCTTTCGTGGTGGAATAACAGACGAAATTACTGATGAACACCGACCATAAAAATATCCATAGAAAAGGAAGAGATCGCCCACCTTCGTTCACGAAAAATGTGCAAAATCTTATAAAATCATAGTTGTAAGGCATCAAATTATGTATTCAGAAGGTCCAATGAGGTACCATAAAAAACTAACTAGTGAGCATCTTGGATTGTAGACTTCCGCGGACAGCTAATCTTGAAAAATCTTGTCTTCCGGATGGATTCCGCGTCACAATAGCTCGACTTGATGCCGACGTTTCGCCAACCATTACAGGTGGCATCTTCAGGGCAGGCTTGAGGCTTGAACTGAAACTGGTTCTACTGGTTTCTGTAGCCGTATTTATTGTAGGAAAAATCCTTCACGCTACATAGTTCACTGCCTTTGTTCCGGTGGTTAACTTCGTTCCAGCCCCTGACCCTGCCGTTGTGCGATCATGTGCGAAGTTGAATTTTCGAGGATGGGTTTCCAAATGTTGGGAAGGTAATATCCTGAGTCACGGTTTAGATTATTCGGATGTTTTAGGATTTCTATAGCTTCAAGGATTTTTCGCTGATAGAAGTTTGGGGCTCGGACTAGGATTTTAGTATCTTCAAAAAGGATTTGATGATTTGTGTTAAACTTGTGTTCCGCAAGTGCAAATCTACTGGTGTCACGAAGTCTTGTACAGCGCTCATGTTCTTTCACACGAGTAGCTACTGTACGACCTGTTTCACCAATGTAGACTTTACCGCAAGAACAGGGAATACTATAAACACCTTCTGAGTGGAGAGGAGGAAGGGGATCTTTGATAGGTTTGTAAAACTGAGATAATTTTGGAAGTGTGGAAAAACGGGTAGAAATATTATGTTTTTTGAGGATTTTGGAAATTCGATCTGTTATATTTTGAATATATGGAAGATAGGCCGTGGATAAAGCAGGTTGGAGGGTTTCTGGTTCAGGTCGATTTGGAATTTTAGGTGAAGTGTATTTCTTTATGGCTTTTTGAATGTTGTAATGGGAGAAATTGTTTGATAATAAGGCAGATGATAGATGTTTTAATTCTGATTTTAAGGATTGAGGCTGAGATAGGTTGACAGCTCTGTGGACCAGGGAGTTTATGACAGATTGTTTTTGGGCAGGGTGGTGGTGGGAAAGACCATTGAGGTATCTATCGGTATGGGTGGGTTTCCGATACACAGAATGTCCTAAAGTACCGTCAGTCTGTCGACTAACCAATACATCCAGGAACGGGAGTGAACCTTGCGATTCGACTTCCATGGTGAAACGGATATTGGGAAACGGATGAGGGCTGATAAAGGAAACTCCACTGTTGTCATGAATCGTTCAGATTATGATAACAAAATCCTGCAACATCTGCAAACTAATTCCTATAAGCTTCTACCAAAAGATCCCACCCCCTCTATAGAACGTTCAATTTCACAAATTATTCGTCACCAAAATGTAAAATGACTCAAAGACTATTTAAAGATAGCAAACTATTAAAATAAGTTGAGAATACGTTATAGATATAAGATAGTATTAAGAAATATCAGTTCTACAAAGTTATACAGATGTTATTTATATTTTAAATTATGTATTAGATTTAAGCAATGACAACTGTCAAAATAGACATAATAATCAGAATTATTAAGTTAATAGGAACCTAATCATAAGTTATCATATATCAAAATATGGGAAAAAATGTTGGTAACATGAATTTAAATAGTAGAATGAACAATAACTTTAATTAATTTGAAAATCTTCAATATATCAAAAATTTAAAAATACTCAATTCATTGGTTAATACAACAATTAGATGTTTCAAAATTCAACAATACTAAAGAACTGTCAGATTCAACAATGGGAATAGCTTCCTAGATATTAAGAAGAATTACCTGATTGGCTGAAAATTATAATAACAAGCTTCCTTTAGTGGGACCTATAAAAGGCAAAATGAAAGGAAAGCTAATCAGTTTGCACTTACATCTGAGCACTGAATGTGTCTCTTGCAACTCATTAAAGTTTCCATAACCTAAGTTTGTAGTAACATCGGAGAACTGAAAGTGTATCTGCAGCTCCGAAAGTTTATATAACCAAAGTTAATTAGTAATTCCTACGAAGCAAATAGTATTCATAAATCTTCATCTCAACGTCAGTAAGGTTAACATAACCGAAGTTATTTAATTAAGTGGCATCGGAGAGTAACCAATATTCGATTGCAGTTCCAGTTTGTTGTAAATAACAAAGTTTTATATCTTGAAAAAGAATAAAACAATTATCAACAAAATAAACAAGTTCCTGATTAAGAAGAAGAATCACGTATTATCTGTGAATGTGTTATAGCAGAGTAAATATTTTAAAAGTGAATTACCAAATAAAACAAGGAAATATCAAAACCTACGGAACTTTACCAACATTTATTCTAATATTTGTAGGATATAAAGAGTAAGTCTATTTAAAATTTCATCATTGTATGGTAGTATCTGGATGTTAAATTGTTATTGTAATTGTGAATTAATTTTAAGGAGATTGAGGTTAACTTGAAACATAGAGAATTTTAAAGCATAAAGAAAATTGTCAGCATAGAAAACTTTAGAAGCATAAAGTTAATTTGTATAATTTGTAAACATAATATGATACAGGGTTCATAAACAAATAGAATTATAAAAGTTTTAACATTTTAACTAAGGTTTTTCATTTAATTCCATATAATATAATACTAATATCAATTCAATCAAATCAAAGTAAAAATAAAAATCAATAAGAGCTAGCCGGAATATAAAAAAGAATTTCATTACAAATATAAATCATTGAAACTTATTTATAATCAAGTAAAGCCTATTTAAATCAAAACTCAGTAGAGAGTATCATAACAGTATATACCTACTTACATAACACGAAACCACTACAAGTAGGATGCTGTGCTTTGCTACACAGAATTTTAGAATTGTAGTAGATATATTAGTTATTATTATGTTGTATAAATACATAACTTAATTAAGTTGAATTATTCTAATCTATCATATGAATTTATTGTGCATTATTATATATGTATCAACTCTCTAGCTTATACCTCCACCAATAATAAATTTCAAAAAATTCTTCATCGATTGGAAACAAAGTTGATAAAAGTAGATAACTGTTTCGATTTGCTGGATCGTGGCAGAAGCCTGTGATAACCATTGTTTCTATCCTTTTGTAGTCAAATGGATCATCATATATTTTTCGTTTCGTGTGCTACTATAACTTATATGAGTGAGTTATACCGGTACCTACTTGTTCCAAAAAATATATTCATGAATGGAGAAAATATTACAAATATTCAATATATATATCAACGATTTATTTATGAATGTGAAGGGTAACATCATCAGCTTTGCCGACGACACAGCACTCATTTACCGCGATAAAAACTGGAACGACCTAAAAGACACAGCCGAAAAAGACCTAGCCACTTTAGTAAATTGGTTCAACAGCAGAATACTAACAATTAATTTTTCCAAAACTTACTTCATTCCCTTTACGATTTACAATAACAACTTGCCCCCTTATGAAAGACTCAGAGTTAGTACCAACAGCAATAACATAGAAATAGAAATGAAAGAGAATATCAAATATCTCGGTCTAGTAATCGATCGGAATCTTAGGTGGAATAAACATGCGGAATATGTTACTAAAAAACTGAGATCTCTCATAACAAAATTCAAATTATTCCAAAAACTCTTCAGCCTAACCCAAATGATAACCCTGTATAACAGTTTGGTCCAAACCCATATAAACTACGCAATCGTAGTATGGGGCGGCATTGCAAACAATTAAAAATGTTAATATTCTAACTGAGGAAACCAATTATTATAAAAGATCTATTCTGGAGATGATTCACATAAAACGTCACTCCAAATCTGTAAATCATAGGACAGATATTAAGACTTTAAGTCAGATTTATACTAATTTAATTAATTAAAACTTTGCAAATTCCTAAATGCGTCTTTATAATGTGGAAAGTATATTTTAGGAAGAAGGCCTCAAAAGTGGTAATTCCAATAAGGTTTGACATAACCTTTTTCTATTACCTCATAAATCTTAACATTTGGTTCGAAAGTAGACATTTAACGTAATATCTTTGGTCTTCAGTCGTTAATAGACTACACTAATATGCGTTTGTATATTATAAGAATATTGCTAAATAGTGGATTCTTGAATTATTTTATACTTGAAACATTGATGGGGTATAATTTCGATTATTCGTGGTTCTGTTCATTGCTGCGAAGTGGGCATTTTTAATTGAAATCGGTGCGATAAGGATGCTTTGTTCTAGTAAAATAGTTTCAAGAAATCCCGTTTAGGACATAATAAGTCTTCTGATGGTGGTCGTGAGACCGAAACGTACGTAAAGACGAAAATAATAAACGTATGTGTCAGTGTGACCTATTATTTCTCGAGAATTTATATATAATCTTGCTAGTTTAGAAGAGATGGAAATGTATAGCTAAAAAGCAATTTAATAAATTCAGATTTATCTCCAGCTGAGGGTATGTAATCCTTTATGTAAATATCAATTCAAAATAGTATTTTATTTAGTTTACTCTGATGATGTCTACTTGGTAGCTGAAAGGTTGTCAGTACAGCATTTTTAGTGGATAAGAGTGATTGGTTCTTTTTATATAGACAATAGATAGACTAGTCCATAAACCTCATCAATTTCAAAATGAGATAACTATGGGAACTTTGTTAATTATATAGGTGCCTAACAAATTTCCGTACCTTTGAGATATCATCCTACATTTATTTAATATATTGATAGATATCAGAGTATAATAAGTTCACGTTAACTCGATACATAAGATAATCATTATTGAACTGATTGCCATGATCTATGAAATAAATATATTAAGTCAATGTTCAATTATGCCGTAGTTAACGCTAAACTTCAGCCATTTGTAAGGAACAAGATTACAAAGCCATTATAATATAAACGATTTAATCTGAGACCTCAAATATAGCGAGCGAAATTTTCATCATGATTCCTAACGAACCGAAAACGAAATCCCCCGTCAGGAAGGAATTACCGCCATTTTGTACCGGCACAAAGCACTCATCTACACTCGTGGAAGTCTTTATTATATTATACATTATGGTAATTCGTAATTATCGTCATTTGATGATAGAACCGCCTCGTTAGCCTTTGATTTTCATTTTGAAGCGAGTTTTAAAGGACTGAAAACAGCAAATCAAGTCCTACAACTTGCTCGGGTGAATTAACTGTAAATTTCAATGTACTAGTATACTATTATAGAATATGCGTCGTTCTAGTTTTCTAGTTTGATAGCTGAAAAGGATTATGTAGATATTTAAAACATATAGTTATTTACGTTCAGAATTTATTTTCTAATGACATAAGTATGAAAATTGCAATCGCAATCAAAACACATCAGAACCCAAAGGAACTCCCTTTTAGATCAAGAAACCATCGCTAAATTGTGAAATTTATATCAATTCAGTTTGTCAAAAGAAAATATACCTAGTGGCTGGAAAGCGTGTCAAGAAAAAGTAATACATTTACTTGTAACTACACAAATGTATATCTCATAATAAATATTCATCTATTAAAGAAGATTGGGGCATCAAGGCATGTTTTGTGGCTTTACCTCCACATACTTTTGTGTCTCAAACATTAGAAACATGAACGGAAAACTTGACTAACATGACAATCTGGCAGGTTGGTACAATAATTCACAACACCACAAGAAATTTGCACTTTCAAATTTCAAATAGCGATTACAAAATCCATAAAAAAGATATTAAGTGAAACTGTACCAACTATTTTCAGTCTCCCCTACATAAGAATACTATCTACTAGAATCATACATTTAAATTAAAGATAATAAGTTTTACGAATGAGCAACGAATTTTTGGAATCTGCCGATTTGCGGCAAGCATATAAATATATCTCTAAGGCGACAAGCAGTGCCGTAAAGAACAAGACAACTGATGCATATACCACATTCATGAAAATAAGTACTTTAATATAACTTTAACGGACTCAGTCCTATAAAGTATGTCATTATGACATTTCAATGGCCATTCTTAATATGTAAGCAGCAGATAAAATAATATATAGGTATTTTCTATAACGATTGAGAATAGTTTCTGCTAACTGGTTACAAACTAAACACTAGTTTTCTCAATATACCGGTAAACCATCGGATCACAATGGAAGTTTCCGTGTTACAACCAGTTAGTAAGTAGAAATACGACTTGGAAACTATTTAGGTTCAGAGAATAGTAAAATTAGAGCAACATCTTGTCAAGTTCATGGAGACTTGTGCAGGCAAAACGTCTTCTATTTCTGATAGTTCAATTATCTTTCAATTTAATTTGTTCCACTTTCCGTTACCTTTCTATTTCTGTTATAGGAAATGTCTTATTTGACATCTATGGCAATTTGATGTACTGCTTTCGAGTTGTCGAACAAGATTGTAGTTCGATAATGATGCCAAAGAAGACTTTTAGACTTGGCAGTATTGTTGGAAAACATTCTTATATCAAAAAAATTAGCCAAGACCCTCAGTTAGTTTATAAACTAGATGCTAATTTAGTTGAAATTGCAGTTTCGATCTAAAAACATGTGCATATCATTATTATATATCAACGGTCTATAGAAAAAATCCAGTAATATACCGGGATATCAAAAATTATCTTGGTCGAGGGGGTTGTGGAATCTAAAACGTGTGTCTTAAAGTATGAAATAATTATGTCATAAGTTTCTGAAAGTGCGAAATTTCGGAATTTTATACGAATATTGTAACCTTCATAAGTCTTTAGCGCTTTGCACTTCGGGATTTTCACGTGGCCTATCGAAATTAGAAGGTTCGAATTATCTAAAAAAATAATTGCATGAACGCCAGACGTCCTATGTAATTAGCTACGAACGAAATCATTTTGACATATGCCTCGAGGAGCTCGCTGCGCGTAAGTTAGAGTTTATACATTTTACCTCGGTCTTGTTAATTTGGGGCCGTTTCTTGCCCCGTGCGACCAGCGCCAGTTGTAATAAAGTGTTTTTGGCTATGGGCCGCTAGCTTTTACCCGCTTCGTGTATATTTTAGTCGCGAGAAAATTCCCTTTGGTACGTCGCACGTTATACACGCGTAGCTGAGATCTGAGAATAGCTCAAACTGTTTTAATTGAATTTTCTTATTTAATGGACATTTATCGAAAAAAGAAGGGTCGTCGGGCATGGTCCGATACTAAATCTAACTACATGGAGCGAAAACGGCACTTTTCTAACTCGCGTGCTACGGGCTTCTCACGTGAACGTCATTCGATTTACGGAAAATTAACTATTTCAAAACAGTTTTTGATCCGGATTATGGCTATCACGACCTCTGAAAAGGTTCAAAGTTCACATAATTATTTCATAATTTGTAGTTCATTATTGTTTTACAACTGAAATAAATAGGTATGAAATTTGTAGGTTATTGATGATGTCAGTGTGACAGTGATATAATTATTTCAAACGTAAAGTGAGACACACGTTCTAGATTCCACAACCACCCTTGACCAAGATAATTTGTGATATCCCGGTAGTAAAACCTTATGTTCTAAATATAAGCCATCAGAATTATTTAAACCAAAATGTCTTTTTACAAAATTGAAAAGCAGCCCACCGTTCAAAGAAATAGTATATTCCACCACTTGTAAAGATTGCAAGAGAGTATACATCGGCCAATATTCCCAATACATGATGGATAAAAGATTGAATGAACATAAATATACAGGGAATTCATGCACTGCTGCACTTGATGAACATATAAGGACACAAATCATTCATTTGACAATACAAAAATTTGGAATATTGGAAAGAATAATGATAAACATTTGATATTAGAAAGTATCCAAATTCAGAAAAGTCAGTGATAAAACTGATTTCACTCAATCAAAACTTCATAACAATCTGATTCAAACACAACCAAATTCAGATATTTTGAATAATTACTTTCTCTTGTCAATTGTATTGTGTATTTAATTTAACTTCAAAAGATAAGTATTATCTGACTGTGTGAAATTTCTGATAAAGCTTTCAAATTAAACTTTCATTATATTACTGGTTAGTGATAGATGTAATACATAGGAAACATGAAATGTAAAACATAGAATAGCTACTTCCGTAGAATTATGGTACTTATTTAGACTTGTAAAATAATGGAATATTATCTTTAGTATCTTGACTAGCGAATTTCAATCTATTTCATGCACATCAATTGCTTTATTGACATTTTCTTATAATACTTTTTCACGTACTACCGATCCAATGTCTTGCAGTTTTAATTGGATTTCTAGACACAAGTCGGCTGCAGATGCATTTCTTAAATCATAGTCATCTATGCTGTTCTAAATTACATGGTAACAGTAACTAACATGACAATGTTTGATGACATGAAACTTCATAAAGAAGTCTTATTATATTCGTAGTCATAATATAGAACTAAAATACCGAGAAAACTAATAAAACGTTAATCTAAAAATGGTTCAAGAATTAGTGGAGTAAATCTGGCGAGAAAAAAGGCAAGGTTGGCGAAAATTTTACGATGCTTAGCTTTAGGCTCCGGGATTTTCACATGGCCTATCGAAATTAGAAGGTTCAAATTGTATAAAAACACAATTGCATGAACGCCAGACGTCCTATGTAATAAGCTACGAACGTAATCATTTTGTTATGTTGGGGCCGTTTCGTGCACCGTGCGGGCGGCGCCAGTTGTAATAAAGTATTTTCGGCTGTGGGCCGCTAGCTTTCACCCGCTTCGGGTATATTTAAGTACCTAGAAAATTCCTTCTGGTACGTCGCACCGTGCGACTCGCACGTTAGACGCGCGTAGCTAAGACCTGGGAGTATCTGTTTCTATTTTAATTAAAGTTTCCTATTTAATGGACATTTATCGAAAAAAGAAGGGCCGTCGGGCGAAAACGGCACGCGAAAAGTCGTCGTAAAGCCGTATTAGGTACAACCAGTTTGCACTTTTCTAACTCGCCAGCTACGCGCTCCTCACGTGAACGTCATTCGATTTATCTCAAATTAACCAAAATGGCCAATATAGACCGGAAAAAATAATATTTGAAAAATGAGTTCCATGACATAAAACTATATGCGAATACCTACATTTTCTCGCAAAGCAGATCCCGATCGGATGTAAAGGACATGAGATATCTTAATTTGAAAAATAACTAAAAAATTTACTTAAAGTTGAATTTTGGAAAAACTGTTCAATATTTTCATTTGAAATTTAGAGGGTAGTTTTGAGACCATAACTCCTATCTTCAGTACGAATTTCAGCTGAATCGGTTGGAAAATGACCGAGTTAGCAGTTACGAAAGATTCCTTGCATATATGAGTCTATATATATCTATTACGGGGAGGGGAAGGTCGGATCAACTTGAAATTTGGACTGAAAGGGTACTACTTTGGTTTCTTAATCTTCGATACAACCAGAGATATTGATTTTTTTTGCTAAACTACCCTTAAAATTGTCTAAAAACATCTTTTTGGCCAAAAAAAAAGGGTTGCCAGATTTACTCCACTAAATGTAAATCAGAAAACATTAAGCAGCGTATAGTTCCTTCGTTATCTATTAGAATCTTGAAGTTCAATAAGTTTCTCAATCTAACGATCGATTGATCTAATATATCTAGAAGTTCAATTTTACAACATACGTTTCGTGGTTATTGCAGAATCAGAATGAAGATCTTCTTAAAGATCATCTTCCATAAAATTGCCCAAGAGAGTACGGCGGAATAATCATAGTTTTTGTAGGAGTGTGTGACCAGAAATAAAAGGGTATTCGGTTAATTATGAAAATTCACTATAAAGCCTCACGTATTTTGATATTCATGAACATACGCCTTGGAAGGAATTCTTTCCTTGCCTTCATATATTGTACTTTTATACTTTCTTGGGGTCATGGTGAGGTGAAACTTGAGAAGTGGAGCATAACCTTTAAAATCAGTGGTGAGTTAAATGAAATAAATAGATAATCACTATCCAGTAGAACTGTGATCTCGACTTATACCAGGATGATTCAAAGTTTCAACATGAAATAAATAAGAGTCCATCCCTGGAAGGTGGGTCGCAGTAGATTGGATAAGTGTTCCCGTTCTTAAAGGGAAAATGCTTTTCAAGACATTTTCCGGACCTGACAGTTCAGTAAACACTTTTAACGGTATGTTTCTTATGGCCGGCTCCCTAGGGCTCAAACTCGAATGGATAGGAAATCGGAATGATGAGCTATTGTGGAACTCTACAAGTCACTAGCAGGGTATGCCTTAATCCAATTTATTTTGTCATTGTTGCGTTAGATATACGCTTTCAGAATGTGCGGTTTTAACCAGACGAGATTTTCTAGAAGTTTTTTACGTCTTATAGTTGATTGCTGATTTAACTTACCCACAATCCAATAATCACGATTTTCTCTAAATGTCATCATTTTACACAGAGTACTTCCTGATGCTGGTCGGTCCCTGTAAAATAAAATGGATAATAGAATAAACTTGACCCTGAATAACCACATCGGAATTATTTTGAATTTTCTATGATATATTATCAATATGACAACGGTCTCTCATAATAATCATGATCCAATAAATCCCTGTAAGTAGTCCAAGTGCAAGTGGTTGTTAACAAAATTAACTACCATCGCTCACCTTCCTTTTATAAGCATAATTTTTCATATGATTGTAATAAACATTCACTAGCTTTCTTAATAACTAAGATAATAGCTATGTACTGTTATAATATTTTGACATTAGGTAAACCTTAATGTCATAGTACCATAGAGTAATCAATTTTGATTTAACCATCATCTATATAGAGTATATAGGATTATCCCTATGAACAGGAATACACTTATGTGGCGTAATTTTTTCAATTTTGAAATATTGATTTAGGACTGCAAGTTGAATGTATGTCTTGAAACAGTAGGATGGATACCAAAAGTACCACTTGCAAAGAGGCTACCGCACCCAAAAATAATACGGTTCCTATTTTCAGCAATTTAAATGGGAATTGCAAAGCGATATGACTGGAACGTTGTTGTTATCACCCACATCATTACGTGATTTGAATCAGTTGTTGTTAGCCACATATTCAATAGTGAATATTTTCTAATTTTGCTCTAATTTGCTAATAAAAATAGTGTGCGCTGAATCATTTACATAGAAAAAGACTATTAGTCCTTTTTGGACAGTGTATTACCTACACCCAGTTCTATTCTTCAAACATTGGTTCTATGATCTTCTATATCTATAATTATACATGCTGTCTCTTGTCTCTGAAGCAACTATCTATAAATTGTCTACTAAAGTTCATGAGTAATAAGTTGTGAGAAACACAATCGAAGAATTTTATTTAACTCACCATTTTTGACATCATCGTTTGTAATTTCTATTGCTGAGTTTATTGGGAAAACCTCTATTTGCTCTAGTGAGAGAAAACTGTACGAACAAATTGTTTTTTTCAGAGAAGTGGCACAAATAGAGTTTATTTGACTTTTCTTGAATATAACACTTTGGTGTTAGAAAGGGATGAGTCATTATTTTTATTAAAATCAAAATATATGTTCCGCTAGCTTCTGCAAACACAAGCTATCGTTTGGTCTGAATGCGACCATAAGCAAGGAGCTTATTAGCACTTTTGACTCGTCCCTTTCACCATGTTTGCTTATGCAAATGAATATCTCTTATCGTCTCATCGCCACGTTATTGCATATTATAGCACTTCTTAGTTTATAATGCATAATTCTACACAAATGCTGAATTTTAGCAGTTTCAAATGGTACTAGAAATATGAGTTCTTGAAAACATTAAGCAATTCCTGGGAATGGGATAATAGAAGCCTTGCATGTAGAAGATGCGAATGCGCCAACGATGGTTTGCTGAAAATTTGGAAACCAAAAATTTATTCCTGCATAATTCAATCGCAATACTGGAAAAAACGGTGGAGCTACTCCAAGCACTTCCGAATTCCTTTGCCGAAAAACTCCGAAATAAGTTAGACCCGGTTCTTCTGAAATACCCAGATCTTGAAATGGTTAAGCAAATTAATGCTTACATTAACGGTATAGGTCGGAGCTTGCCTGACGTAAGCTGCCTACAATTGATATTAACTGGTAAACGTCAGAAATTTCAAATTGAAAATTAGGAAAAGTATTTTGTAGTATTGCCACAAAACTTGAATTGATTTTGTAAGCTAGTATGTGAAAGCATTTTAATTCATTTTCTTTGTACCTTATGTTACGTCAAACAATAAAATCACTGTAAAAAATATTTGGGTAGAATTCCCCTAAGAAATGGTGGCCACTGGGCGGCCACCATTCCACGGAGTAAATTTAACGCGTAAGGGTATTTTTAACCAAAAAGGGAAAATTACTCATTGCTCGGGTAAAAATCCTTGGCGGTGTAAATTTTACAGAGAAAAAAACACGTTGGTGTAATTTTACCCCCCAAAATTACCATTGGTGTAAATTTGTATAGATAAAATTACACTCTAATGTAAATTTGTACAGATAAAATTACACTCTAATGTAAATTTGTATAGATAAAATTACACTTTGATGTTAATTTGTATAGATGAAATTACAGTTTGATGTAAATTTGTGTAGATAAAATTACTGTTGTTAATTTTACAGGTACATTTACACCAAATTGTAATTTTGTTTGTAAACGAAATACCTAGATGATTTGGCCCTGAAATATTTATTTAAAAATAAACTTTACCTACGCACTATTCCAACTTTTGATTGAAATTCTGTTGTATCATCGTCAACCAGGAAGATGAATTAACCAGTTCATGTTAGCCCTTTTTCTAACATTCTATTGTGAACCATTACCTAAATACAATAACCTAAACAAAATGAAACGAGAATTTTTGTTTTACTTATATTCAGGATTACAAAAGTGTATAAAAAATTCTTTAAAAAATTACAAATAACTAATATTGTTACAAACTTATATATAAAAACACCTCATACTGGGACGGCAACAAAAGTAACAAGACTACCTGAAATTTAAAAAATATTTATTATTAGAATAAGGGAGATGAGGAAAAGCAATACACATACATATTAGGGCCAGGGAGATTCAAAAATAGAAAAAATTGAGATTCAAAATACTGGAATGGAAAAAACAGGAAAAAATAGGAAGCCTTTCTATAAAAATAAAATATATAAAATGAACCGTACTGGGCCTAGAACGATGCAAACCAAATTATAATTTACTACCTACCTTTAATAGAGCATCAATTCTCTATAAGAAAACCACGAATGACAACAATGAGAAAATTATACTGTACATTATTATTAAAAAACAAAGATATAAAACCAACTTACTTGCACCTCAATTCCGATTGAGGAAAGAAAAGTATATTAAAACAAAATAATAGAATTATTGTAAAATACAAATTCATCAGACAAAATTCACCTGAAATTAAAATGTAGTATATTTAAAAGATAAAAACATACAAAATACTCACTTTTCGGGTACAAATAAATCTTAAACCGTACACCTGTCTGTGATAATATTGACAATTATATTGCCTTAATGTAGGAAATCCATGTCTGAATATTTGACAGTAATAACCCATTTTTAATGTAATAAGTTCTGCTGGCGTACAGGTTATGTGTATCTTAGAAATCTATAGACATAAAAGGCGAATATAGGTACAAAAACAGCAAAGAAACCCATCAACCTACCTTTCAAAAGGGGCCCAAGAAAACAAGTATTCCGGTTCTCACAATAAAGAAACAATCGACTGTTTAATAAATGTATTCCATTTAAAAGTTTCAAAATGAAAATGATCCTTACTGAATTAGAAATAGAAGCTCATATGCAACACGACAGTAAGTGCAAACTGCAATGCAATCTGGGAAATTCGACTATGCAAAACGTCTACGATAAATGTATCTCTCTCGCTCGAGATCATTAGTAGCGTGTAATAGAGAGGGATATCAATATCTTTACGTATACGCAACACAGAGAAGACACCATCTGTCGATGTCTTCTCTGTGATCAGGTTAGAGCGCAGAACCGATTGAGGGAAATTTGAATTGATATTATTTTGTTAACCGAAGATTCAGAGTTTTCATTCATATCATACTATATTTTTGGTAGTATTCTATATGCATATTAAAGAAATTTTATTAATTTAATACTACAACGGCTTAGTTTTTCTATTTAATAAATAGACATATAGATAATAGAATAGCGGCTGTGTTGTGTAATAAAGTGTATAACAAAATATTTCTCTTTTATAATTAAATATTCTAACCTCAAAAACATAAGATGTTAACTATCGCTGTATGTTTACTAATTTGCACAAAAAAATACTTTGTAATTTTTAATCATCATGACAATTATTTTTCAAAGTCTGCATGTGTGTTATCGGATACTTGATTAGTTGATGGAACCCTCTGCCTTTAACATACCAACTCAACCCTAACAATTTTCTTGAAGTCAGCTTCCTATTAGTTGATCAATCATCCATGTAACCGGTTCATAATACGATGTCAAACTGTACGATCATATCACCCATTTGAATAAATTTTCACTATTAGTGGGAGTCTTTATTACTATTAGTGGGTAAATTTATCCAAATGGTATCAAATTTACCACGATAATGATAAATTTCCAGTCAAATCTAGGGTAAAATTATTCACGCAAAGGTAATTTTCTATTCTGTAACGTAAAAATACACCAGAATCAAATTTACCTGGTAAATGTTCTCCAACTTTTAGGTACTTCAAGCTTTATCTCAAAAATGAGTTAATAATTGCCAGTACATCGTAGTAGTTTTACCAATTTACACCATTAAAATTACACCCATTTTTTACAGTGTATGCTATTTTAACCAGGTTATTTTTTTATATCGCATATTTTGTGCATATTTGTGCATTTTTCTTTGCCAAATGCATCCGCTTTCGTGTCAAATCGGCATCGAATGATATACGCCGGTGATCATTTTGCTCTTTTCTAATCGATATGGACCTCCCAAAAAACGGCTCCGATTCGCCAGGACAACTTCACTATTTCGACTGTTCCTTGATCTCTGGTGTCCTGGGCTGGATCCGTGTTTCGTCCACGGTTACGAACGGTGTAAAAAGTCCTTCTTATCGCGCTTGAACATCGCCAAATACTCCTTTGAAGTTGTCACACGATCGCGCTTGTTGTCAACAGTGTTCGGTTGAGATGCCCGTAGCACTTTAACACGCAGATCATCAAATATCATGCAATGAATTTTATCGAGAAGTTGTAACCTCAATTGGACGACCAGAACGTTCGGCGTCCATTGTGGTCATACTACTACAACGAAAATCAGTAAACCACTCGTGAATCGTTCCAATCGATGTTGAATCCCCATAATTTCAGTTTGAGTAATATTTTTTCCACGCAAAAATAATGTTTAATCAAAACGGGAAATTCACTTTTTTTCCATGTTTGCAAAAATGTTCAAGGTGGCGTGGCTTGCCTTCGATGGATGTCAAAACAGAGCTGAATGACATATGACTATGAAAATTTCAATGCGTTCTAGTTGAAGATGGTACATCACAGATGTCACATGGGATTTTCGATTGTAGCGCCATCTGTTTTATTTTTGAGGGCCCTAGTAAAAAACTGTCTCCAAATTATTCTTATTATCTTGTGATTAGAGAAAGGCTACTACGTTGCAGTATATTATTATTTTTCAAGCATTAGTTCTTTTACCATGGATAATGTAGAAAGCTAAATTGTTACATTCAATAATACTAGCCATGTATTCGTAATCCTAATTAACTGTAAGTAAAACAGTGAATGATTCTCAAATCTGTCGATCAATATAAGCCATACACATTAAAAGCTCAATACAAAAAGAGTCGTCACGGGCAATTGTTGGAACTGAAACACGGATGAAAGATGCTTTCGAAGCAGTGTTACAGAGAACGATGTATTGCAACTATAAACAATGAGAAATGGTTACCAATGCACATAAAAGACACATACTGTTAGTGAGTTCCAGGAGCTGATCATTCACTACATATGACATTTTGACAAAATAATCTATTTTTCCATTTGTATTTCTAAACTCGAGCTAGCTATAGAAATAATGCTGCTTATATTCATAGACCCTGCATTTTATAGTCTTTTAATAATTTAATCGACAACTATTATATTTACTATACAGGGTGTCCTCGACCTGCGTGGCCAAAATGGAACCGAAGATTCTTTGACTCGAAAAAAATTCGATGAGCCTTTTTACTTTTGCCTTAAGTGTCTTGTTTAGCCGGTAGAGGCTAGTTGCGAAAATAATTTTGTTTTTTTGGTATAACTTGAGAACGTGATAGAGGACTTTTACAATATTTGAAAGGTGAGTTACTGTCAATAATAGTCGTTTTTGAGAGTGGAGCACAGAGCCTTAGAGACCACAGAAATGACTCAAACTTGAGGATGTAACGGGAAAAGTTCCAGAACTTTTTTGTGGTCAATGTAATTCACCCGATATTTTTTATGTGAATAGCTTATTCAATGTCAAAACTTTTCTTAATCTTAGAAAATTTTGATAAAATCAACGGATCAGCTTGAAAAAATTAATTTTCGAGTCTCTGCAATTTTGGCTTACTAATTTTACTTGATCAAAATACCTTAGTTGCCTCTGCTTTTCTAATGTCATTTTGGCATTTGGAGAATTTATTCTCAAAACTGTCAGTTTTCACTTTGCTTTCCGTACAAATTCAATGAAATTATGGCTCAAAATTTCACTAACACTGAAATGGTTAATATCTCGGTAAAACACGAATAATAAAAACAATAGAAATGGGGAAACGATGTGATTATTTAGGAAAAACAAATGCTAAATTAAAAGAAACAACAAAACTTTTTGGGAAATCGCTAAGTCATCAATTGTTCGAAATGTTGCCCATTTTCCTGAATACACAAATTAATTCGTTTCAAGAAATTGAATTGAACTCTGGCTAGTACTTCAGGATCATCCTTCAATAAATTCGCTTCATGATTAATTCGTTGCAACAATTTCTCCCGTGTGTTTACTGGAGCTGCATAAACTTTCGCCCCATAGAAAGAAGTCGCAGGGCGTCAAATCAGGGGAGCGGGCCGGCCAGTTCACTGGTGCATCGTGCCCTCTACCTATCCAGCGATCTGGATATTCCGCATTCAAATGTTGCCTCAGAGCTAATGTGAGTTGAGCAGATGCACCATCATGCATAAACCAAAGGTCACGACGAATGTGTAAGGGCAAGTCTTCAACAGTTCAGGTAGCCTTTGTTCCAAAAAGTTCAAGTAGTTCTCCCCGTTCAATCGATCGGGTATAACGGTAGGGCCAATAATAAAGTTATCCACAATTCCAACCCAAACATTGATTTTAGTTTGATTCTGAAAACATGTAACTTCCGTTTCATGAGGATTTTCATCAGCATAGAAATGTTCAATATGGAGGTTAAAAAGAGCACATCTCGTGAAAGTATCTTCGTCCGTGAACAGAATTCTTCTACAAAAATTGGGGTTTGCGTTTTGTCTTTGGACAATAAGCCGACAGAAATCTAGCCGATGACCTGGATCCATGGGCAATAAGTCTTGAACTGTTTTAATATGATAGGGATACAACAGTTCTTCTTTCAGTACATTATGAACTAATGATTTTGAGGCTCCAATACGAAGTCCCAAACGTAGTGTGCTTATCCCAGGTTCAGTTTCAACCGCTTCCAGTATCGCTTCTTCGAGCTCTAACGTCCTTCTTGTCCGTCTGCGTCCAGTTTCTCTGCGATTTTCTTCAAATTTGCCAGTTTCGCGAAGGTTTGCCGATTTGGAATTCTGCGATGCGGATATCTTTCCCTTCTCCGGCCATTGCAACGACAAAGTCCATAAATCAATAACATATCAACCATTTCAGTGTTAGTGAAATTTTGAGCCATAATTTTATAAAATTTTCACGGAAAGCAAAGTAAAAACTGACAGTTTTGAGAATAAATTCTTCAAATGCAAAAATGACATTAGAAAAGCAAAAGCAACTAAGGTATTTTAATCAAGTAAAATTAGTAAGCCAAAATTGCAGAGACTCGAAAATTATTTTTTTCAAGCTAATCCGTTGATTTTATCAAAATTTTCTAAGAGTAAGTAAGGTTTTCAAATTAGATAAGCTATCTACATAAAAAATATCGAGTGAATTACATTGACCACAAAAAAGTTCTGGACACTTTTCCCGTTACATCCTCAAGTTTGAGACATTTCTATGGTCTCTAAGGCTCTGTGCTCCACTCTCAAAAATGGCCATTATTGACAGTAACTCACCTGCTAAATATTGTGAAAGTTCTTCATCACGTTCTCAAGTTATACCGAAAAAACAAAATTATTTTTGCAATTTTGAAGCCCTCTACCGGGTAAACAAGACACTTGAGGCAAAAGTAAAAAGGCTCATCAACTTTTTGCGAATCAAAGAATCTTCGGTTTTATTTTGGCCACGCAGTTCGAGGACACCCTGTATATATTAGGAGCTGTCCATCACATTTGGCATTTACAGATGAACTTGTAATAATGAAAAAATAGCATATTATCGAAAACAATTCATGGTAAAAGGAACATTTCATGTAACTTATTAATATTTCAGGAATGAAGGCATATTATTGAAACTCTTTGTTATTGAAAATACTGCAAATAACTGTCAATTGCTTAAATTGTGTTGCCTTGCCTGAATATAGCTGTGGGTACATTTTGGCATAATTCACTCATACTCCAAACATGAACATAGGTCGATTGATTACTTTGAGTGAACCCATTTGTTTTATACGATGAACGATCTAGATTCACGATGATTAACAGGGAACTTTTGAAGCCTCTTCGCTTGCAACATATACCGCCTTCCTCATAAAAAATATGCATATTGTCTGACCATTTATTTTATGTAAGATTCTTCACTCTTTTGTTGAATAAATTCTAATTAGGTCAATTTATACTTGATATTTCTAAGTAGGTTCGATGCAGGTTGTTAAAAAAAACAATTATTCAATCCTTCAACCATGAAGTTTCAATTGAGATTGTTCCAACTTGTGTATACTGTTATCAAGCATTGCGTCTACTGTTTTCAAGGAATGTGAACCAGAATTAACACCAGTTTCTTGCAGGTTGTTTACCGTTTCACATGAAATTGCTGAGTATCCTTACAAGTGGAAGGTAGACTGACCAATTCCAAAGAAGGGGAAGAACACTCTTCCTTATTATTGTAGTCCCATTGCGCTACTATTTGTGATCTCTAAAGTAATAGAGAAATCATTCAGCATCGAGCTCCTCCAATATATAAGAGAGCTCCAACATTTTGCATTATCGACAATATGGCTGTCGTTAGCAGAGAATAAGAAGAGACGTCCTTGCCCACGAATCACTTATATGGCAGGCATTCATTGAAAAATATAGAGAATCTCTAGCAGTAGCATTGGATATCTAGAAACCATTTGATCGAGTCTACCCAAAACCCTCTAGATATACAAGGCCAAAAGACTCGATCGTGACGTCACAAGCCAGAGGCTATACTGTAGCTGGTTATCAAATATCCATATGTAATGATACAATGCTGCAACACCGACAGTAAAACAAACGTTTTATCAATTTTTTAGGACATATATAAAGTATGTCTTTAAAAAGGGACTTTAGACGTGAACTGAGAACTTAGTTCTTCAGTTCTTAGTTCTTAGTTAGTAGTTAAAAAAGGAACAAAAATCATGCATGTAATTTACGATTCATTATTGTAAAAATTACTACTCTATGTATTATGATGATTATTGATTACCAACTACTGGTATGTACTTTATTTTCTACTTTTACTTGAAGATTTTAATGGTCGTTATTTCTTGAGCAATACTCATTCAATAATGTGTTACTTATGTGCATCTAATAATGAGGTAAGCAATATACCCTTTTTTTAATTTTGCTTTGGGAAGTTGAGCTATTTCATCATACCATTGAACCATCCTCTTGTACGATTCGCTGAAGAATGTCGCTAGGCTAATCAATAATCTGAATAAATTTTTCTCTTCCAAGATCTCACAGCTATCTGATAAGTATTATACAAAGCTTATGAAATATAAGCGTAGCACCATATGTAAACGTTATCTTCCACCACTTCCTTAATGCCTTTGCATTAGGAGCTAGTTTTGCACAGATGAGATAACAGAGCCCACAGGAATCCCCATTCGTAGCTAGGTCAATACCCTCTATAGTACAAGGTCTGTACGCTGAGTAAAAAAGTTAGTGCTTACGGCAGTACCTTTTAGTTTTAGTTGAGCGTAGCTGGTATTGAGTGTGTCTAGATAGAGAAGGCCAGAGAGCTACCTACAAACATAAGTGTGACGTCATCAACAAAATACCTGGAGTAGAGAGGTAAGCTTACTTACGACAGTTCAGTCTGAAAGCCGCACGGTCAGCATTGAGATGGCAGGTTATAAATATTAGAATCAAACATAGTTTTACTTCTTTCTTGTGGCAAATTATATGTTGCACCTGTTCCTAAGATGTCCTGTGAAAGGAACGTATTTTTATCTGTAAATAAGCGTGTACAAGAGTGTTATAACCGAATAAAATGACTTCTTAAGTGAATGTTTATGTAGGTTCTTCCCGCGTTTTGTATGACGTACAGTTTACTGACGTTTGTTAGTTAATTACTATGGAAACAATGGATATCGGCTGTCCCTGTGAGAGGTTTCATGGTAACAACAATAACAGCACAATATACTCGAAGTGGTACCCGTAGTAAGTGTGAATTTTGTCAATTATTTTTAAATTAGAAAAAATTGGATACAAAATATTCTCTATTATAAGTGACAATAATGCACCCAACAGCAAAGCCGTGAACAATTTTTCTAAACATGACAAGTCAAGTATCGTGTATCCTCATCCATTATTCAAAACCATTATTTTATCTATCCGATTCTGTTCAGATTTCGTATTGTTTCAATGAGCCTAATTTAAATTACATATTAATAGGAAAATTTTAAACATAATCATTAGAAGACAGGTATTTACATTAATAATAGCAAATGGGGTGCAACTAAGGACTCAGTTCACATCTGGTTACCAAATTTGAACAGGAACTCTTTATATATTTCCTAAAGAATAAACTTTTGTTCTACTGTCGGATATTGCATCATTGTGTACGGGTGACCAGCTGCAATGTTGCCTCTGGCTTGTAACGTCACGATCGAACGTTCAGGCCTTGTACTATAGAAGGTATTGGCTAGATCGAAACTTTCCCTTCCTGCCTCCCAGGCCGGTCAGCCCCTGAGTTGAATGTGTATTTTTTTTTAATATTCCAATATACTTCCATTAGTAGTTTTACTTTCCCAATCAGCTGATTGACATTCTGTCCATTTAGTTGACATGGGCGATTGCGATCAGTCTCAACGCTTGTCCGGTGGATGATATTTCACCGAGAATCAGGTATAGTAAATTGGAATATATTTATGCGATACGGGAACCATTACGCACGGAGGAGGAAATACACAAAATGGCTGTCTTATTAAAATATAACACTTGAGAGTTCATTATTATGAAGCTATAATGATTTACGTCATATGTGACGGGAAAGAGTCGAACAGATTTATTTCAGAAATGCATTCCGCAACGAATCACACGCGCCACAATCGTCCGACTGTCTTCTGATTTGAAAGCACTTTTTGTTTGTTTTTGATCATGGCTAGAGTGTTGCAGTAATTACAATATTTTAATGAGCAAAATGTACTGATGCACATAGATTTTTCCTGCATTTATAGTTTCACAAGCATAGTCAGACGATATTATTCTTTTGAGATTAAACTCGGAATATAATTATCAAAAAAGGTTTGTTTCCGTAGTAGGAAATTATTCTTTTAATCAAGACAAGTCAGGAATCTGGAGCAAATAGCATCCGTATCTAAATCCTTGCCAAAGTGCATTCAGTAGCAACGATCTGCCAATCATGATGTTATATAATAATCGATATTGTTGTTTATTATTTTGTTATCTGATTTACTTTTTGGTGGAATTGTGGGGTAAGGAGTATAGTATTAGATGTTATTATATTGACTTCCAATAGTATAACTAGACTGTATCGATCAATTGCAATTGGAAAAACACAAAATTGGTGTTACTGGAATATATAGATCTTTTAGTGACAAACATGAAGTAAATGAATTCAATAACTGCATCATGTCTTATTTGACTAGCCACTGCAATTTGGAAAATGAAATTTTTGTTGGTGACATGAATATTAATATAATAGATACTCCATCGCTAAATTACTCTACTGAAGAATATATGAATATTATGTCTGCGAATGGATATATGTCACTTATAAATTTGCCTACTAGAATGCAAAATACGAGTATTTCTTGCCTAGATCACATTTATATTAAAACAAAATTTAATTTAGATAGCATGCATGCAATAGTTTATTCAAATAAAATAACTGATCATTTTCCCACAATCTTCATTTTAGTAAATAGTTTACAAGCTAATGTCAATAAGGACCACTTCATCAAAAAAATTAACTATAACAATTTAATTCGTAGCATAACTAAAATAAATTGGGACTCTTTATTAAATTACGCTGACGTTGATAGTTCCACAGAAACATTTGTAAAAACTATAAAAACATTAATAAAAGATGAAACTCAGATCAAAATATTATCACCCAAACAAAAAAAGCGGAAACCTTGGATTACCGATGAACTTTTAAATTACATTAATATAAGAAATAAAATGTACACAAACATGACAAATGCGCCAAATAATTTAGAACTAAAAACTATTTACAATACTCAAAGAAACTTAATTCATCGCAAGATAAAAAGTGCTAAACTACAATATTTTAATAGTCAAATAAATTCAAACTTAAATAATCCTAAAAAGATACGGCAAATAACGAATGAACTTACAGGTAGAGGGAGAAAAGAAAACGAAATTAAGAACATTTCAGTTAATAATCAAAATTTCAGATCTGACAAAGTAATTGCTAATAAATTTAATACATTTTTCAACAATATCGGTAGGAACGTATCTCAGTCAATAATACCTGACGCACAGTATGAACCACAGGAAATAAAACTAAGCTCAAACTCTTTTTTCTTTGAACCATGTCAGGAATCGGAGATCTTAAAAGAAATAAAAATGTTAAAAAATAACAAAGCACCTGGTGAAGACCAAATCAATGTACTCACTCTCAAAACTCTGGCACAATACATAGCGAAGCCTTTAACGAATCTCATAAACTCATCCTGTGAAAAGGGTATATTTCCAAATGTTCTAAAAACTTCTATTATAAAACCACTTTTCAAATCAGGCCAAAAAGATAATATGAATAACTATCGCCCAATTTCACTTACTTCAATGTTTTCAAAAATATTTGAAAAAATTATAACAAAGCGAATGATAAAATATTTGGAAAAATATGATTTGTTATCAAATGCACAGTATGGGTTTAGACCAGGCAAAAACTCCCAAGATGCTATAATATCTCTGACGAATTTAATATATAATGATGTCAATAACTCAACCCCATGTTTAGCTTTGTTTCTAGATCTCGAAAAGGCATTTGATACTATATGCCATAATAGCTTAATAATGAAATTAGAAAAATATGGCTTTCGCGGAAATCTTCTAAAGTGGTTCAGAAGTTTTCTTTCAAATAGAAAACATTGTGTTCAAATAGGTACGGAAAAAAGTGATTTTCTCACTATGAAATGTGGAGTGCCACAAGGCAGTGTTCTGGGGCCTATTCTTTTCATTGTTTATATAAATGACCTATTTTCATTAATTAAGGGTGTAAAGTTAATTGCATATGCTGACGATACAGTAATCTACATTACGGGAAAATCTTGGGAACTAGTAAGAGCTAAGGCTGAAAAAATTCTTCAGACTATAAAGTCTTGGATAGATTATAATTTATTGAAACTAAATATCAAAAAAACTAAATTTATATGTTTCTCCAGTTACGAAAACTCACAACCTCTTTTTATTAGACTAACATTACATAACACTTCCTGTAATTATATAAATTGTAGCTGCAATGAATCCATCACAAAAGAATTTTCAATCAAATACTTAGGAATAACTATCGATTGTCATTTAAAATGGAGTGAATACATACATAATTTAAATAACAAATTGAGGAAGATTATGTATATGTTCAAATCATTGAAAGGTGTATTGACTAAACAACTATTTAAAAATGCATACTATGCTCTAGTGCAACCTGTAATTGTATATGGAATCATAGCATGGGGGGGTACTTATGACACCATCATTTCAAAACTGTTTGTATGTCAAAAAATGATAATAAAAAATATACTTGGTAAATCCATGACATACCCCTCAAAAACCATTTTTATTGATTTTAAGGTTTTAACAGTGAGAGAATTGTATATTATGGAAATCCTGAAACAACATTATAAGAAAAAAATTCCAATCTCATTATTTGATCATTATTATGAAACCAGATGTATTTCGAATTCACAGTGCATACTAGTAAGAAGCAGAAAGTTGATTAACCAGAAATTTTATTTACACTATTTCAGTAAAATCTATAATTTATTACCTCTCGAATTAAAAATCTTTCAGGGCAGTATTCAACAATACAAAAAGAAATGTAAATTTTGGATATGTAACTCAAAAGTAGAGATCCTCAAATTGTTTCTTTGAAACAAAAAGTTAATATAAATTAATAAATAAATAAGTAAATAAATATTCTTTTCTATTTTTGGTATTAGACAGTCACACACTAGCACTCTTCTGTTGTGCTTCTGTGAATGTTTATTACAGAAATATTTGCAACATTATGTTTATTTTATTTTTACTAATGTAAGTATTTTTATTGTAAATCAATAGGACAATAAAATTATTCTTATTCTTATTCTTATTCTTATTCTTATATTCATCATGACTAAAAAAAATTAGGAACGGCCATCTAAACACAATCAGATGCAAAAATAAAAATAGCAATCTATAGACAACAGAAAAGAGGGCCGTGTCATAAGTAAAAGTACCCTTGTTGAACGACTGATTCCGCCACATGTACTATCGTCTAAAGTCATCTTTTCAAACTCCTGTTCTGTAGAAATTTGTCCAAACAGTTTTGTTCTGACAAATGTTGAAAGTGGGTGAATTTGTTTTCGTTTGCTATCATGTAATAAGAGCTGTTTTGGTCCGTGACTCAATTTATCTTTTTTATGATAGAGTGCCACTCCTAAGAACCATGCACCTTCAATGACTAGGTACCCTATGATATTGCTTTAACGAACGCCAGCATGGCCGTACATCCGTTTTTTACTAAGACCGCTCGTGCCCTTCGAATGAGAAGAGTAAGGAAGACGTCCTCATAACTCAGAGGACCCAGAGGACGGACTGGGGGAACAAGAACTCCCGACCACTCCTGCCAGGGGGACTCGTGTGGTTCACGGACGAGTTCAAGACAAGTTTGCTCGTGCACATCCAGAAGGAAGCTTTCAGTTCCCCTGGATGCTCACGTAACTGTTTTCCAGGCCGAGGTTTGTGCAAATTCAAACCAGTACTCTGAAAAATCTGAGGCTAAACGACCGAGGTAGACGGCTATATATCGGCACTTACAGCCGACCTTGGGCGCACTTCGCTCCCATATAATGACTTCTGGGCTTGTTTTGGAGTACAGGGAGTCCCTGGCCGAATTAGCCAGAAAGAACAAACTTCAGCTAGTATGGCTACCAGCCCACTCTGGCGTGTAAGGAAGCAAAGTGGACGATGAATCATCCAAACGGGGTTCCCTAGGCACCCCTGGTTCTGACCCAGAGGCGTAGGAACCAACATTGTTTTGGGGGAGGCAAAGTTTATCGATAGTATAAGAATAAATTAAAACACTGCATGTTCGCTTAAAACACGTTATATTGCAAATAAATATGATATTACGAGTACATATAGATATTAAATCTCATTTACATAAATAATACATTAAAAAAATTATTTTTGAACATTCAAATACAACATTTATGAACAATACTAATGCAAGTAGTGTATATTTACGGAATAACCATGATCTTAAATTTTTCAGAAAATACGATGCCTTTCTTCATTCCTGGAGACAAACTTTTAACACATCACGCAGATTTAAACGAGCCTTTGGTAGATGTGAAAATCAAAATATGAGTCAAACGCTTCTGGGTCATGGTCGTCGATCTTAAATAAGTTTTCTGGCGACGCAGTGCGCTGAAGGAACGCTCCGATGATGCAGTGGAAGTAGGAACAATCATGACGAGGATCAAGAGTAATATTACTTGCTGAAGCAGAGCTTTCGTGGTGGCAGATTCCTTGCCAAGCTTCTCCGTAAAAGCAGCACATGAGGCTGGAACTTCTTTTGGTTAATTTTTCAATAACTGGAGCAATACTGGAAACAGTTCCTTGGAGCTCGTGAAGAAGGATGTTTTCTAGCATCGATAACATGTGGAGGACCTTGTTGGTTAAATCGATCATTTAATAAGGCTGTCGTCAGGATTTCTATTATCTCGTAATATTCCTTGCAAAATTTGTCTTTAGGCTGAAGGTGCGCTGACTTCGAAGTAGTGTTTGTCTCCAAACGTCGTGGTATCTTTCTGGGTCTGAGTTGTTCTGGTGATTTGAGTTCTAACTCCGCTGCCACTCGTTCTACGCTGTCAAAATTTTTCGTCGAAATGATTTTAAGTGCGCATACTCTCCACTCTTTTGATGACTAAGTCTGCAAATAACCCGTTCAATGCCTATTTCCCGTAAAAACCACCTGAGTCGCCAATTTCCGTAAAAAAATCCCGTTAAAAAAACGGCGATTTTTGCGGGAAGCCACAGAATAATTGTCAACAGTTAATTCAAAACAAATTTCATTTTCAGCAGATTCTCAGTACTGTCAGTAAATAGCCATCTTAACATCACAAATTTTTTATTTAAAAAAAAACAAGTCTGATTCAAACTTGGGTTCGAGAATTAAGAAATTAATTAAAACAGAAGTAGAAGGATAATTTTACATACGAATATAAAAAAAAAATTACAACTGCATGGTGGGAGGGCCAAACGCTCCCTTCTCTCTATTAGCAGAAGAGGCTTAAAACTGATGATAGGACTCCTCACAGGACACTACCATCTGAACAAACATCTACACTTATTGGACATCGTTGATGACCCAGGCTGTAGTAGATGCGGAGAGGCGGACGAAACTGTATATCATATCCTTGTATAGCATTTCCAGCACTGGCTTATCTTGAGCTATAACACCTCGGCAGCACATACGTACCTCCTAAGAACGTAAGAGACATCAGTCCAAGCAGAATCATAGCCTTCGGCGCGGCCTTAGGCTTGCTGGATCGAGTCTCGTATCAAGGGAAGCACAATGGATCCAATTAAGCGGTATAAGTGCTCTGGACTCATATGCCCCCGTTCTAATTGATTGAAGGAAAACATGGTCAGCAAAATGCATGATATCGTATAAGCAGAACACCAGGTGGCGATCATGGAAATTGCCAGTATTGTAATGTTTCAATTGAACGCGTAAAAAATATTTGACATAAAAAATTGTTCACTAGAAAGTTATCGGCGTTTCGTGACTGTTGACGAAATATGGTTCGATCACTACACGCTACAAATGAAAGAATAATCAAAACGGTGAGCTGGACAACCTGCTCGAAAGAGGTTAAATTGATTGTAATATTTTTCTTGATTAGTTAACGTTCGTAGAACAACGTATGAGTCAGTGAAGGAATGTTGGGAGAGGAGATAGACATTGGAATTCTTCATGAAAGTTTGGGGGTTATAAGCATCCGGAAACACCTCATTAGGCAAAAGGTTCCACTAACTTCCCCGTTCGATGAAGTGTGAAAGAAAAAACTTCAAAACGGTAGAAATGTAACTATTATTGTGTATATTAGTTCCTCACTATTATGGATCACAATATCAAGAAGAAATGTGAATCGTCGCACCAGATTTCTTTCGTATTGTATTGGATTGAATGTAATTTTGAAATGAACATTTCACAGTTTCTCAACGGTCCTGTCACACGTGGAAAAGTTTGAGGACCCAAATGGTGTGCGTCGAGATGCTTCAGATGAGCGAATTGCAATTCTATTGCCCTAGTTATTGTAAAACCATACAAAGCGTGTAATCTGAAAGAGCTAAGCATATTATCGCCATCAAATACTTCTCGAAACTGTTAAAAACCGAGCTGTAAAATTACATCTTTTAGTTGAATCGGAAGTACTAACTCTTCATTAAAAGACTTGAAACTTAGCAGATATATTCCTTAACGACGTAGGCACCCGCTAAGAACGGATTTCTCAATCCCAAACGGGGTAAAAGAGATCTGATATATTTCGACGTTTTTGACAACTGATATAATCACATACAATTTATATGACAGACTGATCCATAGATTAATGAATCATTATCACAGTTCAGACTGCTTATCCTATGACAGACACTACAAGTCCTCAGCTAGTTTACATGACAGCTGATACATTGGCAGTCACATAATATCCGTGACAGACCTTTCCATATCATATAGGTATCCTGTTAACTCAAATAAACTTTCATATGACATGAAGTATAATTTTACAACTGTTTTTTTCTCTATACTTTGACTACACGAGAGGAAAACCTATATAATGTTCGAAGAACATCGTGTAAGCCAGTGGTGGAAAATTACTAATATTAGGAGAGGAGATAGGCATTAAAATTTTTCTTGAAGGTTTGAAGGTTATAGGAGGCATAAGGAAAGTCTGTTAGGAAGAAATTAGGCAGATCTCGAGCTTGATACATGATCATCCCATAAAAGGGTGCTGTTGGTAGTAATTCCGAGCATGGATATGGAAGAGTTCATAGGAATAGTTGTACCTCACATCATTATATTAGGGGATTGTGGACTCCGCCTTCCTGGAGAAGATGCAAGCATGAGTTTTGGTTACATTGAACTCTTCTAGATTATTAGATCCCCATTTCAAAATCGTTACCAGCTTCATTGGATGGCATAGGGGCTCTAGATGAGAGAGCGGTATGAAGTGTTCCATTGTCTAAAAAGGAAATTCAAGATATTCCTGCCATACATGTGTTACATAGACAAGCTGGTCTCCTGTTGATCTCTCTGGTGAAGAAAAACGTATTGCCGGTCATTCACGATTTTGGAGCTCTCTAGGTATTGGGTGAGCTCGATTGCTTTCTTTATCCCTCTAGAGATCATAGATAATAGTACAGTGGGTCTGTAGTTAATAAGAATTAATTCCCTTTTATGGAATTGGTTGGTCCTAGCTGTCTTCCAATTGGAAGGAAACACACCAAGTTTGTATGAAAGGGTGACCAGCCTGCAGAACGCTTGTTAATTCAGGCGCACATTCCTCGGGAACGACAGGAGGAATTCCATTTGAGCCCACAGCCTTTTTGGTATTGAGATCAACCAGAATACGCCTAATTGTGCGTTGACGAAAGTCCATCCCTTGGAGATCCAAAGTGGAATTTTCTGCACATTCTGCAGCAAAAGGGTTGACTTTTTCTTATGGTGTATGAGCCAGTGTGCCATCATCTTTCGTTAGGGGAGGGAATGAACTGGAAGTGAAATTTCTACCAAATGCTTTGGCGAAACCCAAAACGAACGGGAGCCATTCGGGCATTCCCATAAGCTTTGATCTTATTTTGGCATTATGTCCAGGCCTTTGGCTGTTTCTACTGTTTAGAAATATTTTCTCCTACGAATATTAGCTGTTTCTGCGGGCGTAGCATATTTAATATCACAATACTTCATGTTTCAACGGATAAATTTTATCTATTGGTACGAAATCATTGTTACCTAGCAAAAGCACGAAACATGATTTTCCTTTGCTGGGATGGAATGCTTTTGCTTAAGATAACAATTGTTAAGTAAGACAAGCAAAATTTATCAGATAATATATGGCGGAGGCAGAGTTATATTCCCCTGACAGATGGCTGAATTAAAAATAGGAAGTAAATCACTTTTACATTTCTCCAGAATATCTAATAAGCAAACTGAGCATATTACTTCGCCAACATTGATAAAAATCGGGTTTTTTATTAAAGGTGGGTTTTCTATAGATGTCATGAACATTTAATCGGGAGGAAATTAATGTGATTATAGATGAAAATTAATGCTTTCTAAGGATGAGTGTATTTGTTTTTGATGATGGCATAGAAAAATATGCAGGAGTTTTTAGTTCCCTCTTCGTATTATAATTTATAACCTATTTCTGTTGCCAGTTTGGGTAATCTCACTAGAACATCAAGTTACTGTTTTCAAGAAACTTATTCAAGCACAGACAACTTGGTTGGAACAGCTCTCAGGAGGAAATATTCAACCTCAAGATGATTATAGTCCAAGGAAATTATACAAAAGAATGCCTATTTCTAGAAACCGAGATAACATTAATTTTTTTTAGATAAAATTGAAGTATGGGACATCCGAAATCGAGTGTCACTAACGCGCCCATCACCTGGTAGGTGCTGAAATTGCAATTTATGAATATTAGTAATAATTGTTAAATTAGATGTTGATGATAAATTAGAATTTTAAAACGTTAATCAATACAAAGTAACTTAGTTGACTGTTAGTTTTCATTATCATTAAAAATATCTTCAAAATACGGTCTATTTAAACTCGATCAGACCATTTTTTCCTGAACAATGAGTTCCAATTCTGAGCACAAACGTCTAATATGCCACGGAATAAAT
Organism: Endomychus coccineus; assembly: GCA_958510875.1. Lineage (NCBI taxonomy): Eukaryota > Metazoa > Arthropoda > Insecta > Coleoptera > Endomychidae > Endomychus > Endomychus coccineus. The sequence continues at coordinate 173,136,432 of OY294068.1, read as the reverse complement.
CAGCAATTTATCATCAGTCAACATAAGTATGTACTTCACAAAATGCTGGTTAAGAAGAAGGTGAATTATTTGATCAGTAAAAAGCATATTTCCCTCAACCGTTCCCTGTTGTTAGTTTATGCATGAAATATGAAGTTATTTGCATTTCCGTTCTTTGCTTTTGATTGGAGGGTCGTATCTAGATGTAAATATTACCCCCAAGGGGACTCAACCCTGTAAATGCTTATTGGTCGAATGTAATTTGTTCTCGTACACGTTTTTACTAATTCATTTGATGTGATAACGAATAATTAGAGGGTGAAACATTTTGCAAAGAAGTAATTTTCCTCTATATTATTACTTAACGAAGCGTCAAACAAATGTAATTGAATTCCATTTGAGTCATTCATCACATTGACAACAATATGAACCGTTACTCTGTATTATATTATAAAATTGAAATATTTTTTTGATTTCCACAGTATTGTCTTCCTATTTGCCTTCAGTATCCGTGCCAGAAGTACCTATCGCATTTTTCGTACAATAAAACGCACCTCACATTTATGGGACAATATTTAAAAAGGAATATTTTATTAGATATACAGGATGTTCAGTGAACATACAAGGGGTTATTCGCAGGGTTATTTTAAGAATATTTTGTCCTCTGATGATTTTAGGAAAGCCACTTTGTTTCGAAAGGTGATACTTGTTTTTTGCATAAATGGTTGATATTTTTATAATTTATTTTCTATTTTTGAATTGAATAAACGAATGGCTTACATCACTCATTGACTGCCGAACTCTTTCTAAAACACCAAGGTCGTGACTTATTGAATTGCACCAACTAATTTTCCGAATTGTCTATATCTTTCACATTTTCCACTGGAGTAGTGGAAACTAATGACTTCAGATGGCTCCAAACGAAATAATCCAGGGGTCTAGGATCAAGCATCAGGCCATAAGTGGGGTCAACCTCGACAAATCCAGCGATCTCCATATGTTGCTATTAAAAACTCTCGAGCAACCACACTAAAATGCGGTTGACGAAACGCAATACGTGGAGGAAAATCTCCAGGAAGAAGGACCTGAATGCGTTGTATGTGGTATGGGTAAAATAAATAAGTCCTCGAGATGTCTACATCACTTACATTGAAAGTATTTCCAATTTTTCTAATAGAATTACTGTATCATAGCAAATTGGGCACGTTACCCAAAGTTCATCCGATGTTGGATAAAAATCTCCGATTAAAGACATTCAGTATCTTCTTCATTTTCATCAGTCAGTAAGGTTCTTTTTCCCTTTCACATTTTCGTTCAAAGCTTTCTTGATATGTTTTCGTTGTACCCCACTATCCCATTCCACCACGAGTTCCACAATAGACAAAAAAAGATGACAAATGACAAAAGTGAAAAGACCAAGTAACACAATTTTTTTGAAAAACATTGAAATTAACAGATATTTTTTCACGTTTGTTCGACTGTAGAACACTTAACATCTCAACCCTAATGGAGGGATAATTAATTTTTTCTGATTGATTATGATAATAATAATAATAATAATAATCAAGCGGGTCCTATAGGACCATTGAAAACACCACATTCGCTTTACCGGAAATCGAACTCGAAAATGGACCATCTGATCGTTACGAAACAAGAATATTCTGCAAAAAGGTCTAAATATTCATAAGCCGAGACTAACTTATCGAAAAATTCACATACAAAAGAGTAAAATTTAGCGTAGCCCCTCAACCCGTTTTATACGCTTTTGCATGAAATTTTGAAATTACTTCGCTGCATTGGGCATAGAAAGTTTAGTTCTTGTATCGAATTGCATCATTTCATCACATATAGCGTTTCGAAAATATTCAGAAAAGAAAATACCATCTTCAGGAGCTTCTTTTAAGGACTCATGTTCATTCGGATTCTTTTTTCCATTTTTGGTCGTAGAGCCGATGAAGTTTCGCAGGCTAATTAAGTTTATTCAAAATGCTAGTTTAAACATTCAATGTTTCCATTAGAATGATACTAAATTTCATAATTTCTCTAATTTAGTTTATTTTCAATACTTAAACGTTAACCTACATCTAAATGAGACTATAATTAATTTTAAATTCACGTTGAATCTTAGTCTCTAGGATTTTTTGTCAAGGCTGAAGCTTGTAGACAGAAGTTTTATTTTCAGAATCTTTATTTGCACGATTTCTGTATACAAATTGACTAAACATTGGTAATATTGTTCTCGTTTAATGCTGTCATGTTTATTATTACCCCGGGAGTATTCCCTCCCAAACGTCCCCAGCCTGCTAGATTTATCTTTCAGCAATGCTGTTAAATGTGATTCAATTGGTTCAATTAAAATCGGTGGTTCTGATGTAACCTGCGCCTCCATAGAAATGATGTCAAAGCACGCCTATAGATTTCAACGAAAATACCGAACGTGACGTTTCCGTAAAAAAATCTGTTCATTATCGAAATTGTACACCGGAAAAGAAGAGGTATGAATCTATTCCATATCAAACCTGGAACAAAACACGTGTAAAATAAATCGCTTGAATCTGAAATACAATCTGATCAATCTGTTCTATCGCTGTCACAACAGTCGACGCCATCAATTACTCTAATGAGACTAGATGGCGCTGCGATAGAATATGAGGGGGTGGCAAAGGGTAGGTACGTGTATGTGTGGATATTCGATGTCAGAACTCATTTACAATAATATCTCAAAAAGGTTCATGTGAGATATAGAACGAATTTGATTTTTATATAGGCGAATGTCTTTCAGAGAACACCCTTCTTTGTGAAGCATTATATGAAATGAGGATATTGTAAGAAAAGGGTTTATTTAGGACAAATAAACAGCAGTACAGCACTTTACATAACAATATTGAAGTTTTTTTTAATACTTATCATTATTTTCGTTCAATACTCGCTTTAGATATCTCTTTTGTTTTTTTTCACGACAGCTTTGATACTTGATTTCAATATAAACATGAGACAAATATATATATCAAGGCATCGACGTACATTCTATTCTACGGAATAGAATACAATAGGATAGAATAGAAATTCATTTGTCAAAAAATTATTTTGCATCCTCATAAGTGATGTTTGTCTGTAACACGAGTGAGTTCTTGTTTCTTTTACTCTGTTTTGTTCACATTCTTCCGTGATCTAACTTTCAATATGAACAGAAAGCTTTTTACAACTAATGAACTCAAAAATATACATCAATTTTGTCAAAATGTCAAATTAAATCTATAATTTGTAAAACTTAAAAATATAATTATAACAATCTATAAATCAGGTGATAAAGAGCAATCAACTAATTATAGACCAATAATACATTGTGCCTAACATCACAAAAATAACAGAAAGGATAATAAAAAATAGGCTTATGATGTTCCTCGAATCTAGTGACTTACTTTCGAGTCATCAATTTAGTTTTAGGGAAAATAAAAATATTGTTAGCACAATAAATCGACTTATCTCAAAAATCACTACAATCATTGAGTGCCACAGGGCACTATCCTTGGTCCCGTAATATTTTTGAGATACATCAATGATCTATTGTTGATAGATTCCAGCTGCCTTGGTATTTTTTTTGCAACGACGCAGTACTTACTTATATTCAAAGGTAAAATCTATAGACCGAAATTGAATACAACATGGAAAATACAAAGAAATGAGTAAATTCTTGGCTAACATATAATTCACCTACTACTGTAAATGTAGATAAATCATGCTTCAAACCCTTTCCTTTCTATAAAATTGGATTTACACTATTCCACTAAATTACTTTACATGAAAATAACTGTTCAATTAATTAAAAGTGTAATTGTGATAATAAATTAAAATGCAACAATACAAAATATTTGGAAATAACAGTTGACTGTCATCTTTGATGGAACAATCACATAAACATACTGATAAAAAGTAAGAAAACTATTTTACATGTTCAAAGAACAAAGAAATACCAACGATTTGAAGAAAACGTATCTCGGCCTCAGTAAATCTATTTTCCAGTACGGTATGATTGTGGATGGGGTAGCCACTATACATAGCCCAAAGTAGGTTACTAAAAATAATTTATAAAATGCCTTGGCAATCTCCAATTGTAGAAGTGTTTAACTTAGGTCAGGTAGTGTACACTGAGAGAAATAAATGTACTATTTCAATACAATTTTATAATTTTGTTATACAAATTGTTCCTAAAATGAAGACAGGAACAATTTGTGTATTCTAAACTAATAAATTTGTACTTGAAATATTGTGTTGATACTGTCAAATTTGTATTCTATTTTGTTTCAAAATATTGTGTTGTTTGTGCACATTAATAGCTGTATTCTGTTACATTCTATATAGCCAAGTGATACCTTCCATGATATGCATTTTTTAAATTTCATGTTCTAGTTTATTATACAATTTGTGTAAGAGAATTCCACAATATGGTATATACCATATGGATATATTGTACAGAAAACCACACAAAATTGTTATACTCATACATCCTATTGTGCATACTTCTGGAACAATTATTTTAGGTTTCCTACACAATACTTGCTATAAACCTCAAATAATTGTACCATTTATGTAGACAATTTTAGTACAAAATTGTATAATTTTGTAACTGAAATATGCATTAAATTGTATGTTTTGTTTAATTCTATTATATATTTTTGTGTTTAAATCCTAGTTTTTGATGCCTTCAGAAAATAAGAATAAAGGTATTATATTACCAAATTTCATTTTCAATGATAGCGGTTTCGCCTTGTTAATCTCTGGGTAACTCAACGGCATTCGGATGTTCTTCAGAACGAATAAGTCGAAACACCTTAAGAAATGAATCACAGTTATTAGTGCGCGCTTAGTTATTATTATATTCTTAGAAATTTCTAGGTAACTATGTTTTTAATGGATGAAATAAATAATCACCTGTATTTATAACTATTTTATTGTATCAAATTCCTAAATAAGTACAGACAAGATCAAGTGAATCTTATTGTTGTTTATAAAATTTGACAATAATAAAATGAAAAAATACAATTTTCCTTTATTTAAAGACTATAAACATGATGTTCGTCTAAATTTTTTAAAACTAAATAAAGCATTTTTAAATAATTACTATTCTGATGATTAGGTCTCATTAAAATAGTAATTATTTACAAATGCTTTAATTTAATTCAACAAAATTAAGGCACTCTTGCAGGAACAAATCTTTTTTGTTTATCAGCATTTCATAAATTTTCTGTCCCATTTGAGAATACTTCCCAAGTAAAGCATTTTCCTTCCCAGGATATATTTTATTGAAGTCACTTTCCAGCTAAAATAAAAATACATTCATTGATTAAACCAGCTGAAAAAAGCATCCAAAGCTTGAACAAGCTATCAAATTAACCATAAAATAATATAAACATGTGTAGATAAGTATAGTTATTAAGAGCCAAATTATATTTACCAATAAATAACCCAATGGTTGACTCAAACATGGAAAATGTTTATAACATTGACCAATAGTCAATTTATCATCCATTCTTTTGGCAAAAGTGAGTTTCCAGTATTCAATAACTTGGGTGATCTTTTCCGAAGTCCTAGAATTGGTATGAGATCTTTAATGTCTTCGTCATTAAGATTTTTCAATGTCTCAACATCAATTTGTTGCTCTATAAAATAGAATTAGTCCAGACTTAATTCTTTAGCTTTATCTACAATTACGAAAACGTAATATTCTGTTAAGCTTCGGTTATATACAAAGTGCTACCGTAAAAGAGCGAGCGTAATTTGACGTTACAAAAAAATGTGGTTGTTGATCCGAGTGTTTGTGTGAGTAAATAAATTTTATTCATTGAATTTGATTTTCATTGCTCACTATACAATGATGTTCACTGACACACACAACGCCCGATTTTACTGTATCGTTACGTTACTTTACAATGTTTATCGCCAAACCGGTGGTACTTCGTAACACCATTATTGAATACGCCCGATCTTGTACGCTAGCCTTATTATGTTGTAGGAATAGGAAACCGAAGCTTCACTGAAAGTATTACGTTATGACTTACTCATTGAATTTTTGTAGGTACCTCATTTCGGTGGTCAGATGCATAAAGCTCTTTTCGTTGGTACCCACAGACGATTATAGTTTAAATCATTTGTAGTGGTATCAATCTATCAATAACACAAGCAGTTGGAGGAAGCACTAAAGCAGATAGTTTCAAGATTCAATACCTAGTCGGAAATCTTGCTTGTGCCGCCTATTTATTAAAAATATCTATATCTCTATAATAAGCAAACAAAAATCACCATTCACTACCTTACTAATTAATTATTGTGATAGTATTTAGAAGTATATAGACATCTTCCCACCATTAAATGACCGATGAAGAATTGATAATAACTATATAATAGTGATCAAAGATTTACCCATATAATATCCATTATTATTGTAATAATTTTCATCATGAGACAAATGTTAATGCTATAGATACCTAAGTATTATGAAACAATTTCGATTGCAACATCGATTCCGATTGAAAAGCTATGACAATAATTATGTACCCATATATTGTAACATTTACCTTTAAATTTCGGGATCAATTCTTGAAACCCCCAAATCTCCAACAACCCAACAACTACTGAGTCCATTTTCCAAATAGCAAACTAAATTTTAATAAGAACATAGGCAAGATCAAGGCGGACTGCCGCGCAACACAGACCAGACATCCACTGAGTGAGAATATTATAATATTGTGTTCTCAGTGGCAGGATATACAATTGTATAAAAATAGACTACAATTATTGATGTTATCACCAACATGCTATAATATAATATGATGTTTGTACACAGTTATTAAATTTCACATTTATTAATAATGCGAATATTGTAGATAAGTCACACATAAAATATTTGTTATTTTTTTTATTTGTTCTATATAATCGAACAAAGAATAGATCACGTATATACATATTATGTAACGTATATTGTATATATTTTTGTGTAATTATATGAAAATGAGTTATGAATAAATAGAGCACAATAGTACATGCACAAAAATATGTAATTAAATAAAAACTAAGTATTCAAAAATATTCCACAAATATTCAAACATAATGTACAAGTGGTTTATACACAGCGCGATGTACATATTTCGCATCGCCTTTTCTCTCAGTGTAATGGTGTGCAATATTAAACAACTTTTTATCAAAGCCAATATACTCCATATTCTCTTTAATAATTCAAACTCAATCACACAATACTCGCATGAAAAACAATTATAGCATGAAACTACCATTCGCAAAAAAAACCTGTTGGTCAGCGATGCCATCTTTATTTATATAATGAACTTCGAATTGACTTGAAAATTAGTTGAATTTGAAAGTAGATCGCTTTAAAGTGGTGCAAATAGAAACTGTTTTGTTTTTGGGTAGCCCCTATCGAGAGGTATTTTTGGCATTCGTCTTTAGGGTTTCAAATGAAATTATAGTATTTTATTGAACCATAATGTCGACCATATTTTTCTGGTTATATTCACACACATATGTTTAACCCACAAAAGAGTCGGAAATTCTCATGTTAGGATTCAAGTGACGTCATCGAACTGTGGATATGCAGTCTATTTTTTGATGCTGTGGTTCCAGGTGGTGATTAAAAAGAACAATTCCGCAAAGCAAATTGCTGTATCATAAACTTCTCATTTATCTGAGCATTATAACTCAGCTTCAAATGATCATTGTAACATTTGTATTTGTATAAGAAACTGAATATTGCTTCACAATTTTGTTTTCAAAAAATAATTTAATGGAAAATCACAATAAAATCCAGGAGCTACATTTTTTTTATCAAATTAGAAGTTATGAACGAATCTTTCACATGTTACGATATGAATGACTTAACATAACACTGCCCTTCTGTTCCAGCTTCGGAGATTATCTCTCTAGGAAGCTTGACATCCAATGTTCTCTTTTTCTTATATTGAATAATTACACACAGTTACTTTTTTCTTCGAACATTTGGTTAACACTGCAATTGGTTTTTGAGATTACAAATAATTTGTGTTATTTTATATAATAAGTAAAAAACACAATTTATTATATAACAATGATGCTTCAAATCTGATTATTCTGTAAGCAGGGCATGGTAAAACTCCAATAAAATCAGCAACGACAATTTGTATTTCAATGAAACATAGAGTATAATATAACGGCTTTCATTAGCGGCTTCTAAGTCATTTCCAATATATTTTCTGTCCTTAGAATTATTTACATTTGATCCGCAGAAGTTTCCAATACCTATTTTGCTAACAAAAGTGAGGGAAGTTACGTTATCAAATGATCACATTTCATTTATAAATCAAGCTAAGAGTCGAATCAGTCAGCCTAATGAAGCAATAAATGCCTTACAACTACATTTGGTCTAAACTTATTTCATTTGAATATATATATCTTATGCCTAAATTTTGTTTTATAGTAATTTCATTTAATTTAATTTCTTCACTGCTGAAAAAATTATCAACCTAAGCTATTCTAAAAATCATTATATTGGACCAATGTTTTCAACTTATCATTGATTACAAACAAACAAAATTCAAGATTGGACTGTTTGTAATTAATTTGATAGCACCAAATTTTAATTTCCAGTATAGGCGATTAATAGGAAATCTACTGGTTTCATGCATATTTATAGGCTTAATAATGGAATCATAATATTTTGTGGACTCTTGCAAAAGCTAAACTTTTATGCTGGCCAAACCAGATTCATTTCATTTCAGAAGCAACATCAATCTTCTCACATTTTATGACATTTGATCATTAAGTGAACTATAGATTCTAGTCGGAAAACAATGAAAATCGGTCGTTGCTGTTAGTTAATTTGTAAATTTTGGATTATTTAGTTGTAAGTAAATTCGGCCATATTATCCAGGGGTTCAGATTATGTAAGTCAATTAAAACTCCCATTTTGTGATCAAAGTCGCTTAACATTAATATTTATTTATAATACAACGGGAGGGTTGTTAGCCACACATAGATGTTGATATATGCAGCTGTATAGTTAGGACTGCTTTTGTTATTGGTGCTCACACATCAGAAAGGTCGCGTGGATTGGTGGAAATCCAGCTTTTAATTTATATTCAAACACTGTGAGATGTTTAATGTGCAGTCACTCAGTTCCTGCATTTTTATCCCTACAAAATTAAGGATGAAGAGGACTCACTTGGCCTGCCGGTTCTCGTGGTAAAGGCGGTCTTATTCGCATTCTAATGACAGAGTACAGTCGAGGACAACAATTACACTAAATACCGCTTACATCACATTTTTTGGAATTCCGGACAGGTCGCTTCAATTTGAGTAATATTTAACGGAAGCTGAACATAAGGTTCCCATTCATACTATTGTATAAATAATAAGGATAATCAATGAGGTGTGAATAAATTTACTTTACTGTATTAATTACGTACTTGTAATAAGAAAGATTTGAGCCACATTCCATCTTAAAAAAAACGCACTCTTAGTTATTTAAAATATTCAGTCTTTGTATTTGTGATCTTTATTCACTAGATTTCTCAACATATTATGTACATATTTTACAACTTGTTTTATACTCTATGAATTATTATAATATTTCGGTTTCAGGTGAACTTTCAAAATCAGACCGTGTTAGAAATGGAAAAAGTGGTTCAAATGTTATATATAAAATACATAAATTGAATACAATTTTCATTTTATTATTTTTTGATATTCTATTTTTAAGTACCTACATTAAAATACACTTATTACTTTGTTAAATATCACTAAATTTATTAACAAACAGTGCATTTGTACGTATTTGAAGAAGAACTGTTCAATGTTCGACACTGGAATCAAACGGTTTGATCAACGTAGGAAAAACCTCAAGTAGAAATTTGCAATAAGCGTGAAGCCGTGAAGCTTTTGAATAATCTGTTCAATCGATGGAAAAGTGGCAGACTTTCTGAAAAAAGCAGCGAGTGGTATCGGAAATTTTTTGCATGATGTTTATGGCCCACGTAGGTCATTCATAACTAGCAAGCTAAACTCCGACGGCCTCCCATTCATCCCTAAGCGCTATTTTCACCCCCTTATTTAAGATAATTTTTAATTTATAAAAATTAATATTAAGTCTCCAAAATGGGTTCTCGGAGGTTATTTTTCAGGTGATTATCGTTGTATACATAATAGAGGTCGCGTATTTCGATGCAAAGTAGCAAAATACCAGGAACATTTTCGGAAAACTTGAAAAATTGGAAAGAAAAATCTTTCCACGTGATTGAAATTATCGTGTGACCCTATAGGGGTGTTTTTGGTCGCTGAATACGAATTTGATAACTAAAAAGTTGAAAAATATAATTTTCCGGAAAAACGCAGGAAATGTTATTATGAATTCTCTTTTTTTGAATGAAATTTTTAAATTTTTTGAGTGTCGTGTTGATTTACGTTTATGTTATATTGAAAGTAATGCCAAAACTTAATGAATAATTAATGAATATGTGTATTTGAAATTACTTACAGAATTTATTTTAAACAAATTGTTATTGTCAGTTCTTATTTAAAAAAGAAATGACTAATCATATTGCAATATTGTAGCTTTAAATAAACAGTTACAAACTTGTATAAATTAAAACAAAATTGCTTGTATTTTTAAAATTTTCCCCCATTTTCCACTTAATCCTAATGTCATTTTTGAACGTTTTTGATGTTAAATTCGTAATCAGCGACAAAAAAAAACCCTATAATGACTTATCACACGATAATTTCACTGACGTTAGATTGCTTTTCTTTGTAATTTTCTTAGATTTTTCCGGAATTTTCAAACAATTATTTTCATGGCATCACTTTCAATTTTTGTAATTCAACATGGACATCGAAAACATAAATCAACACGACACTCAAACAATGCCATTAAAAAAAGTGAATTCATAATGAAAATTTTTCGGAAAATGATATTTTTGAAAAAACTCCTATAGGGTTCTATTACACGATAATTTTTACTGACGTGGATAGATTTTCTCTTCCGGTTTTTCACAGTTTTCCGCAAATTTTTGCTAGTTTGGTTCGAAATACGCCACTGTCAACCTCTATTATGTAAGAAACGATAATCACGTGAAAAGTAACCAAATTCCCTCGATTTTCCGATCATAGGGAAATGACCTTGGATTTCTGTTCAGCGACCCAAAAAAACCCTAAAAACCATTTTGGAGGCCTAATTTTTATTCTTTATAAATTAAAAATTATCTGAAAATAGGGTTAATTTAGGGTTTAGGGGTGAATGGAAAGCCGTCGGAGGTCAGCTTGCTAGTCACGAATGACCTACGTGGATCATGGAATACCATGCAAAAAAAAATTCCGATACCACGTCCTGCTTTTTTTAGAAGGTTTCCGGTTTATTGACTGCACCAATAATTGCAATAATAGTTTCAGAAGAAGCAACTATCGCTGGAAATAGACATATGTAAACACTCAGTTTTTGAAATCTTTGTAAAGAACCAGCTAGACGTATGGAGTACTCAAATGTAGATCTCGAGAGTTAAATGTTGGGGTAGTCTTTCCACGACATTGGGCTGTTCTCCGGAATTGAATACTTGCGGTTATTTCAATATATTGAAAACTAAAGTGTGCCAAAGGAACCAACCAACACCGATGATTTGAAAGTGTATAAATATTTCCAGATGGCATTCATAATGTGCTGAGTGATTCTAGAGATTGTTAATGAGGTCTATTTTGAGTACTCAGTTTCAGTAGATTTTCAATTACAGACCCTCTTTTTTACATTTTTCGTATAATGAACTGTTTCCACTGCACTAACCTTGAAATAGTTACGTGCAAATTGGGTTTTGTGGAACTCCTTGTGATATCCCGAAGAGATTCGTCCTAAATTTGATAACACACAATATTCTATTTTCTTATATCATAATAACGTATATTGAATATAAGCATATAACATATTTGTTGTAGTTTCATATAGCATAACAAATGATGAGTCGACAAGGTTCCGACCGTGAGTGCATGAAATGAGTGTCAATGCCGGCACGTAGGTCAACCTTTGACGAACTATAACATGGGAGAGGGGAGCAAGTCTCCTCCCTTGAGAATAGATATTTAAGTACTTTAAATGAAGAAAATTAAGAAATTAAGTAAGTTCGTTAAGTTCAGCAAGTTCAGCAAATTCAGTTAATTCTGAGTCAGTCTAAATTAGGATTAGAAAGTACTATGTAGTGAACATCAAAACCATACATCACATTTCGTACCCAGTGTTGTAATCCCAACCATCTGCCAGTTCCATACGAAACTTCTATCATAACCCAGCACCGAATTTGTTAACTGATAAGACATGGCATTAATGCAAGCCAAAGAAGGAACGAGAAAAAAGTTGGAAAATATTCCGAATTATAATTAAGAGAGGCACTAATCCTTAATTCGTGCCTTCGAAAATGCCAGAAAAACCTGGACACTTCCACAATACCCACATCAATCATAGATTGCTGCCAAAGAAGCTGATGGAAAATCAATCTGTTTTTGTGTACATTTTACAAACAAGGACTTTTCCATGGTATACTGAAGCTTTATAATGAGTAACGTTGATTTACAATTTTAATTACACCGTTTACAACTATTTTTGGAGAAAAATGCAGCATACAATTTGTGATAAATCGGATCAAAACAGTTGTGGAAATGTCATAACGAGCATGAAATCGGCGATTTGTGAAGAATTATGCTGAAAGATATCTCCTTGGGTTTGTTCATGTTGCTCCGTGTTGCTAGTTAACAAGCTTACCGCGATTCCAGCACGATCTCCGTTCATTTCCGAAACAACTGATTGTAATATAATATCCCAGCTGACGCTCATCCAGGAAATAAGTCGAATTACTGATCAACCATATCGCTTTAGCGTTCACGAGCTTTTATCGTTCGAACAGGTGATTATTGGAGCTAAGTTTCAAAACTTGATCGTTATAATGCACAACTTCAGTTTAATTCCAGTATAATCATTATTACGAACCGATTGTATATTTAATATTAATAGCGATCAGAATTTGATAATTCTTGCATTGTACCTTTCCTTTATTAAATTTCTCGGCCTAACTATGAAAGAAACGACGTAAATTCACAACAGTTTTTTTTCAATATGTTCCCCTTTACATCAATGCACTTATTACATCGTTTCGGCAACAATTCAATACCCTTGGAAAACAATCCCGAATTTTCCAGTATTGCGTTCTTTGAAATATAAGAAGAATGCTTCCACAATCCCAAAAGATCGTAGCCATTAAATCTTTTTTCGACTAACAAAGCCTAAGGTTCCTTGGTGGCGCTTCTCATTTTCGCCTTTTTCCCATCAACTCCCTTCTGGACACATGATCTAGTAGAGAACCATGGTTTCATTTCCTGATACAATTGTCTTCAATACATCTACAACAGGGTTCTTCTTAGAGTTCAAGAAAAGACCGCAACAATCAACATGACGCTAGTGGTAGTGGTTGGGAACTTACCTTGTACTAACTTCATTCATGTCCAATATGCTTATGAATAATTCGGCTTGTCTCTGACAGCCTCGGCATTTGTGCTATTTCTTGCTCCTTCAAGCGTCCTTCGCCTTAAACGAGATCCTGAGCAGAGGCAATTTTGAAAAAATCCCTCTAGTCTAGATCAATCATAAACGTCACAAAATAATAGTTCTAGACATCTGTTTCGCTCTTCTAATAGAGCTCAACAGTATAATGAGAAAATATGCAACGTTTCTGTACGAATCTGGTAAAGGTAGACATAACCGGCCAACGGTATGGTAAAAAGACCAAAATATCTTACGTCATCTATGAACAGATGTTTTGATCTTTTTACCATGCTGCTGGTCGGTTTTGACAGCCTTCAACAGAGATCATTCATGTAGTCAGATAAGAGATACGAGGGCACGGTGGAAAAGTTTCTGAAAAATAAAACAGATGGCGCTACAATCGAAATACCCATGTGACATTTGTGATGTACCATCTTTATTAGAACGCTTTAAAATTTTCAAACTGATAATGTCATTCAGTTCTGTTTTGACACCCATCGAAAGCAACCTTGAAGATGGAAAAAAGTGAATTTCGCGTCTTAATTAAACATGAGCTCTTGCGTGGAAAAAACATTACGCAAATCAAAGCATCGCTTATTAAACATTATGGGTACTCCTCACCATCGATTGGAACGATTCACAAGTAGTTAACTGATTTTCGTTGCGGTAGTATGACCACAAAGAACGCCGAACGTTCTGGTGGTCCAATTGAGGTTGCAACGCCAGGAATCGTAGATAAAATCCATGGTATGATATTGGACAATCGGCGAGTTGAGTGCACGAGATTGCTGAGGCTATGGGCATCTCAACCGAACGGGTACGGAACATTTTGCATAAATTTTTGAATGGGAGGAAGCTATCTGCCAGATGGGTGCCACATTTGCTTACTATTGACAACAAGCGCGACCGTGTGACAACTTCAAAGCAGTGCTTGGCAACGTTCAAGCGCGATAAGAAGGACTTTTTGCGCCATTTCGTAACCGTGGACGGAACATGGATCCGTCATAACTAACACACAAGAGATCAAAGAACAGTTGAAACAGTGTCCTGGCGAATCGAGGCTGATAAAGGTCAACGTGGGTTTATCGGCCAACAAAGTAATGGAGACCGTTTTTTTCGATGCACACGGTATCGTCCATATCGATTACCTTGAAAAGGGCAAAATGATCACAGGCATAAATTATGCAGAGCTGTTGGATCGATTCGAGGTCGATTTGAAGCGAAAGCGGCCGCATTTGACAAAGAAAAAAGTGCTTTTCCACCAGGACAACGCACCGACGCACAGGTCAGAAGTCGCAATGGAGAAATTGCATGAATTGCGCTACGAATTGGTTCGTCATCCACCATTTCTCCAGGTTCTGCGATTTTCCCAAACTTGAACAAATGGCTCGGCGGAAAGATTACCTACGTGTACTTGAAGGTCAGGACTTCCTGGAATACTGCGTCACCCCTAGGACATTTTTTCCAATTCAATGTAGAATGCATCGAAAATGGTTACTTAGGGGTTTTTGAGGTCGCTGGTCATGAATATTACGTGACAGCTAACTAAGATTGCTTGGCCACAACTATTGATGTCATTTTTGCTATAATTTGAACCCAAAACTGTTCCTGACATCCAATTTAAACCAAAGTAATTTTCTTTAATTCCCATCGGGTGCGGACTTTACTGGTGACACGGTATGTAATGATGTTCTTTGTAATATATCTTATGGTTCCGACGTTTACGTAATGAAGTTGAAGAATAAAACTCAAATTTATTCAATAACTTGTAACATTCAATTATAGGTATCGATTTGATCATTAAATTTGATGTTAGTACTGTTATTTGCTATAAACCCAAAATTTCTGTGGATTTTTCTTTTTTAAATTTTGAATTATTAATATATGAGTATCGATTATTTGTTGTTTTAAAGCAGACGTTTTCATTCTCGTTCTTTAAGAAATTGAAATCTTATCTAAATATGTTAGTCATGCGAAATTATATATGGCACTATTATTAATCTGTTGATAAATTGGGTTTAGCTTTTTATATTAAATATATTTTGAAGTATTTTATTCATTACCTTGACATCATATTTCAAAAAACAATAGTAACATATTATTAAATATCCAAAGTGATACCTAATCTACCACTCTTGAATAATTTTGTAAGTAAACTACCACCCAAACCGTTGTATACCCCGTCCCTAAATACCAAAAAATTTAGATTGATTTCTAATAGTTGACGACATAATTTTTCATTTGGCTTTAGTTGAAAACTCCAAGCTTTCAGGATTATACGATGTGGTGAAACAATTTGTCAGCATTAATTATTTAAAATCAAATCTTACAAGCTTCTGCGTAAATTTGAGTTTATTCTCCCACTTCAAAAAGTTCTTTGTAATAGTTAACTATCTCATACAAGTATATAGTATATTACGTCGTCTCGATTTTATATCAGAATATGAATAATTCTGATGTTTCAAATTCAAGAAGGTGCGTAATTATGTAGCAAAGTCCGTCTAGAGATATAGAGGCATATGATATATCTTTTATTTTTGAGTGAATAGAGATTTGAATGCCAGAAAACACTGTAAGGTGAAAAATCTTTTATAATTGTGGCAAATTCAGCGAAAACCTAAAAGAATAAATTAAAACCCACTTTACATATTTAAAAAGTGAATAAAGCTCTACTTATCAAATTTTGTCTGTGCAGTGCATTTTTATCAACGTCATAATTCAAAGAATTGTTAAATAGAATCGCAAAGCAGAATTTAATGAGTTTCAGCTCTTGTCGCAGGGAAGTCTTACGAGTGCACATTTAAATTCTCAAGGTATAATCTCTTTGATGTAATATTACATTTTTTCACCTGGGGAAAGGAAAGTTGTAATAATATTCATTATTTTCCAACATCAACGGTATTACTTTACATACTTAAGATTCTGGCGTGTCACCCTTTATAGTATTATCGGATTGCCTTCATCATTTAAAAACATCCTAATTTTTATAGTATAATTTTCGTTAAATCCCCTTTACGCTACAATTAGAAATACTTTATGATACCTCTTCATTACGACAGGCGGATTCTGTTTCCTTAGAAAAATGATGAGCAAAAAAAAACCTCTTAAAATAACGAAATAAAGGTTTGATGATAATTTAATTTTATCAATAATTTTACATAACACTTAGGTTCTTCGCCTTTCAGTAATGCTCAATTTACAGTACATATAGGCGCATGCAAAGAGGGATATAACGCCGAGATAAGATCAAAGTTCATCGAATGCCAAAATGGTTCCTGTTAGTTTTAGACTTTCGTCAATGCAATTGGCAGGAGCTACACTTCTAGCTCATTCTCTCCACTAACCTAAGATGATGGCACATTTGCCGCAACACCACAAAAAAAGCCACAATTTTTGGAAAAATGTCTGCAGAAAATTCCACTTTGGATCCACAAGGGAAGGACCCTTGTATTCTAATATGGCTTTGTTGAGCGTATTCTGCTTGATCTCAATACCAAAAAGGCTATGGGGTCAGGCGGAGTTCCGTCTATTGTTCTCAAAAAATATGCCAGAATTAATACCAGCTAACACGTAGAGAACTGTCTTAGCACCAATGTTGTTTGAGTTCCACACCAAACGATCTGTTGTCAGTGCCTTCTTTCTTCTTTAAAGCTCATATATCATCCATTGAAGTCAGGAAAAAGTCGATGCAATAAATGAAGAATTGGCAAGAATTTTGGAATGAGGATCTGATAATCAAGTATAGTTTGAACAAACAACACTCTAGCTTGTATTTTCTCCAGGAAGGTGGATGCCACAATCACTAACACTTACGGGTTGCCTAACTCGTAGTCCCTCGTTCAGCCACCACCTAGCGCTTGGATCACGAAGTGGTAAAACGATTTCTATCCGGAATCGCAAGCATCCACTTTTTTCGCATTTCCGCATCTCTCGGCACTTTAAAAACAGAAGCTTCTTGCTTTACACTTTTGTACCCCGTTTTGCATTTCGGCACAATGCACGATTTCGTAATATGTTTCTAAAAACGCAGGTATTCCTTGTGTTGACAAGTCAACTGACAGTTGTCAGAAAATACTCCTACGTGACGACTTTTGGTACTACGGGCCAGTCGACGCTTAGCGGACTCACTGCTCACATAGGAAACAACCTCGAATTTCCAGAGCTGTGTATACGTCCTTGGTCCACAGAAACGCCATAAACAACGTCATAAAAGGACTAACTACGAAGTTTCACCCAAAACGAGAAGGTCCTTACAAAATACTGACGCAGGTATTTCCAGTCAGCTATGAGGTTCCAAGTCTTGATAATCCAAAAGTATCACTTGAAATTTACCATATTTCTTCCCTCACTCGCGCCAGAACTAGCGAAGAGGAAAAGTCTATAATTGTGTTGAGAACAAGGGGACGACATTTGAAAAAAAAAGGGAAGTATGCCATGAAACTGGCACCTCCTCGAGGTGAGTCCCAGACTATAACAAATCCAATTTACTCATTCTTGAATTAAGGGTACTATCAAATGATCTAGCTATATATGAGAGGAGTCCCTTACTCCTCTCTATATCTATATCTGTATATGAGAGGAGTAGGGGATGACATTTTTGGCTACAATAATTTAAGAGAATCACTGTCAAGTTAATATTATGAGTTTTCTTAATTGTAACTGTAGATTCATTATATTTAAAAACTTCAACCCTTCAAAATCCAATCATAAAACTATTAATATCCTTTTATAGTGAGCCACTATAGAACCCAGTAAAAAAGTCTATTCTACAGCTACTGTCATGGTCGGTGCTCCTCGGAAATATCGTCCGTTATTCTACCACGAGCGAATACAGATAGGCAGATTAGACCAGCTCAGGCTAGATTTGCCCTTTTCAAGGTAATCGATCGGGATGATACCGTGTGCATCCCAAAAAACTTTTGACATGATTATGTTGGTCGATAAACCCACTCTGGCCTTTTTCGGCTTCGATTCGCCAGGAATTGTCCACTGTTTCGACTCTTTTTTGTTCTGCAAACATCGCCAAATACACCCTTGACGTTGTCACACGGTCGCGCTTGTTGTCAACAGAGAGCAAATGCAGCACCCATCTGGCACATAACTTCTTCATATTCAAAAATGTATGCTAAATGTTTCGTGTTTGAGATGCCCATAGCCTTAGCAATCTTGTGCACTTTAACTCGCCGATCGTTCAATATCATACCATGGATTTTATCGACGATTTCTGGCGTTCTAACCTCAATTGGACGACTAGAACGTTCGGCGTCCTTTGTGGTCATTCTACCACAACGAAAATCAGTGAACCATTTGTTAATCGATCCATTCGATGGTGAAGAGTCCCCATAATGTTTAACAAGCGATGTTTCGGTTTCCGTAATGTTTTGCCATGCAAGAAATAATGTTTAATCAAGACGTGAAATTCACTTTTTTCCAATCTTCAAGGTTACCTGTTTTCATTGGGTGTCAAAAGAACTGAATGACAGATCAGTCTGAACATTTTAATGTGTTCTAGTTAAAGATGGTACATCACAAATGTCATATGGAATATTCGTTTGTGGCGCCATCTGTTTTATGTATCAAGGACTTTTCACCTTGCCCTCGTATGTAGGTACTGTACAGAGTGGTCCAAATTGGACACTTTTGATAGGAAACACTAATTTCTAGAGAAGATAGAGAAAAACTAGCCTACATGTTACGAGGTCGATTTTTGAGAGAAAATGAATGCCGAAAACCGCACTTTGATATCTTGACTTGTTCAAAAGATACAAGGTGTTTTTCAATTTTGTGCATTTCTGACCCACCCCCGTAACTTGTTTATTTATGAATATTTCTGATTTCTGTGAAAACATTCTTGAGACACTTTTTTGAAAGGAATCTAATGGTGTTCCTTGTTTTTTATTGAAAAAATATGGTTTTGAAGTTATGACATAAACTTGTATTTTTTCTCATGGACTGGCCTGTATATTTTTACATATTCGTGTTTGAAATAAAATTATCTTTTCAAATATATATAATAGTTGCTACTTCTCTTTCAAAACATTTATTTTGTGGCTGTTTTCGACTTATTTTAGATGAATAATCAAAATCTGGGTTGCCATGCCTGAATACGAAACAAAATACCTTAGCAACTACAGTCTATGCGTACTGTCAAACAATTATTAATAATTGCAGTTTGCTTTACAAGTTTAGTGTGCTTCTTTGAACTGAGTTTTGAACTTACGAAAATATTTTTATCTTCCTGTTAATTCAAAATGTATGAAAATTACGAAAAATATGATATGCTAGAGTGTTATTGGGAATCACATGAAGATGCACAGGCTGCCAGCAATATTTACTTTGACCGATACCCTGAAAGGAGACAACCGTTTCGGGATATGTTCACTAGATTGCAGCAAAACCTAGTTAATTACGGTTCTTTTTCAAAACCAAGGACAAGAGTTTACGAAGCCAGGAATAGAGATAGAGAGTTAGAAGAAATAACAGTTTTGGGGGAAATACAAAATCAACCCAATATTTCACTACGCAAAATGCAGTTGAATACAGGTATTTCAAAGACTACAGCAATGCGAATTCTAAGAAAAAATAAATTCAAACCGTATAGAGTAAGAAAAGTTCACAAGTTACTACCAAATGACCTACAATTCTGGCTCGAATTCTGCCAATGGTATTTAGGAAAATGTGCTGAAAACTTAAACTTTGGACAGAACATCATATGGACTGATGAAGCATGCGTTAGCAGCGCTGGTATTTTTAATAGATACAATTCCTACAATTGGACTTTGGAAAATCCATATTTTAATGTTTGGGTCGGTATTTTTAGAGGAAGGTTTATCGGTCCCCATATCCATGAGGGTAACCTTACAGCAGCCCGATATGTGGAAATATTGCGGGAATTTGTCGAACCTATAATGGATGATTTGCCATTACAACAAATTGGACACGTATACTTCCAACAAGACGGGGCACCGTGTCATAACGCACTCATTATAACGACGTATTTGAACGAAATATTTGGGGACAATAATTGGCTTGGCAACCGGGGTCCTGTTCATTGGGCGGCAAGATCCCCCGATCTTACGCCTCCAGATTTTTACCTCTGGGGAAGAATAAAGGACCTCACATATAAACGCCATCCTGATTCCCGAGAAGCGTTGGAAGCAGCAGTGCGACATGCCTTTCGTTCAATACCTGCGGCAGAATTAATTAATGCTGTCAATAATGTTAGGAAGCGAAGTCAATTATGTTTCGATTTAAATGGTGCTCAATTTGAACACATGTTGTAAATATGTAGTTTAAAAATGTAATATTTTTGTTCTTGTTATTCTGTTTTTTGATTAAATTAATGAGTTATTATAAAATAGGCAATAATTGTTGTTTTCAACAGCAGTTATGTAGAACTATTTTGTTTCGTATTCAGGCATGGCAACCCAGATTTTGATTATTCATCTAAAATAAGTCGAAAACAGCCACAAAATAAATGTTTTGAAAGAGAAGTAGCAACTATTATATATATTTGAAAAGAGAATTTTATTTCAAACACGAATATATAAAAATATACAGGTTGGTCCATAAGAAAAAATACAAGTTTATGTCATAACTTCAAAACCATATTTTTCAATAAAAAACAAGGAACACCATTAGATTCCTTTCAAAAAAGTGTCTCAAGAATGTTTTCTCACAGAAATCAGAAATATTCATAAATAAACAAGTTACGGGGGTGGGTCAGAAATGCACAAAATTGAAAAACACCTTGTATCTTTTGGTCAAGATATCAAAGTGCGGTTTTCGGCATTCATTTTCTCTCAAAAATCGACCTCGTAACATGTAGGCTAGTTTTTCTCTATCTGCTCTAGAAATTGGTGTTTCCTATCAAAAGTGTCCAATTTGGACCACTCTGTACAATCACTCGAAAAATATCCGAAGTAAAACTTGTGGTATAGAGGTGGAGAACTATCGATGGCACTATCGATAGTTATCGATATTTTTACTACCGAAAACAATCGATAGTTTTGTCTATCGAAAATAATCGATATTTTTTTTAACATTGACTTTATCCGATAGTTCAATATAGAATATCTATGACTGCGGCACAAGTATTTCTTGTTGTTGTGTTCTGTGAAGGCTTCAGGGACAAGGAAAACGCAAACCAAGCTGCAAACTTATTAGAACAAGAATTGGTGCAAAATTCTCATATCGGAAGTACTACCGAGAGTAGTGATAATGTAAATGATGGAGATGAGGCAAGATCTTCACAAAAAAAAGTATTTATTTGCATTCGTCACTCAGAGTTGAAGAAAAAACTAAAAGTGATACCGCAGATATGATCATTGTGAAGAGACAATACCTTGAAAGGAATAATGCAGCCGAAGAAACAGATCCCTCACTATTTTGGAAAGTATGTAACAGAATAATATGTTGGTCACGCTTTATATTTATTTTATATCTTCAGGTGAATGGTAAAGAACTCCAGCACATTCCTGAGTTGACTGTTGAATACCTATGTATTCCTGCATATTCTACCGAATCGGAGAGAGAATTTAGAGCGGCAGGACTAATTATCCTGACCTCACAAAGCCTTATGCTCCTTGGATAACGGATACCATTAAGCAAATGATGAAGTTGAGAGATAGAGCTCAGAGCCAATATGTCTTATCTCTGTGAGAGGACACAGGTTGTTGAATGCAGGGGTGAAAGGTCTTCGGTTCGTTATATTACCTCTGGGGTTCCGCAGGGTCCTGTGCTTGGTCCCTTATTGTTTCTGATTTATACGACCGATATGTTTGAGAGTATTCGCCAGTCTAAGATGCAGATGTTTGCGGATGACACTCAGATTCGGTCTGTCTTTTTACCTGGGGACGTCATACATGCTGCTGCTGCTTTAAATCGTGACTTGGCTTCTATTTCTATTTATGCGCGTGAAAACAATCTTAAATTGAATCCAAAAAAGTGCATGTATATAGTATTTTGTCCCAGGAACCGCAGGACTCATATCCTGCAGAACTTTAAGTTGATGATAGACGGTGAGCTTATAAAGTACGTAGAGACTGGGAGAAATTTAGGCGTTATTTTTGACACTAACTTGAGATTTAGAGAGCATGTCTCATATGTTGTGAAAAAAGCCTATCTTGCACTTAAATTGATGTACTCAAACTACCATATTATTAACTTCAAAATGCGAAAAAAACTTTGTGAGTGTTTAGTAATTCCACTACTTCATTATTGCAATGTGGTATATTTCCCCTGTTTGGATAAACTATGCAAGTATCGTTTGCAGAAGATTGTTAATTCATGTGCTCGATTTGTATTTGGTTTTGCAAAGTTTGACCACATCTCACATAAGATAAAGGAGCTCAGATGGCTTAAGGTTGACCAGTTATACAGTTACCACTTCTCAATGTTTGTTTGTAAATTGTTGTCTACCTCGTCACCACTTTACTTGAGACAGAAGCTTACTTTCAGACAGGATGTGCATGATCTTCATTTGAGACATGTAAATACACTTTCCTTGCCTAGATTTCGTTCTTCCATGTTTCGTAGATCTTTTTCGTACAATGCCCCGGTAATATTTAATAAGTACTGTTTACAGCAGGAAAACTTGTCAGTGAAGAGCTTTCGTTTGAGGCTTAGAGACAGAATTTTTTCGGAGGGCTGAGAGTGTGTTCTCATTGCTCGTCATCATACTGGATCGTCATTTTCTTTCTTGTTTGTATTAATTTAATTCAGGCTTAGGTTTAGAATTTGTATGTATTATTTTGCTCGTCTGGGGGGTCAAGTTGAGTAGCTTATGCTAGATCTTCGCCTCCCATTAGAGTATTTCTATTCTCAATAAAGTTATATTATTATTATTATTATTATTATTACTTAAACCAAAAATGTTAATAAGATAGTCTTCTTGAATAAAAATCATTGGTTATTAGATTGTAAGCAATAAAGTGACAGTATCAACAGTTTGCTTCATTTTCCTATTTCGTAAAACTATCGATTACTATCGATAGTACGAGTTCCGACTATCGATAACTATGATACTCGATGGTATCGGCTATCGATAGTTCTCCACCTCTATTGTGGTATTCAAAAATGATCAACGAAAGAGATTTAGATAAATTTAGCATGAAACCTGAATTCTACAAAATCATTCGTTACATGAAAACACCAGATGTTCATTTGAGATAACCAAAACTTAGCAAACCCTCAAAACGTTGATGTGTCACATATTCAACTTCATTATGTACTGCGTTAATTAACGCTGAAAAAAATAGATGTTCGTATTCAAATCCATTATAAATTCGATACGATATAAAACGTGACGATGCGATGTAGCTAGCAAACAGGCGATTGAAATATTTGCTAAATATGACAGTGACATGTCATTTATAAAGACGAACCCTGATATGCGGTAACTGTACGTGCCTAGGCAAGCTCGCTCCGGTAATTTGCGAACAAGTAACTAACAATGTAACAAAGTTAATAAACGGTTAACAGGGGAGAGACAACACGCGTCTCCGTACCAACGCTTCATTGATGCCGGGTTCTGCCACCCTGAGATTGTCATCTTTCATATGTCACGATTCGACACCGTTTCAATTAATGGTTATATTTTCAATTAAAATTTAACTCACGTTCTTCGGTGACATTTTTGTGTGCGATGCCTTTCGAAATGAACCAACTGGTAAATGAATTACTCTCCATTTGGTCACGTCCCCTTTGGACTTTTCTAAACATTTTGCATTAGCTTCATTATCTTATAAACAAGAACAAGAAAATATGCAGTAAAAATACAAAATCTTGGATAGTAAACTTCCGCGGACAGCTAATCTTGAAAAATCTTGTCTTCCGGATGGATTCCGCGTCACAATAGCTCGACTTGATGCCGACGTTTCGCCAACCATTACAGGTGGCATCTTCAGGGCAGGCTTGAGGCTTGAACTGAAACTGGTTCTACTGGTTTCTGTACCCGTATTTATTGTAGGAAAAATCCTTCACGCTACATAGTTCACTGCCTTTGTTCCGGTGGTTAACTTCGTTCCGGCACCTGACCCTACCGTTGTGCGATCATGTGCGAAGTGGAATTTTCGAGGATAGGTTTCCAAATGTTGGGAAGGTAATATCCTGAGTCACGGTTCAGATTATTCGGATGTTTTAGGATTTCTATAGCTTCAAGGATTTTTCGCTGATAGAAGTTTGGGGCTCGGACTAGGATTTTAGTATCTTCAAAAAGGATTTGATGATTTGTGTTAAACTTGTGGTCCGAAAGTGCGGATCTACTGGTGTCGCGAAGCCTTGTACAGCGCTCATGTTCTTTCACACGAGTAACTACTGTACGACCTGTTTCACCAATGTAGACTTTACCGCAAGAACAGGGGATGCTATAAACACCTTCTGAGTGGAGAGGAGGAAGGGGATCTTTAATAGGTTTGTAAAACTGAGATAATTTTGGAAGTGTGGAAAAACGGGAAGAAATATTATGCCCTGCCCAAAAGCAATAAACTCCCTGGTCCACAGAGCTGTCAACCTATCTCAGCCTCAATCTTTAAAATCAGAATTAAAACATCTATCATCTGCCTTATTATCAAATAATTTCTCCCATTACAACATTCAAAAAGCCATAAAGAAATACACTTCACCTAAAATTCAAAATCGACCTGAGCGAGAAACCCTCCCACCTGCTTTATCCACGGCCTATCTTCCATATATTCAAAATATAACAGATCGAATTTCCAAAATCCTCAAAAAACATAATATTTCTACCCGTTTTTCCACACTTCCAAAATTATCTCAGTTGTACAAACCTATTAAAGATCCCCTTCCTCCTCTCCACTTAGAAGGTGTTTATAGATTTCCCTGTTCTTCCGGTAAAGTCTACATTGGTGAAACAGGTCGTACAGTAGCTACTCGTGTGAAAGAACATGAGCGCTGTACAAGACTTCGTGACACCAGTAGATCTGCACTTGCGGAACACAAGTTCAACACAAATCATCAAATCCTTTTTGAAGATACTAAAATCCTAGTCCGAGCCCCAAACTTCTATCAGCGAAAAATCCTTGAAGCTATAGAAATCCTAAAACATCCGAATAATCTGAACCGTGACTCAGGATATTACCTTCCCAACATTTGGAAACCCATCCTCGAAAATTCCACTTCGCACATGATCGCACAACGGTAGGGTCAAGTGCCGGAACGAAGTTGACCACCGGAACAAGGGCAGTGAACTATGTAGCGTGAAGGATTTTTCCTACAATAAATACGGCTACAGAAACCAGTAGAACCAGTTTCAGTTCAAGCCTCAAGCCTGCCCTGAAGATGCCACCTGTAATGGTTGGCGAAACGTCGGCATCAAGTAGAGCTATTGTGACGCGGAATCCATCCGGAAGACAAGATTTTTCAAAAATACAAAATATTTCTTCAGAAATCATAGTTGCATTCATTGTACAAAGCATATAGAACGTCAAACTATGTTCATCCTTTCATAGACATATAAGCTCTGACCTAGCTGGAGCTCCATAGTCGTTTCATATTTAAAGCAAAAATCTGCCTCTATTCCAGAAATTATCTCTTATACCACCGAGAGGAGAATCTAGAACCACAAGAATTCGATATAATCTGGTTTAAGCTTGATAATCACAAACAAACAAAATTCCGCTGTTGTCTTTATTTATCACCAAATGAACCAGCTCATGGTGAACTCTTTGTATTTCTTTCTCTGAAACTTGACTATCCAGCAGCTGACATTATCATCTTGGGTGATTTCAACGTTCACAACTCTGCTTGGCTCAAGTTCTCAAACAAGAAGGATGACGCAGGGCGACAGGCTGAGACCTTCGCCATTACCTAGGGTCTCGAGCAGTTAATTATTGAACCAGCACGGAAACCTGATAACAACTGTCAATACTCTTCACTTATTCCTCACTAACAATTCAGATCCCTATGAAGTAAAGGTCCGTGCACCGTTGGGAAACTCTGTATCACTCCACAAACCAATCTAACACCTCCAAGCACAGTTTGGCATTACAACTCAGTCGACTGGGAGGTTCTTCGCATGTTTTTCTCCAAGTTTCCTTTGGAGAAGAATATGTTTTTAATCTGAAACTTACATACCCCATACCAACAAATCACCGTCATCGGGTGAACGATGGGAAAAGCCCTCCTGATATTTCTACCATCGATAGCCATATGCCTGAAATTGTCTTTCGTCAGCCCACAATTGGGCGCATTCTGCTTGATCTCAATACCAAAAAGTCTATGGGGCTAGACGGAATTCCACCTGTCGTTCTCAAGGAATGTGCGCCTGAATCAACATCAGTTTTCTGCATATTGTTCACTCTTTCATACGAACTTGGTGTGTTTCCTTCCTACTGGAAGACCGCTAGAGTTGAACCAATTAAAAAAAAGGAAGTGGCCCTAGTCTAGTTGGGAAACTTCTGTCATATGGTTTGCCGTTTCAACTTTGTCGCTTACTATTGAGTTTTCTCTCAGAAGGATCACTCCATGTGGTGGTTGACGGAATATAATGGCTATCAACGCTGGTGCTCCACAGGAATCTTTCTTTGCACCAACTTTGTTTCTGCTCCTTATAATCGATCTGCTGGAAGTGACCACCTGTCCCGTCTACAACTTTGCAGATGATGGTACTCTTCATTCCGCTTTCTCATCTAGACCCCTATACCATCCAATGAAGCCAGAGGATGCAATTGATGGAGATCAGGCAAAGATTTCGAAATGGGGATCTGATAATCTAGTAGAAGTTAATGCAACCATAACTGAAGTTTGCGTCTTCTCCAGGGAGGCGAATCCCACAATCCCTAATATGATGATGTCAGGTACAACTATTCCTATGAAGTCTTCCATAAGCATGCTCGGGATCATGTCGATCATGAGAGGTCCATTGCGAAAACTGCTTCACAAAAACTTGGTTTTCTATTCCGCACTAAGAACTACTTTACATCCCAGCAGCTCCACAAAGTTAGCGTGGAGATGGAGCATGACACTGCATACATTGGCCATGTGGTACGGAACTTCCAGTTCAGTTAATTGAACTGATACAAATGATACCTCAAATGCAAATCATATAACCAGTGTTGCCGCTTGGAGAGTGTGCGTGGCAAAGTTACTGTTCGCAAATCATTTGATTCGGTTATGTTTAAATAATTGTTTCACATTCTATAAGATACTCTTCGCATTTGTGTAAAGATAATGAAATAAATTATTTATTTCATCATGTTTACACGACTAAATAATATTCAAATTGATAATTTTTCAAAGAAAATGTAATTTCAAAAACAAATTTTCTATTTCCTGGAAATCGAACCCAAGCCTACTGAATGGAGCCGTGCATCCTAGTTCTTAGATCACACCTTTGGTTCATCACCGTTTGTTATGAACAGTGAAAGTACGGTGTAAATTTAAGTTTACGTTTTTGTTGTTGTTGTTGTTGAATGATTGTATTGAAATTTAAGTGAAAGCAAGATTAAATTAACTTAAATTTTTAGTTAAAGTTTTGAATCGATTCAATGTATATTTTGGGAGTTACGATTTTTTAAATTTTCAACCCTCCAGAAAAAGGTGTCTTTATTACATAATTTTCCTTAAAAACGATAGGGTTTGTCACCAAATGAAAAACGATTTTTGTCGAAATTTTAATATGATAGGACCTTTGCTTTTTAAGTTATCATGTAGACGACAAGCGATTTATGACGGACATCCAGGCAGACGACAGACGGATTTTTCAAAATTTCTTAAAATTCGATGGAAAATAATATGGGGAAGGTATTTCTGCTTTTTTAACCATTTAACAAATAGCTGGAGTAAATGCAATATACTCTTCGGACTTCGTTTGGGAAGAGTGTAATAATTGTAATACAACGTAACCTATAAAATGAATTCGTTATAATATACTTGAAAATGGGTGAATTGGTAGACCCCGAAAAATGTAGTACATATCTGGAAACAATTCGAAACATGGGTTGTGAGAATCAAACATTAAATTTCCAAAATTTAAATTGAATGTTTCAATATCTCTCATTATACGTTTTGAAGATAAACTGTGAAGTTTGAAATAGCAATCAACAGTTTATTAAACGTAGTGATATCTGATATTCATCATATTAATTGTGTTTATTTATAAATTGAATAGGTACCGGAAGGAATTTATTTTTAATAATGAAACATATTGACGTATGGTAAGTTAACTAAAACATGATTAAAACTCAATCACATTTCGATACTGGATTGTTAGTATATTCAAATGCTGTGAAATGCAGTACAATACCTATGAATGAAAACGGAAAAGTAACATGTGACGCTTTTTGTTTTAATCATATTTTATTAGCCAAATTTGGACTGAGATACAGTAAAATAACTGCAACTTTCGCAATTTCCGTCTAACTAGAAAACATAACAGAAAGTTTATTTTGCAACTTTTCCTGCCTATACATTCTATATCTATTTGAGCGAAAATAAACCAATCCTTTGTTGGAAAGTCGACACGGCAGTTGTTATGAAATACACACAGAATAATCTCAACGAATAAGCACTTCCACTTTTGTTATTCTGAAATAGGAAATAATCTGATATCTCAATAAATCTCTATAAACGTAAATTTTCGGCACTTACTACATGTACATATAGAAGAGGAAATAAAGCAGAAAAGGTCGAAAAAAAAATCGGATGAACCGATTTTGATAATTTTTTTTAAATCGATTCAGGAAATCATTTAGAAAAAATGTTACCATTTTTTTTCTTCTAATAGAATTATAGCATCTCTTTGAATGCACTTTCTGGAGATAATATTAAAAATGTTGAAAACAACTCCAAATATAGCCAAAATTTCTCACTCGGGAGTTTTTGGGGTCGATCACGATTCCGGTGCCAGATTTCAACTACAACGCACCTGGGGCTCAGTACATCCGGGTAATATCGTCGTCTCCAGGGAATTCGGGAGAATCTCTTTTGCAATGAAGTCATACTTAGTGGGAAGGTTCTCTTGTGGTTGCCGGCTGTGACCAAGACTTTCAATAGTCACCTGGTGGTCAGGATACCCTGATGACCTAAGTCATCTCCATGGATTATTTTTTAATATGCTCTGAAAAGCAACCAAATATTCGTCTCTCCGGGGTTTTTAGGATCGCTGAACTCGGAATCAGAAATAATAAAAATAATAGTGATAATAAAAACTACGTCATTTTAACTTATACAGTATTTTTAATAAATAATTCAAACAGTTGAAATTGAAGCTCGTGTTTTACGATATTGTTTTTGTTGTTTTTTCCTGTAAACTTATCTGTTGTAGATTGATTCTTAAAAAGCAAACCTAATTAATAAAATTTACAACATTTAAAATGCAAAATTTTTCACTATTATTTTTTTCGCACTTGAAAAATTCAATCTAGTTGATTACTGTGCAACTAGTAGTTTTTGAATTCTTTGTTACCGACAACACATTGATTCCGACTCCAGAATCGTGTTCAGTGGCCCCAAAAACCTCCGAGATATGAATTTGGTTGCATTTCAAAGCATATTGAAAAACAATACATGGAGATGACCTAGGTCATCAGGGTATCCTGACCACCAGGTGACTATTGAAAGTCTTGGTCATAGCCGGCAACCACAAGAGAACCTTCCCACTAAGTATCACTCCATTGCAAAAAAGATTTTTCCGAATTCCCTGGAGACGACGATATTATCCAGTTGTACTGAGCCCCAAGTGCGTTGTAGATGAAATCTGGCACCGGAATCGTGATCAGCGACTCCAAAAACTCCCGATTGAGAAATTTTGGACATGTTTTCAACATTTTTAATATTATCTCCTGAAAGTGCATTCAAAGAGATGCTAAAATGCACATTAGAAGAAAATAAAAGGTAACATTTTTTCTAAATGACTTCCTGAATCGATTAAATTTTTTTTTATCAAAATCGGTTCATCCGATTTTTTTTTTACTTCAGCCTTTTTTGTGCTTTATTTCCTCGCCTAATAAATAATTTATTGCAAAGCTGATCAAATAAAATTATGAATAATTGTTACTATGGTAGAGGCAAATAATAGGAAGGTAATTTATAAGAGCCGAAACTTGAAAAAGGAAACCAATTTTGAAGTGAGATGGCGGATCACATCCAGTTTAAAGATCCATCGTCGATAACCGCTTACTTTCGGGTGGTCAGAGCTCACGGTAGGTTCCAGATGGCTGATTTAGTTGAGTTTGATACCGTTTATATTTTATTGTGTAACTATAATATATTTTCAGTGTAAGTTGCGATTTTTTATTGCAATTTGGAATCAATATTTCAAATGTTATGAAAGAAACATTCAAACAGGAAATTTTGGTTATGAAACGTCCAAAAACATTGTTATTTGGCGAATATGGGTAACAATACTGCATAAAAATTGCCTCACAAATTTGACATGATAGCTAGTATCAGACCAGTCTTGATCAGAAATCACTTCGAAGAAACACTCATTAGTTCGTTAGTGAATTGGGAATCTGATAGATTGTATCTGGTGATTATATTACAACTCATATTAGAGGGATTTTTTTGTCAAACAAGTTTGACTCTTACACACTAAAAGGTTATTTGATTATGTCATCACCCATCTAGCGGTGTTATTTGTCAAATATGGCTAACATTACTGAATAAAAATAGCTTCACAAATTTGACATGATAACTAGTGTCAGCGTTGCCTTGATCAGAAGATCACGTCAAAAAAAAACACTCTTTAGTTTGTAAGTGAATGTGGATACTTATAGATTGTATCTAGTGATTATATTACAACTCATATTAAAGCGATTTTTTTATTCACACTAAAAGACTTCACAACTGTGGATATACTATAACACTAATAAATACGATAATACGAAATAATCACCCTTATCCACCAAAAATACTAAGGACCTTTCAGCTACTCTGATGATGGCTAATTGGTCCTCAGTATTTTTAGTGGATGAGGGTGATTATTTAGCAATTATTAAATTTTGACTCTTGAATAAAATCATGAATCATGGGTGATTGATTTTACAAAACATGTTGATTGATAATGTAGAAAACGAAAATCTGTATTATGATTTGGAAGCGTCTATCTATGTTGGGCCGTTTCCCACTGGATGGCGCAACAGTGAGAATACAGTTTCCTTGTTTTATTTTCTGAAAACACTCATCCTTGTTAAAGGAACCTATTCTTGCCGGCATTGCACAGCCATTTACTATTAGACTAGAAAACATTTATCTGATCTGCAGTCCTCAACATCTTCATCTTGTGTTAAAAGTATTGACAGCTTGAGTAAAACTAATATAATAATCTTCTATCTAACCATTTTGAAGAGATTCCTCCATCTAGCTTTGGTTATCAAATTGTTTGTGCAATATGGACGAATAATTTTAATATCTTGATTTGTCTTGTTCACTTTATTCACTTGAAGTTTTTAATTAAAATTGGAATTCAACATCATATTCATGTAGTAGGGTGTGAGACTATTACACAATGAATTATGAAGGCATTATCTTATGATATGAATGAGAAACATACCTAAATAAAATAACTATTAAAAGTCCGATTTTCACTGATTTAATAAATACATGTAATCATAGTTTTGCTAACAACGAAGCTTCTTTAAACTAATGTTACAAAGTAATTTGTAATAGCTGTAGTTACATTATTCATTAAATTGGTGAAAATGGAACTTCTAATAGTTATTTTATTTAAGTTTAGAATGGATTTTCATCAGGTAATGGCATTCTATTCAATTATAAATGAGAGTTCAAATGTTGTTTCAGGGAAACTCAACACAAAAAGGAAATTATTATGGAGCAATAAAAATAGACCTTAATTGTATATTTTGCAATTTCACTATGTTAATATTTCTTTGGTGGTGGGAATTGGATAAAATGTTCAGTATAGATAAACAAAATTTTTTAAATTTCGCATACTTAATGATCAAAACCTAACCAATGATTTAATGTGATCAAAAAGAGATATTGATTAATTATAGACTTGGGGATTCTCTTCTTAATTGATAAAAGCTAGTGAAAATCATGAAGTTCACCCTTTTAGATATTATTTCATGTTTAATGATAAATCTAATATAATTTACACGCAATTTCTATGGCAAAATTTCATCCCAAAGGAACCCACATGCAAAGATTAACTGGTATATTGGTGCCCTTTCACAAAAAACTAGTAATTCAAATATTCATACAGTACCCAATTTTTCAAATGATTCTTGACTTGAAGCTATTTCAAAAACTGTTGGGTCTGCAAATCACATTTTCAACGTTCAACCACAATTCCTGTATCCAAATAGGAGCACTTTTCTTCAATTTTATGTAATAATAATAGGGATTTTCAATTTTGGTACGTAGTTTGATATCAGGATATAGAGCTTTATGCTTCAAGCCATATACTGATCCCCTCTTTCTTTCTATTCCTTCAAGATGTTTGAATAATCAATAGCATAGGAAGAATAATTATTCAGGAAAACTTAGAACTTAGGAAACCATCATATTTTGGGTTCTTTCAATGTTATTCTGATTTGAATTGGAATTTTTTATATTATGTGTGTCTGTCTGCAGATTGTGTGTTCACTATATAGTTTAGTTTGGATGTTTTCAGTCATTATTTAGATAATAGACAACAACAAGTTAAAATCCATGACTCGGTAAGTGTTCCGACTATCGTCAAGATAGGATTACCTCAAGGAACGGAACTGGGACCAGTACTCTTTCTGCTCTACATCAATTCAATGCTTTCACTATCAAATGATGGAAATGTTTCCTATGCTGATGACACTGTGTACTTAATTCGAGGGTGATTTTTGATCACAAGTTAAATTACATGTCCAAAGAGAACTTAACACAATAACGGATTGGCTAAATGCTTCCCAGCTATCTCTGAATGTTGAAAAAACACACTATATAGCTTTTTCTGCCAATAATGCAAACAGACCAGAGTACCAGATTATTACCATCACTAATCCAAATAAAAACATCACAAATCAAATACTTGGCATTATAATCGACAAAAATCTCAGGTGGGAAACTCACATCAACTACTTAACAACAAAACAAATTTTATATACTGAGAGAGATATTGTCGATTAAACTGTTACTTATAATATACAAATCACTTGTGGAGTCCCTCCTACGCTAGTGTGGGGTGGTCTGTATGAGAACTCATTACAAAATCTCAAAGTGATCCAGAATTTTATATTAAAAGTTATCTCTAGACGAAAAAAACCATCCTCGACAAATACATTGTATTCTCCAGATATATTTAATGTTCGGTCTTTTTTTTTAACAATTTTAATATGTGCCTATAAGAGTAGTCATTGTCAGCAAACATTAAATTATGGTTAATATACTCGCGGCACATTGAACCAGCTACTTATAACACCACTTAACAACAAGAACATTAGTCACCGTTTTGTAACATTTATTCAAGCCTATAATCTATTACCTCTCGCCATTCGAAAATGTGCTAACCTCAAGAAATTCATTTCAGCCATTAAACTTTATATTTATAGTAATTACAGGGACTTTTTGAGAATTATAGAAACATAAAAAGTATATTTATTATTATTTACCAACTTACAGCCATGATAACTGCACATTTTGATTCACACAATTACTGCCTATTGTAATATGTTTTACTCTTTACCTATTCAACTCCATCTTTTATATTATTTATACTGTTCCTCTCCTTCTTCCTATTTCCGACTCTTGATTGTCTATGATGTATTCATGTTATGCTGTTATTTTTTTATCACTACACAAAACAAGTGTGTACTCTGAGTGTGGGTACAAAAATCTAGGACTAAAATTCATTATCAAATGTATTTAAAATATGTGTATTGGGAATTTTGCTAAATACTGTGAATTTTGTTTTGCTTAAATATTGTGAATTAATTAATTAAACTGTATTATTCTTTATTAAATCAGTGCAAATTTCAAAATGAGAAAAGTAAATAATTTTATACACATATTTATCTTATCCATTTGTATTATTCACTATAGTTCGAAATTTTATAAATATCAATACCTAACTTGATATAAGCATTTGCTCAAATTATCATATTTATGAATTGAGAATTTGAGCAACCTCCCAAAAAATTGTGCTGCTACATTCGAATTTGCGTGGTTTTGGACATTATGTTGGAAGTCCAAGCCTACAAGATGAATCATCTTGAAATTTTTTCTTTATAACTCAGGAAACAGTTTTTCATAATAATTTAATAAGAAAATGATATGCTCATTACTGATGCTTCAGCTTGAGGCTGCAATATGTAACCAAAGAATAATAAAACTGAGATATTGATATTCCCATACTCTTACGTTATTGGCAAATCACAGAAATTAAAAACTTATCACTTGAATGCTCGAGTCGTGCGATACGTTCCAATAGGAACGCAGCAAAGTTCACTCCTATGAGAATTTTTAATTATCCCAGCCCACAAGGCTTTGTTTTTATTTGCAGATACAAAAAGTGCTTTATTTGAATACGGAGAAAATAAGAGAAGGGTTGTTTTCAAAGATGGTTGGCGTTGTGAACCATTTCCGACGCGTTAATCATTAGCAGAGTAATATCGTGCAATTATGGAATTGAATGAAATCAATGCCCATCGCCTCTATCACATTCAAAACTCATTGTAATGTGTATTATACAAGATCTATACTTACCAATAGGTTTCAGTAGAGCTTTACTATTCTTTGACGATCAATGTTTCTTGGTGTCGCAAGAAGTTCAGCGTTAACTATGAAATTAAATCAAATTAAAAAAGGAGATATATTTAGTTTTAAATGTGAAAGTGGAAATAAAATATTGGAAATATGCAATACGGATTCAAGCATGTTTGTGGGTGCTAATTGAGTGAAAAATACAAATGAATATAAAATTATACAAAGTAAGTCAATTCAAAATATCTTGAAAATTACATAATGCTTTTTTGCCTCTCTATAATAATGCGACTAGGTCTATTATAGAATCACAAACAACCAAATAACTAACTTCTAAATCAGAGGGGTCGACAATTCGCGTCCGGGGTTGTTGAATATATCTATTTACAAATAAAGCTTTAATTAAGATTTCTACAAAAAGCTAAAAAATTTTAGGGCACCGAATTTCTGAAAAATTTCGAACGGTTTTTATACAACCTAACCTAAACGGAAATTGACGCGTCCCTATACTTCGTTATGCCTTTGCTACAAATGACCCACTTGATTCTCTTTGGGTAAAAAATGTCTTAGTAATAATTTCAATATTTGAATATGAGAATAATACAACATAAGATCGAAATATGAAGTTAGGAGACATGTTTGTACAATTTGTGCACGAATCAAACAAGTTTGATGACAAATAAGTCATGATTCAAGTTTCTATATCATGTTGAATATATTCAAGTAGTATATGAACGATGAATATGGAATATGTCTGGAGCTCCAGATTTGTAGATAATTGATTTTTGAAAAATGTAATGAGGTACGCCAGAACGTCAATGGAACCGGAAAAAAAATACAGAAAATATAGATTCAGTAGAATTGTTTGTGGCAGCAATGAATATTCTATTATATATAGGGCGAAGTGAATCATGTCTTAAAAAGATTCTTAAATAGAAAGAAAACATTCAAATTAGCTATACACGGATATTTGAAAATATTTTGAAAATATTCATCACACGATTACAATAAATAACTTTTCATCGATTGATGCTTAATCTCGATTTTGAATTTGTAATTTAACTGAAAATTTTAAGATTGTACTGGTTGGAAATTAATTATATTACACTACACTGAATAATACACACACTCTAGAAAATTATAAAATGAACTTTTATTATGAAAATAAAAGAAAACATGTTTCGCCACGCGGGGCCTTTTTAGGTGAACAGGTATTATAAATTTATTAATAAATGTAAGTTTGTCAAAATCCGATGTGTTATTGTTCTGATCTTTCCGAAAGGATTTCAATGAAATACTAAATTATGAAGAACAAAAATTCTGATAAAAAAATAAGAACTGAAGACTCATCAGGTAGCCATAAGCGTAGTAAACTAAATTAAAAATCAGAATGTGCCTTTTAGATAATATTGGGAACTGATAGTGTAAGTAAGGGATCACCCTCAGCTGGAGATAAATATGAATTGATTGGATTCCTTCTTCCCTTACATTTCCATCTCTTCTGATGAATGTTTCTAGATATATTTCGTTACTATGGTTCAAGAATCATAACCTTTCTTGAGTAATGGTGTGACCTGTATTTGAAATATGTTCTGCTAATGCTGATTTTCAATCATTGTTTTTCTTTAATTGCATTTTGAACACGAGTTGCAATATATTTTGTAGTTGTGCAATGGGCAATCCACTTTCCTCCTATTGGCCAATATTTTTTAAGCGAGCTTGAAACCTGCTTAAAATCTAAATTAAATCAGTTGAGAATTTGGCATATATATATTTTCACCAGTAAATGTAAAGATTTTCATTCATATGGCTTTTTGAACACCATTAATAGCCAATTTGATTCACTCAATCCATTGTAGAAATATAAACAAATATCTAATTTCCCTACCTTGATATATTAACATTATTGACAAAAAATTAACACAAATAGGTATATTCCGGCGGATTCGATTACAACAATTAATTATGAAATATCTCCTTTCAAGTCATGTTCATAGATTTGTCAAAGTTCTTTTGTGCATGCGAAATTATAGGTACGTTGTTAAAAATCTTCAGCAGATGGACAATGGTTACGACAGATCTTTATACAATAAGTTAAATTCTAATCAAAAAGGAAAATGGAACGAATCAATTAACCAAATTAGAGCCATTACCTCCAAACAATTTGGTTCGTTTCGGCGAAGTGGGCATTTTTAATTGAAATTAGTGCGATAAGGACGCCTTGTGATGATACAATTAGTTTAATGAAATCACGTTTTATACATTGATACGTTTTCTGATGATGGTAGTGAGACCGAAACGTACGCAAAGACGAAAATAATAAACAAATGTGTTAGTGTGACCTATTTCCCGAGAATTTATATACAATACATAGTACAGTACATATTTAATGCCAGTTTCAATATAATGGGGTATTAAGGTGGTGAAATTTTATCAAGACAGGAGTTAGGAAAATTCAATATTAAATAAATTGGAACTATCTATAATGTAGATCTGCCTTTTGAAAATTATAAATATTATGGGTTGCAATTTAGTAGTTTCGTGCGACTTTTGCGCCGATCGTCAATTAAATAAATCCAGAACAAATTCAAATACCCATTACAATTCCACAAATTCTGAAAGCTCACTCCAGAAGTTCTAAATGCTGTATTGATTCTAAAAATAGTTGTTGTTATTCGAAATAAGACCAAAATCACGATCGTCGCATTTCTCGGTTTTTCAACTTTATATAAAACTAACTGTTGTCCGCGGGCTATCGCCTCAGTAACAGCTAACACCCGTACAATTAGGTGGTGTCGTCGGCTTCGCCGTGGTGATATCATTCCCCGACTTTCAAGACTGCATTGCCTATTGCAAATGAAACGACTAAAGGTGTGGAAAGAAGTCAAACTATATTACATACCATGATGACAGTTGCAGTTTATCTAAATTGACAAAAATATCAATGTTATGGGGTAGTCTGTCACAGTCATGTGTTTGTTGCCAATGTATGAGCTGTCATTCTATGGGCTATGGGGTTGTGTTCTGTCGCGAACAGTCGCTCTGACGTCATTTCAAGTCAGTCGGCTCGATAGTTTCGGAGATTTTGTAATGTGTCAGTCAGTAGCACGCTCGTACATACAGGTCTGGGAACTCGAGGATGTTTCCTATGTAGAGAAGTGAGTCCGCTAAGCGTCATCTGTTGCATAGGTGGCGCGTCAGTCGAAGTATGATCTTTGACAGGTATACGACCGTGTTATCTGGCAACTGTCATTGTTGACTTGTAAACACAAGGAATACCGGCGTTTTCAGAAAAAAATTCCGAAACCGTGCATTGTGCCGAAATGCAAAACGGGGTACAAAAGTGTGAAGCAAGAAACTTGTTTTTAAGTGCCGAAAGATACGGAAATGAGAAAAAAGTGACTGCTTGCGATTCCGAACAGAAATCGTTTTAACGAGGTCTTTTATGTGTGCGAGCGTGTATAACGAAAAAGGGGAAGTTATTTTGAGGTGAGTAATACATTTTGACAAGAGTAACAGTTCTATTCCTCTCTGAAATCAGAATAGTGAATATTGCGTTACGACAAAAATTATTTTACTTAATAATGTGATTGTTGCCATACTTCGATCCAAGCGCTAGCTGGTGGCTGAGCGTGGGACTACGAGTTTGGCGACATGTAAGAGACTCATGTCAAACATAAAGTTCCCAGACCTGTATGTACGACCGTGGTCAGTAGTATATATTTATAGACTCACAACATTAAAAATGACATCATCTAAGTAATGGGAAATTTGAATCGCTTCGAAAACTATTTGAGAATTGCTTATACCTTTTTGGTATCAAAGTTCTCCAAATATGTAAAGATTATCAACTGATTGTTTGAAAGACACTTCGGGTTGGACTAGTAATTGGAGGAATTCACGAAAATACGAAAAGATATTTGAAGTAAGAGTTTCATATTTTTAGAGTTTAATTTTTAAGTATATAACGTTATTCACCAGAAAAATACAATTGGATAATTGGTATGGAGGTTTGGTAGCTGAGCTCATGCCGCATTACTTTATAGATTACATAAACCGTTAACAATTAGATTAACACACTAAATCGACTTCCGGTAGCTATTATTTTACAATAAAACACTGATTTAGCTAATTTCATCGGTTTGCTGTTTGTCTACTTACAATACAAATTCTCCGGTTAGTTTTAATTGAATTATAACAGATTATATTTCACGTTTTCTAATTTCGCACAAAACCTACGTCAATCTTGTCGTTGACAGGTCGAGCGTACTTCAGACTTTCTCTCATTGTTTGTGGAAATTGCGTTTTTGAATAAGTTCACTGCCTACGAGTATTGAGTTACTATTGATTGCTGATACAGGAAGAACTAATGAATGTAGCTCATATTATAAAACGCACAATTAGCAAGAGTTTTTTCGACAGCACAGTTTATGAGAGAATAAATGAACTATTTCAGATTTCTCCTTGATTTCCCATCCAATTGTCTGGTACTAACATAAATACTCTTATCTCTCAAATGACTTTAGACAGTTTACTTATGAGCATTCTAAATAAGAAGTAACAAAGGAAAATGTTTTGTCTTAAACATAAAGCAAAATATTTTTCGTGGAGAAATGTTGAATATCGACCATCAATCTATCACAATCTTAATCTATCACAGTATTATGGAAACATTATTTTCTGTGATTTTTATGCTTGAAGCCCAAAATAAATAGTCCTATATTTTGTTCAATGCCAGAGAAAAAACGCTTAAGTTTGATAAATAGTCCAGGCTGTGAACCGGGATTTTAGCTATAATAAAAAAAAAACATGTAAGTTCGAATCAAAAATTTTTTTTTGCATTAGCTTCAGGAGTTCAGGAGGTTCTCAGGATCATTCACACACCTTGGGAACCCCAACCCTACCCATTGGGGACGAAATTGGCT
This sequence comes from Endomychus coccineus, assembly GCA_958510875.1. NCBI lineage: Eukaryota > Metazoa > Arthropoda > Insecta > Coleoptera > Endomychidae > Endomychus > Endomychus coccineus. The sequence goes on along the minus strand of OY294068.1, from coordinate 173,096,310 downwards.
CGAAATCTCCAAGTCTTGAATTGTATTTTCTACAAAAAAAGGTATTTTGGCATTTCGAGTGCACCTAGTAGGTTTTTTGGGTCGCTGAACACTAATCCGTAGCCAGATTTACTTGCAATCCATCGTAGGGGTGGTAAAATTGACAAAATTGGCCAATTTTGTACCCCTAATATGTTATTTTGCAATTTACGTGTTTTAGGCATTTCGAATGCACCTAGAAAGCGTTTTGGGTCGCTGAATACGATTCCGAAGCCAGATTTACTCGAATATCATTGTAGGGGTGGGAAATTTACAAAAATGGCTAATTTGACACGTTTCAAAATTTTTATTATTTTTGCATTTTAAAATTACTTCGGAGTAAATCTGGCTTCGAAATCGTATTCAGCAACCCAAAAAATCCCCTTGGTGCATTCGAAATGCCAGAATTGAATTGCAAAATAACATGTAGGGGTGCAAAATTGGTCAATTTCGTCGATTTTACCACCCCTATGATGGATTGCAAGTGAATGTGGCTACGGATTCGTGTTCTGCGAGCCAAAAAACCTCCCAGGTGCATTCGAAATGCCAAAAACACGTAAATTGCAAAATAATATATTAGGGGTGCGAAATTGGCCAATTTTTTCGATTTGATCACCCCTACGATGGATTGTAAGTAAATCTAGCTACGGATTCGTGTTCAGCGACCCAAAAAACTACCTAAGTGCACTCGAAATGCCAAAATACCTTTTTTTGTAGAAAATGCAATTCAAGACCTGGTGTAACGTTCCGCCGAGCGTTGTGTTTTTAGATAATAATAAATCTGAACTCACTCCAGATTGCTCTAGATTTAATATTTCCCAAATAAGTGAATAGGTTCGAAATCCTGTCTCACTGCTCGTGATACTTGTACTTGTCACCGTCGTCTGGGTATTATTTCAGGTAGCGTTAATACCTCATCGACGTGTTATATAAATTAAGATGTTTGTTGGAACCTGCTCGGGTATCGAAGATCTTAGTTGATCCGTGTACCCTTGAGGTTCTTTTAAGCTGCCACCACTAGGTGTATATTTCAGCTCACCTAGAAGCTGTTTTTGACTATGAGGCCGCGATCCCTTCCAAGGGACCACCTCGTTCAATTACCTACTCTTATATCTTTATATCTATTCAAGCGTGAACTCTAAAGGTCGTATTTCGCTGAGAGGTGACTAGGAATTACTAATTAAACTCGTTAATCAAATTAAATAATAAATGTATATTGATTAAAACAAAACGAAATTTAGTACATCGAAATCTAACAAAACGATCAAAAGATCAAAACAAAATTTAGCAAAGGGAATGATACGTGAATATAAAAGATGTCCAGTTCAGGTTGACCCTAAGGGTGAACCTGGGGAATTATCGATGTCGCTAGGTTTTACCCTTTTCGCCAGCTAGCGAGTTCCTACCAGGATCTCTGGTGAGTTTGAATCAAATGGAAGAGGCTAATTAGTACACACGGAACAATGATCGATTTCACGCTCGATCACACCGATAATGGATAAATAATGTTCAAAGTTAAATGATACCTCCCTTTCTAGGAAGCCGGGGTAAACCTAACGACATGATACTCTATCATGGCACCTGAGGGATCTCCGTTAAGCGGAATTTGTATAGAACACTTGAAATAGCCCAAATGGCAAAAAGATAGATAACATACACATACATTAAATAATATACCTTGGCGGGCGGACCGTGATCTGAAGGTTAAATAACCACCTTATATTATGTTGCCGATTCCGAGGTTGATGTCAATATAACACTTGTTCTTTGGCAATCAAAATGCACTTACCCTGTTGGTCAAATACTCCATTTCGTCTCGAACCCCTTGTAGTAATAACGCACAAAGGATTTTAACACTCGATTTCTACGTCGGGTCACATTTATTATGATAGAAAAATTGTCACAAAAAGGATGTTTAAAAAGGGGAACAAACACTTTACGCGTGACGCGGAAGACGCGAAGAAGTCCAGCGCTGCTTTAGCCCGCCAGGGATGTATAACCCTTGTTGCAATGGACACAAATTGATGAATTAATTTAATCTCTATAAATTTCTGGCATTCAGTTTGTCTAAATCTTGACAACATGATATTAATTGATTTGATTTAATGCAACAAGAGAACATCCCTGTGGACATAAAGCAAGCTGACTTACCGAACAAGTAGGTAGTTAAGAACTACTGAGTAGATGGTGAGAACTGCCTTTTTTCCTCAAAGTAATTAGTTTTTATGAAACCATTGAAGCGGGGGGGCCGCCTCACGCTCAATCTTAGAAAATATGTTTAACTTAGAAAACCGGGAGCATGTCCCACCCATAATTTATACCAGCAGCCAATAGGAATCAGACTAAGCAAAAGAATTGTCAGTGACGGGTCTACTCAAGTCCACGTGGACTTTTCCTGACTCAGGAAAAAACTAGTACCGTTGACCGCGTACTTTGCTACGTTTGCGAAGCATGGTTCATGGCTGACCGACCAATGATACGGAAAAGAGGTCTCAGATTACCGTCGCCAGGTCTGTCTGGTATATCGTGTTCAAGATATAATAATTTATAAAATTTTCAATTTGAATTTAAATCAATATTATTCAAAGACCTCAATACAAAAGTAATAATCCGTCGGATTATTACACTGGAGATTTCGGGCCATTTTCGCTCCCAATGGGTGGGGTTGGGGTTCCCAAGAGGTTTTAAGGTGTATGAATGATCCTGAGAACCTCCTGAAGCTAATGCAAAAAAAAATATTGATTCGAACTTACTTGTTTTTTTTTTTTCCGGTTCATAGCCTGGACTATAAACCTGGAGTGTATAGTGTATAATTAACCTGTTCAGAGTGTAATAACTTTCACATTAGTATATCAAGTCGTAATCAACAAATTAGATATGATGAGTATTTTCGATATTTCACGCAATAAAAGAGATTCATCTTTCTTCAATCATATTTTAGAAATTCAGATGAACTAAAAATTTTGCATAATCAGAGTGGAGGTTTTAAATTGAAAACCCTAGAATCTGTAGAAAACATAAGGAGAGTAAAATTTTGAGCAATCAATTAGTCTTGTAATGCAGCATTTTTTTCGATACCTTGACAACAATAAATATCCCCATAATCCAGCCCGTTTTACCTTTCCTAAATACCTCCTTAACCCTATAGTCCAGTCAAGATAGAAGTTTTGCATAGAACTCTCTTATGTCGGCAAATAATCCACCAAAGTGTAGGTTTTGGTATCCGAAAACATATGTCACCAATCCGGAAGTGAACTGGTGGTGGGAAAATTGTTAAATAGAAAAATTGCTTATAACTTTGCGTGCAATTTAGCGAAAATGTTTCAAACAAAACACTATTTAAATTTCAAAATTTTCCAAGCTTATTATATAGGAAATGTGTTACTAGAAGTGAAAATATTGTTAGTTCAATGTGGTTGAGCATACATATCAATGTATAAAGTGATTTTTCCAAAAATATCCCCTATTTTCACATATTTTCATATATTTTCATGCAGTTATATAAGATTTTTCTTCTTTTAACAAAATTTCTCCATATTTCAAAACTGTTTATTTTATGAAAAAATGTTATAAATAGAAGTTGCTCAACATCCAATTTTCCATAAAATTCTCATATCAGAGATTCCAATTTTAAATTAATTAATTTAAATAAAAATTAAAAATTTCATATTTTTCGTAAAAATATCTGTTTATCATCAGTAATTACCAAGAAAAAAAGAATTAAATATTGACCGGAAAAGTGGAATATTGGAAACTCTGATATAATTTTATGGAAAATTGGATGCTGAACAACTTCTATTTACAACATTTTTTGATAAAATAAACAGTTTTGAAATATAGAGAAATTTTGTCAAACAAGGGAGAAAATCATATATAACTGCATGTAAATAGAAGAAAATATGTGAAAATAAGGGATATTCTTGAAAAATTTGATTTTCACTTTATACATTGATATGTATGTTCTACCACATTAAACCAATGATATTTTTACGTCTAGTAACATATTTACATTATTTAGTTTGATGCTGAACAACTTTTGTGTGAAACATTTTCGCTAAATTGCACCCCTTTATAAGCAATTTTTGGCAGAAAAACCGAAAAAACCATATATATTTATATCTATTTAGCAATTTCCCCTCCACCAGTTGACTTCCGTACTGGTGACATTATGTTTTCGGATACCAAAACCTTCACTTTGGTCAAGTTTGTTTGCCGAAATAAGAGAGTTCTATTATTCCAGAAAAAACTTGCTATCTTCACTATTATCCTATTTCAATTATTCAATTCCAGCAATTTATTTCCTCATATTCAAATCGAAACCTCACTTGTTAATTGTATCTTATTTTGAATATAAAACTTCCAAAAGTATGCATACATTAGTAGGTATCGTTTTGATGACACGCTCGTTGTCGAAACTATAGTCAGCGTGACTATAGTTGTTAAAAACAAAGTGATAAGTGTTTTATCATATCAATATGTTAAATTATCCCAAAGTTATGGCTTCACCACTTATTTCGATAATTTCTTCGAACATAAATAAATCACAATTTACTTATAGTGTTTTGTGGTAAAAAGTTCTTGTAATTTTTTACCAGATCTGAATCCTTGATGAATGTTAAGAATTACATAAAACCGATAATGGGTGATACCGTTGTTTGATAAGAAAGAAGATCTTATCAAACAACGGTGATACTTATGGAGAATATATTATAAATGCTTTTCCAAGGATCTGTGTAAGCAGATTTAATGAGAACCAGGAATGAACCTTAGAAATTTAATATTCATGCCTAAATTCACAAATGAATTTAAATCAAGTTTATGAAATAAGTTTTTAGAACTTAATAAAACCTTTACGTCGTTTTCTTAATAAATAATCTGCAAACCTTTGGAACTTGAAAGAAGAGATTAAATCTGTCTTAGTTACAAACGTAAATGTAAGCTGGACTCGTGAATTTTATGAATAGGTAGTAAATTTAGATTAATATTACATTTTCAACCGTTAGATTGAAACTTGGGATAATAGCATCTCAAAACGTCTTTATGATGAAGTTGGAGGAAAATTATTAACGTAAGTAATGTATATGAGATTGCAAAATTTCCGAAATGAAATTATTACGTAAGCTTCAATTTTTAATTCATTTATTTTAATTAAGATGTATTTTAAATTTGTTAATTCTATATTTTCTCGATGGAATCATTCAAACGCATGACTATTTATATTTTTATGTCATGTTGCTTTTATAATAACCTAGAATAATTTTAACATATATCAATATAAATGCATAAATGATGAGTTTCTTCCCTCACCCTCCTCTTGTTAGCACATTTTTTCGCTTTCGAGAACAACCGTGGGTTAAATGTGTCATTGTAATAGCTTTCTCAATACCTAGATTAGATTAGATTGTTAAGGGGTGTCAGGTATACTGCGTCTTTAAATAACTAATGTATCCCCCTTTACAGTACTGTTTTACAGTACACAGGTGAGTTTCAGCATCTTCCAATTGCAAGGACTTCCGCAAGAAAGATGCTGATGGTGTATTCACCAATAGGTTAGTCGTATTTGGTTCTAGGCCCAAAGATTGTGCTGCCCCATACCTTCAAGCTTCTTTCTTAACAGGCTGATTATTCCCAAGGTGGGTCTTAAGTTCTATGTAAATACGAAAACCTTGTCCAAGTCATCTCTTGGTGCCATGAGTATTGGGTATTTCTTCTTCAGAGAGATATTGTTCTTCCACCAGAGTTTAATACCATCCTGAGATTCTTCTGTGCTTATATCAAGCTTGGTATTTTTCGCTGTCCTACGTATGACTATATTCGGGTTATTTCCTGCATTTTCAGCATGCTAGCTGTAGGGCAGGATCTTGGTGTAAGCCCAGAGCAGTATTTTGGGTCAACAGCCTCATGTTTCACCTGCCTTCCATCTGCATACCATTAGAACACTTGTCGCCTTCTTATTTACATCATGCTTCCAGCATGATGGTGATTCCAGTCAGCTCAATTTGCTTCATATGATCCATCTTTCCTTTTCTGGTGAAGACAACTATTGTAGTTTTACTAGGGTTGATTCCTAGTCTGGCCGATTTACAACATTTCTCTGTGATCTTAAGACATTCTTGAATGATGTCGCATGTGTGCATGAGTGCTCTCAAATTTTCTTCTTGCTATTAGTACTACATCATCTGCATATCGTTGGCAGCAGATTCCTTTTAAAGTTAGTATCTCTAGCAAGTCGTCTACCCATAGAAGAGGTGATGATACCCTCTGCGGGCATCCTCTTATTGTGTTTACTTGGATGGTGCTTCCTCCCACCCTTATCTCAGCTCTTCTGGTTCGTAGCATTTTCCCCATCCATCTGGATGAGGGCGGCTTTCTTCATAACTAATATAATAAAGCTAAAAAATTGTACTCTATGTATTATTATTATGATATTTTGCTGTCCGATTAACTTTCAAAAACATTGACTTAAAGAACTATATGTGAACTTTATTCATGATACCATACTGCAAGTTAAAGGTATGTTTGTGATATATGTTCATAACAGAAAGCACTGTTGCCATAATGATACAATAAAATACTATAGATTTCATTCGAAATACTGAAGATGGATGTCAAATGTATCACTCCTTGTAAGTGGACTACGGCGCTCCAATAGTCCCAGGCAGCAAAACTAGGCCTACCTAGTACATATATTCTGTGTGTTCCTGATATTTTTCTTCCATATTATGGGGAGCACATTTTTCATGTAAGAAGGATGTATGTCTCAAAAGTTTTATTTATTCGTTTAAAATGTAATGTATATCTATGTATCTATAGAAAAAATAGGAATTGTCTCAAATATTTTAGTTGAAATGTGTTATTAAGTATCATTTTCGAACACTTTCTATAAAAATTGAATTTTTGATAAGAAATCCAAAATGCAGAGACCTGTAAGATGGTAATGAGAATATAGTATTTCGAATTAGTAGAAACAACGTCAAAAGATGTGAAATTATATTCTATGTCAAGTGAAAGCTCATTTGAATCGACAGGGATATATATATATATATATATATATATATATATATATATATATATATATATATATATATATATATATATATATATATATATATATATATATATATATATATATATATATATATATATATATATATATATATATATATATATATATATATGTTATGGAATGGTTTGTCAGGGACATTATGTGACTGTCAATATATCAGCTGTTTGCCATGTGAACGTTTACCACATGTCATGTGGTTATATGTCATAGACGGTCTGAACTGTGATAATGATCCATTAATTTATGGATCTGTTTGCCATGTAAATTGTACATGATTATATATATTAGCTGTCAAAAACATTAAAATTTGAGATTGAGTTTCGAAATATCCGTTTCAAGTCTGTCGGAGATTTGGTGATGAGTTTGTTTGTCAGTTGTACTTGTCGTTACGTATATACAGAATGTCTCATTATTCGTTATAACACTCCCAAAAATTTAAATAGACCAAGGACTTTGAATATGGCGAATTTTTTGTAGAGACGTCCTTGAAAGATTATCATCATTCCCCTAGTATCCATTATGGAGTGCAATGAAAACCCGCATTAGGCATTATTCTATAGAAAAAATCACACCGTGGAGTTTTTCTGCTTCCATTAAGATAGTCATGTGCAAATTTTGATGAAAAAATATCCATTGGTTAGTTCACCACAGGTGTGTAAACATTAAGAAAAGGAAAAATTTACGTGAAATGCGCACCTATGGTGCCATGAAATCAAAACCAATTGACTTTCAGAACATCAATAAACTTCCGAATAGACATGCAAGATAAAGATGTTCATCGTGATAAAACAATTTTCGATTAAAACATGACTGGACGAATAAGCTTAAATTCGTCGGTAATTCTTGCGTAATGGAACAGATCCAGCATTTTTCGCGTTAACGACGTTTCCCAGTGTTATCGTCAGTGCTGATTAGCTTTTTCACACTATAAATAAGAAACAACCAGCTTACTGTTAACACTAAGACCTTTCAGCTGTTGATGGATACTTATACTCACACACGAATTACCGGACGAATAATTTTAAGCTTATTTGTCCAGGACGAATAGGTCCACACAAATTTCAATCGAATTTAAACTAATTAACTTATGACGCTAAAAAAAACACTTGGAGCTCGTTTAAAAATACATTCTATTACCACGATGAAAATCTTTCTCTTTTTGAAAGTTTATTGATGTTCTGACAGATATTAATTTGGTTTTGATTTCTTAAAGTTTATACTAAGCAATTGATATATTTTCATCATAATTGGCACATGACCATTTTGATGAAAGCAGAACAACTCTACGGTCTTATTTTTGTTGATATAAAATAATGCCTGATGTGGTTTTTCAAAAAACGCACCCTCTTTAAAAATCGTAGCAGGCCAGGTTTTGATTACACCTCATAATCGATATTAGGAAAATGATGATGACCTTTCAGGGACATTCCTATGGAAAAAATATTCCTTGCCCTACTTAGGGTTGTTAACACGAAGAATAAGACACATTGTAGACAATTAACATCGACTTGTACGTTATGCTTAATTAGTTGATGTTATGTTATGTATTGAGTATAAATTTATTTTTTCAGCAAAATCAGATATGACGCTTTAGTTATTAATTTACATTTATTCCCTTTCATTATATACCTACTTAATACTGCTGTAAGTTATTTGTTTTGTGAATATGTTTGGAGGACAAACTTATTATTATTGAACTATTGTATTTTACTTGTTCAAGACGGAATATCTCAAAGTAACGGATACCTCAATAACGTATCAATATAGTTATTTATGTTATGATTGTTATGAGGATCATAATAACTTCTATATAATTTCTCGGAAAATAGGTCACACTAACACATATGCTTATTATTTTCGTCTTTATGTAAATGTGATTTCTTAAAACTAATTGTATCACCACAAGGCGTCCTTATCGCACTAATTTCAATTAAAAATGCCCACGTCGCCGAAACGAACAGAAACACGAACAATCGAATTTATAACACAATCAATGTTTTAAGCATATAAATTAAGAATCCGCTGCTAAGCAATATTCTTATTAAGCTCTATATACATTATATTGAATCAAAGTATGTAATACGACTAAAGAACTGAACTAAAAATATAACGTTCGAAGATCCACTTTCGAACCAAATGCTAAGATTTATGAGGTAATAGAAAAAGGTTGTGTCAGACCTTATTGGAATTTTCAGTTTTGAGCATTCTTTCTAAAATATACATTTAACATTATAAAAACGCTTGTAGGAATTTGCAAGGGTTTTATTTAATTAAATTAATATGAATCTGACTTAATGATTGAATATCTGTTCTATAATTTACAGAGTTGTAGTCACGTTTCATGTGAATCATCTCCAGAATAGATCTTTTATAATAATTGGTTTCCTTAGTTAAAATATTAGCAATTTTGTAATCGAATTGATGGTTGTAATCAAAGCAGTGTTTGCAAGGGCGGTGGAATTTTCTAAATTTTTGTTCCTTGTACTATACTTATGGCCATGCATTCTTTCTTTCAAATATTGTTTAGAGATTCTCATCGCAATCTAAACAATTTAATTTGTATACTGTGTTTATCTCTAGGTATTGAAGGTTTTAGATTTGAAAAATATTTCCCAACACAGTTAGTAGGCTTATGCGCAACATTTATATCATACTTTTTAAACATCTAACATTCCTAATTGTCTCCGGAATGTATGATAAAGTTATATAATTATCTGTATTACCTTTTATGTTATTTATATATGACGTTCCCTTATAGATTTTGTTTATTTATTCTTTAATGATGGGATTGAAAAATGTTTTGCGTAGCCATTCATTTCCAGTTTATTACGAAGAATTTTTTAATTTTTGGGATGGTCCTCTGCGTAGTACAATTTAACCGTGCGATCTGTAAGGCTGTTATAACACTTTTTTATAAACTTGTTGGTGTAACGGAATTGAAGTGAAGATAACGTTGAGACCAAACTTCTTTAGTAAACCACGAAATTTTTATTTTTCCATCATGCCTTATGTTCATATCTAGGAAATTTGTTTTTGTTCACCTCTTTTTTACAAGTAAATTGAAGTTTACAGTGGAAATTGTTAAATTTATTAATTACGTATTGAATTTTATCATTGGGAACACGCATTTAGACAATCGTCTACATATCGTTTAAAGAAAATGGGTTGAAAATCTAATGAATTTATTACAGATACCTCTAAACATTCCATAAATAGGTTAGCAATTGTAGCTGAAACAGGAGATCCCATTGTTGTGCCGAATATTTGCCCAAAATATTGCCCACCGTATTGAAAATAAGGGCATTTTAAACGAAACTGTACTGCATTTATAAACTCAGATTGATTTAGAGGTGTGTGGTTTTTAATCTCTGACCAACGTTTTTTATTGCTAATTAATGCCAAAACGACTGGTATATTTGTAAATAAAAAAACATCGTCCAACGGAATTAATAGATGATCTACGGGTACGGATTGATTTGTTATAAATTTATTAAAATGCCACTAGTCTTTCACATAAAATTCATTTTTTCCAATTACATTGTTGATAGATTTTGATAAATGTACGAAGGCGCTCCAATATTATTTACAATGGGTCTTAAAGGTATATCACTTTTATGTAATTTCGGAAGCATATAGATATAAGGTGCTTGCACATCATGACAAATTAATTTATTTTTCAATTCAATAGGGATTATCTTATTTTTGAATCATTTATTTATTAATTTATTCATGTCATTTTGTACTGATAATGTAGGGTAAGATTTTAATATTTTGTAAGTTGTTTCAGGTTTAATAGATTTCGTATTTTGTTTTCGTAGTCATTTCTATGCATTATGACAGTTTTATTACATTTATCCGCGTTCAGAAGTAATATTTGAGGGTTAGCATCTTAGAACTCTTTTGTCTTTTTTGTGCGATAGTTGAGACGATTTTTTGCTATGCCTATTTCTGCTTTCTGTTTATTCGTTTTATTTGTCAAGATGTTACAAATTTTATTTCTTATTTAATTTTTTTCCTCTAAATTTTTATTTCTAATTCCGCATTCTAAATTAGCAATTATATTGTCAATAGGCAATTTTTTATTATCAGGCAATGCAAATTTCGGACCTAAGCTTAACGTGTGCTGCACCTCATCAGGAAATTTTGTGTCTGTTAGGTTTTTTAACCATTCCTTAGGTATTGATATTTTGTTTTTCATAAGCTACGCACTTCATTAAACTATTTATTTTTTTTGATTGGATGGCTTTGATTTTGTTGAAATTTTTTTCGAAATTGTTTTGCTGATTTTGAAAAAATTGGGTGATAAAGCTGCTATCAAAATTCAGATACAGGACATTCTTAATTTTAATTCCAACCTCTGCTAAATTTGTGCAAGGTTCTTTAATGCACAAGCTTAAACAATTTTTATGAAAAGAATTTAAAAATTTTGCCTATGCTTTCTCATTTTTTTACACCTTGCTAAACATATTATCCTTTGATTTTGATTTAATGAAATTTGGAAATACTTGCAAATTCCTACATGTATATATACCTACTGAAAATGACGTCTTCAACGATGGTAAGAATTTTCCATTATGAATTAATTCATTGGAAAATATTTCTAAATACATAATCATGAAATCGGAACATTGTATAGGTCAGTTTAAGAATATAAATACTGCCAATGATAAAACCCTCATGGTTCATAATATGAATATGTCCAATTACAACAAAATTGGATAATGAAAACAGTAGTTTGTGTCATGATGTAAAACAACGTTCGGATTAGTCGGAGCCAATTAATCGGATCCAATTATCATAATTGAACACATCACTACTAATTAAGCAAGTAAGCTGTTTGACAGTAATTGTAACAGCAAACAAACAAATCTCACTTCTAAGTCTCTCTGTTATAAGGTTCATACTTAGCAGAATAATGAAGCATACAGCTCCGCCTAGCGAGAGACACCATAAGGGAAATACAACATTGTATGCGGTGTTCTTTCGTACTAAATTCCGGTACCCGGAACGCAATCGACTTTCAGTTGGTTTATTGGTAGGTTTCAGGATACGCCTCTTTTAAGGGGTCCTTTTCAGATGAATATTAGGGAGTATCTTAGTAAGTAAAGCCGCAGTATTCGTTTTTCAAATTGGAGTAGTCAGTCTATCCCCATATTTGCTTATGAGCGGTCCACTATTTAAGTCCTTTCAGTAACGCGCTAATTTCAACCACTCTAGTGTACACCGTGTTTTGTTTTACTCTAATGTTATAAATTTACATATTTCCTGTGCAATAACTTTTCTCCTAACCCGCGACTATACAACGAAATTCTATAGGGAATTCTTGAAAACTTTTTATGTGATTGTTTGAAAAAAATATGAGTGAAAATTGTGGTGATTTCCGCCTGGAAACGCTTCCCGATCTGCGTTAGGTTCGTACAGACTCGAGACAGGTTAAAAAAATGAACAATGAGACTTTAGAAAGCACTATACACGTTACAGCACCTAGCATATTGAATAAACCATTGCAAACAATGCCTCAAAGATCACCGTTTGCAATACAAGAACTCTTGGGGTTGAGCGATTCCCATCATAGATCCCCCACGGCCGCCGTTTCGGCTATAACACCAAATGTTTACCCCCAGAGACACATGCAAGCAACTACATGCTTTCCGTCGGAACATAGCTTTAACCATCATCATATGACAATGGCGGCCAGCAGAATGGCTTATTTTAATGCTCATGCTGCGGTGGCGGCTGCTTTTTTCCCTAACAATATTGCAGCAGCAGCAGGAATGAATGCTACAGGAGGTGCACATTCACCGGCGGCTGTATTGGGTCTTGCTGGACATCAAGCAAATCCCACAGCGGGTGAGTACATAATAGTCTTTAGAGACAGTTTTTCATTTAGCTGATAAGGTCCCCTATACGATTCAAATTCTAGGATGATTATAGCCTTCAGTGGCAGGAAACGTTTTCTAACATAATTTAACTGGTTTAGTTTTAACAACTTTAAGAAAGGTTAATACTACTGATAAATTCCAAAGAATATCATGGAATATAAAGGAATTATGTAACACTATTGATAAGAAATAATCACCCTTATCCACTAAAAATACTATTAAAGTACTGAGGACCTTTCAGCTACCAAGTACCCATCATCAGAGTAAACTAAATTATAAATCAAAATGTGCCTGTTTACATACTATCTAACTCGTTATAAGGAATATTTTGCTCATTAAAGAAAAATAATGGTGAAAAATCAGCGGTAGCCGAACATATTTTAAATACAGATCAAATTTCTCAAGAAAGTTTATCACTTTTAAAACACAGTACAGACAAATATCTAGGTAATTTAGAAGGAATGGAAATGTATAAACAAAAGCAATTTATTAAATTCCGATTTATCTTCAGCTGAGGGTAACCCATTGTTTACATTATTATCCCCAAATAGTATATAAACATTTTGATTAATAATTTAGTTTACTCTGATGATGGTTACTTGGCCGAAAGGTCCTCAGTACTTTATTAGTATTTTATTATCAATACTGTAATATATCCACAGTGTGAACTCTTTTATAGTTTATTAGGAATTATGTAAGTTGCACATTTTTGAAGATTTTAGTATAAGAATAAATACGAATTGCCCCAATTTTTATCACATTGCCTCTTATTGAATTTCCGTAAAAAATTAATTCTAATTTTAAATATCTAATGGGCGAACAAATTTCTGCATTCAGGATATTAAATAGGCCTAACTCATCAAATCTATTTATACTTACGTTGACAATTTGGTATAGTATTTCTATGAATTTCTGAGGGAGATATAGAGAATGTGTAGGTAAAGAGGACAATAATTTCATCGATATATTAACAGTGGGTGGGGATTAGTTTTCAATTAGTCTTATGTTTAAATGATTGTATCAACTCGCAGTAAAGTTTGAGATTCCTTCCATACCATAAGAAACTTGAAGTGAATAGTTTAATTCATCATCACGATACTTATATGTTTTTCAGCAGTTATTTTTTGGGTGTCTAGTATTTTCAAACTTTTTTCGCATTCTGTTAATGATTGAAAATACACTTCAGAATAAAGTCCCATTTCAATCTGAAATTTTTGATCTATTGAACATAGTTTTCGGATAACTTACTATATTCGAATCGAAATCAGTCATCTAGGATGATGAAGAATCCAACATCAACCTGTTTTTTATTTTATTTTATTTAGCTATTACGTATCAGCAGATGTGCTTCTCTCTCTGAGGTTCGAACATATTACCTCATACTATATCGACGGAACTCATTAGAACCCTATGAATAATGGTACCTAATGATGCCGTCCATTATTCTAAAACTCAGTTTTATAGCCAATCATCTCAATTGTTATAGATTATCTCAAAGGTTTTTGATATAACATATGCAAATACTTCGTCAGGAATTGTGAATCTGAAAAGTTAATAACAATAAGATAAGGTTTATAATGAAATTGATACTGATTAAGGAAGAATAGGTACATGGGAGGCCGTGCGGAATGGGTTGGAAAGGTCTATTTTCCAGAGCTTATTTCTGAAAGTGATAATTTGGAATCTGCACATTATGACCAGATTTTAAATTTCATTCTATCACTCATGTACATTTCATTATCTTCAATAACACTATTCGTCATGTTTCCAGTTACGGTTCAGTTTCCATTATCCTAATTTCAGTAATTCATTTATATGAATCCCGCTGTCAAAATTACATTATTCAATAAAAAAACAAATTATTTTTCCTTAATATTGATTAATATTGATTGAATCAAATTCATCTATAATTCAGCTACTATTTGTATTTGGACTTTGTCGGTTCCGATGGACAGACTCTAATGCAATATCTAGATGCAAGTGCGTTAAGAGCAAGTCCTTCAGTTATGTGATTTCGTTGCCAGTTTTTAAACGACGAAAAGCTGAAAAACCGCTCTCAGCGGAAGCCGCTCTGATTTGCAAGCTTAAGAAAATGTATACAAATTGGGATGAATGTCGCAGATGCCAAAACTTATTATATAATTAGAGCATATTACAAGTTACTTTATTACATTGATATAATTAAGTCATATTATTGCAATTAGTAGGGAATAATTAATTATATGTTTGCATCTATTTATACTATATGTTCCTAGTTTTGAAATTTGTAACAATCAGAGCATTTCTTAATTTCTTAGGGCTCTGTCACAGTATAAATAATTCGGTTCTTCAGAGATATTATTTCTATAAGAGTTATCGAAATTAAATTAGAAGAAAATAAAACTTATATATAATTTCAGGTAAAATAGGTCACAAAACACATATGCTTATTATTTTCGTCTTTACGTACGTTTCCGTCTCACGACCATCATCAAAAGACGTGTCATTGTCTGAAGCGTGATTTCTTAAAACTAATTGTATCATCACAAGGCGTCCTTATCGCTTTAATTTCAATTAAAAATGCCCTCGTCACCGAATCGAACAGAAGCACGAGTAATCGAAATTGTAAGACATTAATGTTTTAAGTATATGAATCAAGAATCCACTGCTTGCTTAGCAATTTTCTTATAAGCTTAGAAGTCATATCAAAGCACGGTTTGTAATACGACTGGGGGATTGAACCAAAAATATAACCCTCAAACTTTCGAATCAGATGTTGAAGATTTATGAGTTAATAGAAAAAGGTTGTCAAGCATTATTAGAAATATTGCTATTTGAGCGTTCTACCTAAAATATACTTTTCACATTATAAAGACGCAAAATATAACTTAATGATTGAATATCTGTTCTATGATTTATAGACTTGGAATCACGTTTTATGTGAATCATCTCCAGAATAGATCTTTCATAATAATTCATTTCCTTAGTTAAAGTATTGACATTTTTGTAATAGAATTGATGGTTAGGTATGATCAAAGCAGTGTTTAGCAGTGTTTGAAAATAAAACTATATAAAACTGAGCAAAAAAGCCAAAGGGGGCTATTGAAAACGTATCTCCGGACCTTCTACTTCAGCGTAACATAATTCCCAGGATAACACGACCGACTTAAAGCGTTTATAACGTCAGTAAGTGACTAATTTAACACGAGAAGTCGTATCGATTGACCAGCCTCAGTTTAAATTCAGATAATAAGTTAATGATGAACTGAATACGGGTTAGGTGTAAAGTATAGCCGGATTGTATGCAGTAAAGAAGATCAATACCTCATTATGACGTGAACTGAACATCAATACTAATTGGTAATTTGTTGTGGCCCTTATAATCAGATGAGGAGCATGAGCTTGGGCCGCTTCTATCGTGCATGACCATTATTACGTTACTAGTACCTACTTTGATCCATACATAGTGCTCCCATAATGAACTTCTTTCATTCCTTTATTCCTGATTGACTGATCAATTTTTGATCTGAATATCCTCACACTCCTCACTAAGAAGTAAGTCGGTTCAATTTTACATTCACCATCAATAAAATTAATTCTCTGGATCTTACGGTGAACTTATCTTTCGAGAAAAACATTGCATACAAATTGTGTGAGTAAATTATTATTTCACAATTTCCAACAAATAAGAAAAACAATCACAAAAGTAAAATGTCCTCAAATCTTATGATCGATACTGTGTCGGTAACAGTATTTGATTATTATTACTATTGAGATTCGAACCTATATACAGATAATTTGAAAACACCACACAAAAACAAGTTTCTTTTGATTGTTATATATAGTTTATTTTTTACGTCAATTTCAGTTTACAGTGTGAACCGAAATGGTAAACATATCACTCAGGTGAACCAGATACGCCCATATAGTTGTTTTATTATACTTATACAAGTACTTACCGTGTAAATAGCAAATAAGATATTCTAATTCAGTAACTGAGACCATGAATCTTTGATGAATAATTTAATTTCTAAGCAAAAAGGAAATTGGAACGTAGCCAACCAAAGTAGAGTAAATACTTCAACAAAATTCAAAAGTTTCACTTATCGTTCTTCAGTAATTAATAAATTCCATAGTTTGTTTTTTGAATTTGCAATACAACCAGTTTAAACTCCGTTTCGGCAACACCTTTGATAAAGTTTCCGATTTCGACAAATCCGTTATTTACAAAATCAATTGTGAGTCGTGTTCAAAATGCAAAAATTAACGACCCGAGCTGAGATGCTAACCTATAAAGTTCGGTTGGAGAAAATATAAAATTGAATAGTATATCTACAAGTAGAAAGAAAACGTTAAGCTAGTCAGTAGCTTTAAGCTTGTTCATCACAATCACTGAAAGCATTTCACTGATGAATATTCTATTTTGTCGAGCTGGGTCTTGAAAGAATTTATAGAGCCTTCATTACAAAAGCAGGTAGAAGATTCCAGACTTCGAAAACACGTTCGAACAAGAAAAGTTACCCTCGTTGTTGTTGAGATTTTTTCTTTTTTGAGTTTCCAGGAAAGGCCTCTGAGACGTTCGTCATTGTCTAATCTGTATAGTTCGTCCAGATCAATGACAAATAGTTTGTGGAGGGCCCTATAGGTTATGATCAGATCACCACGTAGACGTCTGTCCCAAAATTTTTGAATGTTTAAAATGGGCAGCCTGTCTTTAAAAGAGGGACGCGTTCTACCATAACGTATGCGAGTGGAATATTTTGCACGGATTCAAGAAGGGTTGCGTCATGGATCAGATCTACACTACTCTAAACAGGTCCAGCGAAGTCCATAATTGGGCGCGTATACGTTGTATATACTTTATTGAATCCCAAAGGAGAAATTTTTGTAAATGCCTTAGAGAGAAGGTGCAATGATGTTTTTGCTCTCTTCCAAATGTTTGCTATATGGTTTGACCATGATAAATTTTCGGTTACTGTAACACCAATATCGATGTGATGGGCTACAGGTAATGTGTTTACACCACCAACATCATAGTTCAAGCGATTTGTTTTGCCTTAATGGTGAATAATGCATTTGTTAATATTTAGAGGAGCGCCCAATCAGAACACTAAACAGATATCCTATCGAGATCTTCTTGTAGCTCTATAAGCTTGTATAGGAATGAGGTTTTCATGAATGTTCATATCATCGGCAAAGCAAGATTTCTTAGATGTAACATGGTAAACAATGTCCGAGACGTAGGTTAGGAACAACATGGGTCCCAGCAACTTTCCCTGGGACACACCCCTCAGAAAGCCTACTTTAGAGGATAAGTAGTCTCCAACTCTAACACAGACGGTTCGGTTCAGGAAGCCTGAAATCCAGGCGGGTAGATATGAAATAAAAATTTTTAATTTTAGTTTTGATTGGTTTTCCAGCGAGTAATTTTGGTTACACTGGTGTTGATAGTGGACGCCTCCTACCTTAAGGTATGCGAGTGGAATATCTTTGCATGGATTCAAGAAGTTTTGCGTCATGGATCAGATCTACAAACAGGTCCAGCGAATTCCAAAATTGGGCCTGTATAATACGTTGTGTATACTTTATTGAATCCCGAATAATGTAAGGTATTCGAATAAATACATGGAAGGAGATTTTTCTGTAAGTGAAAGGGGAATATGGGTGACTCTGTGTGTGTGCTTCCGGTCGCCATGTTTGAAATCTCGAATGGCACTTTATCTCCGTTCCTGTTTGTTTATTCCAAAACGTTTTGTGAAAGTCAAAGTTATAAAACATTTATGAATCCTTCAGTTTTAAAAACACATTTTTCATGTACGACTAATATTGTAAAATCTTGTTCTCCATTTTTATCTTCTTAAATGGCTCTTTCGGCAGTAAAATTATGCATATAAAATGTAGGATACATAATTAATACCTTTAATTGGATACGCCAATGAAGTTTTTGTGTTTAATCCAACTATAATCCGCGCTGGTCTATATTTACGATTGCTCGCGGTAACGCAGGCATACCCGCCGTGTTCTCCATCAGTTAAACCAATGTTCCAAGTGACCATAGGCAACAACATTGTTCGCAGGTCCAGCAACAACTGTTGGTGCTGTTGGTGGTTCCCTTATTGCACCGTGACTAGTAGCTAAAATAGCTCCACCTCCATTAGTGATGGCACCTACTCCATATCCAACTTCCAGGCCTAGACCACCAAGAGTCACACCTCCCAAGCCACCGAGACCCAAACCTTCCAAACCGCCCGGGCCAACAGCAGCTACTGAAGATAGTACTGCACCGTTTATCAGGATTGCCTGCAGGACCACTAGCTTAAAGTCCTTTAAGTACACCAGACGGACCTGCCACTATTGCACCTATTCCATGACCGAAAGGAATGGCAGTGGCGAAGGCAGCCAATAAGTCGAATGCCGCTACAAACGGAAGAGAAGAGAACGATTTATAGTCACAGTCCGAATTTCTGATTAGCAGTTGGAAAATATTTTTGTTACGTCTACTTGAATTCTACGGATATTTTGCGTTTGATAATTGTCTAATTTACTATTTTCCTCAAATTATGTTAGCTCACAGACATGCTGGTTTTCAAAATGGTTCCTTTCGAGTCAGGGAACAACGGAAAGCTTAAATTCATTGTCTTTATGGATGGAATACAATAGTAAGAGAAGATAGCAATGTATACATTTGATTGGAGAAACTTCAGCTTCGCTGATTTATCATCATGGACAAGAATCGATGAAGAAATGTTTATTTCCATTAGAAATATTAATGTCGATAATAAAGTATGTGGCAATTTTTCTGGAAACCTTTGAATATTAATCAGAACAAATAAGTGATACGAATAAGAAATTGAAAATTCAAATCGAATGAAATTTTCAAATACCTCAGTAACAAATATAACTCTTCCTGATGAAAGTATTTTGAAAATTAAATATAGGAGTCTCGAGGAACTGTATATGATCTCTTATTCAGGAAGAATGAAGGTATAATAGTGATTGAAAATATTTCCTTTCAATTCCAAATATCTTGGATTTTTACAGATACAGATTATCACGCATTATAGAGTATGTCAAAGTGTTGAACTGTTTGTTGTTTCATTTAAAATCAGCAATTTGTGGTAGGTACCGAAGGAAATTTAAAAGTATGAATTTTTGCATCCTCATAAAATTATTTATTAATTCATTTTAAATTATCAATTTTTCTCCGACACTTAGTCTAGTAGTGGATTGGTCTTGCGGAACACTAGATGGTACATTATCCTGTAAGTCGTTTGGAATTAGTAATAAGATAATAATGGACTGCACATACTTCCTCTAAGAAATACGGAAGTATATTTCATAATTGCATTGGACTGGATTATTTCAGCATGCCTCACAAATAGAAGTATTTAGCTCCACCAGCTTGAACGCTGGAGCAAATTATTCAGAGAAAGGCTGGTGAATAGTAATAGCTATCATTGTCTTACGACAAAACAATGGCAGAAGGTTCTTACGTATGTTAATAGTCTGGGTCCGTTTCATATAAAAAAAGTTTAGCAGCATATTATGAAAGTTATTTGAATAGACAGACTACGTGAGTACGTGAATATCCAAATCAGAATTAAAATAATAACAGCAATTTAGAAATAGCTGTAAAAATCTGTAAGCAGAAAACAATTCGACATGTTGGTTTATTTAAGTATATGGGGTAATTTTTCGTTGTACAGTTGCTAACTATTGTAATCTTTCGAATCGAGAACGAAATAATAATAATGTAGGGAAATGACTTGGCATATTTTTCCCTCAATTACGTCAAATTAGTACAATAACCAAGTTGAACAAGTTCAAATTAATTCCCACTTGGTTAAAATAAACAGGAAACGATAAGTGGATAATTAATTTGTTGGCATTATCTTTATTTTCCATCGACGTTCCTAATAATTATTGAGCAATTTCATTCAGGTTCTGGTGCTTGAAGCGTAAGCTACTTGGAAATAAAACCAATTTCGATTCAGTAGTAAATTTCTGAGAATCTAAATACATACAAATGGGTTGAAAATATTCTAATCCTAAACTATGATACTGATACACCTAATGAGAAACATTTTGCATAGAGCCTGGAAATATTCAGGAACATAATAATAATACATGAATAAGGATATTATTCGGATTTTAATAATAATATCGTGATAAACTTAAAACAAGAAAAAAATTTATACGTAGATACTAAATAGAAGCTCTACAATTATCAAAAAATTTAATTCGATTTCTATTAAACAAAGGGAACAAATTGAACTGAATGATTGAAAAATGTTCGATGGCAAAGTTGGTTTGGTGAATCTTTAATCAAAACGAATATTTCCTTGAGCAGTGGAATCATAAGGGTCATTTTATTACAAGAGTAGAGTGCGTACAGGCCGTGTTGGCAGCGTCAACCCCTGCTGAGCTAAATGCTTTGTCCTCTTGTCAGCAACGGATCATTCGCGTCTGCTGCATGTAGTCTATGATGTGTAGTTTCCAGTTACGTTAAAATTGTTCCCATTAAATCATGACATTCATATTTATAATATAGCCTTACGTGTTTAGCGAGTCTTGCATTATAACGTAGATACCAATTTATTATAACTAAATAATTTTTGATGGTAATTTTAATAATAACACACTCTACAGGGAATAATAATTAGTTGTATTTGATCATTTTAGCGTAATAGATACTTGACCGCTGACACTTTTGCTAAGCTAACCAGACATGAACTTTTGGGGATTATTGTAGCGAGAAACAATATCTTTTGAAATATTAACTCACAATACTCATATATTTTGATAAAATACTATAAATAATGTACCCATTTTGTAGGTACCGAAAATGTAAATTGAGTCCCATTTCCATATTCCTACGTAAATTGAATCCCATTGATAAAATCATACTACGAAATTGAGTCGGATTCAATATAATTCTCAGAATATTCGTAGAAATGAGTGTTATCATTAGAGCGATTACAATATTTACATTCTATATCAACAAAGTTAGGTTATTATGTTAGGTTAGGTTAGGTTAGGTTAGAAACAAAAAGGGTACAATAAACAATCATTATTGGTTATTATGCGAATATTAAGATTAGCGCGATTACAATATTTGCATTCTATATCAACAAAGTTAGGTTAGGTTAGGTTAAGCTAAGTTACAAACAACGGGGGTGTAATAATAGTATATTAAAGAACGAGTTTCCTAAGACTCGTCTTAAAGCACGAATTCAAGTTTAAAAAACGAGTGGCGAAGCCACGAGTTCTTTTAAAGAATGAGTGCTTCAAGGTCTTAGGAAACGAGTTGTTTATACTATTTTTTGTAATTTGCCCTTTTTATGCCGTTTTTAAACAAAAATGTTTAATTTAGTCCATTTAGGGATTTTTATGGTGGTTGGTAACATCTTAATTTTGAAAGTCAAAATTTGATTCAGTGGTTCTGTGATCGCTTTTGTTTCCGTAATTTTAGTTTCGTCTCTACTGGAAAGAGCAATAACACTAGAAAACGACTATTAGTACAAATATCTAAACCATATTGTGTATTAGCTGAAATCAATTCTTCCACTGGACACGTCGATGACTTTCTCTTCTTGAGTTGTTGATGCTCGACACTGTCATTTAAACTGACATAATGATGACAAGATAATTCCGCATCAAGCTCGCCATCCTAAAAATGTAAAAAGTTCCGTGCTTTTTTTGGATATTAAGACACGGCAAGTGATGACGTTGCGTTCGTTAATGGGTCTATTAGAAAATCAAAATGGAGGCAAATTACAAAAACAATCATTATTGGTTATTATAAGAGTGTTAAGATTAGAGCGATTATAATATTTGCATTCTATATCAACAAAGTTAGGTTAGGTTACAAACAAAGGGGGTACAATAAACAATCATTATTGATTATTATGAGATTACATTATTTGTTGTTATTTGTTGTTGCTATTATATTCACGTTCTATACCAAGAAAGTTAGGTTAGTATGTTAGGTTAAGCTAGGTTACAAACAAAGGGGGTGTAACTAACAATCATTATTAGTTATTACGAGAGTGTTAAGAATAGCGCGATTACAATATTTACATCCTATATCAACAAAGTTAGGCTAGTAGGTTAGTTTATGCTAGGTTACAAACAAAGGGGGTACAATAAACAATCATTATGGCTATTATGAGAGTGTTAAGATTAGCGCGATTACAATATTTGCATTCAATACCAACACAGTTAGGTTAGGTTAGGTTAAGCTAAGTTACAAACAAAGGGGGTGTAATAAACAATCATTATTGGTTATTGTGCAAATACTTGCGTACACAAGAGTGGTTGGCCTAGGCAGCATGTACTACATGCTAATTATCTGACCTGACAACCAGGTACATACCTGAGACGCAGTTTAAGCAGACCTTAAAAATATCCGGGACTGAATTTACTTACATAGAAAGGTAATTAATAGATGTCGGACTCAATTTACGTCGATCCTGTAGGTACATAGGGTTTAGATCAGTGACAACAGAACAGAACTGTTCTGTCATATTACCGGGACATGAAAATTATCTTGGTCAAGGGTGGTTGTGGAATCTAAAACGTGTGTTTTACTTTACGTTTGAAATAATTATGTCACTGTCACACTGACATCATCAATAACCTACAAATTTCATACCTATTTATTTCAGTTGTAAAACAATAATGAACTACAAATTATGAAATAATTATGTGAACTTTGAACCTTTTCAGAGGTCTTGATAGCCACAATCCGGGTCAAAAACTGTTTTGAAATAGTCAATTTTCCGTAAATCGAATGACGTTCACGTGAGAAGCCCGTAGCACGCAAGTTAGAAAAGTGCAAACTGGTTGTACCTAATACGGCTTTACGACGACTTTTCGCGTGCCGTTTTCGCTCCATGTAGTTAGATTTAGTATCGGACCGTATCCGACGGCCCTTCTTTTTTCGATAAATGTCCATTAAATAGGAAAATGCAATTAAGACAGTTCGAGCTATTCTCAGATCTCAGCTATGCGCGTCTAACGTGTGACGTACCAAAGGGAATTTTCTCGCGACTAAAATATACAGGAAGCGGGTAAAAGCTAGCGGCCCATAGCCAAAAACACTATTACAACGGGCGCCGGTCGCACGGGGCAAGAAACGGCCTCAAATTAACAAAACCGAGGTAAAATGTATAAACTCTAACTTACGCGCAGCGAGCTCCTCGAGGCATATGTCAAAATAATTTCGTTCGTAGCTAATTACATAGGACGTCTGGCGTTCATGCAATTATGTTTTTAGATAATTCGAACCTTCTAATTTCGATAAAGACTTCTGAGTGTTACTATATTCGTATAAAATTGCGAAATTTCGCACTTTTAGAAACTTCAAATTAATTATGACATAATTATTTCAAACGTAAAGTAAGACAAACGTTTTAGATTCCACAACCACCCTTGACCAAGATAATTTTTGATATCCCGGTATAATCTGAAACATATATCTACTTTTGATTTACAAAGTTGTAGAAATACAAATCCAATATACACTGCAACTTCTTTCACCATAATAGTACTAGAAGTTATTAATTATTGTAATGCGTCAGGTGGTAAGCAATTTGAAACTAAAATGTAGAAATTAGTACAAGACAAGAGAGCAGTTTAAAAATACCAAATTGTTCACAAATACTTGAAAAACAATAACCCACACACTATTAAAAAATTTTGAAAGTTTAGGATCTTTAATATACCTCTTTGATTATCATATTAAGAACGTGTTAATAATTTAAAGACTAAATGCTGGTTGAGACGTTCTTGTAGGGAATAAAAACATTGTTCCAATAACAACTGATGCTTTAGCCTGGGTGTGAAAGTAGTCAATCAAAGAAATAAGTTAGATTAGATCAAGATTGGCTGGAAGATTATAAAATCTGCTTAGAGCATTTAACGGGAATTTTTCAAAAAACGTTCGTGATTTATCAATTATGAAATTTTGTATATTTCTGGTATGGTAAGCGTCACTATCGCATTTTTTTAAACGGTGTTTCTATAGATAACAATGTACGCCAACAATTTGAATAGTTATATATTTTAAATATTACCCCACACGAAACTGTTCAGGGCATATTGAATATTAATATGTTTGTTGAAGAACAAAAACGTTTTGAATATCAGTGGACTGGCCCCAAACATATAATAACTTATTTAGTATTGCATCTGTGTGAGAATTTCTTGGAACGAAAAATCTTTTTTTTTTCTATTTAACCTCGTACAAAATCAAAATGATCTCCCCATGTCAGACAGCTATCAAAAATTTTAAGAAATTTAGTTAATGCCAACCAAGGCTACATGTAAAATTACGTCCTTAAATATTACGACTCAGAACTGGATGTGATAGAAATTGAAGGATGGATAGGGAATGGATTAGGTGATGGAAGGTTTTCATATCTTTTGGATACACTAAATGAAAACATAAACTGTTAACGGACAGTTGTGAAAGTCAGCAAGAGGGGATGTTGGGGAGGCATTATTCCTCAAAGTTTCGAAGTTATAGGTATCTGGGAAGATCTTAAAATGCAAATAGTTCCACAATTTCGCCAAACATCAGGAAAATGAAGTTCGGCAGGTCTCGACATACCTGGAATTGCCCAAGGTGAAATAACAGAACGAGACTTCCGAATAGCACCGTCTATGGAAATATAAAGAAAAGGGAGAGATCGCTCTTCCTTTCCGATCTTCTACAGAGGTCAATGAATTCCTAAGTGTGATATCATCAACCTTACCAATAACTCTCTCCTGAATTCGATCTAATAAGAACTTCTATTATATTTTAGTCTAATTTCAATTAAAAAGTCTTCATCGCAACAGCAAACAAAACACAAATAATTGTATGTGTTACACTTTCAATAATTCATGTTTTGTTCGTTGTTGCGGCGTAGACAATTTCAATGGAAATTAATGAGAATAAACGCTCAGTGCTTTGTACAATCAGTTTAATAAATCCCGCGCTTTAGTTTATGCGAATCAGTTTTCAAACGTCTTCTCATGATGGTCGTGAGACCGAAACGTACGTTAAGAGGGAAACATAATAGATATAACTGTTAAGGTGACCTATTTCCCAAGAATTTATATATAATTAGAAATAGCCATAATTTAGTGTTAATATGTCAATTTAAGTCCACAATTGGAATTGAATAAAATTATTGTTTCCGAGTAACGATAATAAAACATGTCGCTGGTTAGCAATTATTCTAATTTCAGTTGCTTGTGATAACTTGGACACAAAGTTAAAAAATTAATTAATCTTCCAAAACAGCTTTGAGATTACTGGACCGCTTACAAGTTTTAGATCTTTGGAAGAAATATATATTCATCATCTAACTGAACCACAGTATGAAAATAATAATCAAATCATATAGGTACCCAACGTAATATTATTACATTATATCAAATTATTATTATATCTAATCACATCAACTATATCTAGATATATCAAGTGAGTATTTATGTCTTTTATTTTGTGCAAAATGGATGAATTTTTAATCAGTCAATAATAATCCATCGATGAAAGCTCGTTTTCGGAAAATGTACCTACCTACAGAAAATTGCTTAATTCTCATCATTTTCATTCAGTTCAGATGTTAATTTTTTTCAACTGAAATGTCTTATTTAACAAAGTGAAATTGCGGTTCATGAAAGGAGAACATATTATCCATAAATCGAGAACGTAATAAATAACTATAGCAATGTGTTGCCGCTTGGAGAATAGGTAAATAGTGTGCCTGGCAAAGTTACTTTTCGCAAATAACTTAATTCAATAATATAATTTATTTCACATTTTATAAAATACTCTTCGCATTTGTGCAAAGATAATGAAATAAATTATTCATTCCATTATTCTTACATAACTATCTAAATAATATTCAAATTAAAAATGTTTCCAAGAAAGAAAAACAAATTTCCCGCTTCTGGGAATCGAACCCGGGTTCACTGAGTTGGAGTCAGCCCTTAGACCATTATAAATCGTTGAAGTAAGGTGTAAAATAGAGTTCACTTTAATAATTGATATCGTTGTTGTTGTTGTCGAACAATTTTGTTGAAATTTGGGTGGAAGCAATTTTAAATTAACTTAAATTCACTGTAAAAGTTTTGAATCGATTCAATGTTTATAGTTATGATTTTTTTTTTGATCTTCAACCCTCAAGAAAATGGCGTGTTTATCACACGATTTCCCTGAAAAACAATAGTATTCGAACAGCAAACTAGTTTTAGTCAAAATTTGATTATGATGGGACTCGTTTTTGAGTTATCGTGTATACAAGTTTCGTGACAGACAGGCAAACAGATCCTTTCAAAGTTACTTAAAATTCGAGTAAAAATACGAGGGCAAGGTGAAAAGTTCCTGAAAATTAAATCCCATGTGACATTTGTGATGTACCATCTTTAACTAGAACGCATTAAAATGTTCAGACTGATATGTCATTTAGTCTGTTTTGACAAACATCGAAAGCAAGTAACCTTGAAGATTTTTGCAAACATGGAAAAGTGGGTTTCGCGTCTTGAATCAACATTATTTCTTGTGTGGAAAAACCATTACGCAAACCAAAGCATCGCTTGTTAAACATTATGGGGACACTTCACCATCGATTGAAACGCCTCACAAGTGGCAGTATGACCACGAAGGACCCCGAACATTCTGGTCGTCCAATTGAGGTTACAACGCCAGAAATCGTCGATAAAATTCTTGAAGTGCATGAGATTGCTGAGGCTATGGGCATCTTAACCGAACGGGTACGTCATACATTTTTTTATATGAGAAAGCTATCTGCCAGACGGGTGCCGCATTTACTCTCAACAAGCGCGACCGTGTGACAACTTCAAATGAGTGTTTGGCGATGTTCAAACCAAGCGCGATAAGAAGGAGTTTTAGCGCTGTTTTGTAATCGGGGATGGAACATGAATCCATCACAACACACCAGAGGCCAAAGAAAAGTCGAAACAGTGAACTTATTGTCGTGGTGCATTGAAGCCGAAAATGACCAGAGTTGGTTTACCGGCCAACAACAACAACAACAACAAAGTCAACAGTTTTTTTGGGATACACACGGTATCGTCCATATCGATTGCCTTGAAAAGGGCAAAACGATCATCGGCGCATATTATGTAGAGCTGTTGGATCGATTCGAGGCCGATTTGAAGCGAAAGCGGCCGCATTTGGGAAAGAAAACAGTGCTCTTCTACCAGGAGGTACATAGTCGCAATAACAAAATTGCATGAATTGCGCTACGAATTGCTTCGTCATCCACCATATTGTCGAGATTTGACACCTTGCGATCTTTATCTATTGCCAAACTTGAAGAAATGACTCGACGGAAAAGGATTCGGCTACAACGATGAGGTCATCGCTGAAAAAAAAACTTCTATTTTGAAGGATTGCCGAAATCGTATTATTTGGAAGGAATCAAAAAATTTGAAAAACGTTGGACGAAGTTTATCGGGCTACAAGGAGATTATGTTGTGAAATAAAATAAGTTTTGACACAATAAATCATTTCTTTTTTCATTTTTCAGGGACTTTTTACTATGCCTTCGTAGTATGGTGTAAGAATTTTTGCTCTGGGATTTATTAACGATTTTAGAAATAACTTGTGTAATTGCAATTACTATTCCGACTTCATCGCGAATAATATAATAAGAAGCTCTGTTACACAATAGAAACTCACCCGGTATTACCGGCTATCGCTGCATTTCAAGAATACTTTCGTTGTTTAAAACTAATTGTACAAAATTTCAATCTTCGTCTAATACGCTAATCTGACACAATTTGTATATAATTAAATGTTAATCTTTATCGAAGTAAGTGAACGATCGTAAAGATATCCGTGCAAATATATTGAATTGATTCAGAGCACTCATAATCGCTCAATAATTGCTATTTGAAGAATAAATGGGAGAAACCTGATCATAACGAACCCCGAGTAAGGTCGCAGAAGGCTGGGGCAATACAAAGCATCACACCACAAAATTAGTGAGCTGTGAATTCCGTTTACAAACTTTCCAGTGGCACTCAACTTATCGTCTGCGTTTAATTTCAAATCATCATGAACGAATATATTGGAACTCTAGGTATTATTATTGGTCGAATAAAATGTTCTAGACAATTTCATTCTAAATTTCTAATAAAATACGATGAAATTGACGGGTTATAATATCGGATTCAAATCTAGTTCAGTTTGATAATGTTACTTTTTATACTTATTCCTAAATTCCGGCATTGAAGGTAGATAATCATTTCATAACATCATTAACACTTATCGTCAGCTATACATGAAACACTACAAGTTATGAACAATTCTTCTGAATGTTTTGTAGAATTCTTATTTCTTTACACAATTCCTTACATCATAATAGTTAATTCTTGGCTTCCGAATGAATTCCGGTAGATGCAGACGTTTCGCCCATCATTGCGTCTCTTCAGATCAGGCTTTAGGAGCGGTCCAAGCCTCAAGCCTGCCCTGAAGATTCTATTCGTAATGACTTGTGAAATGGCGATATGGACTCGTGCTACTGTAATGCGGAATCTATGGTACTTATTGTGCAATAATACTACCGGGCTTCTCCAGACAGCGCATTATTATTGTGCGCAATACCTCATTACAGTGAATAACAGAGCTAAGTGACACAGAAACTGCTTGTATGAGTCATTGCATTGGTGGAGAACTTGAAACAAAAAAAGAATTATTGGTTGAAAGAAGTTCAGTCAACTGAAAGTTAAAGAACTTGATTTATTTTTGGAAACTTTTACGAACGGTTAATAATACATTTCGAAGAACTATCAGAAATGGTTACTCCAGAAATTCTCATATGAGAATATGAGAGAGGCCCTACCAAAGTCAAATATTGTGCAATAAAAATCAAACCCTTTTTGATTGAAACAATATATTGCACAGCCTTTCAAAGTTATTTGGGGTGATTCATTATATATTGACACCAGCAACACCCTTTATTTTTAGAGATACGAAAAAAGTGTAACGATCAAAGTTGTGCATTTTCATGTTACCCATCTTCTGGTAATGACAAATGAAACAAACGGTCAACGAAAATTATTTAAAAAATACAACTTGCGTTGTTTTAAACGGAATACCAGTACATTATTACATATTTTGGAAGATCTCTTTTACTGATTCCAAAAACATATAATTGTTGGCATTTCCTCCAACAGTTCATGCAGAAGTGAGAATTTTTGTGAAGGTGCAATCATTACATCATGGGTTGTCCTGGAATTTAAAAACTAGGTAAGTAACATTTTTTTTTGACAACAAAATAAAATAAAATACAAACGATACTTTAAAACAAACAATAATCGCTCAATGTGACCACGTCATTGCTCAATCCATTTATTGATATTTTTCATTAACTTGCTATTGATTTTATCAACGATACATTTTGTCTTTCAGTATTTAATACATAAATTTCCTCCTGAATTCTCCGTTTCAATGTTTCCAAATTTTCTGGTATGTCACAATACATTTTGTTTTTCAAATACTCCCCACATATGCCTGGAGATATGAGATTGAGGTTATTTGCTGGCTACCTAAGAGTGCCATACCTTCCTATCCAAAAATCATATTTTCTATTTAAATATCTTGTGATTAAATGAGTTGGTGCCCAATCCTATTGCCAAATTGAATTGCTATATTGAAAAAGTGGCAACTTCCCCTCATTTTCATTTGTAATAAATTTAAATATGCATTTCCATTTAAATGGTTGTTCAAAGACATGGGTCCAATTATTTTATTTCGAATAATGTCGCACTATACGTGGACAGCACGGTTTATATTATATCGTGGTGAACAGACACACATCCTTATCTTTTTATTTCTTTTGTCTGTCGGGGTTATCAGTATTCCAACAGTGTTTATTTTTTCGGTTATAGTCAGATTCCAGTCTTATTGAAGGTAGCTTCATCGTAAATATTATATTATTTATAAAATCACCATTTGCGTCCAGCCAAAAATTTAGTCGCTGGTCTTTGTGATCAATTTTAAACGGGTGGTACTTATAAAAATATTAAACACTTTGATTGTGTTCCTGGAAGGTACGGATCTACCAAGCGAATATTTGAATATTTCGTTCGAGCTAATCGTTTATCAAAATGCCCAATAGCTGACAAGAAAACGTATGGAATAATAGATAAAAGTTAGGCTTTGAATATAAATTGTTCTCTCAAAATGGTATAATAACAATATCGTATCTGTTGTATCTGAAACTGTAATAATGAAATAATATATGATATCACGTTTTTCTATCTCAGAGTAGATCATTTTAATGTATATTGTTCTCCATAATACAAATCTACTTCCAAGCTGTCAGTAGTTACTGGAGCAATTTGGCGTTTGCTTTCCATTGCAACCGATGATCTAATGCTAATCCTTCACAAAAATGCTTCATTTCTGCATGAACTTTTGAAGTAAATGTCAACATATCATATATTTTTGAAATCAGCAAAAAAAGATCTTTCAAAATATATAACAATATACAGGATATTCCATTAAAAAAAAAACAAGTTATAGCATCTAAATACATAACTTTACTTACTACACTTCTTGGTATCTCTAAAAATAAAAGTTTTAGGGCTATGTTTATACCCTGTTCAATAAAAAATATTGTACAATAATATTTACCTATATGAGTCGATTAGTATGAGAAAATTGATACTCTTTGGCTTCCAGTTTTGGAAGCTGTTTTCGATATTATCCCGAATGTTTAAATATGAAAGAAAATATACAGGGTGTCCCAATATTGCTGGGACACAGAGCTACCACGTATTCTAGAGGTCAAAATAAGTCGATTGAGCCCAATTTACCTGTATACCAAAATGTACCGTTTGTCCGTGAGAAGAGTTCAAAGTTTACTAAAAAAAATACATTTTTGTATGTTGTTCCGAAGTGCTTTATACAAATTTAATGAAATTTGGTAAATGTGTATTCTAGATGATTAGCTTACTTTTAGTAATCAAAAAAACCCAAAGAAAATTGTAGAGGGGTTGGAACCACCCTCACCCCTTGGCATTTTTTCCCCCATTTTTGTAGGGGTGGGAATACGGTTTTAAGACTTTTTTATCTGGAAGGCCTACTCATTATCTTCATTTTCTTACTCTTGTAAAAACTCCGTATTTTGCGTAGTTTTCAAGAAAAAAAATGTTTTCGCAAACACTGATAACCGATTTTCGGGTATAGGTTTAATAAAATTGTAATACAAAATTTAGTTGGCCGCGGACACAAAGACAAAACCAAATGTTATGATTTTGACAGGAAACATAGTTTATTGTTAACAGTAAATGTGTCAGTTATTTGTTCTCTTTTGCTTGTTTTTTTATTATTTCTTATTGTCATCACTGTTTTTGTTTAATTGTTATTGCTGTTGTTGCTGTTCCTTTGACGTCCCACAATTATGAATTTTCCTTTTAATGAACAGACCGACATGTTATTAGTTCTTGGATATTGTCAAGGTAACTGCCGCGAAAGTGTTCGCGTGTATCAAGAGAGGTATCCAAACCGGAGAATTCCAAACCATAAAACTTTTGCCCGAATCGAAAGACGTCTTCGAGAAACGGGGAGGTTGACCCCAGTAAGAGTTAACGCTGGAAGACCTCGACAAGCTCGAACACCTATTGCGGAAGAAGCTGTTCTTCAAATGATTGATAACAATCCTAATACCAGTACTAGAAGATTGCAACGAGAAGCTGGAATTCCAAAAAGCACTGTAAGTCGAATCATTAGAGATCAATTAATTCGGCCATTTCACATCCAGCCAGTGCAAGAATTGTTGCCACCTGACTACGAATTACGTTTAAGTTTTTTACAAACTATTCGGGAGCGCAGAGTAGTCGACAACGGATTCCATACTAAGATCTTGTTTACTGATGAGTCTTGTTTTACACGTCGCGGTATGACAAACCTACACAACGATCATGTTTATGCAGATGAAAATCCACATGCCATTAAAAGTAGACATTATCAACGTGAATTTAAAATTAATGTCTGGGTCGGAATTATTGGCGAATTTATAGTCGGACCGTTACGATTACCTGATCGTCTGAATGGCGATAGTTACCTCCGTTTCCTTCAACAAAATTTGCCAGAATTATTAGAAGACTTGCCTCTTAACTTGCGTAGAAATACGTTCTTCATGCATGATGGTGCACCACCTCATTTTGCACGTGCAGTAAGAGAATATCTTGGTGAACAATTTGGTGGCAGGTGGATAGGTAGGAGACAAGAAGCACCCATTCAATGGCCTCCGCGGTCTCCAGATTTAAACCCTTGTGACTTCTTCATCTGGGGAGAATTAAAAAGACAAGTGTACGAGGTTCAAATAAATAACATCGAACAACTGTGGAATAGAATTCAAAATGCTGTAAATGCGCTACGAGAAAATGACGATGTTTTAAGAAGAGTGCATTTCAATTTTTTACGTCGAATTGACCTCTGTATTAATGAAGGTGGAGGTCACATTGAACACTTGTTATAAAAATTATTGTTTGTCTTGTGTAAATGTATTGTGTAATTTGTGTCTAATAATTTTATTAAACCTATACCCGAAAATCGGTTATCAGTGTTTGCGAAAACATTTTTTTTCTTGAAAACTACGCAAAATACGGAGTTTTTACAAGAGTAAGAAAATGAAGATAATGAGTAGGCCTTCCAGATAAAAAAGTCTTAAAACCGTATTCCCACCCCTACAAAAATGGGGGAAAAAATGCCAAGGGGTGAGGGTGGTTCCAACCCCTCTACAATTTTCTTTGGGTTTTTTTGATTACTAAAAGTAAGCTAATCATCTAGAATACACATTTACCAAATTTCATTAAATTTGTATAAAGCACTTCGAAACAACATACAAAAATGTATTTTTTTTAGTAAACTTTGAACTCTTCTCACGGACAAACGGTACATTTTGGTATACAGGTAAATTGGGCTCAATCGACTTATTTTGACCTCTAGAATACGTGGTAGCTCTGTGTCCCAGCAATATTGGGACACCCTGTATTTAGGTGTAATTAAAGCTACACAAATGATGTAAGTCGTCACGAACAATAATAATGGTGTCTAATTAGCAGTATAATATGTCAGGTGAGCTTGTAAAGATTAAACGTGCGAAAAGCTTAACATATGTCAATTGCGGGGTGAAGAGATGCATTTCCTGGCCAGACCATTCAATGCAAGCGTTTATTTTCTTCAGACGTCTCAATAGAGGTGTTCTCGAGCCTTGCTGCTTATGTCTACCTGACATGTCTACTATAGCAAGAGTGGTCATAAAACGGCACATCATACTTTTTAATTAAAGTTTCAGTACTACTTCGAACTGATGTTGTTTGTTGATGTTGCGTAATTAGACAAGTCAGTTATGCCGGTTATCGTTTTAATCGGTCAGTTACAATACTGTTTTATTAAAATGAAGTTGGCAAGTTGGCAAACAAGTCAGGTTGACGGTTGACGCTATGAGTATGTGGTACACTATCCACTGAAAACAGAATGTAGAAAAATGTGCAATAGACCCAGACAAATATGAAGCGAATTTAATAAAGCGTTTTCAAACTATAAAGAACGTTGAATATTTGACCAATGCGCTCCATATTGCCACGCGTCAATTTTGTGGTAGTGCTGAATGATTTTGAATGAAGTGTAACATACAAATAAATAAGTTTGACAGTTAGTTCGGTTTAAATTGTCGGTTATGAATGAACCTATAGAAATTAAGTACAGCAAATTTGGTAATACATCAATTAATTAATAAAACATAATGATAAATAATTTGTTTTTACTTCTCCGTTGAATGTGAATAAAAAAAACATTAGTAACATTATTATTAAAGTAGAGTTCAAATCCCTACTTTTCCTCTGTCGATCGTCTATATAGACTTTATTGATGAAATCTTGCAATTTAGAATTCACACGGTAATGAGCTTGTAAGGCAGAATAATGAACATAATGCTGACATGACAGTATTATTTATTATTTGCAATATAAATGTATCTAATAATCAAATTAACACCTACTGACAGGAACTGGTTTAAAGTAAGTTTTGTAATTGGATAATATATTGAAACAAAACATCTGAAAGATGATAAAAATGATTCACAATAATGAAGAAAAATATAGATTGGTAATAATTGAATTTGGTAAAAAACAGAATCGTGACAATATCCACAACTACACTGACATTTCGGACTGGTTTTGACAACTGTCTTAAATTTCCATTTATCGCGAAAGCATGACGACTTGAATTTAATGTATATCTCAATATAATATGATTAAAATCAACGTAGACAATAGATACTTCATTCTGCCTAACTTTGTACAAGGTAAGTCAACACATTGCACATGAACATGACTAGGTTAAACCTTCTAAACAGTCGATAAGGTTTAACATGTCTATCTTGTAAAGCAATACAATCCGCTTGGCTCACTCCAACTCACAATACCGATTCGTACATCTCAAATTGTATACGAGGGTCTTGTGAGTTGGAGCGAGCCAGATGCATTGTATTGCTTTACAAGATAGACAAGTTGAACGCTATTAACTGCTTGGAAAGTTGAGCCTGCTCTTTGAGATACGTGCATGTCAACTGGTCGGGGCTGTGTTATCGTAATCGTATCGAAAATTATTTATGCTTACCACAAACGCTTCAAGTGGTATCAAGCAATCGAATGCATCGTCTTGTTATCACTAGATGAGGTGCTGATGACAGGTGCGTTAATAAATCAAGCAGTTTCTATCCCCATCTTTGTCGAATATTTATCGCACATAATAAATCTGAACGTATCGGTCTCTTAAAGTCAACTTGTATATGAAATATGTGTTACTTACGATTGTTTACATAATCAAAAATAGACTTCTCAAGTAATCTTGCAAAATTCTCCGATTGCCATGCTTTTTTATTGATTAAAATTTGGAAAATTATCTCTATTCACTTTATTTATTTTTCTTATTTTCAAGTTGGATACATTTATAATAAGTAGCTGGGCCTAGCGGGATTTTAAATTAATGAATTATTGAACCTCAGTGATACAATTGTAAATACATGTGAAAAGTATAGCAGAAGAAGTTTCGTCTGAAATTGGAAAAAGGGAGAGATAGACCATAAGTCTGGTTAGACTTATTCCATCAATTGTCAGTCCGGTCTAAACATTTGACTGAATACTTCGTACCTCTCCAGTTACTGTCGTTAGTCTGTTAGGTTCCATACTGTCTTCGAATGCAATAGAGCGAGTTGGTGGAAGGATCTTCAGGGTTGTATTTGAAATAGTGCTCAATGATCTCGGTGATGAGGACAATATTTGAACATATCTGAGTTGAGTAATTTTCTGCTTCCGTTTATTTTGTGAGCACCAAACACAAGTTATCATAGGCCTTACCACTGTAAGGTAAAGCGAGTAAACTACTCGAAGTTTTGAACATAATTATTTGGGCATGCTGGTTATTTTTTTGCATAGCTACGCTTAAAGCCTATCAAAACAGATATGTCTTGTTACTGTTGGTCGGGAAGCTTACTTTTCTCTTGTAAGAAAGATAAAAACAAATAATGCCACGTGTTGTATGAAAATGGAAATGGAGGAATATGTGATGAAACAAGTGCCTACATACTGGGACCAAATTTTAACGAAAGAAAAAGGTATCATTTCTTCATAACCCAGAGCGAGGAAATGTCTCGCATTCAGAAAACACGAGCCCAGGAAGATGATTAAACCATGAATCGACATTGCTGAGGAAGATATCGTTTCCGTCTGGAGGAAGAAGGAATGGTGAAACACACAACATTGCTACTTCGAAGTCATCGATTGTTTAAGCACCTTGGAAGGCCCTTATAGTTTTGCTTCAGAAAACGGAAAATAATGAAATGGAAGACCTAAGGTTTATACGGGATTTCAGGAAGAGAACTATGCTGATGCAATGTAATCTGACGCAACCACTGAACTATGTAGCAATTTTCCTTTGTCGAAGTTAAATAGATACACGAGCAAACACACAAACCTACAAACATCGAATTCAATTGTAATAAAACCGCTAAGAAGGACACCATATTATTAACTTCATTCCAAAAATTGTGCCAGCGTAGCCCACAGAATAAGTTGATTCGAAGTAACCAAACCGAGTCTACATTTTGTTCCTCTACTTTAATGTAGGCAGGGGGCACTACTGAAATTAATATTTTGATGTGTAGCTTTTGCTGCACATAACACCACGATACAAAGCGGTTACAGTAGTAAAATTACCCTTTTCCTGATTTGTGACCTGGCGAGTAGCGAATGAAATTTCAAATTAAGTAACGCTCGTTGTAATTAAGCCTCAAGATAGCTTATTGTATCTCCGTAGTGAACGCCGTCTCTACCGCGACGCTCATAGAGACGTCGTTCCTTTACATTCGCGGCAAATATATGTCACAAAATGCCTCACATTCTCGCTATTATATTATTCTTGTGTAATTATGTTGCATTGTATCGAAGTTGCTTGTGCATAGCTGACTGTTTTATTGCATAAATTAAATTCTCACACTCCAATGTTTAGCTTATCCAAGATTGCGCCTTATCACGAAATAAGATAAGCTTAATCTGTAATCCACGTTAGATCAGAGCACATTTCTAAATCTAGATCTAATGAGCGACTGATTAGATGAGCGGCAATAAAACAAGTTGAGTTATTATATGAAAAGCAAAAATGTCAGTCGTTTATTAATTTACAACTTCTCTTTCTGATTTCTTTTTTTTCTGATTCGAACCCAGATAGTACTTGATATTGTTACATCACGGGAGGAAAATGAAAATACATGCAAGTAAATAGCTCTTGAGGAATTTCTGGAGATATAAGACTTCTTATTTGTTCGAAGAAGCTACAGTGTTAGCGAAACTACAGTTACATTTTTATTAAACTAGTGAAAAGTATGGAGTGGATTTTCATCTGAGGTGTCGTTGTAGCACATTTAGTAGGAGTTATCTGAATATTGTAATCTCTGCGGCGAATTTTGGTTTTGTCAAGAATCTCAATATGACATGCTACATTGTTCTTGGTTATGCGAATGATAGGATACCTTAACATGCCTGCAAGGTTGATGGAAAAGTTCTCATTCCTTCCACCAAGAGCAACTATACTACCCTCATTGATCTCAGAAGCCAGCTACAACTATAACACTATACCAAATACTTTAAATTGATCTAGGCAACGGATTTATTTGAGAGCTGGAAAGAACTAGCACAAGTGATTCTCTTGGATGTGGTTTACGTTAGGGCTCATCTGTTATGGAATCATATGGAGGAAAACCATGTATTGTAAGAGATTTGACAAAAGAAATTCAACAGACAGGCTTCTACAAAACAAGGAGTAGGCTCTACTAAATTGATTGAAATCTTTCTGGCAGAAAAATTTAATTTGAGATGAATTTGATAATGAATAACCCTTCCTTTATCTCCAGTTATAACCAATATGTGAGCTTCCATACTTCTGTTGCCTCAAAGAGATCATTAGAGAGAGCGAAGTTCTTTTGAATCTTCAGGGCTGCATTTGGTATGGTGCAAAGGTCGGCCAATCTCTTACTATATTTGAATTGGGGTACGTTTATTTTCTGACCAAACTCATCGGCTATGAAGGGTCGTGCCACTGCTGTGCACTGTGCAGCCCTAGCGATCTATCCTTGGACGTAGTTCTTATGTTTTTCTAACAATCAACTTGCGCCGCATGAAGGCATATTTACCTTTGTTGGTGGTTTTCTGCAGGTGCTGGATCTATGTCAAGCTTTCGACCAAAATAAGGCCTGAATACTGTAAATTTACTGTTTGTTGGAAAAGGTTGATGTCATTACTTCTCTGACGGATGCGCCAAAGTTTTTTGGGGGGGAGGGATCTATTATCGCATCCTATGCGATCTTGTCAGAATGTGATAATAGATGAATACATGGAACAACTGTAAAATTAAGAAAGAGTTTTAAATTGGAATCTCGGTACTTATATATTTTAATATTGTAGTAATATTAGATAAAGCTTAACATCATTCTATAAGTCCTTAGCAGATGAATAATAACACAAATTTTTGAATAGTTTCTAATCCGATTCTGAATAAATTACATAGTTCTGAATTAATTTAGCACGTTAGTAATCCATCATAGCTATACTGCGAGTATTAGGAAAGTCTATACATGTAGAAAATTGAATTATACAGCAACAAAGGGCGGGGGTGGGAGATTTAGTTCGAAACAGGGTTGCCAACAACAGAGAGGAAGGAGTTCGTTACGGCAGTAATTAACTACGACTCGATAATTAATTAGTTCCAACGAGTACCGTTCGGCGCCGCTACCTCCCTCAACAACCCTATAAGGTCCATATTCTACCGCAATTCCTCGTGCCACCAGCTTTATGTGAACCGTATTACCACTGCCAACATTACGGCTTGAAATATTTGACTACAAGGGTTGTTTTTGTATGAAGTTATGTTTACAACCGGAAAATTTATCAATTACTTTTCATGTTCCACGATTTGAAACATTGCATGTATTTATTATTTCACAGTTTTCTATACAACATATTTAACCGAATGTCGTTGCACAGCAAGTTCATTCAATCAGCGAATGAAAGTTAACGAAAAAATGATGTTCAATTCAATTAAATGCAAGTCTTAAATATCGTAGTAACCACTATAAAAATAACTTAAATCTTATGCTTTCGAAAAGAAATGATGGTCGTATATCCAAAATGCAAAAAAAGATAGGCACAGTGCGGAAATCAACTGATCAATAGGAAAATAGTGATAACTTTAATTTATACCTTCATTTCCGAATACATTTCTTGGGTTTCATTCATTAATTAGCAATTCTTCGCTTGGTCTGCAATGACACTCCAATCAAATGATTGTCTTACGACCTATGAGAGACTATTACCAAAGGTGTAAAGGAAAATAAAAACCAATCAATACCGAGAAGGAGAAGTTACATTTTATTTGAAAAATACCACGAAATGAAGGAACACCAAGAATTTAATTACCTAAATGAACTTTCTTCTGCGGGTCAAATGTATGATTTTAGGAGCAAAAAAAAAATTGGAAGTGATCTAGAAACAGTTAATAAAAGACGTTAAATTATGAGCAAGTACTCTGTGCTATATTGAAATTTCATTAAGGGTGGTCTATAGAGTATGATCCGAAACTACCTGATGAAAATCTAACGGTGACCTCCTTGGCTGATGAAACATCCCCTTGTGTTTCATGTAAGAATTTCCGATTTGGACCTCCTATAAAAAGCTATGGCCTTTCAAAGACGGCAGCTGGGATGATTATTGATTCTCTCCGAAATGAAACAAATTTGGTGGGTGTCAGAGGCGTGCCCAAGATTTTTTTCTGGGGGGGGGGCTATCACTCGTTATCAGTTCAATCAATGAATCAATAGTTTCTTAGAAAAAAAACATTTTATTTTGAAACACCCGGACTACAGGCTTACAGCTGCTAACAACATGAAAATAAACTGAATGATAAATATAAAATAAAAAATATCTTTAGTAACAACAAAAAATCCATATAACATTATCATACTAATTAAATTGAAATCTCACTTTAAAATAACAATAAATAAACGTCAGTAAGGTACTACAAAAACGAGCACAAACAATAATATTGAGTGAAACATTACAGTCAAAAATTCAATTTTCGCTTCTTTGATTTGCTCAAAAAATCTATGACCTCTTCAACACTTATTGGAATTTCTCGATGAATATTCAGAAGAGCTAGTCCATTGAGCCTTTGTTCTTCCATAGTATTTCTGAGGTAGGTTTTGAGCCGCCTCATAGTGGAAAATGTCCTCTCATTTGAAGAGGTTGTCGCTGGTATAGTGATTTTCAAAAGTTTGTAAAGATTGGGAAATAATTTCTTTGTTTGAGGAAAATCTGTGCATCCATAAAATTTTTTGGTTTATTTTCAATATCTTTAAAAATGCTGTACCATAGTGTGACTTCTCCTAGAACAATATCAAAACTTTGAACTTCTAAAAAGTGTTCGTAGGCGGTATACAACTTATTCAATTCACCTATGTCTACTTTTATTTCATCTTTTGATTCTTTTGGGACTTTTGGGAGTAGTACATCAAAACTAGTTAAAATATCCTCATGTTTCAAAAATCGATTATCTAGATGTGAAATAAATGTGTCTAAAAATGGAATAAAGATTCCTCGCCTATATGCTCGCAACAGCACGATAACTACCGATAGGAAACGACGCTTCCAGATCTAAGAAATGTCGTGAATATAGTATTCTATCAGTCGGATCTTGGGGGGGGGGGTTCAAACCCCAAAAACCCCCCCTTGGGCACGCTACTGGTGGGAGTTAGTATTCATAATATTGTCATCAATTATATTATTCACATCTTTGCATAGGCTAATATGATAAAGCCTTCGGATGCGTAGTTTTTATTTTTTTTAAGCAAAAACTGAGAGAGATAATAACATTTTTGAAGAGATAAAAAAGTTTTGTGTTTGATGGATCTACCTGAATTATATTTTTGTATTTGAAAATTTTGAAAAAAGAAAAAGTTGTTTTCTAAAATTTAATAGTTCATTTCACCATATTCCGGTGGAGTATAAAATGGAGAATGACCACACTAGGTAAGTACTGCTTACCAAATTGGTTTTTTTCATGTTGAGACGTTTCTGAGATAACCAATAAAACCTACATTTCAGCTGTCATCTTTAAAAGGCCATAACTTTTTATGGGAGGCACAAAATGGAAATTTTTAGGTGAACCACCCCCTTTCCATTCAGCTACAGAAGTCACCGTTTCATTTTTATTAGGTAGTTTCGAAACAAACTGTATAATTCATTTTAAAACTCTATTATATAGACACCTGCTGTCAGGTTGACTTTCAAAATAATTGACACTATAATATAACCTTGTTTCATACTGATACCTGTTATCACATGAATTATTAAAATTATTGACACTATATAACCTTATTCTACGATACCACAGAGACCGAGCATTGAACTATACCGTATGAAGTATAGAATTGAGTATCGCTATGAACTGTTATTGAAACATCAAACTTTCCACTGTACCGACCCGGAAATTATTGGTGCTCAATGCTAGTACATAGTTGTTGATAGATGATGATAAGATGATATATGACATATTTCGTCTTTTGGGAAGCTGTGCCAAATAATTCTGCCTAGGTCTTTCTCCAATGGCCATGTGGTCTTGACATGAGACCACAAATGCTGGTTTAACTGGCGCTGTGTCAATTTGAGAAGAAGTAACCATTCAGTTTCTTCGCCTATAACGAATTTGATGTGATTCTGGTTGATCTTGAGTTCCCATTGCCTTTAATACTCTTGTCGTTTATTGTTTTACCGCTCTTCTTGTAGAGATAATATAGTTCATCATACCAGACGAACACGAGGTGTTTTTTTTCTATACTTTGACTACTCGAGAGGAAAACCTATAATGTTCGAAGAAGATCGAGTAAGCTAGCGGTGGAATGTTGAGAGAGGAGAAAGGCAGTACAAAGTTTGAAGGTTATATGCGTCAGGAAAGACCTCACTAGGCAAAGAGTTCCACAATTTGGCCGTTCAATATAAAAATGGAGTCTGGCAGGAGGAAGTGCGGACTGTCCCGAGCTCGACAACGAACGGGTGACTAGCTTGAGATCGCCATGTCCGCCTATTTGGAATCTCTCGTGGTGAAATAATGATCACCGACCACGGAAATATATCTAGAAGATCTATATCTAGATCGCTCACCTTTCTACAATGTTCTAGAGAGGTCAAAGAATCCGTAAGTCAACAGTTCTCCAAGGTAGGTCAAATCTGTGTTTTGTAAAATGTAAAATAGCTCTTGGTATGGAATAGAAAACCAAGTTTTCGCAATAGATCTCACATGATCATCCCATGAGAGGGTGCTGTTAGTAGAGATATCGAGAATGGATATGGAAGTCCTCATATGAAAAGTTGCACCTGACATCATCATATTAGGGTTCGTAGAATTTGGCCTTCCTGGAGAAAATACAAACAGATTTGGTATTAATCTTTTCTAGATTATCAGATACCCATTTCAAAATCATTGCCAGATCTTCATTATTTGCGTCGACCTTTCGCAGTCTCGCTCCTCTGGCTTCATTGGATGATATAGGGACTCTAGATGAGAAAGCTGTATGGAGTGGTACCATCATCTGCAAAGCTGTGGACGGGGCAGGATAGGTCACTCCCAACAATTCATTGATATGTAGCAGAAACAAAGTTGGTGCTAAGACAGAATCCTATTAAACCAGCGTTAATAGCCATTGTATCAGGTAAGACTTCGTCAACCAGCAGATAGAGTGATCTATACTGAGTGGCAAAAAAGTGGCAACCTGGAAGTTTCCCAACAAGGCCTTGGTACCAGACTCGGTCTATTCAATGATAGATTCTCCATATTTTACAATA
Source organism: Endomychus coccineus (assembly GCA_958510875.1). Lineage (NCBI taxonomy): Eukaryota > Metazoa > Arthropoda > Insecta > Coleoptera > Endomychidae > Endomychus > Endomychus coccineus. Next base: position 173,052,942 of record OY294068.1, on the reverse strand, counting down.
AATTTCTCCCATACGTGTGTTACATAGGCAAGCAAATCTCCTGTTGATCTTTCCCATATTCCCATTCACGATTTTGGAGCTCTCTAGGTATTGGATCAGCTATGATGTTGATTGCTTTCTCCACACTATATAGATCACAGATAATAATAATAGTGCAATAGTTCTATAATTATTGTTGAGGACCCCGTTTTCTGTGTTTGGAAGCTGCTGTTAATTTTGGGTCAAAATCTTCGGGAACAACAGGTTAAATCCCATTTAGCCCCATAGTTTTTTCGGTTTCGAGATCAAGCACAAGGCGCCTAATTGTGTGCTGACGAAAGAAAATTTCAGGCATATGGCTATCGATGGCAGCAATATTAGGAGGATCCTTCTCTAGTGGATCAAAAGGGTAATTTTCTGCAAACATTTCAGCAAAAAGGTTAGCTTTTCTTGTAGTAACCAATGTGTCATCACCTATGGTCAGGGGAGGGAATGTGCTCAGAGTGAAATTTGTTCCAATTGCCTTTGCAAAAGCCTGAAACGAATGGGATCCATTTGGACATTCGACGATAAGCTTTGATGTAGGAATCGCTGCAGTCCAACATCATGATACTCTTCTCAATTTCCTCAGGTGTTGAGATGAGATCAATCCCAATAGTCGCAGAAAATATGAAAGTGACTTTCTATGAATGTTCATCTGATATTCTATCAGCACCCTCCTAGGTCCGAAGGGTAGTTTATTTTGCAATGTAGGTACCGAATGAATAAATTTTTTGCCTCAGTATACAAATTGAATGTTTATATGTGCTACTGGACCAATATGCTAGAAAGGTTGGATTTCCTTATTTTCCTCTAGTGACATGAGAAATGAATTTGATAAGGAATACTCGTTACAATTGGGAAAAATTTGAAAAGATCATTACTTGAAAATCGATTCGCTGAATGGGAACCATAAAGAGATCTTACGCAATGCGAAAAATAGCTTACTAACGATTTCCAGTAGCCTTTATTGATAAAAGTAAGTTGTGAGTATTTTGTTAATAAAAATAGACCCAATGTTAATTACAACATATACTTTACTAAACTGATAAATAAGTGTTATTCCATTTTCACGACGTTGCGAATATAGTAGATAGTGAGACGAGAACGTTGGACGTAAAGTGCAAAACGTGTTTTAAAGTCAAGTCACGCGAGAGAAGAACATAATAAAACACAAGGATTTAATTAAACTTATTCATCTCACTAAAGTAGGAAGATGTTCGCGGAAAACTGCATTTAATTAAGAAGTTGAAATTCTTCGCATTTTTGACATAATTAAGTTTAGGCCATCTTTTATTCCAAATGGCTTAATTCCGAGCCACTCCTTCATTAGCACTAAGGAAGGACTAATTATATTACTTTATTCTAAATACTTTCAAACCTGTATCCTTACATGACTTCTCGCAATACCGCAACGTATAGAGATAATGAATTAGTGTTTGGTTTTGTGGCCATTCGTTATGACTATATCCTACCTTATTATGAATTCAATTTAAAGGAAGATAATGTTCCAATTCATTCATCTTAGAGCTATTGGTTGGTTGGTATAAAAGGATATTTCATTTAGTTACCCAAAAACTATGAATGAACTATTTCAGTATTCATATCTAAGTATAGATATGTATCGTTTATTAATTCAGATAACTCTTGTATTTGAATTCACAAGACATATATTTTTGTGCCCTGCATAGTGACGCGACAAGAGTTCCACCATGGGCCCCTATGGGAACATGAAAAATAAACTCTACTACAAAAAGATCAATTGTATGTTTAAAATTACTAGAAATTACAAAAGAACTACAGAGAAGTCGATGACATACCTAGTCTTTGTTTGTTTATCGAGGACAACTTTAGGTCTATTTTCTTGTATGGAGCTGACGGTAGGATTACGGGCAATTCCAGTAGATCTGGCATTTCTCATTTCCGACAACGGACTCAATTTCTTCTGGTATGTAAGGTAGCACCGGCTCTTGATCTATTCCGTACGAGTGTATTAGATGGTGATACATCACCCGTAGGGTAGCATTATCATGGCAACTGGTATACGCCGAGACCGCTTTTGCCGGACATACCGACAGCAAGTGGAAAAGCGTCTCAGCGCCTTTCGACAGAAGACTGAAGCTGACACCAGGAACCTGCACACCCATCACATTGCGGCGATAGACCAAGATGTTGATTACACCATCTTGGCAAGCTGCGGTAAGTCCCTCGTCTCGGATGAAAGCTCAACTGACTTTAGGTACCCCAAGGTCAGCCTGATTGACAAGCCGAGCGTATCGATATGTTTCTGTAGAAAACACAGTGTATCGGCTTGCCTGAGCATAAGATCTAGCTCCGCGGCATTTATCTGGGCTTTCAGGCGAGAAGGTTGAAACTCGAGGTAGCCATCTGAATGGCGACTGATGTAAAATTCGAGATCAAGTTCTTCCGCTGCTTTTTGTGCTGCCTTGATGACAAATGCTCCCACTCCAGCCAATTCGTGACTTTTGACAAGGCACAGGAAGGGTCCGAACTCCTAAGAACTCTACAAGCTATATTCAGAACCACACTTTGATGTAGATCCTACAGACTAAGGAGTCCCCTACCTCCCGGTGACGTGGGAGATAAATGCGGGAAACGGACGACCTAGGATGCAGACTGTGATGGATATGGATGGATATGATGGAGAACATAATTATATATGATATTACAGAAAATCTCATATTACTATGAAAGTACCATGAATAATAAATCGAGTTCTAACAGAATTCAAAATAAAAAAAACTGTTGTTGTAAGTAACGTGTATTGCAATTAGTACCAACAATATTTCCGGCTTCATAATCCAAAAATGGCCCAATAGTGGATCTCATCAAATGAAAATAACAGGTAAAACTCTGTTAAATTCTAATATGTAGCACCTGACCATGCGCCATTAAACTAAACGGTACTGTCGTAGGATACCTCTCTACTGCTGGCCTTATATTGATGACGTCATATTTGAATTTTGGATATTTTTTTATATTTGCTTAGAATCAAAAAAATTTCATTATTTACCCACGCAATTTTCCATTATATTTAGAGTAACAAACGGTAATTAGTGGAGTAAGACTGGAAAATGAGCGAAAATTTTTGGGTGGGCTTAGCCACATGGAAAAAAAAGTTTGTTTTGATGGTGATAACAATACCCTCAAATCTTTATGACTTTGTTAAACCAGAAGTATGTCTAATTTCCAAAAAAAGTCTTTTTACACCTATTTTGGCTATTTTAAAGGTTATTTTCTCTTAATTTTTTTGGAGTATTTCCAGTACTAGCTAAGGTACAAAATTGATACCCTTCTATTTTCGATATTCAAGGAACCTTCAGTTCAAATGTGATGATCGATTCGACCCCCCTCTCCTGTAATATATATATACATATGTTTTATTAAGAAAACACTAAATTAGGCTATTTTAGACAAATCTCAACCAAATTGAACGAAATTTGGTGTGATGGTAGTCCATGTAAGTTACAAACTACATACCAAATTTCATCACAAAATATGAAACGATTCTACCGAAATTCCACTTTCACACCAAATTTGGTTCAGTTTGATTGAGATTTGTCCAAAATAGCCCAATTTAGTTGTTTTCTCAATAAAACATATATATACATATATTACAGGAGGGGGGTAAACCGATCATCACGAAATTTGAACTGAAGGTTCTTTCAAGATCGAGAATAAAAGGGTATCAATTTTGTACCTTAGCTAGTACTGGAAGTGCTCCAAAAAAATTAAAACTGAGGAAATAACCTGTAAAATGGCCAAAATAGGTCAAAAAAGCCATTATTAGGAAATTAGACGTACTTCCGGTTTAACAAGGCCATACAAATATAAGGGGATTGTTATTACCATCTAAACAAACCTTTTTTCCCATGTGAATAAGCCCGCCCAACAATTTTCGCAAGCTGACTTTTTTTTGCTAGGCTACTCCACTAAATTCTCATCAGTGGAATTGACTAGATTTTTCACGTTAGTAGTAAAAAAATTCTATTTCATATTTTATTCATATATTTGATGTGATAGTGGTAACATCATCTGTCATTTATTTCTATATGCATATGTGAACTTTCATTTACAAATTTCAGGGTGACTTCCCTCACTTTTGTTAGCAAAATAGCTTTCGGGAACTTCTGCGGGGAAAATTTAAATGATTGTAGGAACAGAAAATATATTGGAAATGATTTAGAAACTGCTAATGAAAGACTTTAAATTAACAACATTGAAATTTATCCGACATTCCACCACTTCATCACACGATGTTCCTTGTGTACTCAAAGTATAGAAAAAAAAATTTCAAAATTTATTGAAGATACCGGGATATCAAAAATTATCTTGGTCAAGGGTGGTTGTGGAATCTAAAACGTGTGTCTTACTTTACGTTTGAAATAATTATGTCCCTTGTGCCAAATTAATTAATTTGAAGTTTCTAAAAGTGCCAAATTTCGCAATTTTATTGGAAAGTTGTTACCCTCCGAAGTTTCTAGCGCTTTAGACTTCGGGATTTTCACTTGGATCATCGAAATTAGAAGGTTCGAATTGTATAAAAACACAATTGCATGAACGCCAGAGGCCTTAGCTACGAACGTAATCATTTTGACATATGCTTCGAGAAGCTCGCTATGCGTAAGTTAGAGTTTACACTTTTTACCTCGATCTTGTTAATTTGGGGCCGTTTCGTGCCTCGTGTGGCCGGCGCCAATTTTAATAAACTGTTTTCGGCTATGGGCCGCTACCTTTTACCCGCTTTGGGTATATTTTAGTAGCTGGAAAATTCCCTTTGGTACGTCGCACGTCAGACGCGCATAGCTGAGACCTCAGAGTACCTCCAACTGTTTTAGTTAAATTTTCCTATTTAAACGAAATTTTTGGAAAAAAGAAGGGTTGTCGGGTGCGTATCGCGACTAAATCTAACTACATGGAGTGAAAACGGTACGCGAAAAGCCCTCGTAAAGAAGTTCTGTGTTCCTAACTTTTGCACTCTTCCAACTCGCGAGCTACTGGCTTCTCACGTGAACGTCATTCGATTTATCGAAAATTAACTATTTTAAAGCAGTTTTCGACCCGGTTTGAGGCTATAGCGACCTTTAAAAAGGTTCAAAGTTAACATTTCGATCATTTTCGCAACTCCGGTAAATAATTTGCAAGAAATGCAACAAAGAATAGTTAAGCAATGTGCAACCATAACGCCAGAAATGCTGCACAGCATGAGGATGCGTGTCAACTTGTGCATCGAACAAAACGAGGGACATTTCCAACAATTACTGTAATTTAGTTTTTCTTGTTACTAAAACCATTATTTCATAATTTGTAGTTCATTATTGTTTTACAACTGAAATAAATAGGTATGAAATTTGTAGGTTATTGATGATGTCAGTGTGACAGTGACATAATTATTTCGAACGTAAAGTAAGACACACGTTTTAGATTCCACAACCACCTTTGACCAAGATAATTTTTGATATCCCGGTATAACTAACCACCTTGATAAGAATTGATTTTTTTACTGTAAAATATGGATACATTGATTCGTACATAACTCAAAGTAGATATGTATTGAGAACACTCTCTATCAGAGTCAAATACATTATATCTTGTTTTAACTTATGACAGATAAAATTATTTAAAACTTTATAATTTATGGAAATATCTACATTTGCCAAGGGCTGTAGAATATTCCATGACATTAGCAAACTCTTAATTGAGAACCGTATTTTAATTCTCTAAGGTAGCAAGGTCAAATTTTGGTATTTTACAAATGATGGAAATTCGCCCTTTCTCATTTTCCTAAGTTTTATTATTTCAAGGTAAAGCTGTTCACTTTTACTATGTATCAATTCATATCTACGTACACCTATAGATATATTGTAAGATAGGTTTAGCAGAACACGAGTAAATGCATTATGAGGTACAAAGAGGGCACTTACCAGGAGAGTGGCAGGTCAGGTGTCCAATGTCATCTAACCGACACCTACTCAATAGCTTCTACGGAACAACCGACGTGCTCGCTTATTGTCCTTCAATTTGTAGAATATAGTGGTGAGATATTGTCGTAGATTCATACTTTCAATGGGATACCCTTTTTCAGTCCCACCATAATATAACATGATTCAAACAGATGTCCTACAGTAGGATTCCTACTCATTGTTTTCTTGTACGTAAATAGATGAAATAGAGAGTAAATAACAATACTGAAAGAAATGGAACTAAGATATTTCACGCGTAAACGTTTATTTGTCTCACCCTCCATATTTCTCAATGAACTAATAGACAAGATGTGAAGTAAACTAAGTATAGATAATTTAACTTTGGTAAATTTCGGTCAGTGGAATTTTTCAAAAGGGACCTGAACATAAAATATGGTTACATTATTTTATATAAAAAATTCTCGGGAATTAGGTCACATTAACACTCTGTTATAAATGTTATTTTTCGTAAATTTCGGTCAGTGGAATTTTTCAAAAGGGACCTGAAGATAAAATATGGTTAGATTATTTTATATAAAAAATTCTCGGGAATTAGGTCACATTAACACTCTGTTATAAATATTATTTTTCGTAAATTTCGGTCAGTGGAATTTTTCAAAAGGGACCTGAAGATAAAATATGGTTAGATTATTTTATATAAAAAATTCTCGGGAATTAGGTCACATTAACACTCTGTTATAAATGTTATTTTCAGTACGGTGAGCAATATTTTGGACAAATTTTCGGCACAGCAATGGGATCTCCTATTTCAGCTACCATTGCTAACCTCGTTATGGAATGCCTAGAGGAATCTGTTATAAATTCATTAGATTTTCAGCCTGTATTCTTTGAACGGTATGTAGATGATTGCCTTATGTGTGTTCCCAACGATAAAATTCAATATGTGATTAATAAATTTAGCAATTTCCATTGTAAACTTCAATTCACTTGTGAAATAGGAATAAACAATAACATTAATTTTCTAGATATGACCATTAGGCATGATGCAGATGGAAAAATAAAAACTTCTTGGTTTACTAAGGAAGTCTGGTCTCAACGTTATCTTCATTTCAATTCCGTTGCACCAGCTTGTTATAAAAAAAGTGTCATAAACAGTAACTATAATGGTTCTTCTTATAAAAATAACATAACAGGTAATACAGACAATTATATAACTTTACCATACATTCCGGAGACCTCAGAAAAAATTAAGAAATGTTTGAAAAAGTACGATATAAATGTTGCGCATAAACCTACTAACTGTGTTGGGAAATATTTCTCAAATCTAAATAAAACCTGTAATACCTAAAGATAAACAAACCCACACAGTATATAAATTGAATTGTTTAGATTGTGATGGAACTTATACTGGAATCTCGAAACAATATTTACAAAAAAGAATGTACGGCCATAAGTATAGCACAAGAAATAATAACTTAGACAATTCCACCGCCCTTGCTAAGCACTGTTTTGATTATAACCATCAATTTGATTACAAAAATGTTAATATTTTAACTAAAGAAACCAATTATTATAAAAGATCTATCCTGGAGATGATTCACATAAAACGGGATTCAAATTCTGTAAATCATAGGAATGATATTCAGGGATTGAGTCAGATTTATACTAACTTGATTAATAAAAACTCTTGCAAAATCCTACATACGTCTTTATAATGTTAAAAGTATATTTTAGGAAGAACGCTTAAAGTAAACTAAATTCCAATGCAGGTCTAAAACCTTTTCAAGTACGTCATAAATCTACATCTGGGTCGAGTTATTACAAACAAATAGCTTCGAACTCCAGTTGCTTTGAGACCATAGCAATATGCGTTTGTACATTATGAGAATATAACTTAACAGTGGTTTCTTGTTACAAAAAAATCTATACTTTAATATTAACGATACAATTTTCGATTATTCGTTTCGACGGCGTGAGCTTTTTGATTGAAAATTGTGCGATATGGACGCTTGTGCTAATTAGTTTTAGTTAACCCCTTTTTAACAAAATAAGTCTTCTGATGATGGTCGTGAGACCGAAACGTACGTAAAGACGAACATTTATAACAGAGTGTTAATGTGACCTAATTCCCGAGAATTTTTTATATAATTCATACTGGGTCAAGAATCTTATTATATTGTTAGATTATTTTCATAATTGTTCTGTAATTCTGTGTATCATTGCAGTGAATAATAATTATAGTAAGGTAAGCCCCAAAGAGGGTATTCAATTCTTCTAAGCATGCAGAAGTTCCATCTACCATACCTCTTTACCACTAATTAATTTACATAAAAAATTGTTTTATCAGCACGGTACATTACCCTTCCATTTAGAATCAATATTGTTTGAATTGAAGTAACAAAAAACTGATCATAAAAGTCCTAAGTTTCAACATACGCAAACGAAATCATTTGGTATTAAATTACGTATAATAAGTATATTCAAAATTCAAATATTTCGTGAGAAATTAATTCATTTTGTACATAATCACCGAATTAAGTTCGATGATATAGAAATATTTTGTTAAATTCCAGTTCAAATGTAAACAAAAAATAAATTTCTGAAGAAGGCGAAAACCGAAACACGTCAAATGAATGGTGAAAACCTAATAAAACTCACAACTTTAGATTAACCAGCAAAAGAAATCTACATATATATTTGTATATATGTATACGCTCCGATGACATCGCAGCAATCGGGCCAGAAAAACCAAAGTCAGATAACAGAAGCTACTCCTCCCCACCGGTCGGTAAGTAGCTTCAGGTTCCTGAATCATGTACCCTAAGTAGTCTTATTGAACCCAGAATGAATGCCTTCTGCATCAAGATCTGCGCCGAGTTCTTACAGGCCGGAATGATCTTCAAGTTCGAACGTAGCGAAGGCCGAATTCCGACCAAAACACCTATGATCAAAGCAACTAATACGACCTTGTGGCCTGGGTATAGCGAACGGAGGTCGAACAGGAGATCTTGATACTCTGTCCATTTTTCTCCATATCTCCTGGCATGTAAGACACCCCCGGCTCTTGGTTTATTCCGTACGAGTGCCTTAGATGGTAATACAGCACCCGTAGGGCCGCATTACCGCGATGGGTGTACGCCGAAGCCAATTTTGCAGAATATACCGGAAGCATCTCAGGCGCCTTTCGACAGGCTCTGCTGCTGACATCAGGAACCTGCACACCCATCACGTTGCGGTGATTTCACAATTTCGATGACGAGAATATAACCGATTTAGATGTTGGAAAGACATCATCATAGTGGCTGTTTATACACCAAAAGAGAAAAGCGGCCCTTTTTAATGAAAACGGGTGTATAATTAACCTAAGATGTTGTGATTCATCTTCCAGAAAGGCACCTTCTACGAGTTTAGATTAAAATCTTAGAATCACAAGCTAACCTATTCACAACATTCTTTGTTCAACGACTTCAAGGCTAAATAGTATACTTGAAAAATCTTGTCTTCCGGATGGATTCCGCGTCACAATATTGTGACGCGGAATCGATCCGGAAGACAAGATTTTTCAAGATTAGCTGTCCGCGGAAGTCTACTATCCAAGATAAATAGTATACTCTCAGAAAAATATTCAATCTACGATTGATAATTTTTCTCCGATTAAGTAGGAACAAAAAAAATATGCTCACCGAATTCTAAGACCATTGATCAGTTTCACATCAATAAAATGTGTCATGTCTCACTATTTTTCTATTGTGTTTGTTCCATACTAGCATAGACTGAAATTAAAATTAAACTCGATCTATGAAGTCTTCCATAACAAAGCTCAGGATCACCACCAACAGTAACCTCTCATGAGACGATCATGTGAGGTCCATTGCGAAAAACGCTTCACAAAAACTTGGGTTTCTATTTCGTGCTACTTTACATCCCAGCAGATACTAATAATATCACACTTACAAGCTCGAACTTCTTCCTACCAGACTTCATTTTTTTATCGAACAGCGAAGTCGTGGAACTCTTTAGCTAGTGAGGTCTTTCCCTATGCCTACAACCTCCAAACCTTCAAGAAAAATACGAATGCCTATCTCGTCTCCCTACATTCGACCGCTGGCTCACATGATGTTGTTCGAACATTATAGGTTTCCTATCGTGTAGTCAAAGCATATGAAAAAATTGGGAATGTTATTTGCTCCAAAGAAAATCTATTCCACTTATGAACCGAATGAGACAATTATTTTTCCTCAAGATCTAAGAGTTTCTGACAGTAAGTCAATGATGTAACGTCTATCTTCTCATGGGTGTCGGATAATTCAACTTTTGATTCATCGAAACTCAGCAAATGTTTATAATGACCGATGGCGACTCGTGAATTTTTGAGAGAGGAGGCTGGACATAAAACGTTTTTGTAAAAATATACTCTTTGCACAGCGACCGTACCAGCTACTTCAGTGACAAAATTAATTGTTACCCAGCAAGAACCAACGTGGAGGTATAGAGTTCCTCTTGGCAAAAAATTTTTTTGTTCGTTTTTTGTCTTTTATTTTTTTTGGATTTTTAATATTTTTTTCTTTTTTTCTCGAATTTTTCATATTTTGTTTTTTTATTAATTCTATTATTTTTTTTATATATTAACGGAATTCTACGGTCTTTAGTTTGCGAAAAATGATCAATAATATTATCAAAAAATGTATCATTTTGTTTTAAGTGTTTTACTAAATCTTTTTCAATAGATATTAAACTAACATTGTATAAACGACTTTGGCCCATTGTATTTGGCATGTAAGTTTTAATTCGTTTGAGAGTAGAAAATGATCTCTCCACCGATGCCGACGTGACAGAAATGGTGACTGTCAAACAAAGTAGTTTATAAAACTGAGGTAAAAGTTGCAAATCATTGTCTATCATATATTTTATCATATCGGCGTGACTGTCATACTGGCCTAAAATATCTTTATCCGAGTATATAACTCATAATTCATTGTGCCGTGCTATTTTATCAGAAAATTTATATTTTAGAACTAAGTTATCTTAAAGTGTATTGGGGAACTCTTTTGAAAAAGATTCGAAAAATCTTCTATTCGTCAAGTCAAAAACCTTCAATTCATATAAATCGGAAAATCGAATCTCAATTTGACCTTTAATAGTATCTAAAATTTCATAAAAAAGTTGTTTATACTTAATGTAGTTTCTTGTCTACAAAATTATATGTTTTCCTTCTTTTCGCGGGAGGAGCCTCATCAGTTGAAAAATTTTCAAATAAAATATTAAAATCAAATTCTGTATTACGGAAACTTGAAATTTTTCCAATGAGATGTTTCAAACGATCTCTTAAATTTATGTTGTAAAATTTGAAAAATAATATCAGTTTGTTCAAATAATAATTTAAAATTATCAACAAAAAACAAAAATTCTTCATTTTCTAAATAAGATTTTAAACCAACAACAGCATTTAATGAAACCTGATCTGTTGAAAAGTCATCACTGTTTAATACAAAATCAAATGTTTCAATTAATTTGTCTTTATTTTTATGGATGGTAAATACTGTACGTGATGTAAAATTCCATCGAGTTGGAGCATTACAGGGAAATCAATGATTTTTTTAAAACTTCGTCTTGTCAATATTACTATTAGTATTAACAATGATCGATTTTGATAGTTACCTGACATTACTAATCCTTTCAAATCCGGTAAAGGCCGTTTATTTAAAAGAAACACTTTTATCGTATGTTAATTCACTAAATGGATTTTCTAAAAGGCAGCAACTAACTCACTAACACTCATTTTAAATTTACAACAGACAACAATCTAACCTTACTTGGCGTGACAACACATAAACAAACAAGCACTGACTGACCTACGCAGCAGTCGGCAGAACGCACGTCTCGTATGTCATAGATTGCTAGCGGCTGCCGCAGGCTAGCCTCCAGAGGGTGTTGCCGTTTTCGCTGATTTACCCAGTTGGCGATCGGACTGGTCGGAAAAACGGCAACTGCGTTGAACAACACATGCTCAGCGTTTGAGATATGTAGAGAGTCTAGCCTCAGGGCACTGTTGTCAGATTAAAAATAACTACTGACAACGGGGAATTAATTGTAAAATTTTAAAAATTATCAGAGAAACAGGAAATAAAATTGAGAATGATCATTAAGATACATTGGTGAGGAGGCTGAGCCTCCTTAGCCTCCTTCGAGGAACCGCCACTGATAATGACCCTGTGATTCTTCACCGTGTTTGATTGCAATCAAAATCACTAAATTCGTGGCCTTGAACTCAACAATCATGTAGAATCGTTCCAATTTAATAACTTCTCTGATAATGTTTATGAGGATGGAAAACAAAAAACAAAACCGGAACATTTAGAACATTTTAACATGCGCCTTCAAATAAAAAGCAAAAGATTATACCGTTACATGCGCGAAATATTAGGGACTGAAAAATTCCTATAATAGTATTGAATTACAAGATCGCGGGATAACGCTCAGCAATACGACAGCTTCCGCATATCTATTATACGTACACCTATGTTAAGTGGCTGTCATACGACAATGCTAGATAACCTGAGACTACTAAACCACTATTCAAACATAATGGACCGTATCTAATACCTCATAACAACAAACTTCCTTATTATATATTTACACAAGGCCCAAACTTATCTGAAGTTCCGTAGGATCGATTTAAAATGTTTTGACCACAAGAGCTGTTTCTTTGTGTGCATTACAGCAGCTCGGATTTTCGGATAATAGAGCATATTCAGGTCTTTATGCCGGAATAAGAGTAATCTTATACATCTCCCTAACGACAATTTTATACCAGGCCGCTTTTACGATAATAACATAAGTCAATGATGATTTTATTGCTTACACTGATTTTTCACTTCAAGGGTAGATAAACTAACTCGCCCTAATGAGCTAAAAATCTTATTGTACAGAATTTAATTCTTAGAAGGCTTTGCAGTCAATCAAACAAATGAAAGATGATTGAGAAATTTGCAACATGGTTTAACTACTCCAACAATAATTCAAAGTCGAGATAAGGATAATTTTGAAAACGAGTTAAGTAAGCTAACTTATGGTTTAAGATGAAAAGTTTTAGGATATTGTTTCAAGAATACTACTTGAAGTTATAAGTTACAGGAATAACATTCTATGTACGCTAAGCACTTGTATCATAATTCTACTCTTAGCCAAGATATTTTTCAATTATAATAAAAAAACATTGAAATTTGAAATCAAGGCGAAGTTACAACTTTATGAATTGGAATGACCGGTATAATAACAAGATCTGGTAATCCTTCAATAAGGAAGTATTAATAGATCTCTAGAGAATATTATTGAATTAGTCGTAACGAGCTATTACTTAGTACTTATTATTTCATAACTTAGTGCCATTATTTACTTATATAAGTGTTACATCAAACCATGAAATCAACTATGGTATAATTCCTCGACTTGATTATCACTAGCTTCAAATCCGAAAAAACCTGGCTATGACATGGCTATCCTGCCAGGATCGCCATGTGATGACAATGGTCTATTCATAACCATCCCCTTTATACGATATTTCTACTGCCAGCCTTTTTTTAGAAGGAAGGAATATCGTATAATGGAGATGGTTATGAATAGATTACCTTGGTTGTCACAATAATTCATTCTGAGAATACCACTACGTGGTAACAATTATTGTCAATATATTGTTATTTAAGAGTAGACTCGTGTTTTACTCACGTTTTATTATTCAATACTTATCAACTTATTTGAATTAATTGTGAATGAGAGGCCAAGTAACGCAAAATAGTCATATCCATTTCAGGTATAAGCGGAAGCTGTTTGAATGAGAAAAAACACAACGGACACAATATTAAAGCGACGAAAATTGATTGTGATCATTTACGTCAACAACAGCTGGATTTACTCTGTCTAAATTCCATTGCTCAAATTCATTCGTTACAGAATCTTCAACCAATTTTCGTCAAGAAAGATTGTTATTTTCACAAACGTCTTTGAATTGAACGAATGACTCTCATAATAAGGGAGTAGCTTCTAAAAATAGCAAGGGTTGAATACTCATTACATAATTTGAAAAAAAAAACATCATAATTTTTCAGATTCGAAACTAATTCCAACAACGATCTGATTGAAGGATCCATATACATATACCTTACCAATCAAATTTTGTTCAAGTGTTTCAGGAAATATATAAATGCGTGATTTAATTCACTTGGAATGTACTAACAACCTTATGAATTGCAATGTCCGGTTTAATAACAAGATCTGAGAATCCCTCTGTAAGAAAGTATTAATAGATCTCTAGAGAATATTATTGAATTAGTCTCAACGAGCTATGACTTAGTTCCTATTACTTCATAACGAGATACTACTCTGTATGTAGTGCCATTATTTAGTTGTGTAAGTGTTACAATAAAGTATGAAATCTATGGTACAATTCCCCGACTCGATTATCACCAGCTTCAAATCCCAAAAACCTAGCTATGACATGACTATCCTGGCAGGATTGCCATGTGATGACCATGGTCTATTCGTAACCATCTCCTTTATATGATATTTTTATCCTGCCAGACTTTTCTTCAAAGAAAGGAATATCGTATAATAGATCACCATCGTTATCACAATAATTCATTCTGAAAATACCACTAAGTGGTAACAATTATTGTCAATATATTGTTATTTAAGAGTAGATTTGTGTTTTACTCACGTGTTATTAGTCAATACTTATTAATTTGTTTTAATTAATTATGATAAGAGGCAAAATAACCCAAAATATTCATACCCATTCCAGGTTAGCGGAAGCTTTTTGAATGAGAAAAACACCACGGATACAATCTTGCAGCAACAAGAATCAATTCTGATTATTTACGTGACCAACAGCTGAATTTGACTATGGCAAAATTCTATTGGTCAAATTCATTCGGTATAGAATCTTCAACCAACTTTCGTCAAGTAAGATTTTTATTTGTCACAAACGAATGACTCATATAATTGTGGAGTAGGCGAACCTTCTGAAAATAACAAGAGTTGAATACTCATTACATCATGTAAGAAAACGACATCAAAAATTTTCAGATTCGAATAAGCAACTTCTTCGTAAATACGCTTAAGCGAGTCATCATTCACTAATTCCAACAACGATCTGATTGAAGGATCCATATAGATTACCTCACTAATCAAATTTTGTTCAGGTGTTCCAGGCCACAAAATATGATCCATAAATATATAAATGCGTGATTTAATTCACTTGGAATGTACTAATATGTCCTAACATAGAGACTGTGAATAATTCTTAAACATCTTCCTAACCAATACCACGACGGCTATTGAATTCCCAAGAATATATTCGTTAAAGGGGAAAATATTACAAAATATTTATCAAATATAAGACATATGACATAAATTAATGTAAACAAAATCACCAAGATTTGACTTGCCAGATCTCTACAGAACTCTGGAGAAACCCTTGTCTCCAACATCATAAAACCATATCCTTATTATATTCTTAAATGAGATAGTTCTATCAGTTCTATTGGCTCTGCTAAGTGACTGGAGCAGAACGTTTCTGTATTAGGATAGCTCAGTAGAATCCTTTCAACTTTGAAAGTAATGCTACTAATGATAGATAAGATTAAATCTATGTAAACAGGTTGAAAATATATTCGAGTATTTGGATGTCAGATCTGCATGTTTTCAAAAATGGTAAATTACCCCAAACAAAATTAATCTCTTTCTATTTGGTATTAATTGTTATGATTATTGTTTCAGGTTTCTCGCAGTTGAAAAACTCCTTCAGTTCCTCCGGCCCTGGATCCTGTTTGTCAGGTAATCTTTCTTGTGAGTTAAAATCATTAAAAATATCTTTCTAATGTAACTATAATTTGTGTTTAAATTACATCCATTTGCAAAGTGGATGAATGGTTTTGTGGTAGCATTCTAGTATAAAGTTTGGATAAGCCCTTGATTATATTGGAAATTGAAATTGAAGATACCTGATTGCTCTCAACCATTCACAATTATTGTATGAAAAATAAATTCGTTAAGGCCGTTTTCTCTTTAATGCGCTCTCATGATTTGTAATTACAAGAAAACTGTTCACTGATGCAAAATGAAGACAAAAAAGAGCATCCGCCGAAGTAGCACAACTACATTAGCCTAATCTAATTAGAAATTATGCGAGTTATTTATCAAGTGGTCCGTTAACCAGCACTCACTGCATCCACCGGCGTGTATTTTATGCACCATTTAGTACTTCGAACGCGTGTACGCTACAATTGACAATTATTTATATTACAGTTACCATTTATCACATTATTGTTATGTTACACCCGCATAACTCACATCTAATGTAGTTGTGCTGGCCCTCTGCAGATCGCCTGTAAACATCCGAATCGCGTCGAGGGACCCTTTAACTGTATTAACTCAACTCTTTAAATTTGATTACCTAATACATTATGGAAATCTTTCTCATAACAGACAAAGGGGAGGAGAAGAGATGTAACTTATTTTGGAACATGATATTAAAATGTCGATCCGATTCTAAAAATTGGGAAAATTTTATCACTATTGATTACAAATAAGAAATAATCACCTTTATCCACTAAAAATACTATTAAAGTACTGAGTACCTTTCGGCTACCCTCAGTACTTTAATAGTATTTTCAGTGGTTAAGGGTGATTATTTCTTATCAACAGTGTTATAATATATCCACAGTGTGAACTCTTTTATAGTATAAAATGTTATTAGTTTACAACAGATGAAATGTCGACCACAATTAAGTTAAGAAAATTGTCTGGCTATCTATGTTGTGGTGAGTATTTCGCCCAATTGGAATTCAATTTTTTTAATAGTAGTATGTGACTTTTTGTGAAGCCAAATGTTGATAGAACTACCATTTTAATTTGTTGGGTTTTGTTCGAGAACGGTGAAATTATTTTATCATCGATGACTTATGAGGTTTATTTATTAGATTTGTGGGTTATCGTTGTTAGAGATGATGAATATCTTATAATATTTATATAGTTGCTATGTCAAGGCAATTTCTCACTATGAATAGTATGATGTTGTTTTTTAGTGTTGATTCGAACTCTGTAAGTGAAGTTTTTGGGGCTTCTCTTATTTGTACCATATTGACATTATATTTCAGGTGGGCATTACGCACTCTGCCATCAAAATCAAATATCCACAATTACTTCAATTACTTTCTTCGTCATTCAATCCCTCATATGGAACCAAATTATATCGGACGGCATGATATTCGTCACAATTTGATTATGGGGACCGGTCAAGGTGTCAGTCACACAGAGCTTTCTTTGGTAAGAACAGAAAGGATGGGCCGATGTTGATCATTATTGGACGCAAAATTGTTGCATCAACAAGGTTTTCATTGTATTTTCGAATTTTAAAATCAATAATTATCTTTGTGACGAATTTCGAATCCTTCATTATATTAGCTTGCTGGTTAATGGTCCAAGTTTTACCCAAATTATGAGAACTCTATCCCTTTCTGAGCTATCGTCTTATTCGAATACAAGAATAGAGACATATTTTCCCGATGACATAGGCCTATGAATGTTGAAAATGATAGATAGTTTTGAGTACCTATTAAACAGGTAGGTTTACATGCTTTACATCGATTACAATTTGGAGGGGCAGCATTTAAAAGAAAATTAGCTTCTGGACGATGATATGATACGATATATCTAATGTATTGAACACTATATTTAACTATGGCGTATAAGTTTTCCCCGAATAGTGATGCCCACTTACTCCATTATCGTACGCTAAATGTTAAGCATCACAACAAACGTGATAATAATAACAACGGGAGGATTCTCTTCCATACTTAGAAGATCAAAAACTTTTGAGTACAAGAAAATGATATTGTCATCGTTCATGTTCATGAGAATTATCCTAAATCGTTGCATTTGAACTGAACACTTATAATTAACAGGTAGATTCGCAGAACGCAATTCTTTATAATATTCATTCAAAAATTATTGCCTACAAGAAACAAGAAATGATTTATCTTAGGTGCTGAAATATAACACTACTTCTGCGTTCAACACCCTATTCATACTAAAAAAGACGATGAATTGTTTATGACGTCATAATACGATAACCCATACGATTGGCTATAATGAACACTCCAACCTGAAATCAGAAATTGTCGCCACTTGATGTAGAACCGCGCGAGTACCTCCATAAACACTTCGTTTGGAGTAGGAAATTCTCGATACACCTACATAGTTTGAATGAATCCCAAAATACGTACTGATCTTCTACAGTTATACGTCCTTTTATCGTGAGCTTAGTGTATTATCATAAAGAATCATGAATAAATATTAACAAATGACTTCCAGACAATGTTAATGTGTTTTCTTAATATATTACCATCTGTAAATACTAAAATTCTTACTTACTTTGTTGTTGAATGGATTGTTATAACTGGTTGATATAATGAATGAACTTGTATTGCATGAATGTACGAGATATCGCGCACTAGTTATAACGACCACTGAATAACAGGTTGATATGCAAATAAACAAGAGTTATTCGCAGTTCTATTGTTTCCGGAAACAACACTCACGCCATTTTACAACATGGCCGATGCGAATATCCTTTTCTAATAAACGGTAGGGTGTACACTGTACAGGTCTTGAAACTCCTTTGTTTTACTTTCTTTGTTTTAACACCGCATTGCAAAGCATACCCCCAATAAACGCCATAGTTACGTTAATCTTTCACAAACTTGTACCTGTTCAAAATCATTTCGAAGCATGCTAGTTGCCATCAATGACTCTCTTCATCTTCGCCAATTACCTTCTCTTTCTATAATTCTAACCTTTAAAATAGGAATGATATTAATCTTGGGATAAACAAAAATGATTATATGTGAAACAGGCAATATATGTCAATTCAGCAGAACATTTCCAAGGATTACCTGGAGCCTAATTTAATGAAACCATTTTAATCGCTCGCCAATATTATACCTAGTTACTAAAAGTAATTCCTAAATCCATGAATTAACATTTTTCATAGTTATCAGTACACATACTTTTATCAAGGACCTGCTTTCGCATAAAAGCGAATCTATTTTGGCAATTTCACGTCTTCTAGTTCTGGAATCGGCTTATTACGAAAAATTTTTTCCTCCATATAGTCGTAGAGAAGAAAGTCTAATGGTGTTATATCGCAAAACCTCGAGGCCAAATCGGTATCGCCCCCCTGAGAGGAATTTCAGTTTGAACTAGAGTGACTGTTTCACCTGCTGCATGACATGTGGTAGGTACCATATTGATAAAACCACATTCCATTCAAGTTCAAATCGTTGGTTTCCATCATAGTCAAAGTATACAGGTCTGCCGGAGCCTCCCTTCCATCGTTTCTCGCGCTAGATGACGCCATCTAGCTCCTCCAATCACATCCCCGGAACGTAACAACATCATATTATATCGTCGTCAATAACATTAAATAAATGAAATAAACGACCAATCAGCTTGCACTCGAATTTTAAAAAGAGTAGAAGGGAAGCTCCGGCAGACCTGTATACTTTGACTATGATTTCCATAGTCTACAACTTCTTGCCTCCTACGTCTTGTTATGTATGGATTGATGAATCATCCAATCCTCCATGCATACCGGAGAAGGGTAATTTTGTGAATCTACAGACTTTTTTTGAATGAAATGTTAGTTTTCACTACTCCAGACGAGGCAATTTGAAGAAAATGAGCTTCCTTGCTCAATAAACCACAAACTTGGTCTGTTTCCTTCCAATTGGAAGACAGCTAAAGTCCAACCAATTTCAAGAAAAGGAAGAGATATCCTTCCCAATAATTATAAGCCCATTGCATCACCATCTGGAATCTCTAAGATAATGTAGAAAGAAATTCAGCTCTAAAAGCTCCAAAATCGTCAACGAATTACACCAGAGATCAACAAGAGAGCTGCTTGCCTCGTAACACATATATGGCATCCATTGAGATCGATTCTGGCACCAAGGTCTTCTTGGGAAACTTCCATCATATGGTTTGCCGGTCCACCTTTGTCTTCAATGGCCGAGTTTCTCTCAGATAGATCACTCCATGTGGTGGTTAATCTAGTTTCCTCTGATGCAGTGGCTTTCAACGCTGATGTCCCTCAGTGATCCGTTTTGGTATCAACTTTATTTCTATAACCCATCAACTATCTGTTGGAAAACTCCTCACACAGATTTGCGGTTGATGGAACACTCCATACCGTTTTCTTCTCAAGAGAACCTAGGATACTCTTTTAAAACGCGGACGCGGCTCGAGATGAGAATTTTTATTGCATTGTCCCGAAGGATGATGATGTTTCACTACATAGGCAAGTAACATTCCGTGAATCCAACTTAACGGTTATTTGATGAATACCATTAGAGACACACGTAACTTGTTTCAGTTCATGGTATTCAGAGAATTATCAAGTGAAGCTTAAAGTCAAATTGAAATATTTCTACAAGCAGAAGGACTCTTATAATAATTGAGTATTTGTCGAATAGCTCTACGTCAGCCTTAATTTGAAACCAAAGTGACAATTAGAGTTTCTCGCCAATAACTTGATAATATTATAATTGGAGAATAGCTCGAAGCGTCACCCTAATCCTTATTTAGGGAGAATTTGCTTCTTTTATTCAAAATCGCTTTGTCGCTCTTATAAAAACTTTAAACGAATAAAACGAACTCTTTTTTCAAACATAATTATGTGCTTTAACAGAGTGTAAGGTCTATTTAATCGCTTGGAAATATATAATGGTTGTTGGCAAATTGGATATTATATTTTTGTGCATTTTTGCTTTACTTAATACTACTTTATCCGAAATCTAATAAGGTTTTATACGTGTAAAGAGCGAGTTCCTTTCCATCTCGAGGATTTCTTTGTTTCGTTCATTGTATATTGTTTTTTCATGAAATGAGTTAATAGATATCAGGTTTCCATTATGTTTCATCCTATAGGTGTTGTAAGGATCAAAATAATATTTATTTTAGCTGACCCAAATAAAAAACACGGGTTAACATTCCAGTTGCAGACCAAAGAAGTGAACACGTGTAAAGATAATACCAATCATAAGGTATAATTGAGAGAACCGACATATGACTAGGAGCAGTCACTAGGTATTCTATTCAACTCATTCTCACATCATTTGACTGTAATTTGAAAAGCTGAAAGAATCAAAGCATGATGCTCATGGTTAGGTCACACCAGGTGAAGAATTAGATTCGTTCTACCGGGATATCAAAAATTATCTTGGTCAAGGGTGGTTGTGGAATCTAAAACGTGTGTCTTACTTTACGTTTGAAATAATCATGTCACTGTCACACTGACATCATCAATAACCCACAAATTGCATACCTATTTATTTCAGTTGTAAAACAATAATGAACTACAAATTAAAAATTATCTTGGTCAAGGGTGGTTGTGGAATGTAAAACGTGTGTCTTACTTCAAATTTTTGAATATGTTTTGTTGTGTCAGAATCTGTTAAGTCATTGTGCTGAAATTTTCTAATCCAGTTTTTGAATCGTGCCTCTTACCACACAGCACAAAATTTTCATGATTGAAGCCTATTTTCGAACGGGTGCGCTAGTTAATGTGCATCGAACAAAACGGGGGACATTTCCAACAATTACTGTAATTTACTTTTTCTTGTTACTAAAACCGTTATTTCATAATTTGTAGTTCATTATTGTTTTACAACTGAAATAAATAGGTATGAAATTTGTAGGTTATTGATGATGTCAGTGTGACAGTGACATAATTATTTCAAACGTAAAGTAAGACACACGTTTTAGATTCCACAACCACCCTTGACCAAGATAATTTTTGATATCGCGGTATATTATTTCCTGAGTTAAGAGGAGAATGGTATCATTTACATGCAGAATACAAAAATACTTAATTAACTTTCAAAAATGTACTATTGGAACAAAGATAATGGAATTTACGGAGAGAAGTGGAAAAATGACACCTTACATTGGTTTCAGCTTCCACATTTACCAGTTGCTTTCATTTTTGATACGCTGAACCCGAATCTGAAGCCAGAAAATGGAAAATCTGGCCCATTTGCTGGCAATTTTTTATTTTACCAAATCTTAGTAACGAACAAATTTTTTTCCGGACTGACGTATTGAAATAATAAGATGCCGTGATGTGTGTCGGTACAATTTTCACTAAAAGAAGAAAAATTCTGGAAAATTGGTGGAAAATTGAGTCCATTTTCTCCATATTCCTATCTCGGTCCTTGTCTAACGTGTCTAATTATATGTTTTCGTGGTCGCTGAGTATTATTTTATGATCATAAAATCAAAACCGATGATAGTTTTCCGGAAAACTTCAGAAAATAAGAATTCACCATTTCTACATGACAAACTTTAATTATCTTGTTTTTCGAACAATTTTAGTCAGTTTTATTGGAATAATATACCGTGATGGTTCTCGGTACAAATTTCACTAAAAGAAGGAAAATTCTGAAAATTGCGTCGTTTTCCTTCAGATATTCCTTAAACAGTGGCTGCGGGTATGACGTATCGACTGTCTGGTCGGTGCGTCTGTGCCTCGCGGTCAAGGCAAAATCTGGGATTGGGCAGTCGATAACTGCCCGATCCTCCGACTGACGCAGGATGCAATAGCGCCTGCTGTCAGGTTTCAAACACCGGACGTCCTCATAACTCAGAGGACGGACTGGGAGAACAAATACTTTGTGCCGCTTCCACCAGGGAGACTCGTGAGGTTCACGGACTTGTTTAGGGGAGCCGGAGTCTACTCGTGTACACCCAGAAGGGAGATTTCAGCTCCCCTGGGTCCCCACGCAACGATTTCCCAGTCTGAGGTCTGTGCAATACGGACCTGTGCCCTGGAAAACCTGAGATTAAACTACCGAGGTAGGCGAATTTAAATCTGCACTGACAGCCGAGTAGCTCCTAGTCTTGTCTTCGAGTGCAGGGAAATTTTGGCTGAACTAGCCAGAAGGAACAAACTCCACACTAGCCCAAATGGGCTTCCTTAAATGCCCCTGGTTCCGATTCAACGATCGGAATTTCATCGGCCACCGGGCTCCACGCCCTCAAGGAGCTACTGGATAGGCAGTGGCTCTCGGTCTGCGGTGGTGCCTCCGGCATGAGGCAAGCAAAGCTCCACATTATTGAGTTTTCGCCTGAACTCTCTAAAACTCTAGTTTCGATGAGCAGGAGAGGCCTAAAACTGGTGACAGGACTCCTCACAGAACACTGTCATCTGAATAAACATATACACACAATGGGGCATTGTTGAAGACCCAGCTTGTAGTAGATGAGGAGAAGCGGATGAAACTGCCTCTCACATCCTAGCAGAATGTCCAGCACTGGCTTCTCTGAAGCCGCATCCACATTATGCCGAGAAATGCCGATCGGCAAGGCCGATTGGTAAAGCCAAAAGTGATGTGGACGCTTTGTCGGCAAATATAGTGGGGACGTGCCGCTCGGCCTCAGTCTATTCCCGACCGTCGAAGCAGGCATTTATTGAGAAAATAATGGAGTGGACAAATGAAAAAGTGTTGTTCTCAATCGACTTGTATCGAGATCGACCAGTTTTATGGAATTGCAAATTAAAAGTATATAAAGATCGCAATAAAAGGCACGAAATTGAAAGAAAAATTGAAAATTTAACATCCCACTTTTTACGGGAAATTTTGAACATGTACATCAATGAATGGTAGGAATCTCCTGTTGCTAGGAACCTCAGTGTAACAGCAAGTCGTTCATGAACTGGAATAGCTTTTTTGAATCTAGTGTCTCTCTTGCTGATTATCACTGCTCGTCATTCGGGAAAAGTTCCGAAAACCACTTCTACATCTGTATTCAAGATTTAACTCGTCCACATCGTCCAAAATTGCATCCTTCATCAATTCACTTCCTCCATATCGAGCTCTACCTCTAAGGCTCGGACGTATTACTATTACGGCTGCAGCAGCAACAAGCAAGTCCTCGTCGGTATAAATTTTGTGACTGAATGCAATTTCTGTGTGTGTATGTGGTAGGAGTGAATTAAGTGCGGTAGCGGCAACTGGCTTTGCCGTTCGGCATTTATCGGCATAATGTGGATGCGGCTTTAGGCTACAATACCTCGGCAGCACACATATGCTGCTTGAAGCCATAAGAGACATCAGTCCATGCAAAATCTTAGCCCTCTGCCTTAAGTCTGCTGGACTGATTCTTGTGTCAAGGGGAGCGCAACGGACTCAATCAAGCGGTCTAAGTGCACCCGACTTGTCCACCCTCGTTTTGATTGATTGATCGTTTGATTGATTCATATTCCTGTCTCGGTTCTCGTCCAACGTGTCAAAATATAGGTTTTTGAGATCGCTGAGTATTATTTCATGTGTATAAAATCAAAAGCAACTATAGTCCTCCGGAAAATGAAGCTTTGATTAAACTTTAATAATAATGATATTTTTTTTTCAGGGTAAAGTTCTGACAGAAAGTTTTCCTTTTACTCCTATAATTTCTTCGATTCCCTTTAATTGAACCAGCCAAGAACTAGTTTTAACAGTGTGATACTTACCATGAATATCTTTTTTTATGACAGCCTATCCTTTTCTTGTGGTGCAACATTTGGTGCCATTTTTGTACTGGTGTCTAACTGCCATAGTCGAAAATTTGCTATTAAATGAAACTGTGTTATAAGGCTTTAATTGTCTTGAATGAACCAACAGATTATTTTGATGACGAATCTGTTAGTTCAACTAACTTAGTTGTTGTTTTTTATATGAGCAACTATTTGCCGCAAATCATTGTTCATAGAGAAGTACTTAACATGTACGTTATTATTTAGTCGCCATTAATTCCTTTCAATCACACATACAATTGAACTATCAATACAAAATTGTTAGTATCAAAATACTGAGTATGTGTTGAATCTTTTAGATATGATTTTCGGAACTCGTATGCGCCTCTGCATTTATATTAATTTATGAAGATATCAAATTAGTCCTAAAAGTAATGCGGGTCTAAATAAATAAGAGATTTCAAGTAGAATGGAAATAAAATTATTCACGCATTAAAGTAAAGCAGACTACACTTTGAATAGATTTCACATCTCTTTTCATTGGCAATTTCGTATCTCGTTATAGAGTAAAATCTAACAGTTTCCCCGAGTAAGGAAGCGGTATAATAATTCTTCCGATCCCCATATTTTGGAATTATAACTGCTTGGCAAGGGAGCTCGTCAGAAGCTCATTATCAACATCCCCTTGCCAACCGGAGTTATTCCGGATACCCGGACCCTACACCGTTCACATCTCCGCCATATTGGCTCCAGTTCGCCTGTTTTCAAATATTTATAATAACGTTGATAGAAGATAAAATTTCATACGCAAGTTTGTAATACAGTTTGTTTTATCGTATTGTATCCGTTATAGAATCACATAAAGAACCAATAATTCGTTCAAATAATACTGTTGGATTTACAAGAATAAATCGACCTATCAATAACAATATAGTAACACCAGGTAGCGGCATCCTCAGAATGAATTCTTAAGTTTATATATTATTCGCGTGATGCACTGTTTGGTGAAATAAAATTATTAATGATGTTGAAGTATACATTTTCGTTTCAATCATATTTTTCTAGTCATTTCATTTCATTTTCATTCAAACCAGGTTTCCAAAAAAACATTATAAATAAGACCCTGCAAAGATACTATAGGTAACTGAATGCAGTAACAATCTTTCATTTCTCAAGAGATACATCTCTTTATTATAAATTATATATAAAACAGGGCCTAGGATAGTCCCTTGTGGTACTCCTACGTACATTGATAACTTTAGTTTACCTACATTTCATTTTTCTCAACAAGTTGTTTTGTTTGTTGCAGATAGCTTTCAATTATTTTCATTGTAAGACCTGTGATTCCACATCAGTTTGTTAGTATAATGGTCTGCTTTTATCAAAGTTCTGAATATACTTTCCACTATTTCTATGATCGAATTGTTAGTGCCTATATTCTTTCCAAAACCAAATTAATTATTTGATATTATTATATGTCTTTCTATGAAATTTACTAATGTTTTTGATGTAATACTGGCCTATAATTATTGGATAAAACATTATTTCCAGTTTTGTGTAGGTATTGGTATTACTTCAGCACCTCGAAAATGAATTGGGCAGAAACCATGTAGAAGAAAATCAATTATATAATCAGCAATGTATTTTATCACATTAGCTTATGCCTCTTCTATTCCACCTTTTTCTCTACATTATTTTCATATTTGTCATTTCATTTTCAATTCTTTTCTATTTGTAGGTTCAAAGGCAAGTGATTCATTATTATAAATACGCTTACTATTACAGTTTTTCTCCATTGTGCCTGTGCTATTTTTATTCATTGCGTTTTTTAATTTCCCCAATATTAGTAAAGAATTTATTGAAACAATTTGCTATGTATTTAATCGGGTTATGGTTTTTCTGTTCAATTTTTAATTCACAGAAGCGCAAGTTTCTTTACTATAATTTCATATATTTGTTTCTTTTCAAATCTATTTTTAGCCAGTTTCACTAGATAAGTTGATTTTTATCATAATTTTTGTATATAGTCTTGATCACTTGCATTATTAGATTTTTTTCCCATTGCTGCAATATGTTTACACATAAACGCATAAGCTCTAAGAGACTTCTAAATGTTCAATCCAGAATCTGGAATCAGATAAAATATCAAAATAATCCATAATAATCATCCCAGCAAAGGCTCGGCCTAAGATCGAACATGGCGATTTTGGAATGTTATAGCAGATCGAATTAAATAACTTCCTTCACTATGAATTTATTACTTTTCTAGTAACTTCAGTGATTCCATCACAAATGTATCAATAACGTTCATTCATAACTTATGGAGCGTTCTTACTGTTTTCTTTTTATACTGTCGGCTAACTATAAATAGGGTTACCAGCAGATCTCCTATTTTTAATATGAGTCATATATTTTAGTCTTTGCTTCAGAAAATTAACGTATAATAGTTTTTCTTTGAACTGATTCGAGATTGAGAAGTAGCATATCGACATCAGTTTGAATCAGATAATTGTCGTACTTTAGTAGTGTAGGTAGGTACCGAATGAAGATCTTCAAGAGTTATTGTTAATACTTTACAATATCAACTTCACATTGTAAAAATCAATTTTACAAGTATAAATTATGATATACATCGTAGATTATCTGCTATCAATAGGTGTTGACAAACATAAGTTCAGGTATAACCCCACCACACTGGCGAATATACGTTATAATATTTCTCACAACTTTATATATTTGCATTCTACAATATATACAGGATATTCCAGAACTACCTGGAAAATATGAAACGATGACCTCCGTGGCCGATTTGAAGAGGGGAGTTTCTTATTTAAATTTTTCAGAATTGACCTCCCAGAAAAGGTTATACCATTTTAAAGATAGCAGCCAAAATAAATTTTATTGATTATCTCAGAAATGAACCAGCTTAAAAAACCCAAATTTAATAGTCAGCTAGTGCTTATCTAGTGTGATCATTCTGACCTATTGCCCCATTTCATACTTTACTGGAACATGGTGAAATATTAAATTTTAGAAGACAAATTTTTTTTCTTTAAAACTTTCAAGTACAAAAGTTTTGTTTAGGTAGCCTCATCAAACGCAAACCTTTTTTATCTTCTCAATAATTATATTATCTCTTTTAGTTTTTGCGTAAAAAAATAAATTTTGGAGCTACGCATCCGAAGGCTGGGAGGAGAATAAAACTATAATTATTATATTAGCCTATGCAAAGATGTAAAAACAATTTAATTGATGACAATATATATAATTAACACTAACTGCTCACGAAAGGTAATTTATGTTGGGTCATTTCGGAGACAACCAATAAAACCTACATTTCAGCTGCCCATCAAATCGCAAATTTTTATAAGAAACACCCCCTTCAAATCTGCCACGATCACCGTTTAATTTTTACTAGGTAGTTCCGAAACATCCTGTATAGAAAATTTATATATATTGTGAAATTTTAAAATGTTTACATACATAAGAAAGTAGCTGTTTTGTATCACGAAGTTTTTAAGTTTCATGGGCATGTTAACAAATGGAAGTCAATTTCGAATTAATCAGTATTTCTTTACAACTAATATATAACACGTTCAATGCGTCAACATATTTTCCTTTTCCATTTGAGAATGAAAAATGTATCTGAGCCATAGAAACATTCATAACCATTCACCATTACGTATGTGCAGATTAGGGTAGGCAACACATAAAACCCCATTGACTGCATCACAGGTTGAGTAAAGATCTTTCCAGCTTTCACCCTTCATGTAATATATTCCAACCTTTTTTATTCGAGATGTATTGCAATAAAAAGATGAAGTCTTTGCAAGGAAAAAATTACCATGAAGTATGTCATATGGATTATAAAAAATAAAAAAATTGAATACAGATAAATTACAACTTCAAAATACTGATCGAAGACAAGTAACTCGAAAAGCAATAAGAAATTAATTTTAGGATGAAGTACAGGTCTTGGTTTATTTATACAATTCAATATGAGTTCGATTAACAGTGTAAGTGCAGGAATAGTCACAGGCCAACATAAGAAATTAGCTGAAGAGAGTTTGGTACCCTTCATTAGGACGTTTGAGTGACAGGACACCATATTGACAGTGGCGCCGCAGTTGTTCTATAATATCGAATTACCTACATAAGGCGCTTCCGTTAAGTTTGTTATTTTTGAATAGTATCAAAACATTCATATAGACACATAAATTGGAAATTAACTGTTATCATTCTTTTACCTACAAATAACTTCTTAAGTGAACGGTTGCATGCCAGAACTGACATTATATTTTTTAAATCATGTCAGGATGTCGCGCACTACAAACATAATTCGAATCTGAATTTAGTATACAAAACTAATAGTTCTTCCAAATTTACTCCATTCGGATTTGATCACAATGCAAAGCAGGAACGGTTCGAGAATGTGGACCTGGATCTACAAAATTGAAATTTCTGTTTTTTGTTTGTAAAATTGGCTACCCAATCTAATCTTTAATCATGGAATAGATACTTTCTAAAAGAGTGTTAAAGAAAATATTTTACCACCATTAACTCAGCTTAAACTTTAGGAACTATTAATATATTTCAAAACAAAAATTAAAAGAGATCAAATTTCCAACCGTTTGGACTATTTTAAAATTCTTATATTTCATCTTGTTAACTGTCAGTAAATTCGTATTTCACTGTTCAGTGATTATAAATAACTCGGACACTGCGCTTCTAATCAAGAATGATTTGGATAAAAATTCTAGCTCATAAAATTATTCATTATTATTCATTATTTCATTTTCCTCAGTTTTGTTGAGATACAATTTTTTTTTTTTTAGTTATATTGCTAAGAAATAACATACAAACAAGCGTTTAATTATACCGGGATATCAGAAATTATCTTGGTCAAGGGTGGTTGTGGAATCTAAAACGTGTGTCTCACTTTACGTTTGAAATAATTATATCACTGTCACACTGACATCATCAATAACCTACAAATTTCATACCTATTTATTTCAGTTGTAAAACAATAATGAACTACAAATTAAGAATTATCTTGGTCAAGGGTGGTTGTGGAATGTAAAACGAAATGTTGACTTTGAACCTTTTACAAGGTCGCAATAGCCACAAACGGGATCGAAAACTGTTTTAAACTGGTTAATTTTCGATAAATCGAATGACGTTCACGTGAGGAGCGCGTATCTCGCGAGTTAGAAAAGTGCAAATCTTCGGAACATAGAACGTCTTTACGAGGACTTTTCGCATGCGGTTTTCGCTCCATGTCGTCAGTTTATGAACGGGGCGAACTAAATAGCATAGTCTCGGGCCCCAAAATGTCGATTAAATAGGAAAATTTAATTAAAATAGAAACAGGTACTCTCAGGTTTCAGCTACGCGCGTTTAACGTGCGACGTACCAAAGAAAATTTTCTAGCTACTGAAATATACCCAAAAGCGGTTAAAAGCTAGCGGCCTATAGCCGAAATTACTTTATTACAACTGGCGCTGGCCGCACGGGGCATAAAACGGCCCCGAATTAAAAAGATCGAGGTGAAAAGTATAAACTCTAACTGACGCGTAGCGAGCTCCTCTAGGCATATGTCAAAATGATTACGTTCGCAGCTAATTACATAGGGCGTCTGGCGTTCATGCAATTGTGTTTTTATACAACTCGACCCTTCTAATTTCGATAGGCCACGTGAAAATCTCGGAGTCTAAAGCGCTAGAGACTTCTGAGTATTATAACATTCGTATAAAATTGCGAAATTTCTCACTTTTAGAAACTTCAAATTAATTAATTTGATACAAGTTTTGATAACGTAAAGTAAGACACACGTTTTAGATTCCACAACCACCCTTGACCAAGATTATTTTTGATATCCCGGTATCAATGTGATAAAGTATCTCAAAATAATTGCTTCTACTGTCTTTACACATAGTACCGCCAACGATCTCTAAAAATGCTTTGTCTCGCTATTTGACAACAACTATGATACAGTGGTACATAATACTCCCATCCACCAGCCGCCGAATTTCCATGTCTGTTCATTCGTAAGCAAATGGAAAGCTTGGACCCCAAAAACTATACACTTTTCTATTATTCTGAAGAAATCGGGTAATAAAATAGGGGGTGGGGGGTTTCCGGTCATTTTAAAATGTTGAAAAAGTGCAAGATTGGTTTCTAACCTGATATGCTATGAAATGGCTATACAAAAACAGCCAGACCAAACTGGAATATCCATAGAGAGGTCTAATGTGAATCATCCCAGATTCGTTGTAATTGAGTTCATTAAGACAAGTTCGTCTTTTTTGAGGAATCGCTTTAATAAACCCACTTCTTTGCCATTTTCATATTTTTTTTTCAATTTTTAACAATACTATTTAAATATTTGAACAAAAATATAAGTGATTTGCCTTTCTTGACAACTGTCTCAATATGTACATCACCTGAAATTTCTATGTATCGTTATACCGAGCTAAAAACTCATTCTTCACTTCTTCACCATGTATATCAGACTTTTCATTGTTATTCTGTATGTTAAGCGTCTTATACCTTGATAACCTTTTCACATTAGAAATGAAAGGAAAGAATATAGTTTTTTGTTCATTCGCTTTCAACAAATTTATATCAAACCACTGTGAGAATGTGGAAAGGTAAGCTTAAATTTTCACTTTCAGACTCTTTTAGGTATTATTCTCATAAGCCCTGGGGTGTCATCAGCAAGCTCAAAACAAGCCCCTCAGATGTGGATAAGACGGAACCCGAAACATGTCCCTGTGGCACACTAAACTCTGTAACCTTCAATACATTTGTGACCTCACCAGTAGCTGCTCAAGCAAGTTTCAGCACCGCAATACTCCAACTTATCTAATAACCTATCAATAAAAAAGACAAACAGGGATTATCCTTATCTAGTGCCTATTAGTGCCTCTTCCATATAAATGACATTACAATAGCACCTCCAACCTGCGTAGATTTACTCCTCCTCAATCTATTTTTCTGATATTACCCGATGTTTGTCAAAAAAATCCACTGATAAAGCAGTTTCACAAATTTTATTAACATTTGACGTTAACGTTATGATAGACTGTAGCCTCTTTTCGCGGTCCCTGGGTAAATAAGTGGCGCTAGTATTATTACAAATTCATTTAATTAGTCCCGATCTAATACCGTCATAGATGCTACACCATTTCGTTGTTGCTTTATTATAAACACTATTCCCTTTCCCATTATGAGTTTTAAAACTATATCCTTTATTTTGTAACATTCCTCTTCATGTTATTAGCAGAGATAATACTGGGTCTGGGTCTGAAGGACATTGATTAGAGTTTTATATTGCAGAAAGAATAAGAAATAAGAACTGAGTATTCAATATAAATTTATCGCTCATTGAATTAAAAAAGTATTTTGATTATTGAATTATGCTTCAGTGTGAAAGCTGAAGGGGTACCTATTTGAAAAGTTACCGATAGTCCTAAGATAGAACATGAGTAATAACTCTTATATTAACAAAAAGTACTCTAAATCATTATTATCATTTGATATTATATTCTAATAGTAGAGTAGCATGCATACACTTAAACATATACTGATTAGTACAGACTAAATTCTAATAAATCAAGGGCCAAATGAATCAACAATTTCTAACCAAAGATAGAACTTTTTTGTGTTTTTCTTCAATAATAAAAGCCACGCCTATTCTTTGTGATATTTGGACAGCATGTACATTAGAGTTCAATTCGTCGTAATCGGTAAGTTATATAAAAATTAAGCTATAAAATTTAGCTATAATATATAATATATATTTTGCATGTACCTACAACAAAAGAGCACAGAATATTAAAATTTAATGACGTAGTTTTGAATGGTCGGATAGATATTTATATATTTATAATTCATCAATAAAATTGTCAAATACATTTACTGCCACCTCATCTCAATCGAAAGCATCCTAATTGCATATAGACGAGGAAATAAAGCATTCCACCTTCTATCACTGGCGTAGTTGGATGAATTGTTGTTTCGGAAGATAATTTAGAAATTTTCTGCCACGCTTGTTTTTTGCGGAAAAAATTTATTGCATTTCTACAGCCAAAAAATGCATTTTTCTGAGTGCACTTTTTGAGGTGAATAAAAAAACGGATTTGAATTGGTTTCTCAGGTTTTTTTTGGGTCGCTGATCACGAATATGATGTCCAAAAAATTCCCTGAGGTCCCCTTGGACCATCCCCAGGGTATACGGGGGTCCTGACGCCCTGGATATCGATGAATTTCATTAAGAATTATTTTAATGCTTGTCAACTGTTCTAGTGAGGATAGAAAGGTCGCTAATGAAGCTTACCACATGCAAAAACTTTCCTGGGGATAGCCGGATATCGAAAACCTCATCTTCTAGAAATTCGAAAATTTTTCTTCATAATATGCAACAAATTCTGGCTCTCGGAGGCTTTTGGAGTCGCTGATCACGAAAATAGCACTCAAAAAGTTCGTGGTCATAGTCATAGAGAACGCAAACTACGGCTTGTTCTTATTGATATATTTTTGTATCTTAAAAAAATTACTATTTGAATTATATTGGACGGTCTGACTTATTTTAGTGCTTTATTTCCTCGACTAATAGCTATATTATAGTATTCAAGAAATTACATCTTTGTTGTAAGCAATCAATAACTCATTCTATCATTCAGTTCAAAATAAATGAATTAGTTAATTGTCGGTAACTATGTTCTTTGCATGAAGTAATTTGTTCGTAAATATTATATTGGAGTTAATATCTGCAACTTTCAGCTTTAAGTATTAGAATAAGTCAATCGTATCAATTATTGATTTCATGTTTTTAAATATAAACAATTCGCTATTTCAGAATACCAGGTGTCGCTCTTCATTTCTATTTGAATATTTAATAATAGATAGAGAACGCAAGAGCGTATGTATGAATGTGAAATCGCTGACGTTAGAATTGAGGGATCCGTTTCGTTCGTTGTGCGTAGGGAATATTTTGTGAACGAGACTATTTCGGAATTGGGTGGCAATTTACATAGCGTTGTTTTAGACCTAAAAGAGCATTACGGACTTCTCTGCGCAAGTTGGATCAATAACAAACACATTTTTATTCCTTGACTTGCGTTCAAATTAACTTGTATCCTACCTCTTATACCGTCTTTCTCAAAACAAAGACAACATAAGGCAACTAATTTTGTTCACTCTAATAATTTGATACGGTCGGGATAATTCAAAATGGGTTCAATATATCGAATGAAAATTAGGTCCGAAATGAATATGGAATCATCGTTTCTATAACGGATCAGATCTTTTCAATCTACACAGTGTGGTATAACAAATTTTCATAATATGCTGATGCAGAAAAAACCTACACCTACACCATACTGTACCAGAAACTCTTGTATTTGAAAATAGTCATCCCCTAACACTTGATTTACTAGTTTGGAGAAGGGAAGACAAAATCCACCATAAATTTAGTGCAAATCTCAAAACCCAAGACTGCAGGAGTCCTTTCGGATAACCCTTTTCGCGAAATTTAGATATCTTAATAACTTCAGTAACTGAAACTACAGAATTCTGTTTAAAGATAAATGGGATTTAATTGTTTTATTTACTTATAGCGTTAATGAAATAGGTACATCGTTTTGTTTAAATATCAAAGACTTCTCTTGTAATAGAGTAATATTTAGAATTTAATTAACTTGTCGGGACATGCACCAAATTAAATCATACATAACTTATTACATTTCATTCACCATATTTTCGAATAGTAAAGAACCAATCAAATAGCAGCTACGTTTTCTTCAAAGTCTAATCATAGTAATATTTAATCCACAGTATGTTTAGATTAACAACACTTCCCACTCAATGCGCTTAACAAATATTGATTTATCTCACCTGGATACTTGATCAATAATTGATGACTAAGCGGTCATCTTCAGGAAGAGAAATACATATACTTATAAATTGATTGATTTACACTCTTAATGAACAAATGTTATTGTGTGTAATACCTGGAATTCATTTTCCAACAAAAATACACTCATATACTTACAGCTGAGATGATTCATTCGATTACTGATTATTTTTATATTTTTGTGATTTCGAAGAGTAGTCACTAGTCAGAGAATGATGTTAATCCCATGTTAAATATAGTCTAAGTCATTTTCATAATTTAGAAAATGTAATATCGTAATATACTTCATCTACTTAACATATTACTTGCCCATCACATTTCTCAGTTCTATTGAAAAATATAGAACCAGGATGCTGAGAGTTATCCCTGAATGAGTTGAAAGAGTAATTGCAACCATAGTAATAATCATTCTTACACTCCCAATTTCAAAAACGATTAAACATAAAATGACGAAGGGATAATAGGCAAGCGCCAAGGACGTATATAAATTAGGGGGGTTTGGAGTCCAGAACACCATTGAATCGTTCATTAATTCACATTAATCATCATTACATCATTATTCTGCGGCACTACCACCATCCGGCGCCAATGAACAGATACCATAGAGGTAATATATAAATAAAGGTAAAAATCGTTATTCCCACTTCAACATAGGGGATCAAAACGAAAATTTGTGGTTGAGCCTTCCGACCCCCCCCCCCACCCTGCTCCATTGAAAAGCTATAAATACGTTCCTGGAAAGCGTCATGCCTCACCCATATAGTGAATATATGCTCCTGGCGGCAAGCGAATTAACTGTTGATATATCGAGTTCAATGTTCAACCTGCATCGGCGGTTCTAGCTGAGGTGATAAAGCCTCCGGTATTCATTTTGCTCCCCGATTTCGAAACTTCAATACATTTTTTCACGAGTTAGTCTTTTCAATTTCTATATATTTCTGGTAGGTTAGTAGTTGAATGTTTGTTTTAGTTGATTGAGGTTCCTTCTTCATTTATTATTAAAGTGAGACATGGTGCTTGTCCCTAAGCGACTCATCATAATATGTGCATAATCTATCTATGGCGGGGCATCGAATCGCATATGTTTATCAATGATCTACTATCCTTTCAGCCTTTCAGAAATATAAAGCTTTGATAGGACCAAAGTGGTGTAATTGGACAACATGCTGAACCAAATTCAGGAGATGTGGGTTCGAATCCCCCCTTTGGCATAATTGCTACGTTCATTCAGTTTAATAATCCTACATTGAATAGTCAATTAACTCAAATTAATTCGAAAATCAATAGCGTTCTTATAAAATCGTTTTCATGTAGTATCTTTGAATTTTGAAAACCATTTTGATTGCAAATATTCAACAGAGATGTTGCTCTCGTTCTAATTATTTCGGGAAGTTAATCAGTATCTCATAGCAAATAAAAAGCTGCAGCATTATTGTTGAATGTAATTGGAAAGATTTTCAACTTTCCAAACGTTAAAGGCATACACAAGTTATATCTAACAGCCAAACGAGTATTAGAAATTTCTCTGGTTAAGAAACTTACAAAATTTAACTGAGAGGCTTTACAGAACGAATAAGAATTAACTTGTTAAGCTGAAATGAACGACCAGAGGGGGAGTAGGAAATTAAATTGTAAAGAATTTAAAGAATTTCAGTTAATACTGCTCCCAACACTCATGATGGCAATAGGGACGAAGTGAAATTCAAATAAATATAATTGGAAATTTTAATATACCCGCAACTTCTTTTTACGCAGCCGGGGTTAATTTTCTCTATTGATTTTATACATTGCTTGCAAAAGCGATGGAAAACATAATTCATCTCGGCTTTAGACACAGACGAACACAGAAAAATTTTAAGACGTCTTATGAGTCACTGACTGTACAATAACATTTGAAAACCTCGATAATGCAAATAATACAATTGGTTGTCAACTTCAGCACACAGCATAATCTCAACCTCAATGGAAAGAGGTCCTGAAATGGGTTTCAATTCAGTCAGAATGCTCCTTCAGGAGTGAAAATTGACAAAATAACCTTCTTTCAAATGTCTGGATCACGCCAGAAAATTAGAAGACATCATAGTCATTATTTCAATGCAGGGCAGAAAATAATGTCAATGGATTCATATCCAATATACAGGGTATCTCAGATTTTAATCGGGAAAATTCAGTAGAGGATAGAAAATTTGATTTTGAGGAAAAAATTCTTGATAACATATATGCACAGACGCTTAGTTTTTGAGATACAGGGTGTTGAAATTGATACAAAAATTTCGTTTTTTGCGAATATCTCCGGAACCGTTTATCGTACAGAACACAGCTTTCGCAAGCATTTTTTACTCATAGTAAACTATGTTCTGTGTGATGAAATTTTTTTTAGTCATAATTGGTGAAGATTTTGAAGGGGTAGTTGGTGTTTTTCTCCCCAACTTCTACGTCACTGGAAAAAGTACGGTTTTGAGACAACCATTTGAACCGCCAATGTTTTCTACACAAAAAAGATACTTCTGGTCATAAGCTCTAAAGTTGACCGTTTTCGAGAAAAATCAACTTTTATGTTGAAAAACATGGTCAATTCTTACTAATTAAACAAAATTTATTCAAACGTTAGAACAAGTAACAAAACCAAAAAATTGACCATGTTTTTCAACATAAAAGTTGATTTTTCTCGAAAACGGTCATATTTAGAGCTTATGACCAAGAGTATCTTTTTTGTGTAGAAAATATTGGCGGTTTAAATGGTTGTCTCTAGTAGCGTAGAAGTTGGGGAGAAAAACACCAACTACCCCTTCAAGATCTTCACCAATTATGACTAAAAAAAAAATTTATCTCAAAAACTAAGCGTCTGTGCATATATGTTTTCCGGAATTTTTTTCGCAAAATCAAATTTTCTATCGTCTATTAAATTTTCCCGATTAAAATCTGAGACATCCTGTATATATCATCTCCATTATTTCCAAGGTTACATTATATCATTCCAGAACGCTTAAGATACTTGGTGAAACAAGTGAGGTGAGAAAAAAATTATTCATTGTTAAGTTCGATATCTACCTACAATTATTGAAAACCTACATGTCCTGTATTTTGCTGGCTAAAATGACCGCATTGGAGGAGTAATCTTGGAAGCATTGATTGGTTCACCTCAAACCAAACTGAAGTAATTTATCAATATTATAGACTGCGATAGAAATTACAAATTAGTGATTTAATGAATTATTTCACGACAACCGAAAATTGCAAAATACGAATTTTAATTCCAATGTATTTGAAAAAGAAGAACCATTAACATTTGCTTCCACGTTTTAGGATCAAATGATTCATATTAGTTTAACAAAGCAATGAAACGGGATTTATACGCTTAGCGCTTAGCTTAGCAGTGTCAATAGAACTGAGAGACATGTTATTTCAAGTAGTGGAAACATTCCTATTGAGTTTAGTCCGGTCAAAATAGACAATTAGCCCAGCAAATTTTCCGGACTCAACCAAATGAGATGCGGTTTTTTGCAAACTGTTCGGGAGGCTAAATAGAACATTTGAACAATAAAACATATAGCCGCTAGGACGTTCTCTAGCTTTGGGGCCATAAATTGGCCAATTTTCATGTCCAATTTTTTGTAAAATTCGTAAAATCCTTAAAAAGTTCTCAAAAAATTCCTCTCGGGGGTTTTCGAGGTCGCTGATCAAGATTCCGAAGTCAGATTTTATATTTAGCCATTCCCTGGGGAGTAATTGGCCAATTATTGCCCCAAAAATGGGGCAAATCGACAAAAAGTTTTCAAAGTGTCCAAAAAATTCCTCTCGGGGGTTTTCGAGGTCGCTGATCAAGATTCCGAAGTCAGATTTTATATTTAGCCATTCCCTGGGGAGTAATTGGACAATTATTGCCCCAAAAATGGGGCAAATCGACAAAAAGTTTTCAAAGTGTCCAAAAAATTCCTCTCGGGGGTTTTCGAGGTCGCTGATCAAGATTCCGAAGTCAGATTTTATATTTAGCCATTCCCTGGGGAGTAATTGGACAATTATTGCCCCAAACATGGGGCAAATCGACAAAAAGTTTTCAAAGTGTCCAAAAAATTCCTCTCGGGGGTTTTCGAGGTCGCTGATCAAGATTCCGAAGTCAGATTTTATATTTAGCCATTCCCTGGGGAGTAATTGGACAATTATTGCCCCAAAAATGGGGCAAATCGACAAAAAGTTTCAAATTGAAATACTATTTCCTGTTAATTTAATAAAACGCAAAAAAAAAATTAAATAACGAATTTTTATTTTAAATTAGAAATTGGTCTTTTTTCGGTGAATAATTGGCCAATTACTCCCCAGGGAATGGCGAAATATAAAATCTGACTTCGGAATCTTGATCAGCGACCTCGAAAACCCCCGAGAGGAATTTTTTGGCCACTTTGAGAACTTTTTAAGGATTTTACGAATTTTACAAAAAATTGGACATGAAAATTGGCCAATTTATGGCCCCAAAGCTAGAGAACGTCCTAGCGGCTATATGTTTTATTGTTCAAATGTTCTATTTAGCCTCCCGAACAGTTTGCAAAAAACCGCATCTCATTTGGTTGAGTCCGGAAAATTTGCTGGGTTGGCAAAAAAAAACGTCTAATTTGACCGGACTAGTTGTAACATATGCCACACTACTCTTACTATACGATTAGAATACACAAAGTATTCAAATGTGGACGAAATTCTCTACAAAAAAAAAATAATTAGTACATTTATTTCTTCGTAAACTGTTCAAGTCAATTGTAAAAATGGAAAAGAAGCAACTGATTTCGATAGACCTTTTTTATTCAATTCTGAAGTTTCTACCATCACGTAACAGTACTTGAGATTCTCAACTAAATCGTTACCCATTTTAGGGAATTTCAGGTTATACAGGAAGTTATACTCCAGCAACAAAAACATAAGATTGCAAAATCACTAATTTTTATCAGTGAAAATCAAATTCCCACTTAATCATTTATCAGAATTATAAATATGTAAAACCTGAACTCATGAGGGCAGGAATGTAGACATTCAGAAAAGTCTGATGAGAAAGCCGATTTTGTAGCTTTATTTTAGTCCGATATTTATGTAACTTATTTTCTTACATTATAAAGCTGGTGGTATAACAGCCCCCAAACCTACCTGTTTGCTACGTTAGTTTCCAGGTTATCATGTTGCATACCTAGGCGTCATTCTCTATAGAAATATAATTAGAAAATTAATATATTTGTGAAATGTTTGAACTGGAATGCTTCTTGAAATGCTTCCAAAGTATTTTTTTGTTGAATGCTGAATTACTGGAATTTCATGATGTATCCACTAAAACTACTGAGGACCTTTCAGCTGTTAAACTCTGATGATCTCTTCTTGGTAGCGAAAAGGTTCTCAGTACTCTAACACAGTGACGGCTCCTCGAAGGAGGCTAAGGAGGCTCAGCCTCCTCACCAATTTATCTTAATGATCACTCTCTATTTTATTTCCTGTTTCTCTGATAATTCTTTAAATTTTACAATTAATTCCCCGTTCTCAGTAGTTATTTTTAATCTGGCAACAGTGGCCAGAGGCTAGATTCTCTATATATCTCAAACGCTAAATACGTGTGGTCAACACAGTTGCCGTTTTTCCAACCAGCCCAATTGCCAAATAGGGTAAAACAGCGGATATGGCAACACTCTCTGTAGGCTAGCCTTTCGTTCGCTCGGTCAGTCGTATGAAATACGATTACTTGCTGCCGTTGCGAGGCTGCGACACGTGCTCCGTTAGTTATTGTTCTTGTTTCGCGACGCGAAGTAAGGTTAAGTTATAATTTATCGGTTCGGTGACTTCTTAGAAAATTCATTTAGTGGATTAACATATGACAGAAAAGTGTTTTTTTCAAATAAACGGTCTTTACCGGATTTGAAAGGATTAGAAATATCAGGTAAGACATTAAAAAGAGTTTCCAAATACACTTTTAGATAACTTAGTTCTAAAATATAAATTTTTTGATAAAATAACACTGCTCAATGAATTATGCGTTATATACTCGGATAAAGATATTTTAGGCCAGTACGACAGTCACGCCGATATGATAAAATATATGATAGACAACGATTTGCAACAAGTTTTACCTCAGTTTTATAAACTACTTTGTTTGACAGTCACCATTCCTGTCACGTCGGCATCGGTGGAGAGATCATTTTCTACTCTCAAACGAATTAAAACTTACATGCGAAATACAATGGACCAAAATCGTTTATACAATGTTAGTTTGATATCTATTGAAAAAGATTTAGTAAAACACTTAAAACAAAATGATACATTTTATGATAATATTATTGATCATTTTTCGCAAACTAAAGACCGTAGAATTCCGTTAATATATAAAAAAAGCTAATAAAATTAATAAAAAAAAAACAAAATATGAAAAATTCCGAAAAAAAGAAAAAATATCAAAAATCCAAAAAAAAATAAGAAACAAAAAACGAAAAAAATAATTTTTTGCCAAGAGAAACTCTACACGTCCACGTTGGTTCTTGCTGGGCAACAATTAATTTTGTCACTGAAGTAGCTGGTACGGTCGCTGTGCAAAAGTTAAATTAATTGGCTGAGTAGAGTATATTTTTAAAGAAACGTTTTATGTCTACCTCTTCTCTTTAAAAGTTCACGAGCCGCCACTGCTCTAACAGTATTTAGTGCATAATGGTGATTGCTTCTTACTTATTGTGTGATAGTGCATCCACAGTGTGAACTCTGTTATAGTTTATTAGTGTATGATGTGTGTTCAGACAATCTAGATTTTAGTACTTGAAATTATCAAAATCATTATCAATTTTGGTAAATTTTCGGTTATAATATCATGTTACATGGCAACGCTGTGCGGGGCAACCGGTAACTAATCAGCAGCATAGGAACGCAGATTCTATGTACAAATAATTAATTTATGATTCGACCTCTATCATACTGGGAAATGTTCTATATTCTATTGATCGGAAAAAGTCAATGTTGGTGCAAGTAACTAGATCAGAGCAGTACTTCTGGATCTTGTCCCAAATTCTAGAATGGTCGAATCCAAATGATTTATGGTTAATTTCTCAAGTATTCAATTTTATTGTAGAGATGATAGCTGAAAAATATAATATAGTGAAGCTTGACATCTAAGAAACTAGTGAAGACGAAATCAATTTAATCTGCGATTGTGTTAAGAATAGACTTTTTTGCAATGAATTGCTTATGAAAGTTTCCTTTTAGTAGACTAGTGCAATACATTTTTTATCGAACAGTAATGTCACATTCTTTTTTTAAAATAATACAGCACCATCAAATGAATCAACAAGTCAAAATTCATCATTTGCATAATATAGAGGCAGTTTGTACAATTTTCTATTCCTATTCTTGGTATCTACTGAGACCATACGCTTCTGGAATGGTATTCTGAATATTTTCCTACTTGGTTGGTCTTTCACCCAAAATTTGGCTTGAAATTGCTACATCATCTGATTATATCATGGGAGATTACGTCGTATTGGCGACTTCTCTTTGCAAAATGTTATTTGAAGTTATTGTTTTCAATTAACTAACGATTCGGCTATGGTAGAAGTTCTCCAGCATCTGCAAGTAAGGTAGCAGAAGATCTTCTGGTTCCGTGATCCGTTTAATCATAGGGATTTGGTAACTCTAGATATGGAGCAATGAGGCTTGGGATTTTCACGAAGGTCTGTATTCCAACGTGTTGAATAAAACATTTTTCAATCCGATAGTAGATAAACTAGGAATCCCAATAGGTTAAAACGGAGTGCGTGAATGAGCCGTAAAGAGTAGTGAAATCAAACTTTTTTTTATTCATTTTAATTGTTCATTTTACTGTTCGCTACGCTCGTTCCGTCTTAATTAAATTAGTGAAAATCAAACTCTTATATCCATTTTATTCGTTCATTTTACTGTTCGCTAACCATACTCTGACTTAAGCGAAAGACTTCGTTCCCTACCCCCACTCCGTTTTCACATAAGCCCGTCTCAATTAAGAGATCAGGGTTTACTCTAATGATGGCTACTTGTTGGCTGAAATGGTCTTAGTACTTTAATAGTATTTTTAGTGGATAAGGGTCATTATTTAGTACTTGATACCTTGATAGTATTGTCAAAATAGGTTAATAGTATAATATTTTTCAAACTTCATAAAGTTTACGGTTTGACTCTTACATTAAAGCAAACGGTGGAAATATTTAATGTTGATGCAACTC
This sequence comes from Endomychus coccineus, assembly GCA_958510875.1. Classification (NCBI taxonomy): domain Eukaryota; kingdom Metazoa; phylum Arthropoda; class Insecta; order Coleoptera; family Endomychidae; genus Endomychus; species Endomychus coccineus. The sequence continues at coordinate 173,010,282 of OY294068.1, read as the reverse complement.
CTAGTACACTGATCAATTTTCAATTGTATCATTCTATAGATATACAAATGAAATTATGTAATCAAATCGAACAACCATCAGAAACATAAGATGTTTTGTCACTCATGAAGCTTCCTACTGAAAAGGGAGATCTCTTCTATTCATTGATTGTTCAAGCACTGTATGACCTAGGTCAAGTGGTCAAGGGAATGTGCCGAACAATCTGCCATGCTCTTCACTAAGATGTACTTTCATGTTCAACTCCAATTTAAATGAAGAATGCACCATTCATAAATATGAGTACTCTCATAGACTAATTTACCTAGTAGGTTTCACATGTTTTCTGTAGTACCTATCTACTATCTGGAATTAGAATATTTTGAACAATCAACCATGATTTATTAGCACACCTGGCTTAACCCTGTTTCTTATGTAATTATTTTATGGGAGGAGCTTCAAATCATTCAACAGTACCCCTTTCTTACATCTCCACACCGTCTACATCGACACAACTTTAGTTTTTGCGTATGATGGTAGAGTGTTTGTTCCCGGAACTTCGTACGCTGAAATGAAATCGTAAAATAACAACAGGTAGGTACAGTAGAAACTGTTTTTGTATTATGTAGATACATAAATATACAGGAATTTCGATGTCCCCGTATGAGTAATATTCTGAAAATTTCAAATTTGGAATCTCCTCAGTGGCGGTTTGACCGGAAGTGCTGTGAACATCCTTATTTCAAAGAGAACATACTCTATTTCATCACATTCTTCAATTCCACGTATTATTACTTATTATTTGTCGTAATTTCAGATTGTTAAAATTGTTCTTGAAATAATTTCAAGACATTACCCATGAAAGTAAAATAAATTCAAAATATTACAAAATTATTTTACCATTCCGATACATGAAGGAATGAACAGATAGTCCAGGCTATGAACCGAAAAAAAAAACAAGTAAGTTCGAATCAAAAATTTTTTTTTGCATTAGCTTCAGGAGGTTCTCAGGATTATTCATACACCTTAAAACCTCTTGGGAACCTCAACCCCAACCATTGGGGGCGAAAATTGCCCGAAATCTCCAAGTCTTGAATTGTATTTTCTACAAAAAAAGTATTTTGGCATTTCGAATACGAGCCGCAGCCAGATTTAGTTGTAATCCATCGTAGGGGTGGTCAAATCGACAAAATTGGCCAATTTCGCACCCCTAATATGTTATTTTGCAATTTACGTGTTTTTGACATTACGAATGCACCAAGGAGGTTTTTTGGGTCGCTGAACGCGAATCCGTAGCCACATTTACTTGCAATCCATCGTAGGGGTGGTAAAATCAACGAAATTGACCAATTTTGCACCCCTATATGTTATTTTGCAATTTACGTGTTTTAGGCATTTCGAATGTACCAAGGGGGTTTCATGGGTCGCTGAATACGTTTCCGAAGCCAGATTTACTCCGAAGTAATTTTAGAATGCAAAAATAATAAAAATTTAGAAGCGTGTCAAATTAGCCATTATTGTAAATTTCTCACTCCTACGATCATATTCGAAATGCCTAAAACACGTAAATTGCAAAATAACATATATGAGTGTAAAATTGGCCAATTTCGTCGATTTTACCACCCCTACGATGGGTTGCAAGTAAATCTGGCTATGGGTTCGTATTTAGCGACCCAAAAAACCTCCTAGGTGCACTCGAAATGCCAATATACTTTTTTTTGTAGAAAATACAATTCAAGACTTGGAGATTTCGGGCCATTTTCGCCCCCAATGGGTGGGGTTGGGGTTTCCAAGAGGTTTTAAGGTGTATGAATGATCCTGAGAACCTCCTGAAGCTAATGCAAAAAAAAAGTTTGATTCGAACTTACATGTTTATTTTTTTTTATTATACCTAAAATCCCGGTTCGCAGCCTGAACTAAGAGTGAAAATCTGAAAAGTAGAAAGATAGCCTGAACAATCGATATCAGCAGTTTTTTTAAATTAAACTCAAACATTTAGAAACTGATAATGTATTTTATAGACTTTCACCATCACCAAAATAAAGTGATCTCAAAATCAGCTATTCTAAATTTTCGAAATTATAATAATGGGGTAAATATCCCGCAAAATTTCAAAATTGTGTTTCGAACAGTGAGAATGAGAATCATTTAAAGTTGCATGAAATACCAAAAACAGGCATGACTAAGAACATGATACGTTTCACATGGCACAAAATTAAATCGCCGGCATTGAATAATTTTATAAAATACGCAAATTTTCATAATGCAGTATCCGCAAAATAAAGCTGGGAACAAGATAAATAACCATGAAAGTCATGAATACTGTTTTAGTTTGATTTAAGTTAAGAACAAAGAGCATAACGATCCATAAGAAGTAAATTTTGGTCTCGTTATGTTGGTAATGCGGCCATAACATCCAATCAAGTAGGATTTATGTACATAGAAGCTTATAAATTCAACCGCGGGCGGTCCCCAAATCCAATTGTGACAACATACTAGATTAAGTCGATTGATACTTTCCTCGTTCCTCAAGAAATACTGGTGGCGACACACTCATTCAGAATTTATAGAACCTTCACCGCCCACAAAACACACTCGTTCCAGAAAATGAGAAAATTAATTAGTTTTCTTATCACAATTCCAGTGTGACTGAAACGGTTCCTTCAAAATATGTTACTATAACAGATATTTTTGTCAATCCTCAATTTTGAATATGAATTATATTCTTGGGTATTTTAAGCGACTGAGATCTTTAACCCTTGTTCGAATAAAGGAAGCTTATATAATCTATATTTAGTGAAAATCGTGATACTAAAAGATTTTGGAACTTCATAAATGGAAAAAAAGGCACGACTAGAATTCCTGGTTCTATGCGTTTTATTGAAACACTATTAAATGATTCCAAAGAAATTGTTGAAGCATTTTGTACATTATTTGCCAGTGTATACTCTGAACCCAATAACAATAACGATTTCCGCAATATTTCAGATTTGACCAACATTAGCTCATCATTTTTAAATATTGTATCAATAAGTCAATCAGAAATTGTAACTGCTATTAAAAACCTTTAGAATAAATACACCTCTGGACATGATCAAATACCAAGCTTCTTAATAAAAGATTGCGCTTCTGTGTTTGTTGTCCCACTATAGATTTTGTTCAATCTCAGTTTGAAATCTAATAAAATTCCTAGTATTTGGAGAAAAGCAATAGTATATTGTACAACAAGTGAGAAATATGTCGTTTTCTCACGAATTGCACATTGTACTTTTTCTACGGATGCGTTGTTTTCAAGTATTGAAAATTAAAATACATATACAATAATACTTGTATGTCATTAACTCATTTTTATATTTTATCTAAAATAGTAATTAACAGTTTTATTTGAACAATTTTGTAAAGTAATTCCTGGTAGGTTGTTTTGTTTCAACATGTTTTCGGTAATTGAAATATTAGCTGCGGTCGAAGTTGATGGGGAAACGTACTGAGCTTCCACAGCATTGTTGTGTTCAGGTTCTAATGGCACTGGAGGCTGAATGGATTCTACTATACTTTTTGAAATTTTCATTTTGTTAACTATGGAGTTGTCGATATAAGATTCAGCAACATTGCTGGATTTCCAACCCCCATGGCGTTTTAAAGTTAAAAGATCTGCCCCTGCATTAACTAAAATAGTCGCAGATGACCTCCGAAAACAGTGGCCAGTATATAATTCAGGGTTCGGTAATTGCAAAAATTTCGCTATTTCTTTCGCCATGGTACCAAATTTATTTATCCCCACAGGCTGTTTCGTACATTTGCTATTTTTGTAATTTAAAAAAAAACGTGTTTCATTTGTGCATGGTCGAAGCTTCACATATTTTTTGTAAATTTGGTAGAATTCTCCTGTGACTGTGAAATTTCTAGGAACCTTGGTTTTAGTATCGGGTAATTTTATTAAAAGGGCCGAATTAAGATCTTCCATGTCATCAATTTTTAATTTTCGAAGTTCATCACAACGGCCAATAGCTAAAGCAGCCTGAAATCAAAACCAAACATTCATTTTCCGATAACAATTTAAAAATTTTCAATTCATACCTTTATCAGCAAATACTTTTCATCAGGTGCATCTTTTAAAAATTGTTGAATTTCTTCAGAAGTTAATGTTTTTGACTGTTTTGGAACATATTTTTCAGATTTGCGTTTTAAAAATCACGTAGTTTTACGTATTTTGATATATCAACACAGTTTTTAATCATTAAGGTACTCCTTAGCATCGAGTACTGAGACCATAATGTTAATGATTTCAATCTTCTTGACAATTAACTCTTCAAAATAAACTAACAAGGTATTTTCGGAACAAGAATTTATCTTGGCTTTCATTTTCCAGTCCATAAAGTTTCTGTAAGCGATTTCATATTTTTCTCTTGATGTGCTTGGTAGCAAATTATTGCAAACATCTATTGCTTTCTGAATAATTTCTGGAGGTGTATTTTCCGACTCTAAATCTTCGTATTCCATTATATTCAATATTTAATGAATCTGAACTGTTTATATTATAACAAATAACAATAAAACTATTTTCGTTGGGTAAGTTGACAGCAATAATTATGCAGTGCTTCGGTTTTGTTGTTATAGAAACGCCAACAATGGGCTACTTGGATATTGCACGCGAATCGTCGGCGTAGCGTTGTCAACGTGGAGAACGTGTCATATCAATCTGACATGTAACAATTCATGACTGACTTGGGTTATCGTGAAAACAGTGAGAAATTATATCTCACTGTATTGGCAGATATTTCTCACTGCGTGAGAAATCTTTCGTTTTGAACGTATGAAAGCGATGAGAGAAGTGGCACATTGTATAGCATCCGTAGAAAAAGATTATTCTCGTTCACAAATCTGGTGATGTTGATATTATACTCAATTATCGTCCAATTACGATATTGTCTAACTCATCTAAGGTCTTTGAGATGTGTCTGTATCAATGCATTTATATTACTTTCTCACATATGATATCACCATACCAACATGGATTTGTCCAAAGGAGATCTACGGTTACGAATCTTATTTGTTTGAACACTTATATTGCTGCTGTTCTTGACAACCAAGGACAGGTTGACGTATTATATATAGATTTTTCGAAGGCCTTTGATAAACTTGATAACACTATTCTTCTAGGCAAAGATCAAATTCATTTATTGTCAAATCCGATGTGCCTCGAGGCTCAAACCTTGGTCCTCTACTGTTCCTGTTATTTATTCATGATTTGGCAGAAACCATAATCGGCTTGAAACAAATTTCTACTGATGACGTGAAAATATTTCTACAAATAAAGACCATAGATGACTGCTATGCACTATAAAATGATCTGGACAATATTTTTGAATGGTGCGCTAACAATAAATTGAGTCTAAATATTAGAAAATGTTGTTAGCTTCAGTCGTAAAGTTCATCCTAATTGATGCTTCTATTATCTTTTAGATTCAGTAATCATTTCTCGTAGTACTACAGTCAAGAACTTAGGTGTTCACTTTTAATCTACATATTATAAGTGATATGTGTGCTGAAGCTAATAGAACTTTAGGGTTTGTTGTAGGCATTTCAAATATTTCAAGAATTTGGAGGCACTACAAACACACAATCCATTGACTAGACCAAAACTGAAATATGCTTCACTCATCTGGAACCCTCGGTATAAATTCCAGATTACACAATTGAGAGCATTCAACGTAAATATTTGAAATATCTCTGGTTTAGAACTTTCAACATCTTTCCTAGAAGAGTAAACCATCAATTATTATTATCTACCTTTGATTGTCTGACACTTGAACTGAGAAGAAGAATAAGGAGCACAATATTCCTCCATAATTTGTTGAATAATAATATTGACTGCAGTTACTCATTAGGTAAATTGAATTTTGTTGTACCTAGATTATCAGCTCGCTGTCCTTTAACTTTTTATAACTTTAGGTCTAACACAAATGTATCATCTAGATGTTCGATATTTGTCATGATAACAAACTTCAATGTTTAATAAATATTAATAAATAAATAAATAAGTAAATAATAGATGTGCTATCAAACAATACTATAATAGTTAGATAATTAGTGACAGAATGAAATATTGAATCCTTCTAGCATAATGTCGTAAAATTAGATTATCTCCAATTGGAAACCTAATTCGCACTTAAATTATTTCTTGCTTATCAAGATTTCTGGATATATAGCTTGATTAATAGGGCAGAATATGACTGAAATTGATTCGATCAAATTTAGTTAAACAGAAATTTAGTACTATAAATAAGAAATATTCACCCTTATCCACTAAAAATACTCTTAATGTACTGAGGACCTTTCGGCAACCATTATCAACCATAGCTACCTAGCTATTTAGCTGTGGTGTCCTGATCGATCTAGAGAGACCTGTACCACTTAAATTATACTAACTTGTCCTAAAATAGGATCGGTGAATAAATTTTGTTGGCTAATATACCGGGATATCAAAAATTATCTTGGTCAAGGGTAGTTGTTGAATCTGAAACGTGTGTCTTACTTTACGTTTGAAATAATTATGTCACTGTCACACTGACATCATAAATAACCTACAAATTTCATACCTATTTATTTCAGTTGTAAAACAATAATGAACTACAAATTAAAAATTATCTTGGTCAAGGGAGGTTGTGGAATGTAAAACGAAATATTAACTTTGAACCTTTTACAAGGTCGCAATAGGAAAATTTAATTAAAATAGAAACAGGTACTTTCAGGTCTCAGCTACGCGCGTCTAACGTGCGACGTACCAAAGGGAATTTTCTAGCTACTAAAATATATTCAAAAGCGGTTAAAAGTTAGCGACCTATAGCCGAAAACACTTTATTACAACTGGCGCCGGCCGCACGGGGCATAAAACGGCCCCGAATTAATAAGATCGAGGTAAAAAGTATAAACTCCAACTGACGTGTAGCGATCTCCTCGAGGCATATGTCAAAATGATTACGTTCGTAGCTAATTACATAGGACGTCTGGCGTTCATGAAATTGTGTTTTTGTACAATTCGAACCTTCTTATTTCGATAGGCCACGTGAAAATCCCGGAGTCTAAAGCGCTAGAGACTTCTGAGTGTTATAACATTCGTATAAAATTGCGAAATTTCGCACTTTTAAAAACTTCAAATTAATTAATTTGACACATGTTTTGATAACGTAAAGTAAGACACACGTTTTAGATTCCACAACCACCCTTGACCAAGATAATTTTTGATATCCCGGTATTTAAGAAATATTGGATTACAAAGAATATAAACATGGATACGAAATATATGATTCATTCATATTCCATACTAATTCGAGTCAAGCATATTGGAAATTTTCGTAATTTGATTTTCACAACAATGCTTATTCTGGTGCTGAAAATTACACACTGAAATTAACTATTGCAACATGTAAATTTGATATGTTTATCTATATTTCAAAGGAAATCGTGTATCTCTTCCAATAAAGCTTTTTCTTGCTCTTAAAATTACACATTTACGCTCTCTCTCTACTTATTCGTTTAGATACATTGTCCAATGTGTCGAAATGATAAAGTAATAGCGAGGTATATTTGTTGTATAAACATCTGTCAACAGACCTCCTTTTTCACCGGTAACCCGTCATTACCTTTTATCATGTTAAAAGCGAGTCTGATTACGGGAATATCTCTTCATCGTACCTACCTACACTATATTTACCTTCCCGCCTGTTCTGTCAAAGGGTTATATCAGGGGTTAACACGTTTGATTCTTTGTTAAGATAACTATTTTAGGTAGACACATTTCACGTTCGTTATTGGACCAATCGTGTTCACAGCTGTAATTACATTTGGGAAATGACTGCCTCCATGAATGGGTGAAATGTCGCATGTTACACACACACCTTCAACATAGAATATAGAAGTTATTGAATGTTCGAACTACAAACTTATTCATCACAAGAAATAATTTCATGAAATTATGCTTTACGTAAAAGTGAAATTATATTGAGCTGCAATGTAATTACTACTCATATCTCTTCATGAAGTACATATTGATTTGTAATGAAAAACAACTTGTATTATCCGAGCGTTATTCATGGAAGGAAATTTATTTTTTCTACGACCGCATAGAAATATGCCCATTTTATGCGCTTTATTGATCAAGAAAGTAGGCCGATTGTAAACACTTTTTCATTTCTACATCACAAACTGTACTGTAATGATCATTTCAATACAGGCTGTCGTATAGGTATTGCTGAAATATAAAGCCAAAATAGACCAGTCCGGTAAGATTTCGCCCAGGATAATTTAAAAAAATAAATTCACCACTAATAATGTGAATCAAATATCATTCATTATAAATAAAATATAGTCTATGAAACAAGAGTATGAATTTTGAACTTTTGACTTCGAATCAATTCCAAATTCTCGATTTTTAATGCTCAATTGAAGCAAGCCATGAATTAATTGTCAATATTGTCAGAAATCTTTTATCAACAAAGTCACAATACAATGATTCGAAGTTTATCTGAAAATATGGAAGTTTCAAGTGATAGCGAATTGAGTTTGACTCATCCAGAGATTTTGGAGAATGCCAAACTGGCTTCTTTAAATTTATTGCCAGAAAAATCGAAGAAAAAGTACGAAATCGCCTACCATTTATTCATGAACTGGAGGAGCTGTATGAAAACATCATCGTTCGTCTTGTCTTGACATGGTGGCTGGAAATCAACCGCAGTAGCAGAAGAAGGATACATCGATGAATCGATGAAAAATAAGTTCGACGTAGAGAATAGAATAAGGAATTCAATAGAAAATAGAGAAAATTTACCTTCAACTTCTAAGGCTTGGAAAAATCAGGAAACTTTAACTGTGAAAATTGAAAGTAATAAAAGTCCAAATATAACTGTCAGTCATTGTGGAAATGTAACATTTAATGTTATAAATAATAAATAAACTAATGTTGAATAGTAATATATGATTCGAAATATATAATCGATGTTCTTGTTCATATTTTATAATAACGTCATCATATAATGTGGGGCTTGTTGAAAGTGAAATGTCGCTATGGTCGTAGGAAAAGTATAGTGTACAACTAGCATGGAATGCCCATTTCTCACTCGTATGATTTACGACACTCGCCTTCGGCTCGTACCGTAATTTTCATACTCGTGAGAAATGAGTGTCATTCCATGCTCGTTGCACAATATACTAATCTCTATTCCTTCTGACCTGATGGTATCTCAGCACTCCCAGCAATGGTAGGTTGGAAAATGAAATTTTTTTCAACCAGGTCGTTTGCCGAACGTTAGCCGAGTATTGCCGTGCATTTTTTTTTCGTTTGTCGAGGTTTTCCCGAGGAGAAAACTCAAATCTTCCAATTCGGGTGTCCAAATCACCCCAAAGTAGGGAAATGTGGCATAAAACGTTATTATTATAGAAAAAACCTATATAAATCGTTTGCCGGAAAATAGCCGAGTTCAATGATATAAGAATAATGAAAAAATATTCCCAATTAAATTGGAAAATAGAAGAATAAAAATTTTATTAGAAAAACGCATTCTAAATTTCGAGCCCTTGCGTATAAAAATAATAGTTTTGAAACAGGGAACCAGTGGAATGCGGAATACAGTATTTTGTGTTATTACTAGTGCAAATTTGCAGGTGCACTAAACTGCATAGAAAACAATCTTACAATATAATCAACTAAAATATCTATTCCAAAAATGTTGAAACATACATAGATTGTAGATAAAAAAAGCATCTCCGAAAGAACCAAAAATCGCCCAAATTGCGGCTTGCGCTTTCGAATAAGAGCATAGAGCAAATCTTCATCAAAAATCAACCAATTGGCGCAAAAGCGCCCAATCTGACATCACTGATAACAATACAAAATACTGTATTCCGCATTTCACTGGCTCCCTGTTTCAAAATTATTATTTTTATACGCAAGGGCGCAAAATTTAAAATGCGTTTTTGTAATGAAATTTTTATTTTTCTATTTTCCATTTTAATTGGGAATATTTTTTCATTATTCTTATATCATTGAACTCGGCTATTCTCTGGCAAACGATTCATATAGGTTTTTTCTATAATAATAACATTTATGTCACATGTTCCTACTTTGGGGTGATTTGGACACCCGAATTGAAAAATTTGAGTTTTCTCATAGGGAAAACCTCGGCAAACGAAAAAGATGCACGGCAATACTCGGCTAACGTTCGGCAAACGACCTGGTTGAAAAAAAATTTCATTTTACAACCTACCATTGCTAGGAGTGCGTCGGTCCTGATGGTATAGTCCAGTCAAATTAGACAATAAATCACTTGATTTCAGAAATGATGGGGATAGCAGCCAAACCTATTTTGTTTGGTCGGGTGGGTATGTAGGTACATTTTTGCACAATATGCCCCTTTTTCTTGTGAGGCTGTTTGCCAAAAATGCAATTGCTTACATTTTTCCCCGATTTTCGCCGTTTTTGGATTGTAGTTTGGATAGTTTACGTCTGAGATGAAAATGACCTGTGTAAAAGATGTTGGTAATTTTATGAGCTACAAAACCCTGCCAAGAAAAAATTTTGAGCCATTAATAATTTTCCGCTATTGATGGAAAATTGTAAACAGAAATGTAAACAAAATCTTAGAAGTCCAGATATCTCGCGAAAAATTATTAATGACGAAAAATGTTCAGCTAATCTTTTCCCATAAGTTCGCATTATTTAATATCTGAACTTCTAAGATTTTGTTTACATTTCTGTTTACAATTTTCCACCAATAGCGGAAAATTATTGATGACTCAAATTTTTTTCTGGCAGGGTTTTGCAGCTCATAAAATTACCAACAACTTTTACGCAGGTCATTTTCATCTCAGACGTAAATTAACCAAACTACACTTCAAAAACAGCGAAAATCGGCAAAAAAATGTAAGCAATTACATTTTTGGCAGACAGCCCCACAAAAAAAAGAGGGCGTATTGAGCAAAATGTTCCTACATACCCCCTGACCAAATAAAATAGGTTTGGCTGCTATCCCCAACATTTCTTTCACCAATGTCTAATTTGACTGAACTAGTAGTCAATATGGCCATGTTATTTTAATTGACCAAATATTCTGAAATAAAACTAGGTTCTCCATCAGTGCCCGTTATTTGATTTTAAACAAACTTTAACCAGTTTCTTTCCTTTATATTGTTAACAACATTTTTCTAGCCGACTGAAGCAATATCGTAGATAAACCTCAATGTGTTGAATGATTACCATTTTCAGTAACAAGTTAGCTGGTTTTGATCCTGGTGTCTATTATTAATATAATGTTCATGTTTTCCGAGTCTTTTCTGCCGGTATACGGCAACGGAATCTTCGTCACAGTTACACGTAATTGAGTGGACCCATTCCTTTGATCCTGATCGATGTACTCTTTTTTCCATAGATATTTCCATGTTCGTTGTTCATCAGGAATCTCGTCTGTTGTCCCACCATGAGAAATTCCAGATAAGCAGACTAGACGAGGTCAAACTAGTCAACCTTTTATTGTCACGCTCGAAACCTGCCGACCTTCTTCCTACAGACTTTTTTTTTACCGACCAGTGAACTTGTGGAAATCTTTACCTAGTGCGGTCTTTCCCTATGCTTATACCCTCCAAACCTTCAAGAAAAATTGGAATGCCTATCTCATCTCCCAACATTCCACCGCTAGCTCACTAGATGTTTTTCGAACATTATAGGTTCCCTCTCGTGTAGTCAAATTATCAAAAAAAACCCTGAGTGGGAGATATTCATATTCATATTCAACAATCTTTATTTCAAACAACTGCCAGAAGTTACAATTTAGATATTAATCCTAAAACATAACGACAGAGTTGAAACACGTCACACAAATAACCATATATCAACAATACATCAAAAGGAAAACATAAAATATTTTACTTCCTAAATTACTAGAAAATTTTATATGCACACCCACATAAGTCATTTACCACATTTACATTAACCATTACATAAGACAATTATTATCGAAAGAACTCCCTCAAATTTTATGGTTCTATCTCTACTAAATACCTGAATAACTCTCTCTTAAACAGTTTGCGATTATCGATGCACTTTAAAGTATTAGGCAACTGATTGTATAGTGTGAGTGACATGTAAAAAGGTCCTCTTTCAAACAATGTTAACCTGTGTATAGGATATACATGTGATGGTACACTATGAGTAAACTTCGGTTTATACTTAAAGTTAAATATTAAACAACCATGTATATCCCTGTTAGTGTCAACAAATTATTTCGCTTAAAAATGCCTCGACAACTTTCCCTGAACTTCATATCAAATTTTGTCAGAACAATTTGTTTCTGAATTAAAAAAAATTCTTTCCAGATCACCAGAGATACCCCAAATTATAATACCAAACCTTACCCGTGAAACAAAACAACTATGATACACAGATTTTATAACTATCGTATCTAGATACTTCGAGAGAATTCTAATACTATAGCTGGTGCTATTTAATTTCCTACTCAAAGTATTAATGTGAGCGGACCAGCGTAAAGTATCATCAATAATAATTTTTGAGCTTTTTACACTAATGCTCAACATTACATTGCTGTTATTAATAGAAATTGAGTTTGGATTTTGATGATTTTTATTTGCAGTAAACACTATATATTGAGTTTTGGTTTCATTTAAAATTAAACAATTCATTTCCAACCACATTACGACAGTAACAAGCAAAGAGGTATCGTCTGCATAGTTCCCAATTTTATGAGGGGTAGAATTCAAGATGCCTAATAGATCGTTTGTATAAATATTAAATAATGACGACCCAAGGACGGAACCCTGCGGTATTCCCTGGCTCATAGTTCTCACTGATGATGAATATTTATTAATATCCTTAGTAATTAAGACGTATAGTTTTCTGTTTCCTAAATAAGATTGTATTAGATTTAGGCATGTTCCTCTTACGTCATAGCTATTCAACTTTGATGCTAAAATGTCAGAATTCACCAATTCATTAGCCCTAGTTAGATCCAGGAAAATTCCACAAGGCACCCTCTCGGAATCTAGGGGCATGAATATCTCGTTCATGTATTCAAATAAAGCAGTTTCAACGGTTTTGCCTCTAATGAATCCATGCTGGTTTAAATTAAATAAATCCACAGAAATGAAATATTCGAGGATAGGTTTATGAACTACATATTCAATTATCTTTGAAAAAACTGTCAATAAACTAATTGGGCGATAGTTTTTTGAGTCATTAATATCACCACTTTTAAAAAACGTAGGAACCAAAGCCAGTTTCAAATGTTCCGGGAATTCGCCTGTCACCAAGACATTATTCTCAAAATTAACCAACGGTGCCAAAACTGTTATATGCATTATTCGCTTTAATATGTAGTCAGGAATATTATCATCACCGGAACTGTATTTTTTTTTAATTTGCAAAGTACCATTTCTGCAATTTCCTCTTCAGTTCAAAGTCAATATCAGTTCATTTTATTCATTTCAATATCGCTCACAAAATTTAAACTAGGCATCAAACTTGCAACCAACTGCATTGGCACATCGATAAAAAAAATCATTGAATTTATTTGCTATCAGACTGAGGTCTAACTGTAACTCTGCTTTAGTTTTATTACACTTTTTTTGCCACCAACAATGTTGTAGACAACATTCCAAATTGTTTTAGGTACACTAGAAGATTTTAAAATTTGATTTTTATAATAACCTTTTTGTATCTGAGCAACACCTGGTCGTACTGATTTTTTATTATATTATAACAATTTTTATATGCTTCATTAAATAATTAATAATAATAAATCTGAATCCATTGAAACACTATTTTGCTTATACATTTCCATGCCTCCTAAATTATCTAGATATCTGTCAGTTCTGCAGGGTTCTGAAAGTGATAAGCTTTCTTGAGAAATAGGAGTCATCCCATTTTTCAAGAAAGTTTAACTCGAGACTTCATTTTCCTATCGAACGACGAAGCTGTGGAAGTCTATGCCTCGTGAGATCTTTCCTATGCCTATAACCTCAAAACCTTCAAGAAAAAATCGAATGCCTATCTCTTCTTCCAACATTCCACCGCTGGCTCATACGATATTCTTCGAACATGATAGTGGAGTCAATTGGTGCATTGGATTAAATTTTTTTAAGAAGGAACACGACATGGTGGAAGTTTGTTATGATGAAAATAACAAAATCACAAAATCGTTACATTCCAAAAGGGGTGCAGTGCAACCCTTTTTTTTGGCCAAAAAAGAGCAATTTGAACATTTTTGAGGTTGATTTTTCAGTTAACAATTGTTTGTATTATTTCGGTGATTAGTTAAGAAACCAAAATGATATTCTTTTATTGGCATCGTTCAGGGAACCTCCAGTCCATATTTTACGAAGATTCGTTCACCCTCCGTCCTGATATATATATATATGAAAAAAATTTTAAAAACCAAATTTCTGCTAACTTGGTCAAATTTCAACCGATTTGGTTATGCCGACTGCGCCAGTCTTTTTAAAAACTGTTTTTTTATTATCATCTAACGGATTCAATGTGAATGTATGAAACGCTCGAATATTAATGGATCAAATCGTTCTGTTCTATTATGAGAATAACGATCTCATTTCAGTTCAGATGACTGATGATACAATCTTGCCATATAAGGTGTACGTGACACCTGACGATAATGTCATATAACAATATGGAATAATCATAATGATTCATATGTGATAAGCGATATTCCACTGGACAATTGTTTCATTAATAATAATTAATCGCGCTCATTTCGATCATTTGAACCAGTTTATAAGCGTTCTATCGATTTACAATGAATGATAATAAATGAGTATATAGTATACTATGAATAGTATCTTAGATATATTTAAAATGGAATTCCTTGCTGTACACGCACAAGGTTTGAGATATGAAAATTCTACTAATATGTTGACCCAAGATGTGAATGTGATTATGGATAGTAGTCAAAATGCAAATGGTTATGTTGATCAAGGTTTCCTGATATCAGCCGAGGAATATTGTTCATCGATTGTTGCTGTTGGGATTGATGCTTCCACGGACATCGTCCATTTCCAAAATAAATCATGCACGCATTGTGTATCGAAAAAGCGATTTCATATTGCAAATTCCATCGTGATTCATATAGAAATGGAGGAACAATTCGTAAATTGTTTCGAATTCAATACTGAGCAGATATCTTTTAATTTTAATTAACCTTTATTAGTATGCTAACATAAAACTTTATTTTTTCTCTTTTTGGAATTACCAGTCTCACTTTCCTACTTGAGTTTTTTACGTAACCGTGAAGGAAAAAAAATTAAAGTCATAATCGATGACGGAGACGGAATTTGGTTTTGGAGGTGCTTGATGCATTATGTTTGTTGAGTTTGGCTTCCGGGAATGTGTCTGCATGGTGAGTTCCCCTCTTCTTAACGAAAAATCGGGAAGAAACAACCTTCAGTCTAGACATTCTGAATAGACAGAAGCATTTTTGAATCATTTGGGCATCCGTCAAAATTCTATCGTGGTACATATTCAAACGGAGGAACAATTCGTAATTTGTTTTGAATTCAATACTGAGCATATATCTGTTAATTTTAATTAACCTTTATTAGTATGCTAACATAAAACTTTATTTTTTCTCTTTTTGGAATTACCAGTCTCACTTTCCTACTTGAGTTTTTTACGTAACCGTGAAGGAAAAAAAATTAAAGTCATAATCGATGACGGAGACGGAATTTGGTTTTGGAGGTGCTTGATGCATTATGTTTGTTGAGTTTGGCTTCCGGGAATGTGTCTGCATGGTGAGTTCCCCTCTTCTTAACGAAAAATCGGGAAGAAACAACCTTCAGTCTAGACATTCTGAATAGACAGAAGCATTTTTGAATCATTTGGGCATCCGTCAAAATTCTATCGTGGTACATATTCAAACGGAGGAACAATTCGTAATTTGTTTTGAATTCAATACTGAGCATATATCTGTTAATTTTAATTAACCTTTATTAGTATGCTAACATAAAACTTTATTTTTTCTCTTTTTGGAATTACCAGTCTCACTTTCCTACTTGAGTTTTTTACGTAACCGTGAAGGAAAAAAAATTAAAGTCATAATCGATGACGGAGACGGAATTTGGTTTTGGAGGTGCTTGATGCATTATGTTTGTTGAGTTTGGCTTCCGGGAATGTGTCTGCATGGTGAGTTCCCCTCTTCTTAACGAAAAATCGGGAAGAAACAACCTTCAGTCTAGACATTCTGAATAGACAGAAGCATTTTTGAATCATTTGGGCATCCGTCAAAATTCTATCGTGGTACATATTCAAACGGAGGAACAATTCGTAATTTGTTTTGAATTCAATACTGAGCATATATCTGTTAATTTTAATTAACCTTTATTAGTATGCTAACATAAAACTTTATTTTTTCTCTTTTTGGAATTACCAGTCTCACTTTCCTACTTGAGTTTTTTACGTAACCGTGAAGGAAAAAAAATTAAAGTCATAATCGATGACGGAGACGGAATTTGGTTTTGGAGGTGCTTGATGCATTATGTTTGTTGAGTTTGGCTTCCGGGAATGTGTCTGCATGGTGAGTTCCCCTCTTCTTAACGAAAAATCGGGAAGAAACAACCTTCAGTCTAGACATTCTGAATAGACAGAAGCATTTTTGAATCATTTGGGCATCCGTCAAAATTCTATCGTGGTACATATTCAAACGGAGGAACAATTCGTAATTTGTTTTGAATTCAATACTGAGCATATATCTGTTAATTTTAATTAACCTTTATTAGTATGCTAACATAAAACTTTATTTTTTCTCTTTTTGGAATTACCAGTCTCACTTTCCTACTTGAGTTTTTTACGTAACCGTGAAGGAAAAAAAATTAAAGTCATAATCGATGACGGAGACGGAATTTGGTTTTGGAGGTGCTTGATGCATTATGTTTGTTGAGTTTGGCTTCCGGGAATGTGTCTGCATGGTGAGTTCCCCTCTTCTTAACGAAAAATCGGGAAGAAACAACCTTCAGTCTAGACATTCTGAATAGACAGAAGCATTTTTGAATCATTTGGGCATCCGTCAAAATTCTATCGTGGTACATATTCAAACGGAGGAACAATT
Organism: Endomychus coccineus; assembly: GCA_958510875.1. NCBI lineage: Eukaryota > Metazoa > Arthropoda > Insecta > Coleoptera > Endomychidae > Endomychus > Endomychus coccineus. The sequence continues at coordinate 172,993,186 of OY294068.1, read as the reverse complement.
CGTAATTTGTTTTGAATTCAATACTGAGCATATATCTGTTAATTTTAATTAACCTTTATTAGTATGCTAACATAAAACTTTATTTTTTCTCTTTTTGGAATTACCAGTCTCACTTTCCTACTTGAGTTTTTTACGTAACCGTGAAGGAAAAAAAATTAAAGTCATAATCGATGACGGAGACGGAATTTGGTTTTGGAGGTGCTTGATGCATTATGTTTGTTGAGTTTGGCTTCCGGGAATGTGTCTGCATGGTGAGTTCCCCTCTTCTTAACGAAAAATCGGGAAGAAACAACCTTCAGTCTAGACATTCTGAATAGACAGAAGCATTTTTGAATCATTTGGGCATCCGTCAAAATTCTATCGTGGTACATATTCAAACGGAGGAACAATTCGTAATTTGTTTTGAATTCAATACTGAGCATATATCTGTTAATTTTAATTAACCTTTATTAGTATGCTAACATAAAACTTTATTTTTTCTCTTTTTGGAATTACCAGTCTCACTTTCCTACTTGAGTTTTTTACGTAACCGTGAAGGAAAAAAAATTAAAGTCATAATCGATGACGGAGACGGAATTTGGTTTTGGAGGTGCTTGATGCATTATGTTTGTTGAGTTTGGCTTCCGGGAATGTGTCTGCATGGTGAGTTCCCCTCTTCTTAACGAAAAATCGGGAAGAAACAACCTTCAGTCTAGACATTCTGAATAGACAGAAGCATTTTTGAATCATTTGGGCATCCGTCAAAATTCTATCGTGGTACATATTCAAACGGAGGAACAATTCGTAATTTGTTTTGAATTCAATACTGAGCATATATCTGTTAATTTTAATTAACCTTTATTAGTATGCTAACATAAAACTTTATTTTTTCTCTTTTTGGAATTACCAGTCTCACTTTCCTACTTGAGTTTTTTACGTAACCGTGAAGGAAAAAAAATTAAAGTCATAATCGATGACGGAGACGGAATTTGGTTTTGGAGGTGCTTGATGCATTATGTTTGTTGAGTTTGGCTTCCGGGAATGTGTCTGCATGGTGAGTTCCCCTCTTCTTAACGAAAAATCGGGAAGAAACAACCTTCAGTCTAGACATTCTGAATAGACAGAAGCATTTTTGAATCATTTGGGCATCCGTCAAAATTCTATCGTGGTACATATTCAAACGGAGGAACAATTCGTAATTTGTTTTGAATTCAATACTGAGCATATATCTGTTAATTTTAATTAACCTTTATTAGTATGCTAACATAAAACTTTATTTTTTCTCTTTTTGGAATTACCAGTCTCACTTTCCTACTTGAGTTTTTTACGTAACCGTGAAGGAAAAAAAATTAAAGTCATAATCGATGACGGAGACGGAATTTGGTTTTGGAGGTGCTTGATGCATTATGTTTGTTGAGTTTGGCTTCCGGGAATGTGTCTGCATGGTGAGTTCCCCTCTTCTTAACGAAAAATCGGGAAGAAACAACCTTCAGTCTAGACATTCTGAATAGACAGAAGCATTTTTGAATCATTTGGGCATCCGTCAAAATTCTATCGTGGTACATATTCAAACGGAGGAACAATTCGTAATTTGTTTTGAATTCAATACTGAGCATATATCTGTTAATTTTAATTAACCTTTATTAGTATGCTAACATAAAACTTTATTTTTTCTCTTTTTGGAATTACCAGTCTCACTTTCCTACTTGAGTTTTTTACGTAACCGTGAAGGAAAAAAAATTAAAGTCATAATCGATGACGGAGACGGAATTTGGTTTTGGAGGTGCTTGATGCATTATGTTTGTTGAGTTTGGCTTCCGGGAATGTGTCTGCATGGTGAGTTCCCCTCTTCTTAACGAAAAATCGGGAAGAAACAACCTTCAGTCTAGACATTCTGAATAGACAGAAGCATTTTTGAATCATTTGGGCATCCGTCAAAATTCTATCGTGGTACATATTCAAACGGAGGAACAATTCGTAATTTGTTTTGAATTCAATACTGAGCATATATCTGTTAATTTTAATTAACCTTTATTAGTATGCTAACATAAAACTTTATTTTTTCTCTTTTTGGAATTACCAGTCTCACTTTCCTACTTGAGTTTTTTACGTAACCGTGAAGGAAAAAAAATTAAAGTCATAATCGATGACGGAGACGGAATTTGGTTTTGGAGGTGCTTGATGCATTATGTTTGTTGAGTTTGGCTTCCGGGAATGTGTCTGCATGGTGAGTTCCCCTCTTCTTAACGAAAAATCGGGAAGAAACAACCTTCAGTCTAGACATTCTGAATAGACAGAAGCATTTTTGAATCATTTGGGCATCCGTCAAAATTCTATCGTGGTACATATTCAAACGGAGGAACAATTCGTAATTTGTTTTGAATTCAATACTGAGCATATATCTGTTAATTTTAATTAACCTTTATTAGTATGCTAACATAAAACTTTATTTTTTCTCTTTTTGGAATTACCAGTCTCACTTTCCTACTTGAGTTTTTTACGTAACCGTGAAGGAAAAAAAATTAAAGTCATAATCGATGACGGAGACGGAATTTGGTTTTGGAGGTGCTTGATGCATTATGTTTGTTGAGTTTGGCTTCCGGGAATGTGTCTGCATGGTGAGTTCCCCTCTTCTTAACGAAAAATCGGGAAGAAACAACCTTCAGTCTAGACATTCTGAATAGACAGAAGCATTTTTGAATCATTTGGGCATCCGTCAAAATTCTATCGTGGTACATATTCAAACGGAGGAACAATTCGTAATTTGTTTTGAATTCAATACTGAGCATATATCTGTTAATTTTAATTAACCTTTATTAGTATGCTAACATAAAACTTTATTTTTTCTCTTTTTGGAATTACCAGTCTCACTTTCCTACTTGAGTTTTTTACGTAACCGTGAAGGAAAAAAAATTAAAGTCATAATCGATGACGGAGACGGAATTTGGTTTTGGAGGTGCTTGATGCATTATGTTTGTTGAGTTTGGCTTCCGGGAATGTGTCTGCATGGTGAGTTCCCCTCTTCTTAACGAAAAATCGGGAAGAAACAACCTTCAGTCTAGACATTCTGAATAGACAGAAGCATTTTTGAATCATTTGGGCATCCGTCAAAATTCTATCGTGGTACATATTCAAACGGAGGAACAATTCGTAATTTGTTTTGAATTCAATACTGAGCATATATCTGTTAATTTTAATTAACCTTTTGTAATACTATTTAATTAATGATACCAGAAACCGTGAAGCAAAATAAAATGCAAGTCATAATCGATGATGGAATTTGGTTTTGGAGGTGCTTGATCCATTATGTTTGTTGTATTATGTTTTGAATACTATTCTGACCTGATATTTGATACCGACCACTTTTAATTTTTCAGAAACCCCTCTGTGGTAGGTATGATATTTCTTACATGGTATTGTTTAGGACCAACTCTTCGTCTTCTTACGATAAGGTTTATCCAAAGTTCCTGTAAATATGTCATTTGTTTGAAAGAACTGCCCTTATGAAGAGTTATCATGATTGATTAACCGACGTTAGAACACATTAATTGTTCTTTATCAAACAAACATCTGATATCTCTTTTTTACATTCCTTTTATACTTTGGGTGAAAATTCCAGTAGGTTTTCATGTGCAATTTTTTGATACTATACTTTTGTTCCGGAAATACTGTTCAATCTCTAGAACGGTCAGAAGTGGTGCCTGATACTTGTTTTCTTTCTTGGTGGCGATTCATGGATACATGAATCTGGCAATAAGGTCTTCTTGTACCGAGTTTTCTCTTCGATATGTTGACCCATGTGGTGTTTGACGGAGTCTCCTGCGATACAATTACGTTCAACTCTTGTGTTCTACAGGGATTTGTTATGCCACCTACTTTCTTCCTGCTTCATATAAACGATCTGTTGGAAGTGTTCTCCTGTCTTGCCCACAGCTTTGCAGATGATGGTACACTCCATACCAATCCATCCTCTAAAGAGATATGAGGAATCTCTATCTGCAGCATTGGATATCTTCAAAGCATTTGTCGGGTCTATGGGTCACTATCGAGTTTTCTCTCAGATAAATTCTGATTATTGACGGAGTCTTCTCTGTTACAATTATCTATCAACGCTGATGTTCCACAGGTATCTATCTTGGAACCAATTTTGTTACTGTTCTATGTCAACGATCTGTGTGGAGTGAACTTCTGTCCCCTTCAAAGATTTGTGGACGAAGATACCCTTTATACCGCTGATATATATTTCATAAATCAAATTACTATTTCTGGAAACCGTCAGGGTTGAGTGGCGACTCGTTGCAATCGTAGCATCTGAATTAAGTTACCTGGGTTATTTTAAACATTGAACCTTATAAATTTATCATTCAGTGCATCTGCTATGAAACCGGAAGGAACTGAAAGGAGTCAGCTCTAGCGCATCCTGGCAGTAAACTAGCAAACGAAGTAAGCGATCTCGACATTGCAGTGGCTGTAAACTGTATTATTAATTCAGTATTCGACATTTGACGGCAAAAACTTTTAGCCAGTTTCTGGAATAAACATCACAGTTACTAGTCTAGACACTAAACTGAAATTTATTTCGCGTCTGCGTTATTTTATTTCCACCAAGTTCGTTTTTAAAATCAAAAGATTTTACGACTTCCGTGTAAGGAATATATTATACTTGAACGTGATCCATCTCATTGCAGACTTTGTATGTATGTATGAGCCTTCCTACATTATGATAACCCAAAGTTTCCACTCGATTATCAAAGTTTCTCAATTTTGCTCACCGATCAAAAATAAACTTCCTCCACTTCGTCAGGAGGAGTTTAAGATGTATCACGTTCTTGCTGAGAAACAGGTGCAGTGGCTATTCGTGACAGCATGATTTTGATTAATGTTTCACTTCAAAAGAATGTACAATTGTCTAGTTTGGAACTTAAAACATTGTTGCATTTGTACTTATTCAGGAGAGTGTACAAACCATGAAGATATTACGGTGGAGTAATAATTTCTATAAAACTTAGTATTGAAGGAAAGCCAATTGCTTGTGCTGGTTTGATTCTAAACGGCATATATCAATATGAAGATAGCAATGTTGGAGGAAAACAGGAGTTGTATTAATATGAATGAGTTGGTTCAGATGAATCGTTTTCCGTACATGATGAATCTCGTTTTCCATTATCCGATAAGTTCCCGTCCCAATTTTGGTTTAAAGTACGAGGGGAAGGTGAAAAGTACCTGAAACATGAAGCAAGGAATGATTTGTTTAGTCAAGACTTATTTTATTTCTCAACATAATCTTCTTGTAGCTCGATGCACTTCACCCAACGTTTTTCAAAATTTTCGATCTCTTCCACATGATACGATTCCGGCAATCCTTCAAAATTGGCGTTTGCTTCAGCGATGACTTCATCGTTGGAGCCAAATCTCTTTCCGCCGAGCCATTTCTTCAAGTTTGGAAATAGATAAAAATCGCATGGTACCAAATCTGGAGAATATGGCAAACCAATTCGTATATGCAATTTTGCTATTGCTACTGCGGATCTACGTTGTCCTGGTGGAAGAGCACTTTTTTCTTTGCCAAATGCTGCAGCTTTTCCTTGAAATCGGCGTCAAATCGATCCAACAGCTTTGCATAATATACGCTTCGTTTTTCTCTTTTCAAGGTAATCGATATGGGCGATACCGTTTGCATACCAAAAAACTGTCGGCAAGACTTTGTTGGCCTTTTCCGGCTCAGATTCGCCAGGTCAAGTCCACTGTTTCGACTGTTCTTTGATCTCTGGTGTGTTGTGATGGATCCATGTTACGAAACGGCGCAAGAAGTCCTTCTTATCGTGCTTGGACATCGCCAAACGCTCCTTTGAAGTTGTCACAAGGTCGCGCTTGTTGTCAACAGAGAGCAAATGCGGCACCCATCTGGCAGATAGCTTTCTCATATTCAAAAATTTATGCAAAATGTTCCTTACCCGTTCGATGCCCATAGCTTCAGCAATCTCGTGCATTTTAACTCGCCAATCGTCCAATATCGTACCATGAATTTTATCGAAGTTTTCTGGCGTTCTTTGTGGTCATGCTACCACAGCGAAAATCAGTAAGCAACTTGTGAATCGGTCCAATCTATGGTGAAGACTCACCATAATGTTTAACAAGCGATGCTTTGGTTTGCGTAATGTTTTTTCCACGCAAGAAATAATGTTCAATCAAGACGGGGACACTTTGTTCCATGTTTACAAAAATCTTCAAGGCTGCTTGCTTTCGATGGATGTCAAAACAGAACTGAATGACATAACAGTCTGAAAATTTCAATGCGTTCTGGTTAAGGATGGTACATCACAAATGTCACATGGGATTTTCGATTGTGGCACTATCTGTTTTATCTTTCAGGGACTTTTCACCTTGACCTTGTATAAACGTCGAGAACGGTATTTCAAGTGTTTAAAAGGTTTGGACGAATTTGAATTGTATATATGATTATGTATAATCGCCTGTAATATTAGAGAACTTGATAAAAAGTAAGCAATTTATGAAATACACCGGTCATTTCCAGTGCTTGCTGGTAAAATTGATAAATGTGCAAAGTCCGTTCTCCAAACAAGTAACTTCTAACAGTACCATTCTAATTTGGCTTTGGGTTGCCGTATACTTTAATAATAGATGTGTATAAGGACAAGAAAAATCAGAATTACAAAAATAGAGTTTCAAATAACCTACTAAACTAGAATTCCCCAAAATTAAAAAACTAACCCGTCCAAAATTTTACAAACTATACTGCGATAACATTGCCGCTTGGAGTTTCGAATTGAATGGTGATTCTGCATCAGCGACTTTAGTCCAAGTGGTACAACTCTGGCTCCATATATTTTTGCTTCCAATAGCGTAGGTTCGATGCTCCAAACTGTAACGTTATCGCAGCTTAGTTTGTTACATTTGTGAAAGGTTAGTTTTTTTTATACATTATTGGGAATACTAGGTTAGTAGGTTATTTGGGAGGTTCTTTTTGTATTTTGGTTTTCTTGCCCTTGTACACATATTATACAGATTGAATCAGATGGACCGGGGTATTGAAAGTTAATAAGCGCGATAAAGAATCGACGCAAATGAGAATAGAATGTATCCCCAACCTGAAACAAAATGGGCCTGATTTATAAGGCGCATGTCAGTACCCTTTAACTAACGACACATACCCGTATTTTTACTAGAGAGGCAAAACTGTTATTTCTAAATAGAAATACCAAAATCATAATACCAAGTACTGTTACTGTTAATTCTATCTCAAATCTCAAAATAGCTGTTTCAAACAAGAGGTACAAAATAGCAGTTGTTATTTGATATTAGACAAAATATGCTACAATCACGGAGTTGCTTTTTTGAAACAAAACAGTAAATAACAACAGATTGCTGAATAGCAACGCATCTCTAATTCTTACCAACTAACAATTGACCTGTGCAATGCACACTCCCCTTACCCTATCGCACAACACAAGTTCTTCTCCTATTTAACTTATTAACAATACGATGCATCTGGCTCTCTCATACTCTCACATTAATCCTATACACCGCTCGATCTGACTCAATCTGTATTATTAAAGTGGATGTATTCAGATGTATTCTTGAATAAAATATAATTCTTGGGAATTAGTTTTATTAATACTGTTCGACTGATCTATACACATTTGCTGGAGATTGCTTATAATAACCGGTTGTTTCGATAAATTAATTATATTCACCTACTGGGGATTATTCATAATCACCGGAGCTTAGGCATAATCTCCGATTCCTTACATTTACCCTAACATATATATCATGTACATGTTCATTTCTACGCAATTAACCTACAAAAACGTTTTTTTTAAATTGGACAATTTCTTTTTATTCACTAGAATAATTGTTCATATCGTTCATTATCGAATATTCTGAATAATCCAGAGAATATCATATTCAAATTTCTGACTATTATTATACTTCTATTCTATTGATCAGTTAGTTGCTCTGTAATGAGGGTAAGTCATTTGCTCCATCCGTAGATTTCGAAAATTCTCCATGAATTTCCAACGTTTGTGAAAAATCACGTGGGCTAGGTCCGAAATATTGATTCATGAGTTTACTCACATTCTGATGAATATATTGTTAGTTACGAGTAACAAATATCTCTCCAAAATGAGCAAAGCTTCTTGATAACTGGGAGAATATTGATACCCTTTTCTGGAAATTGATTCCACAGTGATAAGCAGTCGGTAGATGTAAAATTAGTAAGAATGTTTAATCCCAGCCACAACTAGCAAATAAGGGTAGCAAATTATAAGCGCAAACGCGTGTTACGAAGCTGACTATGAAATACCAACATAGCCATTAGCACAATTTATGGTCTCTACTCGAGCTGATTGCCTGGACCTTGTTTGTTTCACCCCTTTTCAACTATCAAAATACTAATGTAACTTTATATATAAATCTACTCCATTGCTCCCCTTCCTGTCTTAAATTAATTACAAGAATTCATCTCGACTCAGTTCAAAATCTTTCAACCTGGTTTAGTATCAACTTTTCAATTTTTTAACATGCATGAATACATAGAGACAGACTCCGTGTTGAAATTATGAGTCGAAATTCCGAGTCGACGAAGGCAGGGCCTCGTCGGTGACGTAAAATCTTCAGTGCGCACAAAGTTACTGCATCGCCGAACGCGACTCTAATCAATACTTACCCTCTATAGTAAAGGCCTATATGCTGAGTACAAAAGTCACTGTGACGTCATCTACAAGAGGCTTACGAAGTTTACGACTTACGAGAGTATCGTTTAGTCGTAAACGCGCTTAGTCGGTTTTGACTGCGACATGTGATAAATATTACGATTTAAATTGGATACAGAATATTCTGTAGTATAAAATATAATACAATAATAGTATAGTACACTCAATAGCAAAGCCGTGAACAATTTCCTTAAGCATAACATGTATCGTGTGTATTCAGTTGATAATTATTCAAGACCATTATTTTATCTATTCGACTCGGTTTACATTCTCTAATGTATAAGGAATAATTGACTAAATTCAAAACCCTATCAAATTATGCAGAGTCTCAACTTTGATTCGCGAGACGAGTCATTGCCTCAATTTATATTTTTAAAAATGCATGAGCTGAACATAATAAATTTTAGAATTTGGGTATTCTTCGAATTTGAAAGCACTCTATCCTACAAATTTGGAACGTCAAAATGTTGAAGTAGCCCTTGAGGTACGTATTCAATGAATATGTTATACAGGTTCTACTTCAATTTGGTTCAACTATAGAGCATTCCGACTTCACAGCCCAGTTTATAAATCATATTATATTAGCTTGGTGGAAAATAATGAAAAAGACAGAGACATTTTTCAGAAAGCTATTGTCAAAGGTATAACTCATAGGATAATTCGAAAAAAGATTTGAGAGATTCATTAAATTGGTTAACGTGGTCGTATAGTTTGGCATCAAATAAATTAACAGCACCGATATTATACTGCAAGGTCACACAGTTCATGGGATTTTAGAAATAATTTCGTAATGTTTGAGCTTAAACTACATATTGTTAGGCAAATTTCATACAGAACCAAATGGTGTGCAACTAAGAACTTCTGTTTCACTATCGATATTTCAGCATTTTACAGTATAATGTACGGGCGATCAGCTGCAACATAGCCTTTGGCTTGTGACGTCACGATCGAGCGTTAAGGCCTTGTCCTATAGAGGGTTTTGCACCAATCGGTCGCAATGTGTAACAATCCGGTCAACTGCTCCAAATGCTTACTAAAACTCCTACAAATCCACGTGTTCGATGACGCAGTATCGTTGCGCTCAAATTCGTACGACCCCGATGAGGCAACTACATCGGCTCCGTATTTCGCTTCAGCTTGCCTTGTGTAGCAGCATAGCGAGTTTGGTATCTTGTTTCTTTAATTATATTCTCCTTACGAGCTTTGCCAAAGTAATGTAAATCGAATTTAAACCTGCAATTAGAGCTCACAATAATGGTAGGACAGCTAACAGAGATGACATTCAATAGCAGAATTGGTATGTGACACAACAAGCAGTCTACCAGGAGATTTTTTTGATTCACCAACATTATAAATGGTGACTATTATGCATCTGATATTCCAAAAATTATTGAACAGCTAAGGCCTACTAATGCACGAACACATGAATATCGGCTAATTTATGTTCATAAAGATCTCAGTATCGGCTCACATGTCTTTAGTGGACTTACAGAGTAAAAAAATCGATGGAGCCACCCTATGAAGGACTCTTTCTTGGTCCTTCTCCAACAACAAAAACTAATATTTGGGTCTCTTTTTCATCAATGCTTTCTTTTTATGTTGTTCCTCCAATTTATTATATTCTATCATATTTTGGCAGTGATAGATTGTTTAAGCTTTTTGCTTTCTGGTGAGACTATTACGCTTACGCTCACTTCAGTGTTATGCCAATCACAGTAACAATTCTTCATAATCTCAGTAATTTATAGTAAACATTAGGATTGGAATTAGAAACTATTATTGATTAACTGGAATACCAGAAGTCTAAATAGTTGCTTGTTACAAATTCATCACATATTCTTGGAAAATTTCTCATTGACAAACTCGCTGCAACTTGTTATTGCATGATGTAAAATGAGGAATTTTCAATACAACAATCTGAGCCACAAAATCATCATGGCAACATCAGCTTCTCTGTTAAAACGATTTGAAAAGTGACCCTGTATTTGCAAATGATATGTATCATATTATGAGGTAACATTACCAGTATAATAATAAGCCGAGATAGTAACATGTGTAAAAGTGGTTGGTATCGAAAATACTACAAGCCATACTTTTAGTTCGCTAGGGTCGGAATCGAAAGCAACCCTGTCTCTTGGGGGCGACTTAACGCTCGATTAAGGTCGCTTAGGGAATGTAATACACTTGATAACATGTGGACATTTACTCAGTTAATGAATTACATTATGTGTCAAACAAATAAAGCTTAGACCGCTACGCTAGATTGATTAACACTCTTATTGGTACTTTATTTCTATTATTATCTTATTGCAGAAAATACTTTTCACATCACGCATTCACGATAACTATTTCTGTAATCTTTCACTTCTAGACGTAATCTCTCATTTTCGTGATCGTTCAAATTTTCTTCATTTACTGAAAACCAATACTACAGGTGTTGGTGTTTGGAGTGAATATTTCTTTTGTGAATTCTCATTTGTTCTCATCTCCTGCACTCGGAGTGACAAAAACCGTTATCCGATAAACTGGGCCAAACAACAACATAGAATGAGCTGGAACCAGATCCGAACAATAATAGGTCCCCTCGCTGGCCCCAGTCCGAAGTGAAGACATCTGCAGAAAATATGGCTGTTCGATGGAGACCTTTCCAATAGACAATGCGTTAAAGGAACCAAAACAGCCAAACACATACTGTCAGAATTCGAAGCATTAGATCGCAAAAGAACAACATAGGCTGACCTCCGAAGAGTACAACAACCTACCGGTGAAGAACCTGCACAGACTAGTACATGGGACTAGAGTTACAGAGTGGATATTGTAAACCATTCAACTAGAATGCACAAAAAGCCCAAGTGGTGGAGGTGTGGCTGGTAAAATGAACCAGCATCCTCTGAAAACATTCAGAGGGATTAATGGAATCAAATATAATCAGAATAGTTGCGCCACTCTTCCATTGGACAATTATGAGCATAGTGCCTGCACAAATTGAAGATATGGGTATGTATCAAAATTCACTGAGCATAATGGATACTTCACCTAAACATGAGCCTAATGAAAGCCATTAGAAAAATGTTGTCTATCAACTATATATCTACAATATAGCCACAATCATTGATTGAATCATTGGAACCTATAAAGGATTAATGAAAGCAGTTTATCACTTAGTTACAACCACCCATCATTTGTATTTCATCTCTTTGGAAGAAATATTCTAATGAACCAGAGTATTATATTCCATTATTCAGTAATGGCTTCAGATGATAACCAAATTATGAATACTATCCTACTTCTGCCATAAAGAGAGATTGTGAAAAAGTGTGGAAATATAGAAAGAATCATCGACTAGCAACAATATAGTAGCACCCTTAGCTTCGATCACCTTTATAACTCAAGCTACCAACGGTAATTTGAATAGTGAAATGTGAATAAAACTGAAATTTATCCTTCGATAACAATTATTTTATTGACGATTGTTTCACGAAGCAGCGATACGACGATAGTACTACTAAGGTAGGTCGCGAATATTGCAATAAATAATGGAAAGCAGCAGTGATGGAAAAAAGTTTGAATACGTGCCTTACGAAATTTTCAATGCAGCAGCTTGAATTGATGGCTCCTACCTAGCTTTGAGAATGCCACAGTGTGTTGAACTAATAGGTCAGCATTCTTCTCTAGATAAATGTTACAAGGGTTGTATGAATTTGAGATAAATTCTCCAACTTTCAAAAGCTACTTAAGTATACTCCAAGCTGTTACTCAAGAGTAGTTTCAACATCTCTTAAAAGAAGCAACCCTAAAAGTGAGGAAGATTGTGTGAGCCTGAGCTGTACTACTAATTTCTTGTTTACAAGTCCAACAGTGGCGGCTCCTCGAAAGAGGCTGAGGACAAATTTATCTTGTTGATCATTCTTCATTTTATTTCCTGTTTCTCTAATAATTTTTTAAATTTTACAATTAATTCCCCGTTCTCAGTAGTTATTTTTAATCTGGCAACAGTGGCCTGAGGCTAGACTCTCTATATATCTAAAACGCTGAGCATGTGTTGTTCAATACAGTTGCCGTTTTTCCGACCAGTCAATCGCGAAATAAGGTGAAACAGCGAAAACGGCAACACCCTCCGGAGGCTAGGCTGCCGCCCGCCTTTAAGTTCAGTACAGTCGGTGTGGTACGGAATACGACACATGCGTGTTGCGTCAGTGCTTGTTTTGTTTTATGCGGGTATAATGGTTGAGTGACACCACGCGAAATAAGGTTAGATTAGAAGTCGTCTGTTCGGTAAATTATTAATTGTAAAAATGGACAACTAGTGGAAAGATTTTTAGGGTTCTACGATGTTAGTTCGGGAAGAACAGCGGTCAATTTATTCAATTTTTTAATGGAAACATTTCAACGATTCGACTTTGCGAATAAATCAGACTTACGACGGCATCTGTAATGGCGGGACATTTAAACGGTTTTCAAACAAACGAACGTAAGTTTTAAATAACATAGTAGGAAACAGAATTCCCTGTAATGCTCGAACTCGATGGAATTTTACATCACATGCAATGTTTAGTTTACCATCCATAAAAATAAAGACAAATTAATTGAAACATTTGATTTTATATTAAACAGTGATGACTTTTCAACAAATCAGGTTTCATTAAATGCTGCTGTTGGTTTAAAATCTTATTTAGAAAATCAAGAATTTTTGTTTTTTCTTGACAATTTTAAATTAATATTTGAACAAACTGATCTTATTTTTCAAATTTTACAACATAAATTCACTAATATGATTTATTCAAGAGATCGTTTAAAACATTTCATTGATAAAATTTCAAGTTTCCGTTATACGAAATTTCATTTTAATATTTTATTTGGAAATTATTTAACTGATGAGGCCTCTCCCGTGAAAAGGAGGAAAACATATAATTTGGTAGACAAGAAACTACATTATAAACAACTTTTTTATGAAATTTTAGATACTATTAAAGGTCAAATATTGAGATTCGATTTTCCAATTTACATGAATTGAAGTTTTTCGACTTGACGAATAGAAGATTTTTCGAATCTTTTTCAAAAGAGTTTCTCAATACACTTTCAGATAACTTAGTTCTAAAATATAATTTTTTTGATAAAATAGCGCTGCACAATGAATTATACGTTATATACTGGGATAAAGATATTTTAGGCCAGTACGACAGTCACGCCGATATGATAAAATATATGATAGATAATGATTTGCAACAAGTCTTACCTCAGTTTTATAAACTACTTTGTCTGACAGTCACCATTCCCGTCACGTCGGCATCGGTGGAGAGATCATTTTCTACTCTCAAACGAATTAAAACATACATGCGAAATACAATGGGCCAAAATTGTTTATACAATGTTAGTTTAATATCTATTGAAAAAGATTTAGTAAAACACTTAAAACATAATGATACATTTTATGATAATATTATTGATCATTTTTCGCAAATTAAAGACCGTAGAATTTCGTTAATATATAAAAAAGTTGATAAAATTAATAAAAAAACAAAATATGAAAAATTCCAAAAAAAAGAAAAAAAAATTAAAAATCCAAAAAAAAATAAAAAACAAAAAACGAACGAAAAAAAATTTGTGGGCAAGAGAAACTCTATACCTCCACGTTGGTTCTTGCTGGGTAACAATTAATTTTGTCACTGAAGTAGCTGGTACGGTCGCTGCGCGAAGGTTAAATTAATTGACTGAATATAGTATATTTTTACAAAAACGTTTTATGTCCAGCTTCCTCTCTCAAAAAGTTCACGAGCCGCCCCTGAAGTCCAATACTTATATTATCCATGATTCAACCATTACAAAGATATCTATCACATATTTGATATAGGTAATCGTAGTAACTTAAAGTAAACTGACCAATCATGTATGTTTAAAATGATTATCCAAATATATAGTACGTAGAATCGTACTTCAATATGACCGCAGCAATTTTCACGTATGTGATAACTGATAACATAAAAGTTCCCTCAGGACAATTTGTGATTTTTCATAAGTAACAGTAAATTCATCAACGTCAACCTAATACATGAAAGAATGTATTATTATGTATTATTGCTAATCTGAAATCATATGGTAAAATTCAATAATTACAGGTATACTTTATTTCCAAAAGAGAATGTAGATGATATTTATTTTCATAAAGTGGATTGCTTTCTGTCTTAGAAATTCTTCCCTACTCATAATGAAGATGTTTTTTAGATCTTACAAAGCACCGTCTGGGCTTCTTAATGTACTCCCCCTTGTAAAAGCCGTAAACAACCCACCCTAAGTTTAGAAATCTGAAAAAGTATTCATTACGTTGTTATGTCTTTATTTTCGGATACGCCAATTTGGTCTGGTTTGAATTACAACGCTTTTCAACATTCTTTTGAGAAATCAATAGGCATGTTAAATTTTTATTATGTACACTACTCGATAAGAGTATTGAGTTTCAATAGATTTCAAAATAAAACGAATATCTGATTTGAATGTGCAAAAAATATTTCGATGAATAACAAATTTTCGCGATAGATAGTTAATGATTAGATGAAATGGTATTATTATTTATTACCATATTGGCATATGTTCTCATTCATTCATTCTTTCTATTCGAGGCTAAGTTGTTTACTAGTAATAACAGCCTTCACCTTATTTCTAATTATATTCAAAGCTAAATAAGGAATGTCAATATAATGAATAATTACTAGAAATCATTTCCACGAAGGAATGCAATGACATATTCGCCTATACCATTGCATCAGAACAAACATTTCAACCGAACTCAGTTAGATGAATTCATGAACTACTCAAAGTGACTTTCCTAATTCAAACAGTGGCAATCATCACCATATTTTTGATGAAAAGCAATAGGCTACGCTCCCCACGACTTGACCAAACTTGTACCATTGATACGATTGATACCATTGATAGTGCACCCCACAGTAGGTATAGGTGACGTAATAACAAAGTAAGCTCTGCACTTAAATGTCGATGTTATGCAATTTCTATTCTAAATTACCAAATGTAACAAATTTCTATATAACTCTTCTGATGCCCATACGAAGCGCTTGCATACAATGTTGAATCAAATGCAAGATGATAACAATATGAATCAGGGTCATATGTACACGCAGGAGATCTAGGCTGCAGCCTATGGACATGAACACATTGGGGCCCGCCCCACAAAACGTCGTGGTCAGTCTGATCATAATGATACTTCAATGAGCAGAAGTTACGATAGCCTTCAAGCGTTGGTACTGGCAATAAATAATTTACCATCATGGGTACCTTCTACTGGGCATTCACTAATTTTGTAATCCAGGCTGCTGCCGAGTGCTGGAAGCTTTTTTGACTTCCTGGCAAAACATTATATATATTTTACAGTTTCAACAAACATATATAAAATTTTAATCAATTGTATGAAGAAAGGGCAAACTGACAAACTCATTCCCGTCCCAAAAAGGAAAACAACAACACGTTGGTCATGCCGAGCAAATGTTACGAAAGCCCTCTTGCGAGGCGAATAACATTTTGACATTTCAGAGAACAAAGAATATTCAGGAAACTCACGTTTTACTACTCTTAGTTTGCATAACAAAATGTCAAAGATAGAAATTGGGCTATATACAGTAATATTGGGATAACATCTTGGGACAAGTTATCAAAACTAGTGAAACCCTAGATTGCACGTGAACAAAGTCACTGACATTGCTTACAAGCTTCATGGAAAAAAAAACGGGATAACTACGAAGAATATTAGCTGGCTGCACTGATATGAGAGTGAAGCACGGCACAAGCGCAAAATAAAGGTGCATTTGGCCTCTCCTGATTCTTTCCAAGCACCAGAAGTTGAGCTGACCCCATCCTGGCATAATCAATTTGAATCTTCATTGCGTGAGAGGCTTGAGGCATTCAAACTAGTTGATAACCGTTTTGGGTTTCTCAACAAGTTCGGTACACTTACCAACGAAGAGCATGGCAGTAGCTCAAAACTCAGTAGAAACATTTAACAAAGACTTAGGCGACCAATTGGGAAATTAACTAATTCTGTTCAAGGCTTTTCATCACGATTCAAAAAGATGATGAGGAAAATGAAAAAGGCAACATTCAGGAGACGTGGATGTTAAAGCTCAAAGATTGGAACCTCCATTTTAGAAGAGAGGCTCAACGCTTTGGCTTACTCAGCATTGAAAACGATATTTTAAGACACTAAGTTATGAAGAACTTATAAGTAGCTGCATCAGTTATGAAGTATAAGCGCAAACCAATTAGTCACTAAGATTATTTGACAAGTACGGTATTTGAATTAAATACGTGAAATTTGGTTGTTTGTTACAATTGTTCCCTTAAAACTACAATATATTATTTTTCGAATTAAAATACTGATTTTTGCATGTTGACATGAATCTCAACTTTGCGTTGTTTTTTAAATAATGGTTGTTCATATCATAATTGTAATTAGTTAGTTTTTAAAGGCCGCCACATCAACTCCTTGTATGATCAGTCAGTTCTAACAATTATAACATATAGTGAAGGCAATAAAACTATGCAAAAATGAATCACATTATACACAAACTAATTCAGACTACAGATATGTCAACGTCATTCAAAAATCGAATATTTAGTAAAAACTAAGCAAAACTACAGCTATCACGGGAAATGGAAAATGGATGAAGTACCTATTCATAGTACTAGTAATTATACTCTCTTTCACTTGTGACACACCAAAACTGAAGAGGCAACATGTACTCAGAACTTGAAAATCATATGATAGCTTTTTTCTGAGCATTGTATCATGCAAATAAATTAAAAGAAAGCTATGATTAATTGATCACGTGACTTCCCTCACTTTTGTTAGCAAAACAAGTTTTGGACACTCTTGCGGGTCAAATATAAATGATTGTAGTAACAGAAAATAAGAAGGATAGATATATCAAATATTGGTACGAAGAAAAAGTGTATCTATATGCCATATTGTCGGATTTCAGTTGATTATTCGCTGCTCGGACTAAAATTCAGGTCAATAAGTGGATTTGATCTTTGGAGTTCAATAACTCTTAAACGTGACAGGTTACCTGCATATTTTATTGAAAGAGATGCATTTGTCGGTTTCTTCAAGTATATAACGTTTATAAGGAATGAACATTCATTCAATGAAATCCTTGTTTATTGTAAATACCACTTCACCAATGGCATCACCAGAAACATACCTATATTGAATTAAATACTGCCTGTGGATTTTGAACAAACTCTGCAATCTAACAATTCAATAATCTGTATCTTCCAAATCACCAGTTAACGAACAACACGTTATCTTCTCTACTACAAGTATACTCATCTGTGCGAACACATCCTGTATATATCATATTCATCTTCTCAGATATTTTACAACATACCATTTGTGAGTTTCTTGTTGAAATTAAATTATTTATAATACATATAATTTCACTAAATTTTATATATTCATTTTCAAATATTTCTAAAGTGCATAAGCTTCTGAGTGATAAAGAAATCAATCGAGGTGTATGGTCTCTTCTTAATTTAAAAGAAGAAAAGTAGACCTCTCATAATCAATTGTTGAATTGATTAATTGGGAATCGCACGAACAGTGCCAAGAGAGTGTGTTAGTAAATTCTCGATCATGGCGGCATAACACCCCCCAGGGAGAAGGCGGGCAGTCCCTTGGGGCAGACAACACTTCACTTGGGCATAATTGAATTTTCAAACCGGTAGATTATTGGGTAGGAGATTGCTTCAGGAACCCTATGTTGATTAGTTATTTCATTTCGTTTTCTGGAATACGACATATGGGTAATTTTAAACTTCGATAAACTCCGATATCTTTTCGAGCTCCTGCGAATCCATCTAAATTGGTTTTTAAATTAAAATACCAGTTAATCTCGTTAGAGATCGGTTGTATAGAAGTTCAGACAGTCCTCCAAACTGAAAGTCTCGTTAATAATAGGAATTGTGGAATCGCAAATGCCTCCAATTCCAACAGATAAGATAAAATAATCGATTTATTTTCGTGAACTAACCAGCTTAATCCAATTTACGTTATTCAAAATATTACGATATGAAGAATTACATCACCTGAAATAATGTTTGAATGAAGTTGTGGTGATAATTGAGTGGGTTCTGTTTTGGTTGCAAATGTGTTGTGGCATAACTTTTTCCTAAAATAAAGTATCAACTCTCAACATAAATAGGAAGTTCCACTAATTTATTTTATGATGGAAGCCATGTTCTAATGAATGAGAAACTTTATTCCCTATTTACGTAATAATGTGAATTACGTATCACTCATAATATATTGCGGAATATATAAATTTCATTAAAACAATTCCCACCATACATCTTTGTTTCAATTGATCAAATATCTAAGGAATGTAGTCGATGGTGCTAAAATATTCAAGATACCTCGAAATTCCACATGAGTCAGTATATCAGCATTAGCATATAGCATTAGTGGTATGGCTTTTTGATGTTAAACAGGGTGTATCAGGATATATGTAAAAAAAATTAATATGTGATTCTATGTTATATTTTCAACAAAAAAGTTTATACAATACATTTCCGATTTTCAACGGCAAGTAATTCGCTATTTACAATTTTTTTTATGATAATATCACATTTCCATGCAATTTACCTCTCCCTACAATGAACAATAAATGTAGACAAAATTAAACCATCGCAAATGGAAGAGCAATAAACAACCTTTCATTAGATACCATATTTATCGTCGAAATGTTATTATTTGTATTATTTGTAGATCATAACGTTTGGATGTCACCTGTTATTTGATGAAGTCGTGATAATTCAAACATCAAATGATATTTTGACAGTTATCTTCCATATTTGTCTTGAAAAAAAAATGATTATTTAACTTTTCATGACTTCGTTAAATAAAAATAACTCCCAAATGTTATGACCTAAAATAATAAAAATATTAACATTTCAGCGATAAATATGAAAACTTATTTATTGCTGTTTCTTTTGCAATGATTAAATTTTTTCTACATTAGTTGTTGAATGTATGAAGATGTCAATTGCATGGAAATGTGATATTTTCATAAAAAAATATAAAATAGCGCATTACTTGTTTTGTTAACCGTTGAATATCGGAATATATATTATATTAACTTTTTTGTTGGAAATATGATACAGAAACATATTAATTTTTTTTCATATATCCTATAGGTATGTTATATACTGGAGTAGATATTATAATATCATTGATAATCAATGGTATTTGTAACATTTATAGCGAATCATTCAAAACTGAAAATTCAGAATCTTCAGGCATCCAAGGTACTAGAGTCATCCATAAAATATATTTTTTCAGGAACGGATTAGCTTATTGCTTTATTCAAAGAGTGCAGCTCTCTGAATTTAATTCCAAAAAAAGTTTTAGGTATTGGTTTATTTCATTTATGTCAGTGACGAATTAGAAAACATCAAAACTCTTTGAAGATGATAGTAACGTTGAATTCACATACACTCCAGATGGCAATGGTTTACCTAAGAATATATGGAAACAGGATAACTCCCTGTGCTGCTGGCTACTGGCGAGCTGAGGCGGAATACGGAGGTGACGTAAACAGAAAACTAGACCCACCACCAACAGCTCCAACCCTCACCAAACCTCGTCAAAATCCAAATTTTGACGAAATTATCCATATTTTTAATGCCTGTGGTGGTGAGACTAGTTTTCTGGCGTCATAATAAACATTTTCTGTACAACGCAAACTACTCATAGATGCAGTTTTGAGCCTTAATATGCTTTTTCCCCTTTAAATATTTTTTTTAATGTGAAAATTTCAAACTTTGTTGAACATCTTAGACAATTACATAAAACTGACTGACACTCCCTTTCTGCAGTTTGTTTTTTTGAAATCTGTGATGCACAATCTAACATATTTTATCATTTTAAAGTGGTTATAATACTATATACTTTTCACTTATGCACTTTCTATGAAGAAATCATTATGCTTGTTTGAAAATTTCGGGCAGATGAACATTCTCATAACATTTTATGATGCCACATCATAATTCATAACAGTAGAAGGTGGAGAACGCACGGCCGAAGCTAGCAAAAACTTTTTTATTAACTCTCGTCAAAGAGCTCGCAATGACTTGTGCTATATGCCATATAGTTTTTTTGATCCATACACAGGCTTATTGGGACGAATTGGAGTCATGTACGGCATCGCCGGCACATCAGCTCTGAATTTCGACTCACAATTCCAACTCTGAGTGTGCTATCCTGTCTCTATACATTGTTAAGTTTACCAAAGCTCACTCGACTTTTTGTGTGCGCTGGACCATCTTTAATACCGCTCTTGTTGGGGCCTTTCTTTGATCAAGCCATCACGAGGATGGTAATGTTTCTTCATCTTCACTGTTATGACACACAAGACTTTCAATTGGTTGTGTCCCAGTCTCATTTAATAGCGGGTACATAATAAAACACTCCAACGATAGACAATTTTCGAGTTATCAGTAAAAAACTTACCTGAGTAAGCTGTATTCATAAAATAACAACCTTGAGTTGAATCTGCAAAGAGAAATAAAAATAATTATTATTTGGACATTCTTTTTGGTCGAAATTTATAATATTGTTTAGATGGGCCATATCTAACTGTTCTTTGATGGTAGAAATATAAGTCATGTCATAGCTACTTCATGATTTATTTAGATATTAGGGAATAAATAAAATATTTTTTGAGATTGTGAACCCGAAGATCACTATAATACAGGTTCAGGATTAGGTTTCTCCACTGCGATGTGGCCCACTTCTAAATATAGTTCACCAAGCAAGTTTAGATTTTTTATAAGGCCCATACTATATAGTTAGGGTTTTGATTTTGAATCAAAACATAGTATTGTGAACCCAAACTTTGTTCATAGTCTCATATATGAATCAAAGCATTCATGAACGTAATTTTTTTTATCTATCTTGGGCACTGACACTTTGAGTAGGTACCTACTTGCTTGCGGGGATTATATACTGAGGATTTGTCTTATTGCTACAAAGAAATCTATTATTGGCCTGGCTGCTCCCTTTAAATATTTGAGTGAAGTGGTCAGTATGTTGCAAAGATAACTCATCAGAAATACTGAGTGAAATTTAAAGAATTTTAAAGACAACGAATAACAATATTGACTATGCTTATTTATGTTCATTTGTATGAATTTACAGCAATAAAGTATCTATCTAACTATTAACTACAACTGAAAATTCTACTTTAAAATAATTTACATGTTTCCGTAACAACGATTATTGAAACGACATTCATTTATTGAAAAGTTAACTCTCACATTCTTTAAAAATTGACGACGATTTCATATTTACATCGTCACCTCACTTTGATTCATTATTTTATATTAGTATCACAACAACAAATATAATTTACAATAATGATTATTGTATCATCAGATCTAAACACCGGTACTAGGTTAGGTATAATCACATGTCAGAGATAGTTCTTTCTCTATCCCAGCTTACCGCCGTTTTTGTAAGCTACCGCCCTACACCTATTATCTTGTTCGTGCTATCTTTTCCCAACTCACTGACTACTTATGGTATGGACAGTGCTTCTAGGATGATTTAACTGTAATCAAACTATGAGGTGAACATGATTGGTTGAAGCACTATTCGGAACTGCCTCACATATATACAATGCTGAATTTCATGGCAGATTACTTTAGTAGACTGATTCTATGCGTGTGATTGAACTGAATCTTTTCCTCCCCTTTGGGAACATGAATATACTTATTTCTCTATTCTTGGATTTCATTTGCATGGTGGGGTACTTCCTCCCTTGCCTACTCGAAGAAGCCGCCGCTCTCAAAAACAAAAAAAAACTAGCAGTTTTCAACAATGAACTGGAACTAATCGTTGAAGACGTTGACGTTTTCAGATCAATTGTTTCATCATAGATAAAAATATAGTAGTGAAATAGAATATTGTAGTCTTTAAAATAATGTAACAATATAACACTGATACTACCTTGTTGTATATCGAGCGTTATTTCGAATGTGTTGATGATACATTAAAACCAATAATGTTCTAATGTGAAATCTAGGACAAGTGAATCGAATTGAAATGTAACCATGCATTTCTTCTAATCTTTGTCGATTAAACGTCTGCCTGAGTGTAAATACGATACTGTAAAATAAGGTAAAGTGAATTTCCGAGCACTTTCGCAATTACCTGGGGTTGCGGTATTCTTTATTGAAAATTTCATAGCAAGTCAGTTGATTTCGAAAGCAGAATGAGTATAAAATCCTGCCCCTTAAATTCCCTTAATGGATTTAACTTCATCTTAATTTTTTTCCGTGAAACGTAATATTCTCTACCAAAAAAACGTCATTGAAAAAGTGTTCATAGATTACGATATTGTCCATTATGGTATATGTTCCTCGTTATTGAATTTGATAGGAAATATGAAGACGGAATATATGATCGATCTTACCTCTTGGTCTCATTCTTTCGACATTTATTATGTTCAAATTGATTACTTGATTACTTAAATAATAAATCGCTACTTAGGAAAGGTTCTTTGAAAAATTGAAAACAAGATTACAGTTATTAAGCTTTGATATATCCACTTAACATGTTTTGTTTCATAGTAATATCGTCAGAAGTGTATCTAACACACACAAATGTACTTCTGACCATGTTGCCTGGGTAACGAAACATGTTAAGTGGATATCAAAGTTTAGTAAGTTTAATCTCGTTTAAATTTTTTTTAAACCTTACCTAGTGATATTGGATTTGGGTAGCCGAGAACTGCCCGATCTTCCGACTGATGCAGGATGCGATAGCGCCTCCTGTCAGGTTTCAAACACCAGACGTTTTCATAACACAGAGGATGGACTGGGAGAACAAGGACTTTGGGCCGCGTGGTTCACGGACGGATCCAAGACTGGCGAGTCTAGCAGAGCCGGAGTCTACTCGTGTACACGCAAAAGGGAGATTCCAGTTCCCCTAGGTGTCTACGCAACCGTTTCCCAGGATGACGTCGGTGCAATACGGACCTGTGCCCTTGTAAACCTGAGATCAAACTACCGAGATAGGTTGATTTAGATCTGCACTGATAGCCGAGCGGCCCTGTGCGCACTTCGAGCTCACATAGTGACTTCTAGGCTTGTCTTGAAGTGCAGGGGAGCTCTGGCTGCATTAGTCAGAAGTAACAAACGCCAGCCCACTCTGGCTTGAAGGAAAACGAAGTGGCCAAACTGGGATCTTTGAGCGCTCCTGGTCTCGACCGGGCTCCGCGCCTTCAAGGAGCTACTGGATAGACAGTGGCTCTCAGTGTGGGGTGGTGCCTCTGTAATGAGGCAGGAGAATCTCCACATTAGGGAGTTCTCGCCTAAACCCTACTCTTTATGAACAGGAGAGGTCTAAACTGGCGACAGGACATCTGACAGGACACTGTCATCTGAATAAACATCTACACACAATGGGGCATTGTTGAAGACTCAACTTCTAGTAGATGTGAAGAGGCGGAAGAATCTGCCTCTAACATCCTAGCAGAATGCCCAGCACTGGCTTCTCTTCGGGTACAACACCTCGGCAGCATACGTACGCCGCTTGAAGTCATAAGGGCTATCAGTTCATGCAAAATCTTTAGCCTTCGGCACTGCCTTAGGCCTACTGGACTCATTTTTGTATCAATTGCTCCGAACTTGTCCGCACTCGTTTTGATTGATTAATTGATTGATAATGGATTCACATAAAGTCGAAGCCAACTTCATAAAAAAATGTATTCTCATATTTGATGATTACCACTCGAAATTCCACTTTGCATGATATTGATGTTTCTATTAGACAATGATTTTATCTTGGAACAATCTGATACTAACATATTTACTATTCATTGCAACGCTGAAATATCACTTGAATTTGAAATGATCCCGAATTATTATTGAAATACTCTCCATTTTATATTTTTCATCCTAATGTTGAGCCTTATCAATCAGAAATAATATTCGATATAGTAATAAGGTTATCTTTTTCAGGGCAATTAGATAGTTCCAAAGATTTTTCAATAACAGACGGCTTAGGAGGATTTAATAAAAAGAAAAAGAAGAAGAGACGTCATAGGTAACTATTTATTCCTCTCGTTTACTTTCATAATGCTTTTGATGTTCATCAAGTTGTAGTGAATAATATAATAACGATTATTGACCCGGGTATGAATTATATGTAAATTTGTTGAGAAATAGGTCACATTAACACTTATGTCTATTATATTTTTCTCTTACGTAGGTACATCATAGCATTAATTTTAATTCAAAATGTCTACGTTGCAACAATGAACAGAATACAAATACTTGGAATTGAAACATAGTACCAAAATATATAGATATGTTAATTTTTCTACAGTTCAAGAAATCATATCTCGGCGACCAGGATAAGTAGTCTGACACAAAATTCTTTTGAGCCAAACTACCTACAATGTTGAACAGATGAGTTTATATGTTATGACGATAGGAAAGTTCTGTGCTGTAACAATATTACTGGTTCTATCAGCTTTCTACATGTTCACACGTTTAAACATTATAAAGAAATACCTACGTAGAAATTTGACTCAAAGATTGTACATCTGCTCTACTATTTATCAACATATTACAAAGGTTTGAAATCATCTCTAGGATAGTATTTAAAAAAATTATTTTCTTCACTTGAAATATTATTATTTTTATGATCGTACTGGTGGTTATAATCGCAATATTGTTCAGCAAGGGCGGTTAGAGTTTTTGTTTTTAGTACTATACTTGTGGCCATACATTAGTTTCTGATGTAAATAGCGATTCCGGTATAAGTCCCATCGCAATCTAAACAATGTAATTTATATATACCGTGTGGCTTTGTTTATCTAATAAGTAAGATATCTACTAGCACTGTTGTTAGTAGTTTTATGCAATATCTATGTCATACTTTTTTGAAAATTTCATAATTTTCTCTGAGGTCTCTGGAATATAAGGTAATCTCATAAAATTATCGTTATTATATCGTTCATATTATTTATATATGATGTGCCATTATAGATTTTGTTTATTGTTCAACCAATAATCGGGTTAAGCATGTTTTTTTTTTTGGTAGCCATTCATTTCCAGTGTATTACAAGGTTTTCTGGGAGTGCAAACACGTACAATGTTGGAAATTGTGAATGTGTAGATCTGTTACGAATGAGTAATATTGTTACAGTACAAACCTTTGCTCTCGTGATGGTCATAATAAATTTCAAATATATCTGTTTAACATTGAAGGTAGGTACTTTGGCGCAGAGGAATTTGGAGTCAGACTATTTATCCTCTTCATCGAGATATAACGTCTTTGATTATAGAAAATTTACTGTGTGGTAGTTTTTTAATACAAATTCATATATTTTGGATATTAATGTGTTACAATTTCAATTATTCGTGTTATATTCGTTGACATTTTTTATTATATTATAAATTAATGCGATAAAGACGCTTAGTGCTTAGTGCAATTTGATGCTAATTAGTTTATAACGTCTTCTGATGAAGGTCGTGAGACCGAAACGTACGTGAGGACGAAAATATAATAGACAAAAGTGTTATTGAGACCTATTTCCCAAGAATTTACGTATAGTTGTTAATAATTTTATTCTACATGTTAGATTCATTGATAGTTCTTAATATTTAAAAAAATATTGCGTTACAAATTTAACTACCCTTGGTGGGTGTGTGGCAGGACGATTTTCACGAGCTACCAACTGGAGGAACTGGAGAAGGCATTCAAGGATGCCCACTACCCTGATGTATATGCAAGAGAGATGCTCAGTCTCAAGACCGACTTACCAGAAGATAGGATACAGGTGAGTCACATTTAAGATATTTTCAATAGTTTGACGGAATGGTTTTTACACTGATTCAATATGGTCAGCTTTAGTTTGGAAGAGTTAAAAGAGTTTCAATGAATTTAGATTGATTAAAAATTTATTATAACAAGATAAATCATTTTAATTTTGTATTTATTAAGCGTTGAGAATAAAGATATTCTATTCCGTAAAACTTGGATTTGATATTCTACTAGGATTTCTGACTAGAATACGAATTGGAACCTCTCTACTCTCTCTGGTCGTGGAATTATTTGCGAAACTGATTTGATTTAATACACCATCAAATCAATTATTACCCAATGATGAAAAATAACGAAAAAGGCCTAGAAGGGAATGAAATGTTCAATTCCAAAATATCAGGGTCAAAATCAAAGTTCCGAAATATAGATGTATAAATTCGGAGTTTCCACTTTAAAAAGAAGAACAAGGAATGAATATATTTTCTCAATAATAATAATTGTTACAGATAATAACAAAATATTAGAAAATAAGTCGAAAGAACAGAAACACTCGAAAACAAGAAAATGTAAAGAGAAAATTAATAAAATATGCTTAGTACCCTACTTATTTATATATTTTCTCAATAATAATAATTGTTACAGATAATAACAAAATATTAGAAAATAAGTCGAAAGAACAGAAACACTCGAAAACAAGAAAATGTAAAGAGAAAATTAATAAAATATGCTTAGTACCCTAGTTATTTAAATATTTATTAACAGTGTATGGTTCACATTGCACCATCGTATTAAATATTCTATTTTTTAATTCAGAATAATTCTTTATACGTTTAATATTAATTGGCATAAGTTGTTGAAAAATTTGATGCACATAATAGAACAATATTTCTCTAAGTGTAAATGTACGTGCTGGATATATATGATATTATGTAATGCGTATTTTAATTGAAAAATTTTTTGAAGTCCACAATAAAATCTCTTATGTTTGAAAATAACATCACGATGTGATTTATAAGTAGGTATGTTGTTTTTCGTGAAAATACCTCTACAACTTTCCTTATATTATCCGTGCAGCTCTTTTCTGCTGCCTAAATATCATCTCAACCTGGTAGCTGTTACCCCAAAGTAAACAGCATTTGAAAATTGTCGTAAGAAATTTTTTTTAATGTAGGTACTTTCCTCAAATTGTGGTTTAATGACACGTAAACTATGAATAACAGTACTCAACCTTTCACATCGTTGTTAGATTTCTTTACACCATTTGAGGTTATTATCTATATATTAATTTAGACACATTTCGAATAATCACTCATTTCCAAAATCTGATTATTTAGATTTAATGTTTCTGATGGTGGAGTCTTACTATGCCTTGAAGTAAATGATACAGTATGTCTTACTTTTGTTCAATGTGAGTTTATTATTCATACAACACTCCCCAATCTTTGAGAGAGAAGCAAGTTCAGAGAAGGAAGAGCTTTTTGCTGATACTTCAATGTTACTGTCATCTGCATAGTTGAACATTGACAAGTAGGCCGATTATGCTACCTTGAGGAACTCACATTTGTACAAACATGTCATCAGATATGACATTTTTCCACCCTCCGAAATTTTACTCTCTGAGTTCTACCTGCTAAATAACTTGCCATCAAGGCAAAGTGGCAAAGGCCTTGGAAAGACGAATAAATGATCCGCATGGGGGTCATAGCTCCCTTTGAGTTAGTTTTTTGGTTCAGCTATTTTATAAGTTCCTTGTAAAATTAGCATCATTAAAAATTCCATCACTCTGACAGAACTATAAATAACACTGTGAATCGAGATTGTAAACATGTAATCATTCATCTTGTATTGCGCGTAAGACGGCTGAAATTTACAATACTACATATCCCCATCAGATAACCAAATTTATACACTTTGGGTGTAAAAAATGCGATAATTTGAGTCATCAAATGCTTTGTTTGTAGAGTTTACTCTACGTAAAATGTACGTAGTGTTGATATTGGGTTTGTCAATAAACCATCAGGTCATGATCGAACCCACTGACCCTAGTTAGGTTAGTGATTCAGTAGCGACACAAGTGATACAGATGTTGATAATTAGAGGAACTGAACTTAAATACCTGAATACTTGAATATTTAAAACTAGTAGTGACTAACATAAAATTAATATCGAATACCTAAAAAAAAATCACCCTAGAACATTTTCTGGATCCGCCCTTGGCTTAGAGTTTCTCATGACTCAACCTGTATATATATAATATTGACATACAGGCTGATGTTCTCGGTTCTCGTTAATTAGTTTGAAAACGTTCAACAAGTAATTAAAATATTTAAAAAACAATTTCCTAATATAAAAGCAGCATTCAGTTAAATAACAACAGACTTTCCAAACCTCCAAGAAACCTCTTAATGCCAAAGGTACGTCGGTACGTGTACTTTCACCTGGATTACATTGGGTAAATAACATAGATCTAAGATCTAATAACCTTCATTCGTTTAGTAAATCCGTTCACAATGCCATCTGTTATGTTGCGTGACATGTAAAGTTACCATGATCTGGTATTATGTAGTACTCAACAAGACCAGTTTATTCTCTTGCGAATGCTTGGCAGCCATTGGTAGGCGTGCGGTAACAGCCAATCCCATGTAGTAGATTGTAGCGCGCCCAATCGTCATACTACCGCACTATGTTCAACTCGACGCGCTTTCTGATGTTTTATGAACTGGCTCTCTAGGATAATTAGTGGGTTGCGCTTCCCACATTGTGTATGATTTATCTCGCTACTGCTACCCTTCTGTTCAATTACCACGTACGGGAGAGTCTTGGATCAACAAACAAAAGAGAAAAGAAATACCCTTGAATTCTATAAATGGCTAGATTTCTATACTACTTTGGCAATTATGTTGATGGCAATTTTTTTTCCAATATTGCAATATTCCCTTCAACTGTTTGCAAATTTGTGGTATACCTACCTTATGTACTAAGAAACGTCTCTGAACAACTCCGGTGTTTGTGGATCCGTATTATACTACCATATTATTTGGAATCGATTGTTGTAGATAATCATAAGGTATATTCTCAGTTATACAGAACAAACTGATCAATTTGATACCTTACTTGATGGATGGAGAAGTTCTCCCATTTGGTATTATTCCATCATTATTATGCCATCATTAGATATTCCACAAGCTATTATCAAAAATACATGCCAAGTTCTACTTGAAGAATGTATAGAACCATAGCTTTCGTTAGTTCTCAAAGAATTCTGGCTCACACACCATGAAAGAGAGCTGTAGACAGAATTTACTAAGTAGGTTATTTTAGATCTCGGATGGAACAACTATTAAATGCAGTAGAAGAGTTCTCTAGATCAGTCGACTTTGCTATGATGGCTTATGCCTTGCCAGATTGGTAGATTCATACAGCCGTTAGATTTTGAAAGCATTCAGAGCTAATCATATTAATAATAATAATAATAATTCTTATTGTCCATAAGACCAATGATACAACATGGTATAAGACAAATTAAAAATATACAGGTATTATGCAAGTAAACAAATAGTTAAATGGATAAGCAGGTATTTTGGTACAACAAATAAGACAGAAAAGGAAAAGAAAAAAGAAAAAATCATATAAAGATATACAAAGGTAATACTTATTCTTTTGGAAAACATTAAGTAACTGTTCGAAAAATAATAAATTATAACTAAAATTAAATTAGGAATGAAATTAAAAACACACGTGTGTCAGATGCGGTGCTTAACATTGAATTATCATCCGCAAACATCGTCAGAATCCCTTGCTTCAGTACCTACCTACTATTGGCAAATCATTGACAAATAACAAGAAAAGATGGGGAACCTTCAGGTACACCATTAACAACCTTCAATCGGTTGGATGTTATACCATCAGTATCAAGAACCTGATAACGATCAGACAAATGTGATGAAATCCCACTGATAAAACTTCCCCCTAAAACCATATCCAGAAGAATTTAGCAAGGAATAGATTGTGATCAACAAGGTCAGATGCCTGCCTTGCTTAGATCCATGAACACTTCACAACTTTTTTTTTGGTATCATCAAGTTCCTCATATAACTTTTCCATAAAATTCATTATGGCGGACTGCGTAGATCTATTCTTCCAAAAACCGTGTTGAAAACATAACATAATTCCAAAGCGGTTTATGAAGGTCAATGTTCTAGAAGTTATAATTTTTTTTTGTATCTTGGACAAGCTAGGTATCAGGGAGATAGGACAGAAATTATCAACTTGTTTCATGCTTCCCTTTTTAAATATTGGTATGACTTTTTTAAGCATCTGGTAAAATTCCTTCAAGCATGGATAAGTTTACCAGATAAGTAATGGGCACTACCCACTCGACCACACACTTTAACATATACTACTGCTTATGGTATCGAGACCTACTGAATTCGAGTTTTTCAGATTCTTAATTGTGTTGAGTATTTCATTATCACATACTGGACTAAGAAATATTGTTAGATAACTTTTGAGTAATCTACCAATCTATCATTGTAACAGCAACAATCAACCTGATGTTCAGCAATATGAATACAGTTGGATTTATCCTTCTGTTTGAGGTATATTGACAAAGTTGGCTGGTAAAGTAATCGGAAGTTTTCTGTTGATTGGTCTCTGAAAAACCATCTATTTTCAGTTCATTTATTGCCTTAGGTTTTACATTTTTTCCTACTACTTTGCAAACCACTGTTAATAATACCCCAAGCTGCTTTACTTTTATTATATCAGTGATATTGTAAATACTATCAAAATAATCGCGTTTTGAAGCAAGGATAGCTTATCGATATAAATGTTTATATGTTTTATAAATATCATCATCTGTATCACATTATTGGAAGCCACTTTACATCTATATCTGTATATCTCTCAAAATATCTGAAGCCTTTTTTATTTCTGGTGGGATCCACAGTTTTTTTTACCGAACCGTTAGAGCTAATTGATCAGCAGAAACAAGATATGGCGTTAAAAGCTGCGCCGATGAAGCACGCAACGAATGCATCCGACAAAATATTCTAATCAGTGCAAAACGCTTGGGTCTGGTGACAACTAGTATAGGTACAAAGGCCCTAACATTTATGCAAACTGTTTTGCTCAAATGGAGTGCCTCATGATCCTCATGAGTAAAGCAAGAACATAATATGATAACATTACTACCACATTTATTGGAAATTGATGCTTGATGACCCGAATGGAATCAGAAAACATAAAGAGAAAGAACAATCTCATCATAGGTTCAGAGATCGGGTCGAATTATTTTGCTCGAGAATAGATATAATCCAATACAGAAGGAATCCCGATAATCTAGCATGTGTATGATATGAAGAATATTGTTATTATTCACTTCATAATCCTATACCTCACCACTCAATTCATTCACCCAAAGAGACTTGGGGGCACCACTTCTTCGAAGACATTATTGTAGCTATTTATTTGCAGATTTTATTCCATGCACATTTTGTGAATGGAGAAATATCTTTTGGTAAGCCTCGTTTCAGAAAACAGCAATCGAACGAACTCGGTAGAATCGTTGCGTCATGTTTGAATAAGTTAAGTTATTCGTATAATTATTAATTATACATATACGGAAGTGCCTCATCCCACGATTAGCTACACCTATTTTATCACATTGAATTAAAATCTATTTTATGTGAATGTACAATATTTTCGAACCGATTTGAATGGAAATGTCATTGTCAAACCCCAATAGGTATCTATACTCCATCAGATACTTGGCGGAAATATTGACATTAGTGGAGGATCCCATCCCATCCAGGTATATCAAATTAATATTCCCTGGTAGCATCTGTCTAAGTATGATATATAACAATGTAATTAGAGAGATGGATATTTATCAAGTTACAATAAATATTTCGGGAATATAAACGATAGAAAGTCTGATAATGAGGAGAATGAAACCCACTGCGTTACAGATAAGCAAATAGATTTAACAATTATTACCAATTACTTACAAACAACTAAAAGCGAGTTTGGTTCATTAAAAGCAGTCGTTTCTCTCAAGTTACGTCATTAGTCGCGTTAAACAACTGAACGTCAGAACACAACTTGCACAACTTCATAGCGCTCTATTAGCAGCAACATAATTACTTCGTTAGTAAAATTCTTGCCAACTATGCGCTCCGTCGACGAGCTATCTTTACGAGTTTAATTTAATTAAGACGAGGTAAAATGCAAATTGTTGACGAGACTTCTTTACTCTTGATGTAAACTCGTTAAGTTTACGCCTTTGTCGCACCAATCACTTTTATTTCCATCAAAACTTATTTGCACTTTCGTATATTCAAATTTGTGCGTGACAATTGCCTGTACACTTGTTTCTGATTCAGCACATTCACCCTCGCTAACGCCTTTAACAACATTTCAAAACAAATTTCTGAGTCAATGATGTATACAGTCCTCATGAAATTGGCATGAAGGCTGGTTAGGTATACTTAGGTACTGATAATAAATTTGTTTTCATGCAGAGAATAGTGTTATTACGACTAATGTAGAATGTATATTAGAATTGTAATAAATCATAAACTTCCTGGATAATGTGGTTTTATCTCCGCCAACTTTGAGCACTACTCTCTCAACGAACAAAGTTGAGGGAGGAGTTGGAAGTTTGTGTATTAACTACTAAAATACACCGCGCGCATAAAATCACTGCCTAATATCCCCGAATAAATCTAATCTAACATTAATATAGGAATTTAGTAGTAATACTAACCCAAGCTCAATGATCGTATTTGTTAGATAGGCATATATATTATTTCGTTCTCAAAAATCTATTATAGTCTAGGAGCCAGAGCGATATTGATGGTTTGAACATTAACCCGATGGCACTATGGTTTATCGTTAGAGGACGGTTCAGTGACCAATTCATCAAACAGACCGAATTGTCGCCGGCTGCTAGATCTCGAGATACAGTCTCCGCAATTTTTTTTTGACTGGAGGTTAACCCTTTCCATGTTGCGGTTACTTGAAAAGCATGCCATTCTAATACACTTCCATCATGTGCCATCATTTTTTATAGTGTCGGTTTATCAGGCCGACCCAGTTGATTGAACCGAAAATGGAGTGAAAGTTAACCCTACCAAACCTGGTGAAAATGTTCATTGGTGTTGGCAATTGTTAAGATACCCTATGCCATCGAAAGGTTTTTTTTTCTCATTTTGTGGCTAAACCTTGCGGATTACAAGGCAACATGATGGCACCATGTAGGAGATTCGTTTATCTTCCTAATTTGAGAAAACAAGTAGGTAGAGATTTAGATTTTCATTTTATTTTCTTTAAAATTATTTTTTGAAAGCAAAATTGTGAAGCAATTTTCAGTTCCTTACATATCATTTGAAGGATACAAATGATACAATGAAGCTGAGATATAATTTATTTATTTTATTTATTTATAAAGTAGGAATACAAACGGGACTAACCCAAAAATAGTATTCACAGAAAGGTAATTTCTCTATGTAGTGAATCTATAGAATTCTAAAAGGAGTTACAAAATTGATGATAGATATAAAAATCAATAAAGAATACAAGTAATGAATTGAGTACATGCATAGTGAAAGAAAACAAAATAAAAAAAAGAAAAATTAGAAACACACTAATACAATTATACAATTATACAATATATATACATAAATAACGATTAAGTCTGTGAAGCAAAAAAATGTTTTTTCAAGATGTAGGAAAACTTTGAAAAAGACTAACAGAAAATATCAATAGAGATAGAATTTGATAGCGTATTGTATGATATCTATACATTGGAGAGTTCAAAAAATAATTTGTTTAAGATTTTTCATAACGGAATGGATGCTGATGCCTAGTAAATATATGTAGGAGCATTAAAATAAATGTTACTAAGGGTAGCAGGCGAATCAACTAATTTATTTATGACTTTAAAGAGGAACTTCACGTCTGAAATTTTGCTTTTATTCGCTAGTGTTAATATGTTCAGTTCATTCCGAACGTAGATACGATTGTTGGGGTTGAATGGCAAGCATTTTTTATTAATCTATGAGTATATTCTGAATCCGTTCAATTTTATTTATATAAATGTCGTATCCAGGGTTCCATATTACAGAACCATAACTAAAAACACTATTGACGTATGACATATAGGGAGTACGGAGAGTCTGAATATTCTCAAATTCACGACAAGTTCTCATTTTGAAACCTAACATTTTATAAGCCTTTTTAGAAATGTAAAATATATGTTTATCGAAAAGCATTTTAGAATCGAATATTATTCCTAAATCCTTTATTTCTGTGACAGTTTGTAAGGGATGGGAAGATATTTGATATGATTGATTTAGACTGTTCTTTCCGCGTCCAAACGAAATGTGGTGACACTTTTCGAAATTCAGATATCCTGCTGCATTAGCGTGATGTCGCCAACATCAGAAATTGAATGGTATATTTTTGGATCATCCGCATACATTAAAAAATTGGTGAATCGAAAGCATTGGGGTATATCATTAAAATAAATATTAAATAAGAGTGGCGCTAGATGTGATCCTTGAGGCACTCCAGAGGTTATTTGGCGAAATTCTGATTTGTGACTATTTACCGACTGTTATCGCTTGACAAGGATCAGTCACATAATATTCAAACCAATTTAGCAGATTGCCATTTACCTCGACTCCAGCGAGCTGAGTGATCGACTCTGTCATTTTGGTCAACCTTAAAATGAGAATTTTGGACGTTCCAGCAAATTGAATATGTGAGTATGATATATATTTATAACCAGAAGAACAAGGTTGACATTATGGATCAATGAAATACTATAAGATGGATGTCAAAAATATCACTTGAAACAGGGCTACCAAGCCCAAAATAGCTACTTTCTCCACTTTAAAGCGATCTGCAAAATTTCAAATCCATACGACCAATACGAACGGCGCAATCGTCTCCACAGTAGGTTACTCACGAACGCGAACACAGACAAAATGTCAAAAATAATCTAGATCGATTCAGAAATGCTCAAAAAGGATATATCCGCGGACATACCGAAAAATTTTTTGGGACGATCACAATACTTCCCTTATACTATAAACTATGTATATTGTGGGAAGTAAAAATATGTAAGGTGTACCAGGAAACCTATCTTAATCTTCTGGATACCATCAGCTTCACCAAACATAAAATGCATGTCTGTCATTTCTTGAAACATGTAAGTAATCCACTTTTTCGCTTCTTCATACAATCAACCAATCGGAATGTTTGTCGATTGGACAACTTCTTTGATGAATTTATTTTTAATTAACGAATTTTTTACACCGGGTACCATACTTTCTATGAGCGTTTCCTCGGGAAATGCTCCTCATATGACTTTTCATGAAGAATAACTTTCGTGTGCAGAATTATTCGAAATATTGTATTCGAGATTTAGCTCAAAACATTGTGCATTTTTATGAAACCAGTCAATTTCTCATACTAAAAATTCCCTTTGTTCCAAATTTAGAAAAACAAATTCCAGGTATAATTTTTGAGGGGCTATAGCACCCACAGGAAAGATTTTGGGGACCATGTTGATAGGAAACTTTCCGAGCATCCTGTATGCGAGACTTTTTTTGCGTATTCGATGGGGGGACATTTGAATATGTTGGAGAAGTTCTCCTAGCAGTATAAGTAATAATCGTTTTTCTGCGTGTACAATATTTTTTGATTCTGTTGGCAACTCCATTAATATCTTTAGCAATCAAATCGAATAGTAAATACTCCATCTTCTTTATAATGATAATAATTTCTTGTTTCATGCTCTGATCCGATTATTAAATTTAGTTTATTTTCTGAAATATTGTTTAGGTACTAGAGGATTTCATCTGACCAGAATTTATAAGAACCTCAAGTATGGAACAACACAAATATTCTATTTAGAAGAGAAAGTTTTCGTCTGATTGATGATGTCACACTTGCGAGTTCATTGTCCTTTCTAGAACATCGTAAAAGGTGGAAGATCTCTCCCTTTTCTATAGATATTTGCATGGTCGATGTTCATCAGAAATCTCGTATGTTGTTCTACCACGAGAGATTCCAGATAGGCGAACTAGACACCTCAAACTATAGTCACCCCTCACACAAGACTTCATTTTTCTATCCTCCACTATAACCTCCAAGCCTTCAAACAAAATTCGAATGCCTATCTCCTCTCCCAACATTCCACCGCCTGCTCACACGCTGTTCCTCGAACATTATAGGTTTCCCTCTCGTGTAGTCCAAGTACAAAAAAACAATTGTTACAAATGACCTTTTTTGAATCGATCTAGACTATTTTTGAAATGATGTATGTGTGTGCGTATATTTTCGCCGTTCCAATTGGTCGCACGAATTTGAAATTTTGCAAATCGCTTTGTAGTGGTGAAAATAGGAACTGTATTGTTTTGGGCACGGTACAGTCGCGGAAACGAAGCACTAAAGTTCGAAAAATTTGAACAGTAAAACGAATTTGAATGCGGTTTTGTGCATTCGATTCGTTAGAGCTTCAGGAAACTTTGTGACCTAAATTGATTTATAAGAAATTGAAAATAGGCAATCTGCATAAGTAATATGCATTTTATAATTGCATTTTAAATTGACCGTAAATACTAAATTCACAATTCGGATATTAGTGATGAAAATAATTCCAAAACTCGTTACTCGGGAGTTTTTGGGGTCGCTGAACACGAATATCGCGACAGAATTGGTCTCCGAGGTACCTGGTGCCGAGGGTGAACGGTATCCCCGTCGTCTCCCTGAGTTTTCGGGAAATTCGTTATATAATCAGTCCAAACTCGTTACTCGGGGGTTTTTTGGGGTCGCTGAACACGAATATCGCAACAGAATCGGTCTCCGAGGTACCTGGTGCCCAGGGTGAACGGTATCCCCGTTGTCTCCCTGAGTTTTCGGGAAATTCGTTATATAATCAGTCCAAACTCTTTACTCGGGGGGTTTTTGAGGTCGCTGAACACGAATATCGCAACATAATCGGTCTCCGAGGTACCTGGTGCCCACGGTGAACGGTATCCCCGTCGTCTTCCTGAGTTTTCGAGGAATTCGTTATATAATCAGTCCAAACTCGTTACTCGGGGGTTTTTTGGGGTCGCTGAACACGAATATCGCAACAGAATCGGTCTTCGAGGTATCTGGTGCCCAGGGTGAACGGTATCCCCGTCGTCTCCCTGAGTTTTCGGGAAATTCGTTATATAATCAGTCCAAACTCGTTACTCGGAGGTTTTTTGAAGTCGCTGAACACGAATATCGCAACAGAATCGGTCTTCGAGGTACCTGGTGCCCAGGGTGAACGGTATCCCCGTCGTCTCCCTGAGTTTTCGGGAAATTCGTTATATAATCAGTCCAAACTCTTTACTCGGGGGGTTTTTGAGGTCACTGAAGACGAATATCGCAACATAATCGGTCTCCGAGGTACCTGGTGCTCACGGTGAACGGTATCCCCGTCGTCTTCCTGAGTTTTCGAGGAATTCGTTATATAATCAGTCCAAACTCGTTACTCGGGGGTTTTTTGGGGTCGCTGAACACGAATATCGCAACAGAATCGGTCTTCGAGGTATCTGGTGCCCAGGGTGAACGGTATCCCCGTCGTCTCCCTGAGTTTTCGGGAAATTCGTTATATAATCAGTCCAAACTCGTTACTCGGGGGTTTTTTGAAGTCGCTGAACACGAATATCGCAACAGAATCGGTCTCCGAGGTACCTGGTGCCCAGGGTGAACGGTATCCCCGTCGTCTCCCTGAGTTTTCGGGAAATTCGTTATATAATCAGTCCAAACTCTTTACTCGGGGTGTTTTTGGGGTCGCTGAACACGAATATCGCAACAGAATCGGTCTCCGAGGTACCTGGTGCCCACGGTGAACGGTATCCCCGTCGTCTCCCTGAGTTTTCGAGGAATTCGTTATATAATCAGTCCAAACTCGTTACTCGGGGGTTTTTGGGGTTGCTGAACACGAATATCGCGACAGAATCGGTGTTTTTTTGGTTTTGGTCGTTTTTAGTGCTTCGTTTTCGCGACTAGTAGTTTTCTTGCAAGTGGTATTTTTAACATCCACCTTTAGTTCTTCTGAACTATAGTATTGGTGACTTCAAGTTTGGAAATAATAATTGGTCTTATCTGATTCTTCCTTCACATAATTTCCCATATTCGACAATGATGGAATTAATGATTGCATTTCAGATAAATAACATTTCCTAAATTTACTTTGTAACTTTTAATAATCCATTCACAGATGTTTTTGGAACGTTTTGTAGGTGGACTCGCAAGGTATACTCAGATATTAACAGAATGTGTAAATAAACCTAATCATTATTTAAAACCACGACACTTTAAATGCTCGAGATTTTATTCGACGCGAATCGTTTCGTTTTGATATTTTCGTCGAAAAGTGCTCAATAATTCGAGCTAGCAATTTGTATAGGTAAAGGCACCACACTGCGATTCGATATAGTTGCAAATTGCTGTTGACAGATCAATCGCGGATGCTTTATTCGCTGCAAAAAATGTTATTCCTCTCCCACCCTTATAACACGAATCAGTAAGGGTGGATTTTGTGCTAGAGCACGATGACAACAACGAGAATGTTTTTG
Source organism: Endomychus coccineus (assembly GCA_958510875.1). NCBI lineage: Eukaryota > Metazoa > Arthropoda > Insecta > Coleoptera > Endomychidae > Endomychus > Endomychus coccineus. The sequence continues at coordinate 172,954,013 of OY294068.1, read as the reverse complement.
ACAACCAGCTACAAATAAACTAAATACAATGAAACGGCGTGTGTACAGTTAATAATTGGATAATTCAACCGAAAATGAATTTTATTTTGCGTTTGAACGCTTCGCTCCATTTATATTTGCAAAACCTATTGACACTTCGCAAATCTTTTAAATTACTACGCGCAATTAATTATTCCAATAGTTTCCAATTAAGTAGCGTCATCTGGACACAAATGTAATAATGTTAGTTGTTAACTCTCCAGAAATTAATTCCGATTGACAACAAATGGGTCTTGGTAATGAATATCTCCTGCTTAATATGTTCCTGCGAAATCAAATCATTACGTTTACATGATTGGAGAATTTTAATTCGCGTAATGGAGTTACCTGTTACTTATTTACAGCATTCGTACCAACATTGGAAGTACTTTACATTTTCAAAATGCAAATAGGAGCACCATAAAAGTATATTCGCTATTTTAGGATTTACGAAAAGTTAGCAAAACTGACGTTGGTGTTTGTTGATCAATGATGTTGGGATAACGTTATCTATTTCGCCAGCTTTTTAGATGGAAAGTCAAAGCTATTCTGCTATTCATTTCATCTAGTTTATGATGACCCAAAACCAATAGTGGATGTATCTAAGAAAATGTTGAGTTGGGAATGCTTATTTATATTTGAAAACATTTGATTCTACGAAGCTAAATGTTATCATTCATAAATCCCTGTTATTTGCTGAGCAAAGACACTGATCAAAGTTTTATTGATATCATTTTAGTAATTTTAAAAATTGTAGGACATAAACTAACTTAAGATATTCTTTACATCTTTATATATCCTCACGGACAAAAATATTGCATTGTGTTGTACGATATCAAATAAATTATTAAGCTTTACAAAAGAGCATGAAGGAAGTTTTCTGATTTTGGTTATAACATGTAATGAGGAAAAAGCAGCAGTAAAACAATAAACATTAATAAAGGGCAACATAATAACAATTCAGCACTTAGCTTTCCCTCCTCTAGCTCTAACTATAGCCTGCATCATCCATGGCATGCTGCGAAATATACCTTTGATGGTTTCTTGCGGAAGTCGATTCCATTCTTCCAGTTTCTCTAGGCCGACCAGTGACATCACAACCCAATAGTTCTTAACCGTATACCACTCATTAGTACTTATTATCTTTGCCACATTTAATTTCTTCTTGAGAGTGCGAGAAATCTGCGAGTCAATCATGGGTATTCCAAAGGTTTCTTATTCTATTCGTTGGTAGATGGCATTGGAACATCTAGATTTCTCTAACAATTCTCTCTACGGTATATTATTACTCCCTTTACTATACTTGTTTCAAATTCGCCTCTCGCCATTGAGACCTAGGAAACTATGGATATACGAAAATGGTTAAATCGGGGCGAAGTTGCGTATCGGTAAGTCCGGAAATATTCCGTTCAACAGTTGATTCTTTGGTAGATCCGGAAATATGTTGGAAAAATTGAAATTTATGGTTTTCGTTCTTATTTTTTACGAGTTATTTCAAATGTTAGAAAAATCCATGAATACAGCCTCATTGGAACATTCTAAGCTTCATCTTTTCGCGAAGTCGAAAATTCTTTAACACGTCTCGTTTTTCATAAATCATCAACAACTTTAATTTATCTCATATTGGATTTTCGCAGTTTTGAATAGCCCCTTCCATTACCTCTTCAATGATGTATCACAAAATACCTTTGTAGTCCCAAAAGTCAGAAATATTAAAGAAAAAGTGTGTATACTATAGTAGGCTTTTAATCTGTCACATGTAAATAGTATTTTGATAGCATGTGTCGTTAAAAATATACTTTACCAATGAGGAAAAACGCGATATGATAAAACTTTATTACAAACACGATAGAACCAGTGTCAAGACATCGGAAATGTAGGTGTTCCGAAAGACAACAACCTCATCGAACTGTGTACAAATTATTGGATAGACATCACGCAGAGTTTGGTTTGGTTGAAAAACTAAGACAAAATTATTTATGCAAGACTGATGAGAACTTTCAAGAACGCTTTCAAATAAACTAATAATAATAATGACTAAAGGAAAACAATAAATCACAATATAGTTCACATTCTATAAGTATTGGCTTCTTCTAGGAGATCTCAGTTGATTCGAACGTGATATCGATAGTTAAAAACATTCAAGATAATGTAAAATTGGGGGAATTATCACAATATCTATAATGTATTCCATCCCTCCAGAGATCTCAAATTTATCCCTGGAAAATCACCCGTTTAGTTGCAGTTATAGACTTGAGTTTCCAAGTAGGGATTCCATCGAACATTGGGGTGTATGCGACAGTATATTTGTTCGAGTTTTGGGGCTTCTAGCCCTCGGGAATTCAACTAGTCATTAGAGTATTGCTCTGAAATTAATTTACAACTGTTAGCAGCTTGTGAGGTAATGATTAGATTTAATACATTAAAGGGATAAATTGGTTTGTTAAGCGTGATCGTGAACGAAGTTGTTTTGTGAACCTGAAGTTGAAGCTAACTGAATCGAAGTAGGACAATAGTAAAGTTTTTCTTATGTATTTTTAGTAATTCATGAAAATGCTCTTCATGGTGTGTTTTATTATCAATACTTGTAGAATGATATAAATCGAATACTAATGAAACAATTTTCTGACTACCTAGTAGCTTCTGTGCTCAAATTTAAGAGTTCATTGAATCACCATCATAATAGTAACGAGTATTCTTAGATATTTGGGATATTGGATACTGAGATTTTCTTCTTTCGAATTTATAACAGAAGAACTTCGTTCATGATGACCATGGAATCGTGATAAGAAAACGCACAAAGCACCTGTACGTCCAGAGCTGGCCTGGAATAAGACCTCTAGTTCACTTCTATATCTGCAACACCCTTAAGTACAAACACCTAGCAATGACGCTATAATAATATACAGCAATGAAGTCATTTCTTTATTAACGTGAACAGCGTTAATCTCTTCCTGCCTTATCAATATCATCTATATACACAAGGCCTCAACGCTCGATCGTGACGTCACAAGTCAGAGGCTATGTTGCAGCTGTTCAACCGTATTTTACTGCACATACTGCAATATCGACTGTTAAACGAACGTTTTATTTAATGTTTAGGACATATATAAAGATTTCCTGCTTAAACGAAGTCCTTCAATCAATCGATCAATCAATAAAAACGGGGGCAGATAAGTCCGGAGCACTTAGACCGCTTGATTGGGTCCATTGTGCGCCTCTTGATACAAGAATCAGTCCAGGCAGGTCTAGGGCAGTGCCAAAGGCTAAGATTTTGCATGGACTGATATCTATTATGGCTTCAAGCGGCATATGTATTCTGCCGAGGAGTTGTGGCCTAACAGAAGCCAGTGCTGGACATTCTGCTAGATGTGAGAGGCAGTTTCGTGCGCCTCTACACATCTACTATACAAGCTGAGTTTTCAACAACGACCATTGTCAGTAGATGTTTATTCCTGTGAGGAGTCCTGTCACCAGTTATAGGCCTCTCCTGATCATAGAGAGTAGGGTTTTAGAGAGTTTAGGCGCAAACTCCCTAATGTGGAACTTCGCCTGTCACATGCCGGGGGCACCCCGACAGACCGAGAGCCACTGTCTATCCAGTAGCTCCCAGAAGGCGTGAAGCCCGGTGGTCGATGAAATTCCGATCATTGAATCGGGGCCAGGGGGGCTCAAGGAACCCCATTTGGCCAATTCATCGGCCACTTCGTTTCTGGAGTCCTTAGTTGCACCCCATTTATTCTTCCAATGTAAAAAGCCTGACTTTCAATGGATCTGTTTCAAATTATCCTTAACAATATGTGGTATAAACTCATTGAAAGAATACGAAATTATTTCTAAAATTCCGTGAGCTTCCAATCTAACCAATTCAATAAATGTCTTAAAAGCTTTTCCTCTAAGTTACCTTTGACGATAGGTTCCTGGAAAATGTCCCTTTATCGTTGCCTTTTGAGGGGACTTTCACATTCATTATTTTCCACGGTAATATAATATATTAAACTGGGCTGTGGATTTGGAATGCTCTATATTTAAACCAAATTGAAGTAGATCCTGTTAATATATGCATTCAATACCTTTACTTCAACAACTCCAAATTTGTAGGATAGAGTGCTCTCAAATTCAAAGAATTTACAAATTTCAAAAATTCATCATGTTCTAGTTCATGCATTTTTTTAAAGCATAAAATGAGACAATGTCCTCAACTCCCGAGTCAAAGTTGGGATACTGCATAATTTGATGGATTTTTAATTTAGCCAATTATTTCTTATACCTTTGAGAATATGAACCGGATCGAATAGCTAAAATAATCGTCTTGAATTATCAACTGGATCAGAATACACAATACTTAACTTGTTATGTTTAGAAGAATTGTTCATGGCTTTCTTGTTGAGTACATTATTATCACTTATAATAGAGAATAATTTCTATTCAATTTGTTCTAATTTCAAAATAATTTACTATAAACAAACATAAATAATAATTGATTTTTTTTTTGATTCGGAACAATTGTGGACAACTTCTTAGAATTTTGAATTAACAATAACCATCGTTTTTGCTAGTAACGTGTTACTGCAAGCGGTACCAA